>CM029638.1:10900958-11500958 GCA_017311315.1 Dendrocalamus latiflorus | reverse complement strand
GTGTCGTCGCCTCCCGCGCTGGCTCCGTCGCAGCCGCATAGCGCCAGCTCCAACTCGCCGCGGAGACCGTTGGCCACGGCCGTGATCCGATCTGATCCGATCTCGCCTCCAAGATCCAGTCTTGGACCCTCCTCATCTTGTCGTCGATTCGAGTTGATTCCCCTCTCCTTTGGGAGGATGAGCTGATGGGCGGTAGCGTATCCATGTTGGATGAGGAAGCGTGCTGGATCTGATCGCTGCTAGAGGACCAAGACGACGACGAGCCCGCAATGCCCATGCCGGCCGTCGGGGCCCACCACTCCACGCGTGTATTCATCCCCAAGGCGTCCAAGCCCCAACCTTCTGAGCCTACCAGGGTCCTCCGCTCCGGCAAGCGCCTCGCCTTGAGAAGTGGTGGCGTCTTCTGGTGGTGGCGTAAGGGCGTGGAGATTCACCGGCACGATGGCATCCAGCGGTGGCGTATACGCGCGCTTCTTGACCGGGAGGCATACCGGGTGCGGTTTGTACCTTGTGCGCCGACCTGGGAAGATGCCACGCCGACGTCGCTTTAAGACGCACCGCTACCCGTGCCAAATGAAGGAGCAACAGTAACAGTGTCGTTGCCGTGGCACGACCACCATTGTTCCTACCCTTTGTGCCACCGCAAATCGCGCAGCAACAGCTGCTTGTGCCTTCTCCTCTACTGCCATCATCTTCTTCAACATGCTCTCTACATTCTTTATCCAACAAGGATTTCTTCATAGCCAGCAATGATCTTGCCATATGTTAACTCGGCAGCAGAAACCATAGTGTTGGCGCTGATACCAAGTTGGTATGAATCTTAGTTCATAACGGGGTAAACACCGCCAAGAGGATGGCCGGGTGGCGGCGGTGTGGTTGGGAGAGAGAAGAGACTATAAATAAGAATGACTTTGTTATTTCTTTGCTTAATTCCAATACCATGCGGTAGCCCTTTATATAGCTCCCCCTAACAGATAGAATCTAATTTTAATCATATATTCATATCTTTAATAAATAGAAACTAATAGCTAACTTCCTAACAATGAACCGACGGCCCAGGGGACTACGCCCATGACAGCAAGTAACAGTATAATAAAGTAATTTACATTCTGGGCTTATTATTCTGAATTTCTGACAAGGCCACGAGAACCACAAAAATCATTCGAACTTACGATAGGGGTATTTATTTGGTAGGCTTTCTGGAAAATATTCTAACTCAAGTTTTGAGTTAATGGCTTCAAAGATGTGTGAGGCCCACATTAGTAGTGATTATGTCCAGTATAAAGCATGCTTAAATGTTGAAGATGCAACTCTCATGCTGAACTAAAGATTTGCAGAAAGTTATGTTCTACATCGTCCACCATATCTTTTTTCTTACTCTGACATCTACATTTCGAAGCAATTGAAGGACATACTCTTGCAATTTCTTCCGAAGCATGAATCTCAAGTAGTGATCTGTACCGAAAGGTTGAATCCCCATATATTTGCACATATTTACCAACCGTGCTCTGCAGTAAAATAAATGATCATAAAACTAGTAAAATCAACTAATCAAGGGAAGTAGATATCAATGAAATCGCAACCTGTTCATGTTATCCAAAGTCAGTTCATCATTAAAGAGCTTTGCAAAGCTCAAAATTTCTTCATTGGAGACATGTCCACCTTTCCTAACCTAGTAGCAAATTTAAGAGTACATGACCAAAAACCATTAATACAACACACTTAATGATTTATGTATTCAACTTGAAACAACAAATTGAGCCAATACCTTGTTCAAAAATTCATCCAGGTCTTCAGCTGTCTGTTTCATTTCTCCACTCTGTGATGTTTGAACTTCCTTTGCCATTTCCTTCGCGGTATCTTGTAAAAATTTTGCATATTCCATCCTTGCTTTCAGTTTCCTTTTTAATGCCTCCTGTACATCGGTATGTGAAATGTAGTTCTGAGCATACTGTTTACATTTAGTAATTCTGATGGCAAGACAACATATAACACCTGGGTCAGTACCTCTTCTTTCATCTTGTCCTGGAAAGTCGACGGCAACATGTTTGGGAACAACTTGAGGAACACTGGCAGTAAGAATTCCATGAACGGAACAATGACAAACACAGCAAAAGGTACCAGCCTGAACATATCTGCTGTTGTGCGTGTGAGCTGTTGCCGCTCTCTTCTTGTAAGGCTCTTTCCACCAGCAAGTTTCACCAACAATCTTGATGAAATTCTAACATCTGCCCACAGTAGCTTAGTGCCCAACCAATAATGCTGCAGTGTAGAAATGAATTCATCCTTCCAATGCTTCAACTTCGCAGCCCAGTCAGCTCTTAAACCCACAAAACAAAATATAAATCAAAACATTGAAAACAAACAGCTAACCCATGAAAAAAGAGCAAGACAGCAAATATACTTCAATTCAAAGAAGGGAAGCAAGACCTGCTCATCGAAGCAACAACCCGCAGAGCAGGGCCAACACCCAGAAGCCTTGCCCAGAATTTCTGTATGATTGATTGGTCAGTCTTCTGAACTTCCTGCACCTGTTTAGCTTTAGCTTTAGCTTTAGCTTTTGCAGTGCTTAAGCCTTCCACTGCCTGATCACACTCTTCTGGGGATGCCTCCTTTTTTTGTTGCTTCTGCTTCTGATCCTCACTCTGCTCATTTAGAATATCAACTTTAGGCTGCCCAGCTGTGTTTGATGCTGTGCGGACTGACTGTAGGAAATACCTGACTCCCAAGGGGAATCCAAAATTATGTGATCTAGATTCATAAGTGGCAAGAGAAACCCCATGAGTTGGGCGCCACAGGAACCCATTACTAAGGCCCAAAAGGTCTCTCTTCCTTAAAGTGTATTGCGCCTTCTCACGGTTACAATCTCCTGAGTTTTGCTCCGATAAATGATGTATAATGCTTTGCTCAATCTCACATCCAAATTTTCCTTGCCCAAAAGTAGAGGTAGATGAAGGTAATAAAACAGGTGCATTAGTATGCTCCAAAATATACTTCCTTCTCCTAATGATCGCCCTCGAGGCCATTCTTGATTGCTTCTTCCTTTTCTCAATAGAATGCCAGGGTCATGCCTTTCCGGGTAGAACCCTGAAACATGGCAAACCTCCAGTTATGGGCATCGCTGCATCTAAAGTATGCAAACACATGCAAGAAAAAGGACGTTAACATAAAGCTTGTCAAAAACATAACTTATATTGTTCATGGTCTTGCATAACAGAAAAGATAGTTCAACAGTTCTTTAAAAAATATAAAAATATATTTTCTATGCCTACGACAATCAGCATTGTTCATGCCCAAAATTAGCATTGGCAAACTGCCGCAAGAATAAAAGGCCAAAATTAGCTTGCAAAACAATACTTCGACCAGAAAATGCATTCTATATCTACGGCAATCCTCAAAGGCATCAATGTCTCCAAGTACTTGATGGAAGGAAATCCAGAGTCAAAAATTGCAACAATACTAGTTTGTTCAGAAGATTCAACGATAACCATCACTGCTAATTCACCTAGAGCACCAAGTTCATATAACAATATAGATTGTCCCAAGAACAAAGATGAAAGTGAATAATCCATCATAAAAGTGTTTACAGAAGATATCCTCAAACAGTTATAAGCATTTATCGACGTACATCGCCAAAAAAAATTACAATCCGAGTCAGATTAGAAGTGTTAGATGTGTTTGCTTAATGTCAGTAGAGTCATCTGATTCACATTATTGTTGGTATTTTGTGGTTGTGCCCATCAATTCCAAGCAATTAAAATCACGTCATGTTTGGATTTGAAATATTCGACCGGGCCGGACCACTAATCACATCGTATTTATGTCTAGTCAAATGATCAAATAATTTTGCGCCTGAAAATCGGACACCTGACCGAAACAAGCCCCAATAAAATCAAAACCTGTAAATTCCACCACCGCACAGTAAGCATCTCAACAGCTGTACCCTGCCTGTGAGCAAGCTGGTGGCGATCTGCTCCGCCGAACCACAAATCCAAATGCGCACAAACCGTGGCCATGGAGCCCCCCGAAAACGAAGGGGAGAAAACCACAGCGCAGTCAGACAGACCACGCCGCCGAGAGCCAGATGGGAGGGAGGGAGGGGTGCGGGCGCTCACCGGGGTTCTGGCGGCAGATCGGCCGGGCGGTGGAATCCGTCGCGCCGCGCCCGCGTCAGGATCCGAACGAGGGGGTTTCCCTTTCCCGGGAGGGGAGCGGAGCCGGAGGGAGGTGGGCAGGAAGTGTGGGAAACGAAACGAATTGCTGGAGAGGAAATGTTGACGATTTGGGAGAGGAACAAGTGGGGAGGAGGAGGAGGCAAGGCGCAGTTGGGAGACTCGGTGGGGCCCCGAACTGAAGCACTTCACTTGCTCTGCGGCCCGATCGGTCCGAAACTTCCCCGTGCCGCTGCACCGACCGACCCGCGCAGCACGACGCAACAGGGGCACCCAGGCCAGCCACACGAGCCGGTCATTGCACAGCACAACCGGGACTGTTCGCGCATCTAGTACTATAGCAAACTTTTTTTCCAAAATAGCCTCAAACACTCTTTTTTACAAAAATAACCCCTCCCTAGGTGAGGCAAACGACACGTGTTACTTACCGCGCCCCCTTACTCGACAGGCCAGTAGTCGGCTCGAGTGCGGCAAGGGGCGGCGCAGCAGGCAGAGGGTTGCCGAACCACCCTGGCTCGGCAAATGGCTAGCATGTGGTCCCACGGTTCGGTAGGTCTGCTGGTTGGCCCCGCACGAAAGGTCGTCTGCTCGACTAACCCATACGAACTCATTGTTTAGACAGGATAACAGTTTTGGACATGCCAATGAAAACAACCCCATCTTGTAAGTAGTGCATATACATTAGTGAAAAGAAGTGTAAGAGTGGACCACATGTAGCCTATAGCATCTAGGGCGAAAATGTGGAACCGTACGGCACCCACATGGCGTGGCGGTCATCCGGACAACGTGGATGTGGCTGATTGTTGTGGTAGTGGCAGGCATAACTGCAGCTCGGATTAGCACAGCAACAATACGAGTGGTAGTCGCTGCCGAGGTGCACGACCTCCTGGTTGTTCCTCTCCCTAATCCTCTGCCTAAGGAGCTCGCCGTTGTTGGCCCTCTCGGTTTGGAGCTCTTCGCGCAACTCTGCTAGGCAGATATGCAACTTTTGGATATAAATCTGGGTGGGTGTTAGATACGATGGATTCACCCACTCGGTGAACTTGCAATCCGCTGTTTGCAAGCAAGATGAGGTTACTACAAGCGTTTCATGTGTGCAAGTATACGTAGGTAACAAATCACTTACCATAAACAGAGGGCAACGAAATAATTGATGCTTTGGGTGCACGTGGTTGTCGCAAACCTGCACCACTGCGTTGAGGTTGTGCTTGCATTGCGGCAAGACTCGGGGATATAGGGGTAGTCACATAGGGGATTTCTTGGGGTGTACGACTCCTTGATTTCAAGCGGTAGATTAGGGCTTGATGGGCTAGGTCTAGGGGACCATAGATGCTCGTGTCTTTGAAGTAAGAGTCACAGAATCGAAACCCAGCCCATGCCTGCTGTCTCCTCCCACGCCTTGAGCTTCCTAGGCTATCCGCCATGCTTCTGTTCATGTAGGACGATCCCCTGCAAGACATTAAAGGATGTTTGAGTGTCTACACTATCAATGCCTGTGCAAAATCTGCACAAAAAGTTACGAAAAAAGAACGTGCCAACATTGCAAGAAATGTTGTGTTATAGAGAATAAACGAGTATACAGCTGGTATAAATCGATAGGTCTGCCGGGCGGCTGACGAAGTGGGCCTATTTGGGCAGTTCCTCATGGAGTCGGTCACTATCTTGCATAGTCTGCACTTACGTGGCCTTTGCCACTGGCCACATTGACTATCATCTATATCATTATGAATGCAACGGAACTTATATTTGTTGTGCCTGGACTGTTTTAGTGCGTTGTTCGGCACTTACTTTACTTCCCCCTGACCAAACGTCCCTGTAATACATGTCCATCCCGTAGGAGTTGAACTCAGTGCTCTGAGTCTCACACAAATGGTGGATGTTGCAGTACTCTAAAATGTATTGCGCGAAGGACTGCCGCCATGCAACGTGCATATGTGAGCAAGGCTTGTGAAGGAGCATCGATTTATTGCACGTGCAGGCCACAACTTCATTGATGGTGCATGCATGCTTGCGATCACTTCTTGTATGGCTCATGATGTACTTCTGAAAGTTTCCCTAAAAATAATTTTGGTAATAAATAATGACAATGATTAAAGGAGCAAACTTGTTTATTGAGATGTTTAAAAGGTTGAGTCCCGGAGATTCATGACATCATGGAAAAGACATGCAAAGCGATCAAAGAGTGACGTTGATCAAGATAAAGCTCGGTAAATATAAATGATAGTCTAAGAACCTTTTTATAGCCTTTTACCGGTCTCGATGATGGGATGAAAAGGCTAGATTTGCATATTAGTGTCATACTATAAAGAGGGATCAGGGCTAGTAGCTTAAAGCTTAACTTGTGCCACTTTAATCAATTAAGTGTTCATGGATGCATTTGAACTTCATTTGTAACATTGAAACTTTCAATTCATTCATATTGTTTAGGTTGTCATCAATTACTAAAAGGGATAAATTAAAAACATTTAGGCCCAAAAAATAATTTTGGTAATTAATAACAACAATGATTAAAGGGACTAACTTGTTTGTTGAGATGTTTAAAAGGTTGAGTCCTGGTGATTGTTGACGTCACGAAAAAGGCATGTACGAGTGGTCAAAGAGTGACGTGTATCAAGATAAAGCTCAAGGCAAAGGTAATTCATTTGCTCTAAATTCACATTTTGAAATAACTGAGAGCATTCCGATGTATTGCATCATTTGTTGATCCTTGTGGCACTTGAAAACCTTTAAGCTAGTGTTGTGATGCATTACTCTTGGTGGTTTCCGATACCTAGATGGCTTGGAAGAAGTTATGTGGTGATCTCTTCAAGAAACTTATGAAGAGACCCAGCACCATTTTGTGAGTGATGTGGTGCTGGCCATCTCTGAAATGGAGGAAGTGTAATCTTATTGGATTTGAGGTCTTGAGGCTTAATTCGTGGATTCAATCCAATCTGTTTGGGCTTACTTTAATGTGGACTAGTGAAGATCGACAAGTCTTCGATACCACGAAAAAACATCGCATGTCACCATTGTGGTTTACTCTCTTGTATTTTCTTTCTGTATTTACATTTCTAGCACTTATACTGAATTGAATTGTGCAGTTAGAAGTGTAACTAGTACTGACATTGCTTGTGTTGCATTAGTGAAACCTAGATCATTTAGTCTCTAATTGTGTAAAAGGTTTTTACTAAGCTCGTACTTGCTAAAAATCATGATTTAGCCAAAATAATTTTAAAAAACCTACTATTCACCCCTTCTAGTGAGTTATCCTTGATCCTACAACTTCTCTCTCAAACGAACCTCGAACTTCTTTGTGATGCCGTCCATGGTTCGAGCGACGTGCGAATGAGTCTTCGCCATTTTTTGCTCCACGTACACCTGCATGACTTCTAAGAGTTGCCTTCCTTCATCTAGTGGATTCTTCACAATTATGGCTCTGTTGATAAAGTAGCCAACGATGTGGTTCCAACTCTTGTCCATGATTGCGGTGATCGGGAGGGAGCACGCACTCTTCAGCATAGTGTTGTACACCTCTAAGATATTAGTTGTCATAATACCGTACCTCCACCATCCGTATCGTGAAGCAGAGAGCATTTCTCCACGTCTGGGGTATGCAAGTTAATCAATTTGGTGAACTCGCCGGTTGCTAGAGAGCAGTCTAAGCTACGACTGGTTGTGCTCCATGTGACTCCCTCACATACCTAGAGGTCCCCTCGTCAAGCTCATGCCATATTACGTTAAACTTGCACCTCTAGCTCTACATATACAATTGAACTTCTTCATCAACTTCTTGTTATGAAAACGGGTGTGAAAGTTTGCCTCCAGATGCCTCATACACCAGCGGAACTTTATGTCATTCCATTGGAAGGGTGGTTGAGCTCCTTGCTGCATGGTAGTGAACGTCGATAGCAGCTTGGTGTTGCAGTCCGTAATAAGGCAGACGTTGGGCCAGCCTTGGACTACTACTTGCTTCACATTGGCTAAAAACTACAGCCAGCTATTGGTATTCTCGTCCTTCACAATTGCATATGTTACTAGGAGTAGCTAGTCATTTGCGTCGATGGACACTGCCGTCAGGATCGTGCCCTTATACCGACCAGAGAGGAACATGCTGTCCATCGTGAGCACTGGACAGCAGTACTTGAACCCCTCGAAAGCCTGCAAAAACACCCAGAACACCCGGTCAAAGATGAAATAATTGGGCCCTTCATAGAATGCGCTCTCTCTATATTGTTTATATATATATCCTGGTATTGGCTTGGGCAACCTGATGCAACATTCATGGAATGAAGTCATAGACCTCCTCATATGTGCTGTACATTCCATATATGACCTTTCTCCTCACCCACCACACCTTACCATAGCTCACCGAGAAACTAACTAGGTTCACGATATCAGCCATCAACAACTTCGGTGAAACTGTGACATCTGTAACTATGAGGTGACTTATCAGACTAGCAACCAGCGACGAGGTCACATTGCAGTGTCATGCAGCTGCTCTGCAAGCTCATAGGTGTGGTCCTTGACCACTGTTATCCGAAAGTCTGTTGCTCCATGTCAGACCCAGATTTTTTTAACTCAGAATCCTCTGTGATTTACTGCACTATTCCCTGGATTAGTAGATAGTACTCATAGGTACATTGCTACATCAAATCATACATCGCATGAAATATACCGAACCATAATATTACATATCAGAGTTGAAATACACCATGTCGGGTGACAGTTTACAAAAGGGTCAATCAGGCCAAACACCTACAATATAATAGACAACAGTGGAAAGCATAAACAAAAGTAGGACCAACATGCACAGCTAAGCGACTGAGGGGTAAATGTGTGCAACATGTATTATCTAGGTCTAGATAATATATGTGCACATATAGGACTCATCTAGGGCTCAAACTTGCAAAAGTCGTCCTAATTCCCTTCGTTGGCTCCTCCATCCGTGGCAGGAGCATCCTCATAAGCATAGTGGTCTTGATTTTCTATTTTTGATTTTGATAATGCGAGGGTGAGTACAAATCCACTGTGCTCCGTGAGCCAATACACATTATGCAAGTAAATAACATGCATGGCTTATCAAGGAAAGGCTCGAGTTATTTTGCTTGCTAGAAATTGTTTTTTAAAATAATATACATAGAATTTTTTTGAGATATAGCAGGGAGTAAAGGACATTTTTCGATACATCTAAGGAAGCAAAGATCTTGCACTATTCTACAGAAAGAATCAAGACTTGAATATGACTGGCTATGCAAATGTTGGGTACCTGTCGGACCCATATACCGCTAGGTCACAAACAGGCTATGTAGTCCTGTGTGGTGAAACTGTAATTTCATACAAATCTTCTAAGCAAAGTCTTGTATCGATTTCAACGAACCACTCAGAAATCATAGAACTGTATGAAACCGCACGATAATGTACTTGGCTTCGACGAATTATTCACCACATCCAGTAGTCATGTGGGTTGAATATCATGCACGCTCTCACAATTATCTATAAAGATAATGCAGCTTGTATTGTACAAGTGTAGACGAGCTACGTAAAGAGTCATTTCACAAAGTATATCAACCACAAGTTCTTCTATGCTCATGTATTGCAAAAGATGGATAAAATTAAGGCATTGCATACTAAGTCGCGTGAAAATATTGTAGATTTATTCACTAAGTCACTTCCAACATCTAATTTTAAAAGATATGTACGTCGAATTGGAATGATGAGACTTAGGGAAATGTAAAATTCAGGAGGAGATTCTTTTCAAGCTTACTATTAAAACTTGATCACGAAGATCGAGTACCTAAAAAATAAATCTTGTAGATTGATGGAATTTGGTGGATTGTACTACCGAGTTTTTATGAAGTTTCACGGTCAAGGTTTTTAATGAGACAATTCGTGTAACACAGTATAACATATATCATATACTCTTTCTCCAAATTTTTCTCACTAAATTTTTATGGAGTTTTGATGAGACATAAATGTGTCGGATGAGTGCCCAAAGGGGAGTGTTGGGAAATCTGCGCCTAGACCTGCAAGACAGTCCATTGGCGGACACACTTATAAATAGGGGATCCTAATTATCATTATTTGTATCTTGTGGAAAGAGAAAGCAATAAAAAGAAAGACAGAATTTCTCCCCATGTCTCTGTTTTCACTCTTGTAATTTTTTTGTATTACTCTGTGATTGATCCATCTCTTTTACATAGGAGAAATCAATCGAACTGAACTCGCCAGCGACGATTCTTCAGTAGAGATAAACATTCACCAAGACAACCAACAGTAGCTCTGTATTCAGATTACCGAGCTGTATGCAATCAATATGAACTGGCATGATCGATTTCACTCATATATAATACACGTGGCCTTACACAAGGATCGATGATATTTTTCCCATCTCACTCCTTACCGACGACGACCACCTGCTTGCCGACGTTGCGGCCGGAGAAGAGGCCGATGAGCGCGGCCGGCGCGCTCTCCAACCCTTCGACGACGTCCTCCACGTACGTGATCTTGCCCTCCTTGACGTACCGGGCGGCCATCTCCTCGAACTCCCTGTACCTGGCGTAGTGGTCGAGAACCAGGAACCCCTCCACCCGGAGCCGCTTCGCGATGACGGTGAACAGGTTGTGCACGGGGTCCGGCCGATCGAGGTTGTACTGAGAGATCATCCCGCAGACGGCGACGCGGCCTCGCACCCGCATGTTGAGCAGCACGGCGTCCAGCATCACGCCGCCCACGTTCTCGAAGTAGATGTCGATGCCCTCCGGGAAGCGCCTCCTCAGAGCCAGACTCAGGTCCTTCTCGTCCTTGTAGTTGAAGGCGTCGTCGAAGCCAAACTTGTCCTTGAGTAGGCTGACCTGAATACGTACATCAATGTGAGATGAGAAAGACTAGGGCCAGAAGAGAACGAGACGATCGACAACGCGATTGAAAAGCGGTGTGAAGCAGGGTACGAACCTTCTCGTCGGAGCCGGCGCTCCCGACCACGTAGCAGCCCATGAGCTTGGCGAACTGCCCCACAAGCTGGCCGACGGCGCCGGCCGCGGCCGAGACGAACACCCTCTCGCCTTCCTTGGGCGCGCATATCTCGTGGAACCCGACGTACGCCGTGAAACCTGCCATGCCTGGAATGGCACCAACATACGCGTACGGCTAGTGTTAGAATAACGTCCGACGATGTGACATGCACGTAGCTAGGCTAGGCCCGTGTTTGATTGATGCACTGAAAGAACGACCGTGTACGCACGTACCGAGGAGGCCTGTGTAGTAGGAGAGGGGCAGCTCGGGGTGGCTGATGGTGAACAAGTTTTGGGGGTCCTTGATGAGGCTGTACTCCTCCCATCCAGTCATACCCCACACGTAGTCGCCGGCTTTGTACCCCGGGTGGCTCGAGTCCGCCACCTTGCCGACGCCGTAACCGGTGATGGCCTATATGCACGTCATGGAAAATGACCAGCAAAATGAGTCGTTTATCATGACAATCTTGTTACGTGTCAAGGCAATAATTAATATATAGCACATGACAATTAAGCAAGAAAGCTAGACAGTCACAATTGAGGGATAAATTCTGACGATACACCGACTACAGTTGAGCAACTAAAAGTTGCGACTGATGCTGATAATCGATCTCTACAGTGACAGCACGGGCAGTACCTCGCCGACGACGAGGTCGTCGATGTAAGAGGGCTCGTCGTGCTTGGACATGCGCCCGCGCATGTAGGGGTCGCACGACAGGTACAGGTTCCTGACGAGGATGGCGCCGGCCGTGCCCTCCGGCACCTTGGACGGCGCGGTGGCCGTCGTTACGACCTCCATGTCGGTCTCCTTGGGGAAGCCCGTCACGTAGTTCTTGAGCACAACCTTCTTGTTCGCCATCTGCGCCGCCATTCTTCGATCGTTCTATAGCTCGACCTCTCTAGCTAAACTGACGTACTAATGCCTAGCTAGCTAGTGCGTGCCGATCTGCACTGTTGGTGTTGCTCTTGCTCTTTGTTTTTGGGTGTGTGCTTGTAACTTTGTATGGATCATGGGGTTCCGCCGTGGAGGGTTTATATAGCTTCGATGCACGGACAGGAACGCAAGGGGAATGCTTTTGGACACGGGTGTGTACACAGTGTTGTTTCAACTTCGCAACGGCGGTACGGTGTCCTTCGCGACTTCCTTTTCATGGCTGGGAAGTACTGAATAATTGTCCTCTCGTGCACCATAGCAATCGGCACCGTGGAACACGTTAGTGATGGTGCCAATACTCCTCTAGAACGTGACTTCAATTTCCCCTTCTAGATAAAGGTGGGGCCGGGGGCGAAACATCCAATAAGACGAAGCATAGTACGATAAAAAAAAGTGAAAGTAATCTCGATACTAGCTCAGGTTGGTGACGATGTGCGAGCGTCACTCCAGCGACAAAGGCAAAACTTCAAATTAATCTCGCAGGTATATATACATCCTAATAAATACACATATTTTGATATACGTGCAGCATATATACATCCTAATAAATACACGTGTTTTGAGATACGTATAGTCTATTAATATTTTTTTAAATTATTCGGATGTTTTCTTCCTAACAATCATTTAGATTTGAGACCGTTGGATTAGAGATCCAATGGCCTTTTTTTTAAAGGAGGGGGAGATTTTTTTTGTAGGGGTGGAGGGAGAATTCATGGCCGTTGGATTTCTTATCCAATGGTCATAAATCTGGATGATAGTTTGGAAGAAAACATCCCGGTGATATTTATCAATACCCTATAAAAATATATACATATATATTATCTTAAAAATATTTTATAATATTATTAGATTTTATAAATATATTATAATATAAATTAGTAATCAAAATTACGCTTTGAGAATCATGTCAATATTGAAATAATATGTATTTGTGCCTAGAAGAGCCATAAAAACATAGCAAGTGGAAATGGAATGCTTTTTTTTTCTAACGAAAGGTTGTCCTACTAGCACAAGTGGGAAAGAGGAACGGTACTATTGCCACTTGGGCGCTTGGCTGGCAGACTGTTGTGTCGCTGGCATGGCTGGTCCTGGATAGTACAGCATCGATCTCAGATGGCGTCATTGCACGCGTCCGATCGACGTGCGGTGCGCCAAACCCAACTTTGCATCTTCCCGTGCGCGCGGCGTCCTCGTTGGAGTGACGCGTGGGCGGCCGGACGCCTGACGGGCGCGGTCGACGTGATGACTGTGACTGGTCAAGTAATTGGTGTGAACTAGTTAACAGGTTCTGGCATAATTCATACAACAGGATGTACGGCAGCGTCGATTAGCATTGGGGCCGCAACATGAGCTCCCAACTCGTCTTTGCTTTCTGTTTTTGTTGTCTACTTAGCTTCTTCGCCGCAGCTCCATTTCTTTTAGCTTTTGCTGTTGCCTGCTTTAAGTTTCGGTTCCAATGAACCTGCTGTAAACTCATAATTCTCTCTCTCTCGCTTTAAAGGGCCTTTTTTTGCTGGAGTTTATAGCTTTTGGTTGTGGCTTGTGGCTTTTGGGCTGTTCGTATGAGAGATTACAGAGTAACAGAAACTCACGTGCGATTTTTGTTGATATAAATAAAGTCGGTATAGTATGTACTACAATTAACTAGTAGATCCTATCTTGAAAAGATACTCTATTTAAAAACTAGTTACCGTAGAAAGATCGAAAAATAACTTTTAAAAACTGAAAAGAATAGACCCAAAGATCCACAAAGCTCCCACCTCTCTTTCAAAAAAACACACTAGGTACTAATCAGTCCACATGATCTCTATCCTCTACTACACTGACCACACACGGCACGAACGGTCATGCGTTAGACCGGACACTATGGTCCATCGATCTGTACAAGCCCACATCGATCTGTAGTGGGGCAGGTCAGCGCGGCACCAGTGGAGACCGCGGCTACCCCTGCGCTAACACTTAGACCGAGTTCTTTTTACTGCGCTGATGGCTATTGGGTATGATTGATAGTTTTTATCTATTTTTTGGATAGCAGCGGATCAAAGAGATGTTGATATGAATCTATTTCAAGAAGTGCTAAATAGCACTCAAGTGCTTTTTTGGACTCAGAACATTCAGATTTTTCTCTTATGTATGTACCCCTCTAAAAAATATGAGTGCTCTAAACTACAAAAAACACTCGAATCCTCTTTCTTCCATATATGTACCCCTCTAAAAAAAATATAAGTACTCCGAACCATAAAAAACACTTGAATCTCTCTTCTTTCATATATGCTACACTCTAAAAAATCTTAGTGCTATGAACCACGAAAAAAACATTGGGTGTCTTAGACACCACCTTTTAATTTTCGGAGAAAACAAATGCAAGCGTGGGAGTCTCTCATGATGCCCACGGCCGCGGCCCGGTCTTCCGAGAAGGGATAAAAATTGCCACAATTCCACGAGTCACGGCCCACATGTCCGACGTGATTATATACTCCTCGGTATAGGCCAGGCGGTTCGCACTGTGGGATTGGGTAGCAAGATTTGTTGAGAGGAACTGAAGCGGCGGTTGAGAAACACTCACGGACCCCGCGGCTCGGTCGCCTTGGAGAAAACACTAGCTCTCTACTCTAGTCTCATCTAGAGGTGGGAGTTGGGCTGTACTTTTTTGGGCCAGCCCGAAGCACGGCGTGGCCCGACATGTGGCGGGCCGTGCTGGGCATGGCACGAATGGTGGGCCGGGTCGGGCCTGAAAAACCGGCCTATTGGGCAGCACGGCACAACGAATCGTGCCGTGCTCGGGCCGGCACGGCACGAGGATCACAGCGAGCACGGGCGGCATGGCCGGCACGAGCAGCACGGTGGGCATGCCAGTGCCAGCAGTCGGGCCGCCTCGGCCTCTACCTCGCCTCCCCGGCTCCCCTAGTCCCCCTCTTGTCGATATCTCTCACGGCCATCCCCAGATTCCCCACAACCACAACCCATCAACCATCACAGAGCAGAGACCAGAGAGAGGGAGCAGAGGGGAAGGAGGTCACCAGAGCTCGGACGAGTAGACGATGGCCGCACCACCGCAGAAGGAGGAGCGGTGTAGCCAGAGCCGAGGGTGGCATCCCGCACGAAGATGCCCAGCGACGGCGGCTCAAAGAGCAAGCCATCGTCGGTGCCCCAGTCGCCGCCCGGCCATCTGCCGCTGGTGGCTCGCTCTCGGAGTAGTCGAGGTCGCCGTCGCTCGGGGGAGGAGGGAGGCGGCCAAGGGAGGAGGGGGCGCCGGGTGAGGAGGAAGGCGACCGAGGGAGGTCGGGGAAGGAGGGGGCGCCGGGGGAGGAGGAGGTGGCCGGGGGATGTTGGGGGAGAAGGGAGGCGGCCGGGGAGAAGGGGACACCAAGGGAGGAGGGGT
This sequence comes from Dendrocalamus latiflorus, assembly GCA_017311315.1. Classification (NCBI taxonomy): domain Eukaryota; kingdom Viridiplantae; phylum Streptophyta; class Magnoliopsida; order Poales; family Poaceae; genus Dendrocalamus; species Dendrocalamus latiflorus. The sequence continues at coordinate 11,485,478 of CM029638.1, read as the reverse complement.
AGCCGGGGGAGGAGGGGGCGTTGGGGAAATCGGGAGAGGAGGGAGGTGGGGGGAGGAGGCGACGGCGGCAGGCGAGGTGGGGGAGGAGGCGGCGGCGGGGGAGGTTGGGGAAGGAGGGAGAGGCCCAGGGAGGTGGGGAGAGGAGGAGGTGGCGGTAGGGGAGGTGGGGGAGGAGGCGGCGGGGGAGGTGGGGGAAGGAGGAAGGGGCCCGGGGTGGTGGGGGGAGGAGGAGGCAGCGACGGGGGAGGAGGCGGCGGTGGGGGAGGGAGGGGCCCAGCGGCCAAGGAGGTAGGGGAAGAGGAGGCGACGGCGGGGGAGGTGGAGGCAGCAGTGGAGGAGGTGGGGAAGGAGGAGGCGGCGGGGGAGGTGGGGGAGGAGGCGGCGCCCGGGGGGGGGTGGGGGAAGGAGGGAGGGGCCCGGGGACCGGGGATGGTAGGGAGATCGGGGAGGAGGAGGCGGCGGCGGGTGTGGGAGGGGGCAGCAGAGGAGGCGGCGGCGAGCGTGGGAGTCGGACTGTGGGAGGAGGAATCGAGGGAGTCAGGGGATTTGAGTGACCGGTGGGAGCGGGCGGCTGGGCGAGCGTGGACGTGTGGCGGCGTGGGAGTGGTGGGACGGGGGGAAAAGGAGGAGGATGGCCAGACGGGGAAAAAAGGAGGAGAGGACGGCTGGACGGGCGAAAAAGTAAGTAGGTCAGTAGGAGGCGTTTGGAGTTGGAAAAGCTTGTTGATTTTTTTGTGTTGAGAGCAGATTGACAACGGTTACTTAAAACAGTCACATAACGTTTAGAATGCAGAGACAATGTTCGGATTCTGATATATATAAATTCACTCAGCTCTACCATTTCTTCACAAACTGAGCCTTCTCATTTCTTCTCATTTCACAACCTCATTTCTTGCATTTGTGCTACTGATTTATTCATTTCTTACTTCACATTTCACAAGCACATTTTCTGCATTTGTACTCTTTATTTATTCATTTCTTACTTCTCATTTCACAAGAACATTTACTGCATTTGTACCTCTTATTTATTAACTAATCACCATCCATCTACCATGTTACCAAGAAGTCATAGTACCAAGGAGCTCTCAAGCAGTATGCAGAGAAGTCGAAGCTCAAAAAGGACAGCAGGTTACCGTACTATTAAGAGGAGTCATGTCTAGTAGTTTAAGTCTCATCATGTGTTGGTAGCTCAACCTCATCTCTTATAGCTCATCTTGGCATGATGCTTGTATTTGTAAATGTGCTTTGCAAATAGGTGAAGCTCATGTGTCGAATCCTTGTAACATGGGACTATGCATTGCAAATATGTTTTACAAGTGATTGAAGTCCATGTTCCCATTTTTTGTGATATGAGGCTTATATTTGCAAATGTGTTTTTGTAAATAGTCGAAACTCATATTTAATCCTTGTGTTATGATTCTAAAAGTGTGCAAATGTGTTTTGCAATTTCTTGAAAATCATGTTTGGTACTTGTATGCATGATACTAAAGTTTGCAAATATGTTTTGCACAATCTAGTGAAGTATCTGTATTCCTAAGGACAATCGGAACTACCACAGTATAATCTGCAGTACAACCGCGAATCAGAACTACCGGCGTTGTAATCATGGAACTACCGCATGCGTTGGTGGTCAAAGACCTGTGTGGTCGATGATCAAGTAGTCAAGAATTAGAGCGTTTGAGCCTAGGTGGTCGAAGACCAGAGCGGTCGAGCCCAAGTGGTCGAATCGACTTGGTCGAACCAATGTGGTCGAAACCGACGTGATCGAGATTTATGTGATCGAAACCAGTGTGGTCGTAGGCCTTCATGGTCGTACACCAGTGTGGTTGAAACCAACGTGATCAGACTGCCGTGGCTGAGACTTGTGTGGTCGTAAATTGACTTTGTCAAAACAACATGATTAAAACAACATAGTCGAAGATTGATGAGGAGGTCAGAAATCTGTGTGATCGAAGATTGACGTGATCGAAGATCAACATGGTCAAGACTTGAGTGGTCAAAACCAATGTAGTCGGAGACCTGTGTGGTCAATCTGAACAACATGGTCAAAGACCAACGTGGTTGTGGACCAGGGTAGTTGACGATCAGAGTTTCCAATCAACTCTATGTGAGTGATCCGATCAGCTTTGTGTGAGTGATTTGATTAGCGAGCGGAAATGTCGACTTTGTATGAGCGGTACTACCGGTCAGCGGAAGTGCCAGCTTGTTTAGCGGCACATTTTTATAGAGAGACACCTGTGTTGAGTCTTCTTGTCTCCGAAGAGATCGGTAGTTCCGTACGAGTGTAGTGGTACTTCTAATAATCGGTATTACTAGACTTTGCACGTCGGTACAGTTTCATGGTAGCTTCCAATAATAGCATCGACTGAGACATACTTGGTAACTTCCAGCAGTAGGCCATCATTCCATTATTTTTCCTAAATTGTGATAATACTCAGTTTGCATGACTCTTCCAGGCAAGTAGCTTTCGAATGAACTTGACAGATACACAAGGTTGTAAAATATTATAGTTGCATGTTCGAGACAAGAATTAAATAAACCACGCTAAGGCTGCAACTAAGCAGCTGTATGTGCAATCGTGATATTCTAGTGGATGCAATGAAAGTAGATATTTACATCATTACAAAGCGGCGAAACTATTCAATGCAACCAATTCAGAACTACTCGTGAACCTATACATAGCCAAACAAGAGGTGAGCACTTCCCCTCCCAGTCACCATAAAATATAATATGGATAATTGATCATATACCCCAGACTTGAGGTGCAACTGATGATTGCTCCATGATATCTCACTGACCAGTGGTAAAAAAGGGTAAATGATCAATTGCACCTCAACTTATGGGGTATATGATCGAATGCCCATAATAATATGACATGACACAAAAGGGTAAACCTATGGATTGCAATAAAGCTCAAGCGGGATTTTCAATCCTACTGCCTGGCCAACCACAGATAACCATGCCGGTAAGTATCGCAGCAATTGATCCTTATCTACCAATTTAGTTTCTTTAAGAAGTAACTTCATCCAGTCACTGGTTCCACAGGGGTGCAAGGTGAACCATGGCCTACTTAACTGGGGATGCTCCTGCAAGAGCGCAAGGACAGTTCAATCATCCAAAGTGTAATCCGACTAATAGTGAACCAGAGACCAAAGATACATTTTATATATCATTGCTAAGAATCATCTATTAACCATTCATACCTCTCGAGTAATAAACGTCCACTTTGATTCACTTAATACTTTAAGAGAGTGAGAAGGAAGGTCCTCTTTTATCTCATCTAGAGTTAGCAGCTGCCCACCTAAGGACAAGTTGCAGGTGTTGGCTGTCAAACAGGACAATAAAGGAAGTAAATATTGACTTATGTTCTCATATATGCATACCAGCCTGATGACCCTGAAAGTATAGCACTGGAACCTTGTAAGAAAAGCTGTAGACAACATGGAAATCATAAACATGAACATTATCACTAGAGCTCTGGACCTGCAAAGAGAAGAAAATCATGAATGGAGTATATGTTAATTAAGAACTGAACTTTAAGTGCTGAATAATAGTTATTCCGTTTACAAAATTTCTCAAAAGTTCACCGCAAAAGTTGTTCTTGTGAATGTTGTGAACTAGTAGTATATACACTTTACTAGCTAGTGTATGATGTGACACCAAAGTGATCCTTTTTAGTTCTCTAGTTCATGCTCCGTACCCCACAGCCATATGGGCACACACGAAAGGAAAAAATTGGAACTCTGTGATATCCATAACCATTAGTTGCTACTAGATATCTTTAGTTTTTTAACGTGTGCTCGTAATAGATTTGGGATGGCCGATCTTGTCTACAAAATAGCCTTAAGTACAAGACCCTGAGTCCCTGAGCTATATAATCAATTTAAATTGTTGCCTTACACGAGCTATTTGGCAAAAGTGTTGATTTTTTATAGGAAAAAGATTCTGAAGATATGGCAACGGCAGAGGTTCAGAGTAAGTTAATGGACCAAAAGCAGGTAACAGAAACATAAATTGAAAAATGCATACTGAAAATTTACCCAAGTATCATCACCAACACTGTCCGCGTCATTGAAGTTGTTGCTCTCCTCAATCTGTTCCTGGAGGAAAATTCACATTAAGCACTATTTTGCCGGATCATATTGCAAAGAAACTACCTACCTGGCTTCCTGCACCAACGTGGTACACTCGTTCAAGAGCTAGATACCCTTCTACCTGCAAAAACAAGCAAATGAATCGGTGATCGCAATCTTAAAACTATTCTGAAAAAGAAAAACACATCCAGGATAATACAGAGCAAAACACGTTCTCTGAGCACAACCTCAGATGGCACCCCAACTTTGCAACAAGGTTTCCATATCCAGTCAGGAAGAGAATCATCGACGTCAATCTCCCTCCACTTCTCAATCAGAGCCTTTGCTGAGGCATTGAAGTCGTCAAGAGACAGAGTCCAGTCCCAAACGGAGGAGCCCCCCATTACAAAACTGCAAAGACAAGCACAGTAATAACAACCTCTCTTGGACTGGAGCTCCGGTTAGCGAGGGTTTCGTCCCAGCGAGATCGCGAGGTCTCTGCAATGGAGGGCGGAGTGCCTCCTGAGCTCGTCGGTAGAATCAATCAAGGTCTCTCTTTTCGAAAACGTCGACGCCGATTCGGAGTCGCACGCGCGGGCACCCTGGGGTTGCGGTGTTGTGCACGGAAACAACAACCTTCTGGAATTAGACAAGAGGTAGTGGACAGCGCGGCGGATGGGGAGGCAAGCTGCGGCGGCCGGACGCAGTGCGACAGGATGAGGGCGCAGATGGGGCCGCGGGCGGCGGCGCTCCCGAGGCGAGGCGAGAGGCCCCGCGGTTTCGGCGGCGGCGTGGCTCCGGCGGAAGGGCAGAGGGATGAACGATCTCTTGCGACCGTCCGATCCGATTAAGCGGTTCAGATTGAGGCAGAAGAAAGGGCAAACGTGAAACCTTTGCGAGTGAAACCCTATACTGTTAAAGATTTGTAACATAGATCCTAAAATTGGATAAATCTGGAAATTTCTGATCCAATATGGACCTCTTTGGAAATTCGTGGTCCGAAATGGACCTACTTTACACCGTTAGATCATTCATAAACTGTCCAGATCGAGATCAGCGGCGGTGAATATTTACAAAAGAACCCTTTAATCACCCAGTATTACATCTGTTATTTCCTACACCGTTCCGTACTCCCACAAGGCTCACCTGCCCGCCGTGCGTTCGAACAAATGCCTCCTCCGCCGCCACACGTCCACCGCGCGCGCACCGTTGCCGCCGCACTGGGCCAAACCGCTCGTATTGTCGCGCTATCGTGCCGCGCCTGACGCCGGGAAACCACGAAGCCACTGTCACGAGCCGCCGCGGCGGGCGACGGGGACCGACGGCATCCAGTGCGCGCCGCGGGAGACGCTGCTGCGGCTGCGCGCTGTGAAGTGCGCGCGCCAGCGCCACTGACAGCTGCTCCGGGGGAAGGGGAACCGCGTCGGCTCGGCCGTGCCGGTGCACGAAAACACACGGAAGGACGGTGTTGAGGCGCCGTGAGTGACACTACAATGAGCCACCAAAACAACAATGCAACAGCACCTACAACTGATACAATAAACCACCAAAACCATGCCACTTGAGCCACTGTGCTTTAGCTGCACCGATGATGATGAGGCACCTAGCTTGCTCACCTGAACTCACCTAAATCACTCACCTCTCGCTAGAACATGAAGCTATCACACCAGCAACAAGAACACACCTATTGCTTACCCCTTCAACATTTTGTAATGCAGCTTTATTCATGATCATGTACCGTACTTGGTGAAATTTATTCAGGGTCTCAGGAGTTTCTGAGAGATCACACTTGAATAACGTTGCTGACTAGTGAGACCTATTTAGTCTTGCGAATCATCAAGAAGAAAAGTGAACAAGCAATCAGCATCCCGACCAACCAATTTGGAACGATAGTTCAAATGCTAGCCTGCCGGAAAAAGCTCTAGTAGTTCGAACTCTGGTAGGCGATAGCCATGGATAGGAGAAAAGATTGCCGCGTTGAAGATACCGGTATCCACCGATTGTCAGCCTAAGTGATGCCGAAATAGCGAGGCCATCTCAATCTACATGAAATAAGAGTTTGTTAGATAAAATAAATCCAGGTCTATTCGGCTTGGCACGAAAGGGTACTTACAGCAGTTAAAGCGGCTTCAGCACCCTTGTTTCCAGCCTTGCCACCAGCACGGTTTAGCGCCTGCAAAGGTTCAACTTGAAAATTATTTTCACAGTAGGGAAGCTTAGTTTGATTGATTACGGAGCTCAACAACTTGAATGGACAGATAATCAACAAGGGATTGCATTATCTGCATGACAACTTCATCGGAAAGCATGTATGAAACTTCTGCATCATTAGTCCATGCATGCTAGATCGAAGCTGAGATTACTTTATGGAATTCATAGTAACAGGATTGTTTCACCTATTAACATGCCCAAGTGGTGAGGCATCTTGAATTTGAGTTAGAATATGGCTTGGGAACACAAACCATAGCAGAGTTACATAATCTGATAATGTTATGCTAGCCTGAAGAACCTAAAGAAATGGTGAAAAATGATGACCAAACAGGATACAGAATTATGAAACATTTGGTAAGATTATCAAGTCCTGAATTACCTGGTCCATGTCATCACAGGTCAGAACACCAAATATGCAAGGGACTCCTGTTGCAACATTAAAGAAAATGATCAACCTACCAGGATCTGAATTTTAACTAACTGTAGTCACCAGATAAAACAACAATATAAGCATATCACAAAGTTCATTGAATGTCACAAGGCACTTTGAGAGCACCAAATTTACAGCTTATAACAATTTCAAATCCAATAAATATAATTCTAAAAGCTATATGAGAAATGTATAGCTGTCTGTAATTACTTATATGAGAAATTTGTATGTTCATTGAACATCAATTATTACCAAAAAGGTTTCTCCTCTAGTTATGCCTATGAGCAGCTCAATACTTCTAGGTGTCAGTTCACATTGTTAACAACAGAAGACATCAAAGTTCTCTACTTGCATGATCCACGGAGGCTAAAAGATTAAAGCAACATACCAGCAGACAGTCCAGCATTGAGTACACCTGATGCAGCTGAGTTTGCAACAGCATCATAGTGGGTCGTGTCACCTCTAATCTACAAATCAGTTTGAAAGAAGACCTTCAAAATCAAATAGCAACATCTACTGCTAATTATGGGTTTACAAAGCATGGTCCATGTAGGTATTACTATGACAACAGCATCACAACTAGCAGGATTAAAAAGGGGAAATATGTAGCAAACTCGGTATTAGCTAGCCTTAGGGTACCTGATAGATGACTTCCCACAGGTTATAGACTTCGCACAGTTAAGATATGTTAAAACCAAGAAGATATCAGTAGAAGATTCCACTCTCAACAACAGTTATACAAATAAAAAACAGGTTTTCAGCAGCATTTGTCTTATACAGCTACTGTTGGAGCTTTCTCCGTTTGAAATTACATATAGATGTGATATTCTGTACGTCACTCAAAAATGGAAAAAAAAGGTTTAGGCCTACAAAATTATTGCTTCAGGAGCAGTGTACAAAAATATACAGGTTTCTTTAACTTTTCAGAATTAATCATTCGGCACAGGTCAGCAGGCTGCATAGTATCGAATTATATGGTACTATATGTAATATATCGGGAAAAGAACCCTTAGAGGGTCAGCACTACCTTGGGAATGCTACATGACCATTAAAAGCAAAATAAATGTAGAAAAGGATACAAATTCAAGTATTTAATATGGAGGTGATACCCAGGGGGGGAAATCAGCTTACCACAGCCCCAATGCAAATAATTGCATCAAACTTTCCAGACTTCCCAAGCTTCTGTGCGGCAACAGGAATTTCAAAGCTGCCAGGAACACTAACAACCTAAACAATATTTTTAATTAGAGTGAAAATGTGTGTACCACAGTTTGTGAAACTTTTTGAGAAACATACACCAACTATGCAGTTCGTGAGTAAGGTTATTTCTAATCACAGTGCAGATGATGCATGAATGTATATATGGTGTAGTTTAATTTATATGTTAGATTTGTAACAAAGGTTTTACACAGAAGCATTCCTGTTAAAAATGCATATCACTCTACACATTCTGTTAGGTGATAGTTAATTCGTTATTATTAGACTATTAGTGACCCTCACCATTATACATGCTACATGTCAAAAGTTCATCTTTATCAAAAGTGAAAACGTTGATCAAAATAACTCATAAACAGAAAACCATGAAACGAGCTAGCTATCTATAAGTCAATATATAGCTTACATACGTTGTCAAGCAAAGAACAAGAAGAAAACAATTTATTGGTCTATACGACATATTAACACAACAAAGTAGATGAGTCATCCAACAAGAGTGGTTTGCATGGTCAATTGCTCACAGGTGATACTTCATGAAAAAAGCATTTTCTATCCCCAACATTAGGAAGGAAGGCAACGAAACGATTTTCCTTCACAGTCCACATACACGTGAGTTATCATAGAGGTGATAACCAATGAGGTTCAGGATTAATTGTCGCAATTGTTTGCATTTCAAATATGACATTCCCATGGCACAAAATAACTTCAATTTAACTAGATCAATAAAGATGCATACTGTTATATTTTCTTCTTTGACGGAACATCGCTCAAATGTCTCTAGAGCACCTTGCAGTAGCAAGTTTGTCACTATCTCATTGAACCGTGCCACCACCTGCAGGTTTATAAGGTACCATAAAGTTAGACAATTAAAAGGTAAATGGTGTTGAGTAACAGGAAAGCAACGGCTTTCCAGTAAAACAGCATCTTATTTAGCAATTAGCATTACCACAGTAAAGTACTGGATATTGTTCAGTAAAAATCTCATCAACGCTCTGTTGATTTTAGGTCACCACTAACCGCTATTTCTTGATTAAGCACAATCGCACGCAAACCAAGAAGTCAGGAACACTCACTCACCACACCAAACCTGAGCCCCTCGGTGTTGTTCAGCGACCCCATCAGCCGCTGGTGCCCCGCGGCGGCGGCGGCCACGACGGGGCGCCGGGCACCTGCGACCAGCGCGGCCGGACGAGCTGCACGAATTAAACAAGAACAAAATCAGAAGACGGGTGGTGGCGTGGCGCCAAGAGGAGGAGCAGTCGGAGACGGTAACGAGCGCGCGCGTACGGGAGGGGGGCGAAGGGAAGGAGACGGCGGCGGGTCTCGGCGCACGCAGAGGTAGCCGTGGGCAGGAGGAGGGCCTCATGACCGCAGATGATGTCGCTGGTGAAGCCGCCATCGCCGCCGGTGGAGCAGGGGTGCTACTCGACGAGTGCGGATGTCAAAGATGTTTCTATCGGGTTTCCAGGATGTCTCGTCCAGATTGGCCAAAACGCTGCATTTTTAGGTTGTTCACGAATCACGACTAGCCGCCGGCTCTTATCAATCAACATGTGAAAAAAAAATAATATGTTTAGCCAAGTTTGGAGGTGAGAATTTCACAAGCTTGTACATGATTTACCATGTTTCCTACAAAATGATTGTGTTATAACCAGACCCTATACACAGACATACCATCAAATCAAGAATTGATGGTTCATCGGTGGCCTTTCTTATCTCTTGTCTTTGATCGAAACAATGATACGGTACGGGTTATCGGCCGATGCAATGCGGTTTGGAACAGGGATGATTTGCAGGAAGCAGTGCAAGTGTGCAACTCACGCTCTCTCAGGTCCATAACAAATCCCCACAGGCCACAGCGTTGCGGTCGTTCCAGATTCAAGGGAACAATGGCTTTCCTGCTATACCTATACCCATACTTCTTTCCCTCTCATTGTCAACATGGCTCATAATTCATCGTCTGTACTTTACAACACCCACAAGAACAAATAAACATAAAACAACACCAAAAGGTCGCCTCCAAAGCTGTGGAAGCAAGCAGCAGACCATACATTTCGTTCCTCCCTGGAGGTAACGCTGGTGATCAGCCCATCAGGCAGTGGCAGAGCTAGGATTTTAACAATGAGGTGTGAATTTAAGACATATCCGTTCTAATACAAGTTCAAATGACATAGTATAAATGTACAAAGATGACAAATTACATGTTCACACTATAGCGAACATCACAATTTCTTTTTAAAAATTTATAACTTGATACGACGCTCCTTTATGCTTTGAAAGCGATCGATGACATCATCATCACTAACTTGTACAAAAAAATTCACGCTCAATATATGTAACTAAGCACTCCAACGTAACATTATAGGATAGAGGCATAGATGAACTGATTGGTGCTAAATGTAATATACTATACAACATTAAATTTGAGCCCTCAAAAGGGTTCAAGAAGCAGTTGATTGAAAATAAAATAGTTTGTCGACCAGCTATAATAGGACTCTTAAGAAAAAAAAGTGCATCAGCATAACAGCTGTATGATGAATCAAGTCTTTGTTAGTTTCTGATATGGAAGGAATATAAGCCTCTCCTGTGCCTTGTTTTCCTTTTACAAGGTTATACACACTAGTCATTTCATCAATGTTGATCATCTTGCCTGATGCATCAATTGTAAATCTCCAGCAGAAAATTCTTCCACGGGCTTTTCAGATGAATAATTTCAATGTCACTTCATTGGCCAGAAAAGTACCAGGTTTACTCTTGCCGAATCATAGTGATTCTACATTAGAAGATCAGAAACTAACAAAAATGCAGTCTGCAAACTACTGCTCAACAGTCAACAGGAGCATATTATTAGTTTATTACTACCGAAGCATCCAGCTGACTTAGAAATGTTAATAGTACAAGCTAAATATACCAAAGAGAAACATTATATGCTACTTTCTACTTCTACTGTTCTACCAAGTGATACGCTGACACTGACAGGAACTAACTTCATGGTTTATGACCAAGTAATTCATGTTATAGATGGTTTTTAAATCAAGAAGCAACGTTCTGGATTTAGATTCAGTGATAATTCATAATACATTTCTTACCTACTGGCAAGTTCATGCATCTAGTATTGTACTGAAAAACTAAGTAACCAATTCATAATCACGCTTCCTGACATTATGCCTTTGCAATTGAAAATAATGAAAAATAATGGTTGTTGTCATATAGCATAGTCACAGACAGCAAAAGCACTCACCCATTCTTCTGGGCAAAGAGACCGGTAGTACTTGGCAAATTTCTCACCATTAGCAGCTGCTTCCCCTTCGGCATTCACGCACCTGGTTTCATGAAAATTCAAATAGTAAAGAGATGTACTAGTGTATTTTGCGAATGTAAAGTTATTGCATCTGATATACCTGTGGTACTCAACATAGCGTGTGAAACAGTGCCTAGTTTGGTTTGCTGTAGGAAAGCGGAAGTCAGCAGGTGCTGTTTTCAACTCAATCTGGTAAATAAGAAAAATATGAACCAGTAAGCGTGGAACAGCACAAATAAAACTGAAAAAAAAGGGATCAATAAAACAACAACTATGACGATAAAATCTCAAGATGTGAAAAATGGATAAGATGTGCAAGCAAGATATCTCACTTCACTTAACATACACACTACAACCCAAGAACAATGACACCTTGACAAGAGTTGGGAAACCGGAAACGAGTTTTCCTCTTTGCATAATGCGACGCGAGGAAGCCTTGCAGACGGCCGGCACAACGAGATGCAGCATTGGCCAATCTTCCTACCCAATCACCCTACCCATCTTCCGAACTCCCCCTAGCGATCTAGCCCACCTATCGACATAGCTATCGGAATCCACATCGCGCGCAGGTTGATACGCACGGATCGGATCCACACGACGAGGAGCAAACCCTAACCGCGCGATCGACGAACCAGCGAGCGTAGCATACGGCGCCGGAAGCGAATGTTCCAGAACGAGAGTACGGAAAGATTCGATCGGGAGAAGGAGGATTCTAGAAGGTTCTCTCACCTCGGCCATCGCGTCGGTTGGACGGGGGGAGTACGTGGGCTCGGCCCGAGCCTAAACCGATATTGTCGGGCCAGGCCGGGCTGGATCTGTTTATCCGGCTAGGCTCGGGCTTGGATTTTAGGCCGAAAGTGATTTTCTGCCTCGGGCTAGAATTTTTTGCTCGAAGAGAGCCCGCCTGGCCTGGCCCAAAACATATGGCAGACCTAATTCTCCCACCACCCTTTTTGCCCTGATATCTCCAGCTGCCACATCTCATTCCAAACAGTGTCTTAAACACAGTTGCTCCACCAGCACTCACAAGCTCCTCCATTCTGTTGTGGAAGTGGGGGCCAATGGGCCAAAAATAAACGGACAAGAGATCACAGGAGCATAGTATCCACACAGATTGGCCATGAGGGCTCTCGCTGATGCATCCTCCAGAAACCACACGAATTCGTGATCGCCAGAACGTTTATCGCTCCACGGAGATTGGGCTTCCTGCGCGAACCCACACGGCTCTGAGAAATACAATCTTTTTCATTATTTTCCCCTCCAGATCGTAGAATTGATTCTGGGACGGGAGCAGCACCAAGGCAAAGAGATGGATGGAGCAGATAGATGAGCAGGCAATATCTCCAATATATATATTTTTAAGTTGTGTGACAGTGATCTGGTCCACGATTCCTTTCGCCACTTGGCCGTCGGCTTCCTCCTCTGCACAGCTAGATATGCTTGTCTCTGCTCTTCCTTTTCTTTGCCAAGGACTGCGCATTTCCTTGTCTTTAGCCTATGCGCTCTTCTATTTCGAATGCTTATGTGCTTTTCTTTCTTTGAGCCCCCCTGTTGCCCTCCTTGTGTGTTTTCTTTTCCTACACAAAATCATGCAGGGTTTGTGAAATTTGAACCCGGGTGAAATGAACAAATGGGAAGATACAGGCGTGGAGAAATTTGTTGCGCGAGTTAGATGAAGCTTTGACGGGATTAGCCGGCTAAGCAGGGCGAGAAATGGCTATTTAGTACGAACTGGATAATATCTCCTCCCTGGTAAGCTACCAAATGAGCAGATGACCTGTTATTGATGTTCCCAGTACTGCTATTTTGCTTGGGTCAGTTGTCATTGTTTTTGTCGACTTTTCAACAAGTTGGTCAATTTTTTTTGTTTCTGGGTGATACGGCTGGATTCACCACAGATTTCTCTGAACTATTAAATGGCATCTGAATATTTTGTGTTAAAATGTTTCAACGCGAGGAAAATGAAAAATAGAGTTCCTTCGCGGATTGGAGGTCTGACCAGAATGAGTAATCGTAAACGCAGCATGGCAGCATGTGCTTCTTTGACCAGCATACGCTTTCCTAGAAACTTGATTGGGTTAGGTTAGTTACCAAGTTACTACGTGTGTGTGCATATAAATATAATGACCAGAATGAGCACATAGGCTAAATACCAGGAAATGCACAGTCCTTGGCAAAGAAAAGGAAGAGCAGAGACAAGCATATCTAGCTGTGCAGAGGAGGAAGCCGACGGGCCAAGTGGTGAAAGGAATCGTGGACCAGATCACTGTCACACAATTTTTTTAAAAAATACTGAATATATTGCCAGCTTATCTATCTGCCCCATCCATCTCTTTGCATCGGTGCTGCTCCCGTCTCAGAATCAATTCTACGATTTGGAGGAAAAAAATGGAAAAAAAAAGATTACATTTCTATGAGCCGTGTGGATCTGCGCAGGAAATCCAATCTCCGTGGAGCGACAAATGTCCTGGCGATCACGCGCCGTGCGGTTTTATTTTTACCTCCACGAATTCGCGTGATTTTTGGACGATGCATCAGCAAGAACTCCCATGGCCGCGCTATGTGGCACATGCACCGTGGAATGTGCTATGTTTACGAGACCACACATTGAAGCTCTTGAGAATGATTGAGACAAATGTTTGAAAGGAACCAACAACTTTATTATGAATATGTACAGTATTTATACAAGATGAGAGGGTGGGAGAAAAGGTGCTTTTATCAAAAGGCATCTGCACATTGGTTATAACTGTACATTGCAGTTGAGAATAAACTGGTGTTTAACACTCCCCCTTAACCAATGTATTTTCACATGATCATCTTGATTCATCATCTTGGAAAAACTCCTCCAAAAACCCTGTAGGGAAAAATATGAGGAGAACCGAGAGAATAGATATGCCATGAAATATCTGAACGGTCCACACAATGGTTGTATAGGTCCACATATATCTCCTTGAATGCGTTCAAGGAATTTAAGTGGTTCAGCTCTGATTTTAAGATAAGAGGGTCTTAAAATCAATTTTCCGGTGGCACAAGAAGTGCATACAAAATCTGATGATTCCGGAAATTTTGTTTTATGGTATGTATGACCAATTGAATTGCTAATAATTTTCCTCATCATTCCAATGCCTGGGTGGCCAAGGCGATCATGCCATGTTTGGAATGTGTTAGTGTTTTGGAAAATTACTTTGTATGCAATATGTTTAACGGGTTTGATGTATGTATAGTACAATCCTGAGTTTAAAGATGGAATTTTTTCTAGTACTTGTTTGCCATATCCGTTGTTTTTGGTTAAGAGGAGATATTCCTCTTTATTGTCATTTTGGGTTTCAACATGGAAACCTGTAAGACCCGGATTTTTCAATCCGAATCCTCTGTGATTCCACCGCACTATTCCCTGGATCAGTAGATAGTGCTCACAGATTACAGTTCTGAATATCAAAGTTCATATTATGCGGAAACGTAAATATAATAGTAGACTTACTCATGGGCCGATTAGGCCGAAATCAATAAATTGCAGCAGCGGAAGAACGAAGCACACCGGTGGGACCTTCAGGACATGCCCACAGGCAGCCAACTGGAGGTTCGCGACCTAGCCCTTGACGTCTTCATCTTCTCGGCCAGCTTGTCCAATCTTGTTGCTGAGGCGAGGTGATTTGATTTCCTGATTCTGAATTTTTGTCGCAAAAGCGAGCATGAGCACTCCGACCCCGTGCTCCGCGAGCCAATACACAGAATGCAAATAAATAGTATGCATGGCTTAACAAAGGAGAGGCTCGGGCTATTTTATTTTGCGTAGAGTGCTTTTGAATACAATTAATTAAAAAGTCCTATGACTTAGCAATTTTGGAACAAATCATAATGTACAAGGAAATGCATTATTAATATCGATTCAGATTCCATCCACCGTTACATGGCATCTGCACCATATAGCAATTTCTTCAGCGTTATAGCCGCTTAACTTACCACTGGGACGACACCCAGGACAATTCCAAACCAGGGCAGTCCTTCGCCCTTCAAGTTTCCCATTCCCAGTTTCCAATGTTTTTAAAACAGAACTATATCCAGTTAAGTTCCCATGTCCGCCCATGACCGTGGGCACGGCTATTCGAATAGTTTTAGACTCTGCAGAGTTTGTACACTTTCACCACAAGAGATGAACTATCCTTTTTGCCAACATGCTTCCTTAGGCATGAGACCCAGATAATTTATCACAAAACCTTTACCTTACTCCGATCTAGCTAGACACCACCCACGCTGAGGTTTCACCGCTGAAGGGTTACACCACCACAGTCAGAAGCCCCCTCTTGCGCCGTGCGAGTACAGTACACCCTGTGCCTCACTGTGAGTAAACCAGTACACCCTGGCACCCACTTCCCTCGGTGATGTCTGAACTAAACCCTTGCAAGTTATTCAGCTAGGTCGTACCCATTATAGACTTGTGGTTGTACTGTTTTACACGGGTTGACATGACAAGATTCGGTCCTTAGTATTATCTGAGCGGTTCTACCACACTCCCTAATTTGTGCTCCCACCGCACCACATACCAGCCCCCAAGCCATCCGCTCAGATATTTAAGCAAGTTGGGATTTTTGAGAGCATAAAATAACCCTATCAAAGGATACCAGTCATTCCCCACCATGACCGCCCAACAAATTTTTCTCAGGATTAAAAGTGATGCTTGGGCGCTCTCGCGCCCATGAGTACCTAAACATTACTAAGCATGGCATATAATTACGGACTTATTTTCGAAAGTTACCATTATAATTTTGCTAGGGTGACAAGGTTCACACATTCAACTATTCCAAAGGAGGTATAATATTATTCAAGGTAAACATTGGGTATATAGCTAGAATATCAAGTTAAACATGTATTTGCATATAAATAGCAGCATGCAATTTGATAATTTAAAACAAAATAATTTGCAGAAACTGTAGGTTCAACATGATCAAAGTATTGACTCGCCTGGCGCGGTTTACCGTAGTCTTGAGCTCACACAATGCTTTTTCTTGCACTTCTGATCTTTATCTTCGCTTTGCTCTTGATCACGCTCGATCCCTCGATTCTTCAGGACTCCCATTTCTAATTACGCGCTAAATAACTGAATCCAAATAAATGCAAATAACTCAAGAGATCCAAATAAATCCAAATACTTTAAATGCCCGATTTAATTTAATTTATACATTTATTACGATTTGAGAACAGAAGGATGATTCGGTTTAATGTGTTGCCAACACAGTGGTAGCGTGAATTGAGCAAGAGAACGAGTTATTTGAATAGCTTTACCGTGAGGGAAAATTTTGGGATAATAAGAGATCAAAAGTGAGGAAGTATCTACAGGAATTATTGGCTTTGGAAAAGAAGTGGCCAAACATAGCCGATTGGAGAAGGGCGAGGTTCGATCTTTTTATTAATAACCTCTTTTATCATTTTCGTATTTATCAAGGAAGTTTCATGAGTTAGGGTAGACCTATGGACTGGTGTAGGAGTTCAGTGTACAAATTTTATCTTTAGGGTATGCATTCCTTGCAACTTAGGTTATGGTAGAGGCAGACTGGACTGATGGATGAGATCTGTACTTATTCTATAAATCTTTTAGTCTAAAGTATTATAACACTTGGATATCTTCATTCATAGCTAGGCTAAATTTAAGTTGAATTAGGATTCATTCGTACGGGCCCTAGTTCGTTATTCCATGCTCAACCCTATCATTTACCAAATCTAATATTAAGATTTAATTAATGGCACCATTATTATTTGACCTACACTTTAGGTATTACTAGGCTTAGCCTTAGATTTTTAACTTAAAATTGTTTATCCAAGCAAGGCTTGTTTTACAACGCTATATTTCCATATTTGCTAATCGACCAAATCTACCCTTAAGATTTATTTTATGGCTGTAGACAAAATGTTAGGGCATAATTATAATTACGGTTAATCTCTTAAGTTAAAGTCTCGCTTTTGTAGGTAATACGCTATTCAAGTTGTTTCCTTCATCGTAACCCTGAATGTATTTTTAATCAGGACCTTTATTAAATTTGGTCATGTAGCCAAGTCCACCTTTTTTTTGAATGCCGTTAATTAAAATTTAGCCTTTAGTTAAATGTTCCAAACTACATTGGTTACTCATATAGGTCATTTAATCTAATATTAAAGCTTAAATAGTCTTATTTTATATTCCAACCAAATCTATTATCCTCTCTACTTTATGTCCTTAATTTTAACTTGGATGTATTATTATTTTTCTTAATGTGGGTCCTTATTAAATTTGTACCTTAAGTAGAACCACATTTTACTAATGCCCCTAGTTGATAATTAAGCCTCAAATAAATATTTAATCTATATTAGTTGCTCATATATGACTAATCAAAATTTAAATCTCAAATAATCTTATTTACATCCTAAGCAATTTTTTTTTATTAGCTCTCATGAATTAAAATTTTAACTTTCCCAATCACTTATTTATCAATATGCATGTGGTCCTATACTTTGACGTATATATAAATGCTACTTGAGTCCAAGTCAATTAGCTTAGCTTCCTGGTTTTATTGCCTAATTGTTTTCTAGTTAAAAGTGCTAAAACAAATGATTAAAAAAAATGTGCACAGAGGGGATTCGTAACCCAGGTCTTTGAGTTCAAAGCTCACTCACCTAGCCAGTTGGGCTCTCGGTCGTTCGCGACTTACGGGAGGGAATCAACACAAAAGAACGAGCGGGGGTTGGGGACCAAACAGAAGAGCCACCCGGCCGAGGCAAAGGACGGGGTGGCGCGGGCTAGGCGGCGGCATCGCCGGCGAGGGGCGGCCGGGGAGGCCGGGGCGAGCTGAAAAATGGAATCGCGAGGGTGCAAGGGATCTAGTGGGGAGGTGGCGCGGCTCGGAACGGCGATGAGGTGAGCAGGCGACGGCGCGGGGCGGCGGTGGTGAGATGGGAATGGTGCGCCGGCGGCCGGGAAGGAGAGGGGAGGGAATAGCGCGCGCACGAGCGGGAGAGAGACGGGTGGATGCTTACCGCGCCGGTGGTCGGGTCAGGGAGGAGCCGTGGTGAGCCGGCGGCGAGGGCCATGGGCGGCGCGGGGAGGTTCACGGCGCTGGCGAGCTGGGGTGGGGGAGGAGCTCCGGCGATGGTCGGCGGAGGTCCGGGGTGCCAAGGAGTCGCTCCCACCGCGGGGAATCGGACCGGGAGTCACCAGGGAGAGCGCGGCGGAGATGGAGGTGCCGGCGGCCGGTTTTGGGAAGAGTGGGCCGTGCGCGAGCTCCGGCGCACCGGAGTTCGATTCACGCGGCGGGGAGGTACACCGGGAGCAGGGACACACTTTGACGCACTCGGGATGGTTGGACGTCGCCGGAAGGCCAGGGACAGAAGGGAGGCGCTGCGGGGGCACGGGCCCGCGGGGCCAGAGAGAGGAAGCGGGGGTTGGGCCGGCTGTTTCGGCCGGTCTGACCCCAATCTTTTCTTCTTCTTTTTTTTTATTATTTCATTGCTATTCATTTGTTTTATTCATGTGTGCAAGTATATATATATATATATATATCTTTATATCTTTATTTTAGTATACTTATATATTGACATTTTTTTTTTGCTTTTGTTTACCATACTAGCCCTTTTGTATATAATTGCATATATTTTATTTATTTATTTTTGTTGCCCTTGTACTATCATTCTAAAAATGAAATTTTATATTTTATTAACTCAGGTTTGTCTCTTCTTAAACTGGATCATCTTTTCAGATTCTTATTTTAAATTTCAATTCTCTATTATTTAAACATGTTTGTTTTCTTCTTTATCCTTTTAACTTTTTGGAATCCTTCACGAAATCTTTAGAAAACTCTCATAAACTCCAAATTCAAATAAAACATATTGCAAAATAATTCAAAAGCTTCACATTTTCAAATTTCAAAATTTTGGGACGTTACAAACCTACCCCCCTTAAATGAATCTCGACCCCGAGATTCCGATAGAGCAGAAAGAATGGATGTGAGTTATATTGGTTAGCAATGGGTTTCGGGGTATTGCTTAACATATAGTTCATTAGCTCCTCAAGGGGACTAAGATCTGCACATTAGGGGTTAACACGCGGAGAAGTCTAAAGGGAAAGAGAGAACATTGTCCTCCTGGATGGGTCGTAGACTTCCAACTACTTGCGCTATAACTTGTTGTCTTCACGCCATCGTAGAATGGAGTAGTTGCATCGCCTTTTGGACATATGGTTGTAAAATTTCCATACTAATAGGTGGGTAGCAATGGTCTGTGCCGTAGGGGTAAACAAAAGGGGAGAGGACCTGCACTTAAAGGAGGCAAAATGGGAGGGAGGAGATCTGTATTCTTCTGGAGGGGTCGTCGTCTTCAGAGTTCTTGCTCCTTGATTTTGCCGACATTATATCTCGTAGTGCTACCCCCCTTAAATAAATGACGATTATCATTATCCATCTATTGTACTCTAGCTGTCTTGGTCGTCACGAGATTGGCGGGTGGTCTTCTTCACAGTGATGTTGTTTTCCTTAAATATTGGAAGTTTGAAAAGTCTTCACATCTTCTCGATTGCCCTGGTTTTGGGTTGTTATTTCGTTCCTTTGGATCCGATGGGGTTTTCAGAAAAGGTGAGAGGGAATAGTATGGGATGAGGATTAAATCGCGGAGATAAGGTGTTCTAACCCATTTAACTTTAAAGGAAGATACCCCGGAAGCTGGGGTGATACAGAACCACACAAATTTTAAAAGCAAGCTTTTTCCTGTGACTGCGAAATAGGACGCCCGAGGGCAAGAGGCAGTGCACGGGGCCAAATAAAATCTTGCAACAATACAACGTCTACTCGGGGAGAACACTTAAGATGCACAGGGTTCATTTGCCTAGTCCGTTTAGAATGAGACCACCTTGTCTTCATGACCATCTTCGACGTTCCTAATCTTAATATTTGGAGTAGGGGTATGAGAAGAGGAACAAAATTTTCCTTTCGTAAAATCCATGGAAAGAAGAGAAAAGTATTGGGAGGCAATTAGTTCTCTTTCTTGTAATTATTTTGGTAATGCAAAAACCTTGTATATGTATACATATATTTTTATCAAGGTGTTCTAATCTCTTCCAATGTCCAAATATCCCTCAATGAATCAATTCACTCCCATATGATTTTTTTTTGTACATAAGGCCTAGAATCCAATGGCCTTTATAATTTAACTTCCACTTTTGCAAACTGCACTTAGGCTATCTTTCTTCATTAATTGTTAATGGTATTACTGCCATCTAAAACACCAAACAGCGAAGGAGATTATTTATTTTTATTTGATCCACCAATCATACTCTTCCTATTGTATCATCCATCATTTCATTAATCTAATCATGATTATCTAAGTCCCGCATAAATCTTTGACCTTCAATCATATATTTGTGGATTAAATATCATATTTTCGCTATGACTGTATAATCAAAATCTCGGATCCACTATTGGTCAACTTATTAACTCTACAATCCAATGAAAATCCAACGCCTTCACTATAAATCCATCTATATATAAATTTTTCCATCTAAAATTTTATTAATCGAATCGAGGTTACCAAATTCTGATATGTGCCTGAATTTCCCCACATCTTTATAAATCCAATCTCAGGTTCGTCAATTGCCTATTTTATCAGCTTTCCAATCCTATAAAGATCCACTGATGACTTTCGTATCGTGACCTCCTAATAATCCAGTCTGGTGTCATTGATCCAAATCCATAGTTTGCTCCTCCAATGATCAACCTGAATCTTTATTGTCTATCTACTCCTCAATTCTGAATTCTAATGATTATCCATCATTATCACTTTTAAATCCACCAGTGTCATGTGTATCAGGACTTCCTAATAATCCAAGATTGTATTCAAAATCATAATTACTCATTTAGTAATCATCTTAAATCTTCAGTGACAACCTCCGAATTAATTCATTATTATGAACATCTTCCAAGAATAATGTTATTAATCAAGCCTATGCTTTGATAATTGTTGCCATCTCTCCAATTTCTCAAAACTCTATCAATTTATTTAGCAATCGATCATATTCCATTATTCCACTATTGTAAATACCTCCCAAAACTTATGTTATTTATCAATGTTGTACTCCCGCAATTATTTCCATATATCCTATTTTCTCCAAGAATAACTTAATTCATCCATCTAGTCATTCTAATTCTTTCCGTTAGGCTCCACCAAATTTTTTTGTTCTTCCAATTTTCACCCTATTGTTTACTCCAGAAATAAAATAATCTTTGATATTAAGCTTCAAGGTTAAGCACCATGACTCTTGGCCTTAAGTGCGTTGTTTTTTTTATAGAAGGTTACAAGAGAAGCACTGGATTTTCATCACTTTGAATTTAGGTAAGAGAGCTTCAGAAGTAAAATGGCTAGGGCAACATATGGATAAGGGAGAATCATTTAAGAGAGATGAGAATGAGTGATACAACTTATATTTTCCGAAATAGATTTTAAGGAAATAATTCTAGTTATGAAACTAACGACCATGCTAACTAGGTCACGACCTGCAGTCGATATGCTCTGATACCAAAGCTGTAAGACCCGGATTTTTCAATCCGAATCCTCTGTGATTCCACCGCACTATTCCCTGGATCAGTAGATAGTGCTCACAGATTACAGTTCTGAATATCAAAGTTCATATTATGCGGAAACGTAAATATAATAGTAGACTTACTCATGGGCCGATTAGGCCGAAATCAATAAATTGCAGCAGCGGAAGAACGAAGCACACCGGTGGGACCTTCAGGACATGCCCACAGGCAGCCAACTGGAGGTTCGCGACCTAGCCCTTGACGTCTTCATCTTCTCGGCCAGCTTGTCCAATCTTGTTGCTGAGGCGAGGTGATTTGATTTCCTGATTCTGAATTTTTGTCGCAAAAGCGAGCATGAGCACTCCGACCCCGTGCTCCGCGAGCCAATACACAGAATGCAAATAAATAGTATGCATGGCTTAACAAAGGAGAGGCTCGGGCTATTTTATTTTGCGTAGAGTGCTTTTGAATACAATTAATTAAAAAGTCCTATGACTTAGCAATTTTGGAACAAATCATAATGTACAAGGAAATGCATTATTAATATCGATTCAGATTCCATCCACCGTTACATGGCATCTGCACCATATAGCAATTTCTTCAGCGTTATAGCCGCTTAACTTACCACTGGGACGACACCCAGGACAATTCCAAACCAGGGCAGTCCTTCGCCCTTCAAGTTTCCCATTCCCAGTTTCCAATGTTTTTAAAACAGAACTATATCCAGTTAAGTTCCCATGTCCGCCCATGACCGTGGGCACGGCTATTCGAATAGTTTTAGACTCTGCAGAGTTTGTACACTTTCACCACAAGAGATGAACTATCCTTTTTGCCAACATGCTTCCTTAGGCATGAGACCCAGATAATTTATCACAAAACCTTTACCTTACTCCGATCTAGCTAGACACCACCCACGCTGAGGTTTCACCGCTGAAGGGTTACACCACCACAGTCAGAAGCCCCCTCTTGCGCCGTGCGAGTACAGTACACCCTGTGCCTCACTGTGAGTAAACCAGTACACCCTGGCACCCACTTCCCTCGGTGATGTCTGAACTAAACCCTTGCAAGTTATTCAGCTAGGTCGTACCCATTATAGACTTGTGGTTGTACTGTTTTACACGGGTTGACATGACAAGATTCGGTCCTTAGTATTATCTGAGCGGTTCTACCACACTCCCTAATTTGTGCTCCCACCGCACCACATACCAGCCCCCAAGCCATCCGCTCAGATATTTAAGCAAGTTGGGATTTTTGAGAGCATAAAATAACCCTATCAAAGGATACCAGTCATTCCCCACCATGACCGCCCAACAAATTTTTCTCAGGATTAAAAGTGATGCTTGGGCGCTCTCGCGCCCATGAGTACCTAAACATTACTAAGCATGGCATATAATTACGGACTTATTTTCGAAAGTTACCATTATAATTTTGCTAGGGTGACAAGGTTCACACATTCAACTATTCCAAAGGAGGTATAATATTATTCAAGGTAAACATTGGGTATATAGCTAGAATATCAAGTTAAACATGTATTTGCATATAAATAGCAGCATGCAATTTGATAATTTAAAACAAAATAATTTGCAGAAACTGTAGGTTCAACATGATCAAAGTATTGACTCGCCTGGCGCGGTTTACCGTAGTCTTGAGCTCACACAATGCTTTTTCTTGCACTTCTGATCTTTATCTTCGCTTTGCTCTTGATCACGCTCGATCCCTCGATTCTTCAGGACTCCCATTTCTAATTACGCGCTAAATAACTGAATCCAAATAAATGCAAATAACTCAAGAGATCCAAATAAATCCAAATACTTTAAATGCCCGATTTAATTTAATTTATACATTTATTACGATTTGAGAACAGAAGGATGATTCGGTTTAATGTGTTGCCAACACAGTGGTAGCGTGAATTGAGCAAGAGAACGAGTTATTTGAATAGCTTTACCGTGAGGGAAAATTTTGGGATAATAAGAGATCAAAAGTGAGGAAGTATCTACAGGAATTATTGGCTTTGGAAAAGAAGTGGCCAAACATAGCCGATTGGAGAAGGGCGAGGTTCGATCTTTTTATTAATAACCTCTTTTATCATTTTCGTATTTATCAAGGAAGTTTCATGAGTTAGGGTAGACCTATGGACTGGTGTAGGAGTTCAGTGTACAAATTTTATCTTTAGGGTATGCATTCCTTGCAACTTAGGTTATGGTAGAGGCAGACTGGACTGATGGATGAGATCTGTACTTATTCTATAAATCTTTTAGTCTAAAGTATTATAACACTTGGATATCTTCATTCATAGCTAGGCTAAATTTAAGTTGAATTAGGATTCATTCGTACGGGCCCTAGTTCGTTATTCCATGCTCAACCCTATCATTTACCAAATCTAATATTAAGATTTAATTAATGGCACCATTATTATTTGACCTACACTTTAGGTATTACTAGGCTTAGCCTTAGATTTTTAACTTAAAATTGTTTATCCAAGCAAGGCTTGTTTTACAACGCTATATTTCCATATTTGCTAATCGACCAAATCTACCCTTAAGATTTATTTTATGGCTGTAGACAAAATGTTAGGGCATAATTATAATTACGGTTAATCTCTTAAGTTAAAGTCTCGCTTTTGTAGGTAATACGCTATTCAAGTTGTTTCCTTCATCGTAACCCTGAATGTATTTTTAATCAGGACCTTTATTAAATTTGGTCATGTAGCCAAGTCCACCTTTTTTTTGAATGCCGTTAATTAAAATTTAGCCTTTAGTTAAATGTTCCAAACTACATTGGTTACTCATATAGGTCATTTAATCTAATATTAAAGCTTAAATAGTCTTATTTTATATTCCAACCAAATCTATTATCCTCTCTACTTTATGTCCTTAATTTTAACTTGGATGTATTATTATTTTTCTTAATGTGGGTCCTTATTAAATTTGTACCTTAAGTAGAACCACATTTTACTAATGCCCCTAGTTGATAATTAAGCCTCAAATAAATATTTAATCTATATTAGTTGCTCATATATGACTAATCAAAATTTAAATCTCAAATAATCTTATTTACATCCTAAGCAATTTTTTTTTATTAGCTCTCATGAATTAAAATTTTAACTTTCCCAATCACTTATTTATCAATATGCATGTGGTCCTATACTTTGACGTATATATAAATGCTACTTGAGTCCAAGTCAATTAGCTTAGCTTCCTGGTTTTATTGCCTAATTGTTTTCTAGTTAAAAGTGCTAAAACAAATGATTAAAAAAAATGTGCACAGAGGGGATTCGTAACCCAGGTCTTTGAGTTCAAAGCTCACTCACCTAGCCAGTTGGGCTCTCGGTCGTTCGCGACTTACGGGAGGGAATCAACACAAAAGAACGAGCGGGGGTTGGGGACCAAACAGAAGAGCCACCCGGCCGAGGCAAAGGACGGGGTGGCGCGGGCTAGGCGGCGGCATCGCCGGCGAGGGGCGGCCGGGGAGGCCGGGGCGAGCTGAAAAATGGAATCGCGAGGGTGCAAGGGATCTAGTGGGGAGGTGGCGCGGCTCGGAACGGCGACGAGGTGAGCAGGCGACGGCGCGGGGCGGCGGTGGTGAGATGGGAATGGTGCGCCGGCGGCCGGGAAGGAGAGGGGAGGGAATAGCGCGCGCACGAGCGGGAGAGAGACGGGTGGATGCTTACCGCGCCGGTGGTCGGGTCAGGGAGGAGCCGTGGTGAGCCGGCGGCGAGGGCCATGGGCGGCGCGGGGAGGTTCACGGCGCTGGCGAGCTGGGGTGGGGGAGGAGCTCCGGCGATGGTCGGCGGAGGTCCGGGGCGCCAAGGAGTCGCTCCCACCGCGGGGAATCGGACCGGGAGTCACCAGGGAGAGCGCGGCGGAGATGGAGGTGCCGGCGGCCGGTTTTGGGAAGAGTGGGCCGTGCGCGAGCTCCGGCGCACCGGAGTTCGATTCACGCGGCGGGGAGGTACACCGGGAGCAGGGACACACTTTGACGCACTCGGGATGGTTGGACGTCGCCGGAAGGCCAGGGACAGAAGGGAGGCGCTGCGGGGGCACGGGCCCGCGGGGCCAGAGAGAGGAAGCGGGGGTTGGGCCGGCTGTTTCGGCCGGTCTGACCCCAATCTTTTCTTCTTCTTTTTTTTTATTATTTCATTGCTATTCATTTGTTTTATTCATGTGTGCAAGTATATATATATATATATATATCTTTATATCTTTATTTTAGTATACTTATATATTGACATTTTTTTTTGCTTTTGTTTACCATACTAGCCCTTTTGTATATAATTGCATATATTTTATTTATTTATTTTTGTTGCCCTTGTACTATCATTCTAAAAATGAAATTTTATATTTTATTAACTCAGGTTTGTCTCTTCTTAAACTGGATCATCTTTTCAGATTCTTATTTTAAATTTCAATTCTCTATTATTTAAACATGTTTGTTTTCTTCTTTATCCTTTTAACTTTTTGGAATCCTTCACGAAATCTTTAGAAAACTCTCATAAACTCCAAATTCAAATAAAACATATTGCAAAATAATTCAAAAGCTTCACATTTTCAAATTTCAAAATTTTGGGACGTTACAAACCTACCCCCCTTAAATGAATCTCGACCCCGAGATTCCGATAGAGCAGAAAGAATGGATGTGAGTTATATTGGTTAGCAATGGGTTTCGGGGTATTGCTTAACATATAGTTCATTAGCTCCTCAAGGGGACTAAGATCTGCACATTAGGGGTTAACACGCGGAGAAGTCTAAAGGGAAAGAGAGAACATTGTCCTCCTGGATGGGTCGTAGACTTCCAACTACTTGCGCTATAACTTGTTGTCTTCACGCCATCGTAGAATGGAGTAGTTGCATCGCCTTTTGGACATATGGTTGTAAAATTTCCATACTAATAGGTGGGTAGCAATGGTCTGTGCCGTAGGGGTAAACAAAAGGGGAGAGGACCTGCACTTAAAGGAGGCAAAATGGGAGGGAGGAGATCTGTATTCTTCTGGAGGGGTCGTCGTCTTCAGAGTTCTTGCTCCTTGATTTTGCCGACATTATATCTCGTAGTGCTACCCCCCTTAAATAAATGACGATTATCATTATCCATCTATTGTACTCTAGCTGTCTTGGTCGTCACGAGATTGGCGGGTGGTCTTCTTCACAGTGATGTTGTTTTCCTTAAATATTGGAAGTTTGAAAAGTCTTCACATCTTCTCGATTGCCCTGGTTTTGGGTTGTTATTTCGTTCCTTTGGATCCGATGGGGTTTTCAGAAAAGGTGAGAGGGAATAGTATGGGATGAGGATTAAATCGCGGAGATAAGGTGTTCTAACCCATTTAACTTTAAAGGAAGATACCCCGGAAGCTGGGGTGATACAGAACCACACAAATTTTAAAAGCAAGCTTTTTCCTGTGACTGCGAAATAGGACGCCCGAGGGCAAGAGGCAGTGCACGGGGCCAAATAAAATCTTGCAACAATACAACGTCTACTCGGGGAGAACACTTAAGATGCACAGGGTTCATTTGCCTAGTCCGTTTAGAATGAGACCACCTTGTCTTCATGACCATCTTCGACGTTCCTAATCTTAATATTTGGAGTAGGGGTATGAGAAGAGGAACAAAATTTTCCTTTCGTAAAATCCATGGAAAGAAGAGAAAAGTATTGGGAGGCAATTAGTTCTCTTTCTTGTAATTATTTTGGTAATGCAAAAACCTTGTATATGTATACATATATTTTTATCAAGGTGTTCTAATCTCTTCCAATGTCCAAATATCCCTCAATGAATCAATTCACTCCCATATGATTTTTTTTTGTACATAAGGCCTAGAATCCAATGGCCTTTATAATTTAACTTCCACTTTTGCAAACTGCACTTAGGCTATCTTTCTTCATTAATTGTTAATGGTATTACTGCCATCTAAAACACCAAACAGCGAAGGAGATTATTTATTTTTATTTGATCCACCAATCATACTCTTCCTATTGTATCATCCATCATTTCATTAATCTAATCATGATTATCTAAGTCCCGCATAAATCTTTGACCTTCAATCATATATTTGTGGATTAAATATCATATTTTCGCTATGACTGTATAATCAAAATCTCGGATCCACTATTGGTCAACTTATTAACTCTACAATCCAATGAAAATCCAACGCCTTCACTATAAATCCATCTATATATAAATTTTTCCATCTAAAATTTTATTAATCGAATCGAGGTTACCAAATTCTGATATGTGCCTGAATTTCCCCACATCTTTATAAATCCAATCTCAGGTTCGTCAATTGCCTATTTTATCAGCTTTCCAATCCTATAAAGATCCACTGATGACTTTCGTATCGTGACCTCCTAATAATCCAGTCTGGTGTCATTGATCCAAATCCATAGTTTGCTCCTCCAATGATCAACCTGAATCTTTATTGTCTATCTACTCCTCAATTCTGAATTCTAATGATTATCCATCATTATCACTTTTAAATCCACCAGTGTCATGTGTATCAGGACTTCCTAATAATCCAAGATTGTATTCAAAATCATAATTACTCATTTAGTAATCATCTTAAATCTTCAGTGACAACCTCCGAATTAATTCATTATTATGAACATCTTCCAAGAATAATGTTATTAATCAAGCCTATGCTTTGATAATTGTTGCCATCTCTCCAATTTCTCAAAACTCTATCAATTTATTTAGCAATCGATCATATTCCATTATTCCACTATTGTAAATACCTCCCAAAACTTATGTTATTTATCAATGTTGTACTCCCGCAATTATTTCCATATATCCTATTTTCTCCAAGAATAACTTAATTCATCCATCTAGTCATTCTAATTCTTTCCGTTAGGCTCCACCAAATTTTTTTGTTCTTCCAATTTTCACCCTATTGTTTACTCCAGAAATAAAATAATCTTTGATATTAAGCTTCAAGGTTAAGCACCATGACTCTTGGCCTTAAGTGCGTTGTTTTTTTTATAGAAGGTTACAAGAGAAGCACTGGATTTTCATCACTTTGAATTTAGGTAAGAGAGCTTCAGAAGTAAAATGGCTAGGGCAACATATGGATAAGGGAGAATCATTTAAGAGAGATGAGAATGAGTGATACAACTTATATTTTCCGAAATAGATTTTAAGGAAATAATTCTAGTTATGAAACTAACGACCATGCTAACTAGGTCACGACCTGCAGTCGATATGCTCTGATACCAAAGCTGTAAGACCCGGATTTTTCAATCCGAATCCTCTGTGATTCCACCGCACTATTCCCTGGATCAGTAGATAGTGCTCACAGATTACAGTTCTGAATATCAAAGTTCATATTATGCGGAAACGTAAATATAATAGTAGACTTACTCATGGGCCGATTAGGCCGAAATCAATAAATTGCAGCAGCGGAAGAACGAAGCACACCGGTGGGACCTTCAGGACATGCCCACAGGCAGCCAACTGGAGGTTCGCGACCTAGCCCTTGACGTCTTCATCTTCTCGGCCAGCTTGTCCAATCTTGTTGCTGAGGCGAGGTGATTTGATTTCCTGATTCTGAATTTTTGTCGCAAAAGCGAGCATGAGCACTCCGACCCCGTGCTCCGCGAGCCAATACACAGAATGCAAATAAATAGTATGCATGGCTTAACAAAGGAGAGGCTCGGGCTATTTTATTTTGCGTAGAGTGCTTTTGAATACAATTAATTAAAAAGTCCTATGACTTAGCAATTTTGGAACAAATCATAATGTACAAGGAAATGCATTATTAATATCGATTCAGATTCCATCCACCGTTACATGGCATCTGCACCATATAGCAATTTCTTCAGCGTTATAGCCGCTTAACTTACCACTGGGACGACACCCAGGACAATTCCAAACCAGGGCAGTCCTTCGCCCTTCAAGTTTCCCATTCCCAGTTTCCAATGTTTTTAAAACAGAACTATATCCAGTTAAGTTCCCATGTCCGCCCATGACCGTGGGCACGGCTATTCGAATAGTTTTAGACTCTGCAGAGTTTGTACACTTTCACCACAAGAGATGAACTATCCTTTTTGCCAACATGCTTCCTTAGGCATGAGACCCAGATAATTTATCACAAAACCTTTACCTTACTCCGATCTAGCTAGACACCACCCACGCTGAGGTTTCACCGCTGAAGGGTTACACCACCACAGTCAGAAGCCCCCTCTTGCGCCGTGCGAGTACAGTACACCCTGTGCCTCACTGTGAGTAAACCAGTACACCCTGGCACCCACTTCCCTCGGTGATGTCTGAACTAAACCCTTGCAAGTTATTCAGCTAGGTCGTACCCATTATAGACTTGTGGTTGTACTGTTTTACACGGGTTGACATGACAAGATTCGGTCCTTAGTATTATCTGAGCGGTTCTACCACACTCCCTAATTTGTGCTCCCACCGCACCACATACCAGCCCCCAAGCCATCCGCTCAGATATTTAAGCAAGTTGGGATTTTTGAGAGCATAAAATAACCCTATCAAAGGATACCAGTCATTCCCCACCATGACCGCCCAACAAATTTTTCTCAGGATTAAAAGTGATGCTTGGGCGCTCTCGCGCCCATGAGTACCTAAACATTACTAAGCATGGCATATAATTACGGACTTATTTTCGAAAGTTACCATTATAATTTTGCTAGGGTGACAAGGTTCACACATTCAACTATTCCAAAGGAGGTATAATATTATTCAAGGTAAACATTGGGTATATAGCTAGAATATCAAGTTAAACATGTATTTGCATATAAATAGCAGCATGCAATTTGATAATTTAAAACAAAATAATTTGCAGAAACTGTAGGTTCAACATGATCAAAGTATTGACTCGCCTGGCGCGGTTTACCGTAGTCTTGAGCTCACACAATGCTTTTTCTTGCACTTCTGATCTTTATCTTCGCTTTGCTCTTGATCACGCTCGATCCCTCGATTCTTCAGGACTCCCATTTCTAATTACGCGCTAAATAACTGAATCCAAATAAATGCAAATAACTCAAGAGATCCAAATAAATCCAAATACTTTAAATGCCCGATTTAATTTAATTTATACATTTATTACGATTTGAGAACAGAAGGATGATTCGGTTTAATGTGTTGCCAACACAGTGGTAGCGTGAATTGAGCAAGAGAACGAGTTATTTGAATAGCTTTACCGTGAGGGAAAATTTTGGGATAATAAGAGATCAAAAGTGAGGAAGTATCTACAGGAATTATTGGCTTTGGAAAAGAAGTGGCCAAACATAGCCGATTGGAGAAGGGCGAGGTTCGATCTTTTTATTAATAACCTCTTTTATCATTTTCGTATTTATCAAGGAAGTTTCATGAGTTAGGGTAGACCTATGGACTGGTGTAGGAGTTCAGTGTACAAATTTTATCTTTAGGGTATGCATTCCTTGCAACTTAGGTTATGGTAGAGGCAGACTGGACTGATGGATGAGATCTGTACTTATTCTATAAATCTTTTAGTCTAAAGTATTATAACACTTGGATATCTTCATTCATAGCTAGGCTAAATTTAAGTTGAATTAGGATTCATTCGTACGGGCCCTAGTTCGTTATTCCATGCTCAACCCTATCATTTACCAAATCTAATATTAAGATTTAATTAATGGCACCATTATTATTTGACCTACACTTTAGGTATTACTAGGCTTAGCCTTAGATTTTTAACTTAAAATTGTTTATCCAAGCAAGGCTTGTTTTACAACGCTATATTTCCATATTTGCTAATCGACCAAATCTACCCTTAAGATTTATTTTATGGCTGTAGACAAAATGTTAGGGCATAATTATAATTACGGTTAATCTCTTAAGTTAAAGTCTCGCTTTTGTAGGTAATACGCTATTCAAGTTGTTTCCTTCATCGTAACCCTGAATGTATTTTTAATCAGGACCTTTATTAAATTTGGTCATGTAGCCAAGTCCACCTTTTTTTTGAATGCCGTTAATTAAAATTTAGCCTTTAGTTAAATGTTCCAAACTACATTGGTTACTCATATAGGTCATTTAATCTAATATTAAAGCTTAAATAGTCTTATTTTATATTCCAACCAAATCTATTATCCTCTCTACTTTATGTCCTTAATTTTAACTTGGATGTATTATTATTTTTCTTAATGTGGGTCCTTATTAAATTTGTACCTTAAGTAGAACCACATTTTACTAATGCCCCTAGTTGATAATTAAGCCTCAAATAAATATTTAATCTATATTAGTTGCTCATATATGACTAATCAAAATTTAAATCTCAAATAATCTTATTTACATCCTAAGCAATTTTTTTTATTAGCTCTCATGAATTAAAATTTTAACTTTCCCAATCACTTATTTATCAATATGCATGTGGTCCTATACTTTGACGTATATATAAATGCTACTTGAGTCCAAGTCAATTAGCTTAGCTTCCTGGTTTTATTGCCTAATTGTTTTCTAGTTAAAAGTGCTAAAACAAATGATTAAAAAAAATGTGCACAGAGGGGATTCGTAACCCAGGTCTTTGAGTTCAAAGCTCACTCACCTAGCCAGTTGGGCTCTCGGTCGTTCGCGACTTACGGGAGGGAATCAACACAAAAGAACGAGCGGGGGTTGGGGACCAAACAGAAGAGCCACCCGGCCGAGGCAAAGGACGGGGTGGCGCGGGCTAGGCGGCGGCATCGCCGGCGAGGGGCGGCCGGGGAGGCCGGGGCGAGCTGAAAAATGGAATCGCGAGGGTGCAAGGGATCTAGTGGGGAGGTGGCGCGGCTCGGAACGGCGACGAGGTGAGCAGGCGACGGCGCGGGGCGGCGGTGGTGAGATGGGAATGGTGCGCCGGCGGCCGGGAAGGAGAGGGGAGGGAATAGCGCGCGCACGAGCGGGAGAGAGACGGGTGGATGCTTACCGCGCCGGTGGTCGGGTCAGGGAGGAGCCGTGGTGAGCCGGCGGCGAGGGCCATGGGCGGCGCGGGGAGGTTCACGGCGCTGGCGAGCTGGGGTGGGGGAGGAGCTCCGGCGATGGTCGGCGGAGGTCCGGGGCGCCAAGGAGTCGCTCCCACCGCGGGGAATCGGACCGGGAGTCACCAGGGAGAGCGCGGCGGAGATGGAGGTGCCGGCGGCCGGTTTTGGGAAGAGTGGGCCGTGCGCGAGCTCCGGCGCACCGGAGTTCGATTCACGCGGCGGGGAGGTACACCGGGAGCAGGGACACACTTTGACGCACTCGGGATGGTTGGACGTCGCCGGAAGGCCAGGGACA
Organism: Dendrocalamus latiflorus; assembly: GCA_017311315.1. NCBI lineage: Eukaryota > Viridiplantae > Streptophyta > Magnoliopsida > Poales > Poaceae > Dendrocalamus > Dendrocalamus latiflorus. The sequence goes on along the minus strand of CM029638.1, from coordinate 11,452,492 downwards.
GAAGGGAGGCGCTGCGGGGGCACGGGCCCGCGGGGCCAGAGAGAGGAAGCGGGGGTTGGGCCGGCTGTTTCGGCCGGTCTGACCCCAATCTTTTCTTCTTCTTTTTTTTTTATTATTTCATTGCTATTCATTTGTTTTATTCATGTGTGCAAGTATATATATATATATATATCTTTATATCTTTATTTTAGTATACTTATATATTGACATTTTTTTTTGCTTTTGTTTACCATACTAGCCCTTTTGTATATAATTGCATATATTTTATTTATTTATTTTTGTTGCCCTTGTACTATCATTCTAAAAATGAAATTTTATATTTTATTAACTCAGGTTTGTCTCTTCTTAAACTGGATCATCTTTTCAGATTCTTATTTTAAATTTCAATTCTCTATTATTTAAACATGTTTGTTTTCTTCTTTATCCTTTTAACTTTTTGGAATCCTTCACGAAATCTTTAGAAAACTCTCATAAACTCCAAATTCAAATAAAACATATTGCAAAATAATTCAAAAGCTTCACATTTTCAAATTTCAAAATTTTGGGACGTTACAAAACCATTTTTACGGATATCTCTATAACTGAGTAGGGTACGTGTTGAATCGGGATACAAGAGTGCATCCGCAATTTCCAACTGTGTACCCATAGGGAGAGTAATAGAGGCGCGACCAGAGCCTACTATTGTTGCATCGCGTCCAGCGATAGTTAGAACATTTCCTTTACTCCTAGTAAGAGTTAGGAAATATTTTGTGTCCCTAAGTATAGAGTTTGTGGTACCACTATCCACAAGGCATAATTCCTCCTCCATTGGATTGACTCCAAAAATCTTTTTTCTCTGTTGGATGTTGATTGTGTGTATGCGGATGGAATTGAGCGGGTGCTGATAACGTCTTGAGAATGATTGAGACAAATGTTTGAAAGGAACCAACAACTTTATTATGAATATGTACAGTATTTATACAAGATGAGAGGGTGGGAGAAAAGGTGCCTTTATCAAAAGGCATCTGCACATTGGTTATAACTGTACATTGCAGTTGAGAATAAACTGGTGTTTAACAGAAGCTAGGGGCTTCGAGGATCCGAAAAGGTCTGTCGAAGCCTAAAAATACGAGGAACGATTAAAATGACTTGTTATATAAGTTTTGGTAGAATATAAGTGTGTCAATCCCTCGAATACTTCCCATGGGCTCTATTTATAGCGCCATAGGGGTTGGAGGATTTCATGAATGCCTCTCTAATTTAGCTATGTTCTTTTCAGTTTCTAAAAACTATTTTTCGATAACTAGTTTTTAAATAGAGTATTTTTTTAAAATAGGGTTTACTAGTTAATTGTAGTACATATTTTACTGACTTCATTTATATTGGCAAAAACCACACGTGAATTACTGTTACTCTATAATCTCTCGTACAAATAACCCAAAAGCTACACCCAAAAGAATAAACCCCAGGGCATCTCCAATGGTTATAGCTAGCAACTAACTATAAGACTTCCACATCATCTATATAGTACACACTAAAGTTAGCATTCTAAAGAACTATCTATAAGGATAGCTATTTGATGCTTACATGCACACACAGAATTTATGGAGGCTGCCTTGTTTGGCGCTATAGACTATCTCTAGAGCTGTAGAGAGCTGCGTTCTCTTTCTTCATTTAATATCTTCCACGTAGGACAGTTGATGACATAGACTCTCTTGTAAATAGCTGCTATAGATCCATTGGAGATGCCCTAAGTATCTCTCAGGGCATAATAGTCCTCTCGTCCCCATTGGCACCCACATGTCGCTCAGTGCTAGCTCCTATTGGACGGTACATGACATGTCCCGCTGTGGACGTGGTCTACTAGATCAAGCAGATTCGGTGGTCATGGGTGCCTGGAGGCTAGATCCAACAGTTACTAGATGGGGTCCCCCTTGTACTGTGTGACTCAATGTGGTAGGAGTGCTGGATGGTGGGAACCACTTCCAGTCTCCCACACAACAGAATAGGGGCGTTTGTGAGTGCTTGTGGAGCAACTATTTGTAAGACACTACTTAGAATGAAAGATTTTTTTTTGATTCGTGAGAGGATTGAACCCTTTTTACCTGAAAATTCTATGTTGCAAACAGGCCTTAAGATTGTGTAGAAATCTTAATGTCACTCGAGACTTCAAAATCTAATTGTACTTTGAGGAATAACCATTCGGTCAGTTCCTAAATCCTACGCACCTCAGAAAAAGTTCGTTCACAAATGCAGTTTGTCATGAAAGTGAAATCTAAAGAAAATGAAACTTAAATCTAAGACGAGTAGGAGTCTAGGGAAAAAAAAGGAATCGAGCTCAGTAGTAGCTGCACTTTGTGCCACTCCGTAATGCCGTCCTCCAAGCTTCCCAGGCATACCACGCCGAGTCAGCCACCACCTAGCCCCCGATTCCAACTCTGACAGGTGGGTCCCACCTGTCATGCGGGCACTCTCCGGAAGCGGTCGGAACCTCAGAGAAACTCCCCGGGACCCCTCCCTGGACCCGGTCCACTGAGGCCCTCACAGAGTCACAGTCGCGAATCCCACGCGCGCTGAGACCCACCATACACCCACGGGTAGCGGGGCGGTCCTTTCCTTGGCTGTCATGCAAAAACCCGGATCCGATAAGAGGCGCTATAAATATCGGGCCAAATCAGGGCTTCCCTTGTCAGCCGCCCGCTTCTTGTTGCCTAAGAATTCCTCCCTCCCCGAGTCTCTCGCCGTCGCCGCCACCGCTCTCTTGGAGAGAAGAAATCCACGAACTGAGAGAGAGAGAGAGATTTTCATTGTCTCGGTTCGAGATCTGTGTCGAGAGGGGGGTTTACAAGGGGGAGTTCGTGAGATCGGAATCGGATCACGCGGGCGTGCTCGGGATTGGGGGTTCCCATACATAGCTTCGTGGAACTGTAAGTTTCTTTGTTAAATCCATACATAGCTTCGTGGAACTGTAGGTTTCTTTGTTAAATCCCCTCTTTACTTTTGGGTTGCAGTAGCGTGTGGATTTATGATTTGTAGGACGTGTTGTTATGCGCAGTGGTTGTGTTATTTTTTTTTACTTTTGTCGATTATGTGATTTAGATATGCGCAAGAAAATTAATCTTGCGAGTGAGACGAGTAGGATTATGTGATTTAGGTACAAATTATCCCCTTAATTTCTTGCTGGGACGATGAGTTTGTTCATGGCTACCGTTTTACTGGAAAGATTAATCGCTGTAACGGTGTTATTTTACTCATATTCAGTACATAGATTGGGAATTTTTCTGAAGAAAGGTACATAGATTGGAAATCTAAATTCAGGGGCTGAGAACACAAGCGATTTGTCAAGGGATGATATTGCGTAGGAATTGAACAAGATTAGATTTTGCTCTGTCCCCATTGAGTCGCTGGTTGTTGATATAAATAATTTAGGCACGTCTGCTCTTAGTTGGAATTGGTTATATGATTCTGTACCTGTTAATGTTTAGGTATTCTGTTACGATTACTACTTGAAATCATCTCATAATTTTACTTTGTTGCATAAATAGTATTCTGTTACGATTACTACTTGAAATCATCTCATAATTTTACCTTGTTGCATAAATAATCAATGTTCTTGTCTTAGCTTTTATGTTGTACAAAAAACATAGATGGGCCTTTCTTCACTTTGAACCATGAAAGTTTGTTGGAATATGCTGTGTGACTCCTCCTTTCTTCTTCTGCAGTAAATTGATGTACTAATGGAGTCAAAGGGTGGCAAGAAGAAGTCTAGCAGTAGTCGTTCCTTGATGTACGAAGCTCCCCTCGGCTACAGCATTGAGGACGTTCGACCTGCCGGAGGTGTCAAGAAGTTCCAGTCTGCTGCTTACTCCAACGTAAGGGTGAAACACAAAGATCTACACCATGGAATTTTTAGATATGTTGCTAATCAGGTCCATTGTTTCTTCTCTTGCAGTGTGCGAAGAAGCCATCCTGATAGCCCTTTCGGCTTCCCCATTCTAGTAGTTCAGGATTTCTCAACATTTTCATTCTGACCCTTTGCTTCTGACCGCGCTATCTGGCTAGCTGCTTCCGATAATCGACCAGTTCTCTAGTCTTGCTCCCTGCACTCCTCCCTCCATCTCCAGCACTGTGTTCTGACTCAACTGCTCCAATGGCTGTCCTTTCTATTGCTGACCCTCCCCCGGTCTCAGCGATCGGATTTGAGGGCTATGAGAAGCGCCTTGAGATCACCTTCTCAGAGGCGCCTGTCTTTGCTGACCCTCATGGTCGGGGCTTGCGTGCCCTCTCTAGGGCCCAGATTGACTCTGTTCTGGATCTTGCACGGTGCACCATTGTGTCCGAGCTCTCCAACAAGGATTTCGACTCCTACGTCCTTTCTGAGTCGAGCCTGTTTATCTATCCCAATAAGATTGTGATCAAGACCTGTGGGACTACCATGCTCCTGCTCACCATTCCCAGGATTCTTGAGCTTGCTGAAGGGCTGTCCATGCCACTTGCTGCTGTGAAGTACTCTCGTGGGATGTTCATCTTCCCGAGCGCACAGCCTGCTCCCCACAGGAGCTTCTCTGAGGAGGTTGCTGTTCTGAACCATTACTTTGGCGGCCTGAAATCTGGTGGCAATGCTTATGTGATTGGAGATCCAGCAAAGCCTGGCCAGGAGTGGCACATCTACTATGCCACCCAGTACCCTGAGCAGCCTACGGTTACCCTTGAGATGTGCATGACTGGCCTGGACAAGAAGAAAGCTTCAGTCTTTTTCAAGACTTCTGCTGATGGCCACACTACATGCGCTAAGGAAATGACAGAGCTCTCGGGTATCTCTGACATTATCCCAGAGATGGAGATCTGCGATTTTGACTTTGAACCCTGCGGCTACTCCATGAATGCGATCTATGGCTCTGCACACTCTACCATTCATGTGACCCCTGAGGATGGCTTCAGCTATGCCAGCTACGAGGTTATGGGCATCAACTCTTCTGCTCTCGCTTATGGTGACCTCGTCAAGAGGGTCCTCAGGTGCTTTGGCCCTTCAGAGTTCTCCGTTGCTGTTACCATCTTTGGTGGGCGCGGCCATGCCGGGACGTGGGGGAAGAAGCTTGATTCTGTGGCTTATGACTGCAACAACATGGTAGAGCAGGAGCTTCCCTGCGGTGGCCTCCTCATCTACCAGAGCTTTGCCGTGACCGACGCTGTTGCTGTTGCTGTTGGGTCGCCCAAATCTGTCCTGCACTGCTTTGAGGACGAGAATGTGGAGAACCCTGCCCTCGCGAAGGATTGCAAACTGGCTAATCTTCTCTCCTTCCGGGGAGAGGATGCGTTGGAGGAGAAGGACGGAGTGTTGGACGAGTAAGGCGACGGACTTCTGGTGATGATTCGCTGTTTAGTTTCGTCCGTGGAAATTTGTTCTGATCTGTCGTTTGGTTATTCTGTGAAGCAGCCAGCCAGGCTATTATTAGCACTATCGTTTGTGAGCACGTGTCCTGATGTTGCGACATGTGCTTTGAAGTCTGAATAAACTAGAAGCTCTAGGTGGTCAGCTGCGTCTGCCACAATGAGCAGCGTATGTTTGGAGAAATGTTGTCGAAACGTATAAGTATTATGTGTTGTGACAAATTTCTTTGCCTTCGCTACTTTTTTCTTTTTGAAACAAGCGCCTTCAGTGCTGATTTCTATTTAATCTTATATTGGTCAAATTTTGATCGCTGATGGATTAAGAAGTGAAAGTATCACATTCCTACCGCAGGTATATAATGTCATTGATATTAGTCGTTTACAAACCATCGGTGATCTCTCGTACGGTGTGTCGATCAGGCCAGGATTTCTGCAAGGCTGCTTGTGGCTAGGGACAAGAACACATTTTCTGTTCGTCGCTGTTGCCTGCTGGCAATCAGAAAGTCGCTGTTGTCTGTTGATGTCAACTTTGCTGCGCTCCCCTTCGTTCTTGTGGTGAAGGCAGGGCTGTACAGATGCACAGCGTAAAAGCAGAAGAGCACGCCTTTACCTGTAAAGATAGAAATGGCTGGAAGAAGGACGTGTGTCGCATGCTCTGCTGCTAGATGCAAAGTTTTGCTCCATTCGTCTTTGACATCTATTGCACATGTTTATGCCTTTTACCATCGACATCGTTGTATCTATTGCACATGTTTACGCCCTGTTTATTGTATATCCGGTGCGCTTTTGGTAATCGATTGGTACTGTTCTTGATTTGGTTGGACATGGAGAGAGATGGGGAGACCTGTTTCGATTCTCCACGAATGCCTATCCTCTGATGCCCATGGACCTTGTTCAATAATTGGAGATGGCATCTGTGAGTTGGATGTTATCCTATTCCTGGATGGACAAGAGATCATGCCGTGACCTGTTGCTGACAGGAGCGAGAGTGACTTGTTCCAGATCCAGGAGGATGCTTAGGTGGGTACGTCTCACTCGCTTCGGTGCCTCCGCCGCGAACAAAAGATAGCGGCATATGCTGCAACAACTTGCGTCGCAAACTCCTCCTGTGCCGCTCTGACGCTCTGCCGTTGTCTCGTCTGTGCAGAGCGCTGATCCATCGAGTGCTAAATTTAAGCAGCATCTCGTGTGTTCTTCAGTTGATTCTGTTGGCACCAGCAGAGGCCACTCTACGTCACCATGCGATACGAGAAGCAGCATCTCTCACGCAAACAGATACGTACACGTACGTGGCAGTTCATTTCTCCTGCTCTGTGGCTGCCACTGGGAATTGAGATGGTGATATCGTATCACCAAAAGTTTGGTTGATGCTTTGCTTGGCTGCCACGACATGCTGCCTGCCTGCATCTAGAAGAGAGCTCGTGCCGTATTTCCATGGAATATGTTCATGAGAAAATTCCTGTATTCCATTGGGAGTTGTCCCGATTTTATATTTGCCATTAAAAAATCGTGGTTCCCATTATACCACCAAGTTTTAACTTTCATTCCTTCTGTACCTTTGCCGGCCATCTGTAGTTGGTATGACGCTAAGTGGGCCATGAAAAGACAAAAATACCCTTCATCTTCCTCTTTCTTTTCTTCTCCCTTCACTTCCCTTACCTCTCCTCTCATGTCTCCTGGCCGACAACTCCTCTCTCTTCTCCCTCTCCTTACTCAACCACCGAGCTCGCCGCCACCATTTAGCTCCCCCTTCCTCATCCCTACACCGGCCTCTCCTCTCCATCCCCTCCCTCTTTGTTTTATTGCTCAGTATCTCCAGATCCGACTAGGTCGCACCGAAGCCAAGACCTGGTCCGAGGAGCCATCGTCGGTGGCGAGGTAGTGGTGTTCTGTTTGTGGGAGCTGTGGGGAGAGCCGGTAAGTTTGGCCGCCTCGGTTAACTGGTCCATCACCGCGGCAATGTCGTTTACACAACCATGGTGGCTATGGCAACAGGTGATTGGGGAAGAAGAAGAGTTGGAAGAAGAAAGGGGACAAGAGGAAGAAGGGTGATGTCCATGGCAATAGGGGAGTCATGGAGTCGTTGTTGCTGGAATATTCAGGAGAGTAGGTTTGGTCTACAGGTAGACCACAGTAATCGACCATGGCAGTCGATCATGGCAGAACGACCACAGGTGAATGACCACGGTGGAACGACCTCGGTCCAGAGTTTTTAGAGGAGTTGAAGACCCTTGTGTCAGAGATTTTGAATAACCCGAATGCAAGCTAAGAGAAACGGTTGTATGACATAGTGAACTAGTCGGAAGATACAATAGACTACAGTCGGTAGTCAGTAGGCTTCAACTAGGATGGTTGGGGTCGTGACCTTCAGTGAACCGATCAGAAGTGACAGAACTGGTTAGTGGTCATTGTTATAGTACCCAGTCGATACTCGGAGGTCGGTGTTATAGTACTTGTTGATGGTAGTCTGTGTTATAGTACCTGGTTGGTACTCGGTAGTCGATGGTACAGTGACTGGTTGATGGTCAATAATCGTAGACTGGGATCGCTACAATGCTTGTGATTTGCGAGTGTTCTGAGTGGTAGTAATTCCCGAGTCTTATGGTTTTCGAGTACTAGTTGAGATAGCGATTTGACCGACATGTGCTTGGCGGTCAAGAGTGTTGACGGAAGTTGATTTTCTAGAGAGTATGGAAGTTGATTTTCTAGAGAGCATGGAAGTTGATTTTCTAGAGAGCATGGAAAGTGTGGTCGTGGATGACCTGGTTGGTGTTGATGGATGGTTAAGAGTGTGGTTTGCGTGTGTGGACTAATGTCGGTCAAGTTGGGAAGAACTTATACTAAGAAAAAAATGTTATTTGGTCTTTGCATGTGCAGGTTAGCGTGAAGACAGTCATGGTTGATGACGAGGAGGATCGGGACTAGGATGGGGAAATATGAGGTCCAGGTGATCGAGGATATCATGTGAGGTGGTTGGGCTCATGTTGGGGCACGTGAAGATCAAAGTTGATGATATGTGATAAAGATACAGGAGATGTGATCATAGAGAATTCATCACGTGATAAGTTAGGAGTTGTGGATGGAGTCCATAATTGAGAAAATTTAGAGTTTGGTAAAAACCTATGTTCGGAAGGGTTTTGGGCCTCTTGGTTTTCAGAAAAGATAAAGTTTTGAGTCTGTGTTTAAGGTAGACATGGTTTGTGATGTTAACCTAGAAAAGTAGAAAGAGACTAAGGGTTAATGCAAGGCTTTAGATGGTTTTTAGAGAGATTAGAGAAGGTTTTTGAGGGCTTTCAATGGGAAGGCTTTTAGGGGTGCTTCTGAGTACACTTTATAAATCCATGAAAATCCAGCAATAAAGATCATCTTGGATCAGATTAGGTCGTGGTTTGCTTGAAGAGTACTGGTAGATTGAAGTTTATGACCATATGCAAATTGGTTGTAGATCCTACAGGTTGAAGCGGTCGAGCGATCAAGTGTTAAGTGGTCGAAAGCTTCGTCGACAACCAGAAGACTTTGAAAAGTGGCAACAATTATTCACCCTCTTTGATTGCAGTATTCAATCCTATAAGTGGTATTAGAGCAGGTAGTGATGGAATCAGAGAGGTATGTGAATCGTCACCTATGCTAGATGGTATTGATTTTGCTCTTTGGAAGTGTCCTATGCAGGCTTACATTGAGGCTCAAGGTTATGATGTCTGAAAAAAGTTTCTCAATCTTACGTAGTTTCTACTGATGTTACTACCAAAAATAAAGCAGATATTAATTTAAATGCCCGTGCTCGTAACATGCTTTTTCAAGGGATTTCTCGTAAAGAATTTGAACATGTAGCTCATATTGCTTCTGCCCACTTAATATAAAAAACTCTTTGCAATTATCATGAAGCACTACTAAAATCAAAAAAGTGCGTAACAATCTGTATCAAAAAGAGTACTCTGATTTTACTATGAAGACTGGTAAATCTGTAGATGATCTTTTTGCTCATTTTGAAAAGATTTTGAGTAACTTACGTGGAGTTAGTGTTATTCCTGCTGATGGAGATAATGTAACTAAACTTTTGAGGTCTTTACGTTTAGAGTGGTTAATGGCCGTCACAACGATGATGGGGCCAGTGGGATCTGCACCTCCTGTAGCTCCCGCATGGCCCTTCACAGGTCCGCTGCAACATCCCATTCCTGCCAGCTCATGCCGTCGCCATTAGAACGCTCTCAGCCCATAGCGTGGTGGTGATGAGGGGGATATGTGGCCCCAATCTCCATTGCAACGTTGGTTGGTGTTTCAAAGTCTCAATATGAGAATAGCTCGCAACATGGTGCTGATTTACACAAAGAGGAGAAGGCCGTGGGGGAGAGACGAGTGATTAGCCAAGGAAGAAAAACCCTAGTTCATATGGTTATTTATGTGATTCCTCCTTTGCGCAATGCAAACAAGATAGAAGCACAAGGTATGGATAGCGAAGCGAGAAAGCTTGTTTACCTCAAGAGAAGGACGCAAAATCAATCAGGTTTTGGTGCTCGCAGTTTCTGTCCATGAAGTTTATAAATTTTTTGATGTTTTCAATGCATATAAACACATATTTTGAAAGCTTATGAATTATACTTTCCAACAGTTCAAATGGAACTTGATTTGGAGCTTCCTACACAAAATTATGCCAAGTTCATTGGATGCTACACGGGCTCTCCAGAGAGACGCGCGAGAGTTGCTAAGCATAAGGAATCCATGTGTTGCAATGCAAGTGTGGGTAATATCCGACCACACCATGACTTTTCAAAGGTTGAGAAGGTTTTCTTTTCACATTTCAAATAGATTTGGAAGCCCTCCAAACCAGGAAAGCAAAAATATGAAGATTTGATGTTAGTTCGGACTCGGTTCAGGAGAGCCAGCAAGACCAATGTTAAAATATCCATAACTTTCACAAACGAAGTCTGTTTGGAGTGTTCTTGGACTCATTAAAAAAGATAACTTAATGCCCCATACAATGGATGAGGTGCCAGCCTCTGAAACCTTATGGTTGGATTGCAAATTCCAAAACAAACCGATGGTTATAATTTTAGTATTTCTTTTTTAGTCCGTATTGGAGTCTAATTTTGATCTAAGTCTTACGAAGGCTATATAAGACTATGTACATGTCCCTTTGGGGGCCAAAATAGAATAGTTTGGTTATCTATGATATTAGTTTAAGAAATAAAGATAAAAAATTGCAATGGTTTGCGGCCACGTTATACCTGCATTCTTGTGAATTTCCAACAAGAGATTCATCTTGGTGTGCTGGCTCTAGCTGCGGTGCTAGTTCTTGTTCGCTGAATCATGAGATTTATCTTCTTTTGATCACATGCTAAGGTGTACGTGGGGAGAGGATGTGCTATGCAGGGTTTTGGTTCCTAGCTATCAAACACATCTATCTTGGTGGTTGCTGTGTATCACGAAAGATCAGGCCAAAACAACACGGTTCCGCTAGTTTACAAGTTGGATCCTTATTAGGGGTGACAGTGTCGCCGAAGGTAGTCACTACGACGACGGGGGTGCCAGAACTGCCGCCACGCTGTGATCGAGGCAGGATCCTCCACTTGCGACACCACCCGCCCCGCACCCTGCGTCGGCACTAGGGGCCCTCTTTAGCGCCCACCGTGGTTCCGGGCCCAGCCACCACGGTGCGCCACTGCCATAGGGGCGGGGGCCTCAACCACTGGGTCCATCGCCCCTGTGGCCATGGCTCCTTTTTTCTCTTTGGGGCGAGCGCCACCTCCTCTTTGGCGCCATCGGTTTCACATGTGATTTGGTAGTCTCGGTGACTCGGATTTGACTTGTGGCTCTTATGCTACTCCCCATGGATGATGCTAATTAGGCCCTGTTTGGATTCTCAGGTCTAAAGTTTAGTTGTCTAAAGTTCAGGACTAAACTTTAGACAACTAAACTTTAGCCACTAAACTTTAGACCACAGGACTGTTTGGATTATGGACTAAAGTTTAGTTATGGTTCAATAAACAGACTTTTATACCCCTGGGATATTTGAGCTCAGATGAAGGTAAAATATAGTTGAACATCCACCCTTCGTTAAGTCAGTTTTGTAATCAACATTGGAGAAACGAAAATAACACAGCGCCATTCACCAATATACTGTTTTCTCGATTTCTATAGCAGCTGTTTACCCTAACAGTGGGAGTTATCAAATGCTTAAGGTTTTATTTTTATTTTGGCATCCGGAACAACATTGGGATAAAACAAACCATTTATCAGCATAGAAGTTTACACAAAACATGTTCGCGTGATCTGTACACTGAGTTATGGTTAGCAGTGAATGTAGCAAACCAAAGTCATATGACCAGAATGATTCCGAAGCAACATTAGTGATTATGCTTTCGCAAAAGTCAACATGACAAATTTCTGAAGAATTTTCAGGATGAATACTACAACCCAAAAGCTAAAAAGGAGAAAGGAATAGAAAAAACAAATAATAAAAGTTTAACAAAACCGACTGTAATCCAAAGAAAATATAGTTGAAACAATACATAAAATTTTGGAGACATGATTCCGTGCTACTTTTTTATCTACACCACTCTCGCCTAGCAAACAACGCGTTAGCGATGTTATCACGGAAGGTATTCATGTTATGATCCTCGCCACCGCCATGTCGATTGCCACCCCTTGGCTCAGATGAAGGTTCCTCAGTCATTGGCATATAGTTTTCATCTTGATCACATCTATCAAAGTCTGCGTCTGCTATTGCACTTTCACGAATAAAATTATGGAGAGCCATGCATGACAATATTATTTGGCTTTGCTTTGGCATCGGATATGACGGTAAGCCCAACAAGATCCTCCATTTCATCTTCAAAACGCCGAAAGAACGCTCTATGACATTGCGAAGAGATGAGTGATGAAAATTGAATACCTCATTTCGTCCACTAGGTCTTGGTCCTTGTCTAAACTTCGGCAGATGGTATTTTACCCCCTTGTATGGTGCAAGATAACCTGGTCGGTTAGGGTAGCCCGAGTCAACGAGGTAAAATTTACCTAAAAGAATCAAGTACAAATATTTTAAAACTATAAATATTAGATGAGATACCAAATGACATTCCATATGAATAATTGATTGTACCTAGTGGAGGATGTGGGAATTTGTGACCATATTTATTTGTAGCATCATTGAACACTCTCATATCATGGACTGACCCGGCCATCCCGCGAGAACAAAGGTGAACCTCATATCGAAGTCACAAATGGCTAACACATTTTGGGACGTGTAACCATGTCGACCTGTATGCTGAACGACCTTTGACACTGGCACAACAACTGGTATATGTGTCCCATCTGTGGCTCCAATACAATTATAAAAAAAAGGATGAAATCGAGGTCCTTCCAACCTAGGGTGAATTGTTCTAAATTCTGGATCATTTGGTTTGATAACATCTGCTGAGAGCCTGTAAACACACTGCAATACTTCATCAAATTTCCTACTGACCGTCTCGATTGACCTCCCAAAACGATTGTCTGCTTGTCTAACCGATTGAGGGGCACCAACCATCCATAAAAACATGGCCAAACCTTCTATCGACGACATCTTACATGATGACTTCAAGCCGTATGATGTAACTAGCAAATCATGCAGTCTGTAAAACATTTCCCTACTCATCCTAAACATGTCGTAACAAGATCTAGAATTGTTCAATGTCCTCATAACCCAATCAATGCCTGATTCAACCACAATCCTCTGCTTGGATTTGTTCATGTAAGTTTCAAAATAGTACGTACCAATAATGCAAGCAATGGCAGCAAACTGTCATTTCCTCCTACGATGTTCCTATGCCGCCTCAAGTGCATTGTCTTCATCATCACTTGATGAAAAATTCGTCTACAAATAGGGCACTCCCCACATGTTAGATCATGATTACAGTAATAAAGAGAGGCACTACTGCTGTCAATAAACAAAGTTCAAGCAAACATTACACCACGCTGACAATAAACAGAGTTCAAGCAAACATTAATAATAAGCAAACATGATTATAGTAAGTTCATGCAAATAAAGATAGGCACTACTGCTATCCATATAAGCCTAGTTCATCTAGTACAACTTATTTATGGTGCACCACCTCTTCAACCATATAAACCTAGCTTCTTTTGTGGTGAAGTTGAAGAATGCCTCGCGGTTTTCAGCCTTCATAAACAAAGTGGTAGCCATGAAATACTCAATACTATCTTCTGCTGCCCCACTTTCCACTGCCAATTGGAGAGCTTTCTTCATTGATTTGGCCATTTTCTCGCCTGAACTTTCTTCCTTGAAGTTGTCAAGTATTCCTTTCAGCACCTTCACCATAGGACTCTTTGTTTTTTTTGTAGGACTCATGGCAGTAGTAGTAGTGCTGCTGCCTCTCTTCCTGGTACTAACACTCATTGGGTTGTCTTCCATCCCATCTTCCTCTTGGTCTTCCTCACTCTCATCATTTCCATCTCCAATTATTTCACCAGGCATACATGCTGAAGACCCATCAACAACGACATATTCAAATATTTCCTCCAGGTGTGCAAGATTGTCTGGAGGTCCAGTTCTCAGCCTCCGCCAGTCGGGTTTGTTCTGAAATAAAGTAAACCAGTGTCAACATTACTTTGCGGTCAAATTGATCATCCATCTAGTTGACATAAAAACGGTGTTATCATTACCTTTGTGTGTCTGTCCCAGAAATCATCATCAGCCATCACTGAGCCATTAGCATTGCGTCCCAAACCAGTGTGTCCGTTGAGGTACAGCCAAAACTGATAGAGCCCCTTCAATTGATCCCATCTGTTTCTCAGTTGTTTCCTACTGTGTTTTAGGTGGGTACTAATGTAGTACTTCTCAGCTATATTCACATAACCCTTGTTAGTAATGAATCCATTGCTATGATTGCCTGCCCTCTTTTCCTCAAGACAAATGTCGCAGAAAATAGAAGTATTTTCAGCAGACCAATTTGCCTTGTCAAAGCGATTACCCACCTAAAATGATTATATCAGTTTACCACACAAATGAGCTGACCATGAAAAAGGATATATATATCATGGGAATTATGAATGCAATATTCAGGATATACTCATACTTTCTGGTACCGCAAGAGCTCAACATAGACCATATCGCAATTTGCAGCGCTACCTGATGCAAAAAATGGCTAGCAGCAGCAACAAACTGAGCGCAAACTATATTTGCTCGGCGTTTAGACACGATGGATTCTGGATTCTGAGTTCTGGGACACAAGTATAATCACTGCCTATATATGATCTACTTGGCTTGGACAAATTCGAGTAATCTGCCTCCCTATGTTGAGCAATCATACAGCATGTGCAACTGATCAAAGATTCAAAGGGCGAAGGTTCACCCTCACCGTTCAAAATCTAGTAATCAAGCGTCTCGATCAAAGAAACATTTAAGATTGAAGGTTACCATCACACATCCAGTTTGCTCAACTTTATGTCAGCTTACTAGCATTTGCTTTCACTAAAACCAAAAGGCAATCTCAAAAGCATATAAGCTATCTATTACTAACAGCAACCTGAAGCCTTAACACTACTGAATAAACGAATGAGATTCCAATTCAGGTGACAAATTGTACTTTCCTAACTCATGTAGCAAAAGGTCCAAACAGTCATTCTGCAAGTCCTAGATAACTAATGCATTGTCAAGATATCTGAATTCTAATGTTCAATTTAAATTCTCAATAAACAATGTGCATATAAGAAAAGAAGCTTCCATATGACAACACATTATCAAATGTACTAATCCCTCACTGACTTCCACATCTGGAAAATTGATCTTATAACTTCTTGCCATTGTCACATTACTTCATAACCCAATAGTTACTTCAAATCCGATATAAATCACCATGTGTACAGATAGTAAGCACTTTTTTGTGTTTTCAGACAATTTACTTCAAATAAATATAAACTACCATGTTTACAGATAGTAAATGCCCTTTTTGCATTTTCAGACAAAAGTTACTTCAAAACCAATATAAACTACCATGTTTACAGATAGTAACTAATGTTTAAGGGAGGGCAGGTATATATGAGCTGACAAATCAAACTAAAATCCCAATGAACATATGCTATTTTCTGATGAACACATCCATTCTTCCAAGGGGAGTCAACAACTATAAGATTGTACCCTTGAATATGAAGTTGGATCAAGTAAGGTGTGCTCACCGAAAAATTATTTCCAAGAGTTTCATCCTCTTCTTCAATACCTGCACCTCCAAAGCCACCGCCTATTGCGTCAATTTCTTCGGTCATACCCACAGGATCTTCAAATTGTGGAGGGCCTTGGTGGCTTGACGAGCTGCCACCCGCGACTGCTGCACTGGATGGTAGCGTAGTGGCGACTTCAGACCGAGAACCTCCACGCCCACCATTGTTAAGCGCTTGAGCCGTGCGAGGAGCGCGGAACGGCATTGGAAAAGAAGAAGCCCGCGGCACAGCTCCAACACGCCTGCCATGCCCAGCAACGCCGCCACGGCCACCACGACCGCCTCTGCTAGCGGCAGATCCACCAACGCCGCCACGGCCACCACGGCCGCCTGTGCCAGCAACAGCTCCAGTTCCTCCACGCCCGCCAGACTCGCCACAGCTGCCTCTAACGCCACGGGCGCCACGAGCGCCACGGCCACCACTGCTTCCATCTTCAACCGGCGCCGATTCAAGAATCTCTTGGTACGACCCCATGTGCGGGAAATCAAGAGCTGCCGATGAGTTGAGGTCAACACCGAACATGCCGTCTTGACTGGAGGGCACGGGATCGGTTTGGGAGAAGAAATCATAGGGGAGGGGATCTTGGGGGCGCATGGACGCATCGTCGACGGGATCCATGAGAGGAAGGCGGTGAAGGGCACGGCGGAGCTGCTTCTTCAATCCTCGGCGGGGGTGGTGGGATGGCTGGGTCGCGGCGGGGGCGGCGGTGCAAAGGCCGACGGCGATGGGATGGCTGGTTCGGCGGGGGCGTCGGGAGTCCGGGTGCCGAAGATGCCGCCCGATGTATTTCGCTAATTGTTTTCGGCGGGGGCGATGGGAGTTCGGGCGGGGAAGAGATATTTTCACGGGGGCAAAAACATCTTTTGCGTGAGGGGGCCGGGAGAAACAAAAACTTTAGACCACTTTAGCTCATTTTTTGGTCTAATGGTCTAAAGTTGTTTTTAGGGGGTTAGCTAAAGTTTAGATCTAACTTTAGACCATCTGTTTAGAGACTTTAGATCTAAACTTTAGTGACTAAACTTTAGATGAATGGATCCAAACAAGGCCTTATTATGGTTACGCGCCAAACAGTAGATAGAAGAGCTTCAGGAGACCCGAGAGGGGTGTCTGAATCCTAAGACTCGGATGAAGGGACAGGAGTAGAATAGATCCCCAATGCTTAATCTTGTTGTGGTCTTATGTTTATAGTCATGGAGAAGCATCTTTACATAAATATCCTTCTTAAGGGGTTTATTGCTAGGGATATACATGATTTTTTCTTGCTACGTCCAAACCAGGTCTACCTTTTATTTATATCTACGCTTCGGCCCATACATGGTGGGCTGGGCCACTCCCCAACACGCACTATTTCTAACCTAAAGGTTTGAATAGACGAATCTTCAGTTTGCCAAGAAAATCTTCTTCAGTTTGCCAAGAAAATCTTGCATCTGTGCATCCTCTCTCAGCAAGCAATGCCTGAAACCTTTATTCGTTCTGTGCAAATCATGATGTCTTCTCAAAATCACTCGTGACGCTGCAAATGGAGCCCCAACAAGGACCCCATCGAGATCACGAGGCCTCCACAGATCCCAGGAACGGCAGCCCCGACGGCAATGGCGAGCGCAGCATTGCCCCCTCCCCCTGCGGCTGGCTCGGGAGGCTATCCCGGGAGCTGCACTGGAGCTTCGTGCTCGCCATCGTCGCCGTCTACGGCGCCTGCCAGGGCGTCGGCAGCGCTTTCGCTGGCGTCGCCACCGGGTACTACTGGAAGGACGTGCAGCGCGTGCAGCCGTCCGCCTCGCAGTTCTACCAGGGCGTCGCCAACGCGCCCTGGATCGTCAAGCCCCTCTGGGGCGAGATTTTTGCTATTTTAGTACCCTCGAAAGCGGGTTTCTCTAAAATAGTACCGATACCATGGGTTTCTCTAAAACGGTACTGTTAATGATCTATCTACTCCATAATAGTACTCCACTTCATTTTCTTTTTCTTTTCTGATTTTTACTCCCTAAACTACCTAAAGTACCCCTCCTAATTTGATTTCGATCTAATTAAATCGTTTCAAACGGTTCACTTTGATTCGCCGAAAAATCAGAAACTTCTACTGAATGGATCGTAGGATCAGTGGATGGATGTCGTGGCGGTTTTTTTTTGTTGGATAACTGGACTGGATTCGTGAAGGGTAATTAGTGGTTGGGGATTCCGCCGTCAGTTGCAACAAACTGATCGGTGTTGCTTAATCGCTTCCGGTGAATTCCCTTGTGCTTGGTTCGTGCGTGGATGGAATGCTTCAAATTGCTGCGGTGCCCATTTTATTGGGAGAATTCATAAACTGAGTATCGCTTCAGGAATTTTCAGGTGCTTAATTTGTTGGGTCGCAGTTCCTCTGATGCTGACACCTGGGGCCCAAAGCTCTTTGAACAGCTGCAGCTAGCTTGCCTTGTTTCCTGGACCTGAAAAAAGAGAGGAGAATAACAGTAGCATCAGCATCAGAAATCGAACAGAATCAAAGTGAATCGTCTGAAACGATTCGATTAGATCGAAATCAAATTAGGAGGAGTACTTTAGGTAGTTTAGGAAGTAAAAATCAGAAAATAAAAAGAAAATAAAGTGGAGTACTATTATGGAGTAGATAGATCATTAACAGTACTGTTTTAGAGAAGCCCACGGTATCAGTACTATTTTAGAGAAGCCCGCTTTCGAGGGTACTAAAATAGCAAAAAACTCCTCTGGGGCCTCCTCACCGACGTCGTCCCCGTCGCCGGCTACCACCGCCGCCCGTACCTCGTTCTTGCAGGTGAAAAGATTAGAACTTTCTCGATTCCATCGCATGCTGAAAGCGCCTCAACCAACGCTTACTGCGTTCAATGTCGCCCAGTCGCCGTAATGCTTCCTTTCTATTGATGTACTGTAGGTGTGATGGGCGTGTCGACTATGCTCACGCTTGCTCTACGCCGCACGACGGCGGTCATGCCAGCATTGGTGGCGCTGACGACGCAGACCGCAGGCGCCGCGATAGCCGACGTGGCGGTGGACGCCATGGTTGCGCAGAACAGCATAACTCACCCTCCTCTCGCCGCCGACATGCAAAGCTTGTGCGGGTTTAGCTCCTCCGTTGGGGCATTGCTGGGGTTCTCCATCAGCGGCCTTCTTGTGCACGCAATGGGTTCTCAGGTCTGAAAATTTCCAGAGAGAAGATGGTAGCTTCGTTCCTCATGCAATTCGTTCAGTATATAAATTCAATTGTTCTTGCCACATGACATGCCTTTGTTTTGATCTTTTCAATGTTCGAAGGGGGCTCTTGGCTTGTTAAGTATCCCCTCTGCGCTCGTCTTTTCAGCTGGGATTCTTCTTAAGGAGGACCGTGCCATGGATTTTGAGTACAAACAGGTTAGCCAAAGTGCTATACCGCTGAAGTGATTGATTTTTGAGTTGGTTGAGTACAGTTATGGACAGGGATCACTCTCAATGTTATTGCTAACTTCAGGTCCACAAGAAGTTATACATAACAATGGAATCTATGTGGACAACACTGAAGTGCCCGGAAGTCTGGAGGCCGTGTGTTTATATGTTTGTGTGCCTCTCGCTAAGCCTGGACATTCAAGGAGGAATGTTCTATTGGTACACAGATCAAAGTGCTGGACTAGCATTTTCTGAGGTAGTTTGTGCTATAATACGTACACATCATACATGCTCGCACATACAAAAATTCTCGAGATTGTTGCATATCACTATATTACAAAGGCTAAAAACACACGCTAAAGATGAATCCATATACACGAGGTTGTTATTGCAGACTAAAATTCCTTATGTCGCCTTTTTAAGCTGCTAATGGTTTTCCTTGGTCTTGTGAAACCCTTCGAGGCAAGACAGCAGGATGCTATTTTGATATGTTCAGCTTCCATTGATTTTCCTTTAGGTCATGATAAGCTTTTATTGATGCTCAACTGCTCAACTCACCACAAAAGAACTGATGGAACCTTTATATGTGCAGGGATTTATTGGTCTCATCTATTCGATAGGTTCAGTTGGTTCACTGCTCGGTGTTTTACTATACCAAAACATGCTGAAGGACTATCCTTTCCGCAACTTGCTTTTATGGAGTCAATTGCTCGCGAGTTTAGCTGGGATGCTTGACCTGGTATTAATCACCAGATTAAACATGAAAATTGGCATACCAGATTACTTCTTTGCGGTGATTGATAACAGTGTCTCTCAATTGGTTGGCCAACTCAAATGGCTGCCACTTCTTGTACTTTGCTCCAAGCTTTGCTCTTCAGGCATCGAAGGCACCTTTTTCGCACTGCTCATGTCCATACAGAATGTTGGGCTGCTTATGTCTTCTTGGTGGGGTGGCCTGCTGCTACACATGCTGAATGTGACACGAACAGAATTCAGTAACCTTTGGGCTGCTGTGTTGATGAGAAACGTCATGAGGTTGCTCCCGTTGATGTTCCTGTTTCTGGTCCCTCGAAGTGATCAGAACTCAACACTCCTTCCTGCAGAGATGCTTGGAGATGGAGGATCAACAGAAGCTGTGAAAGAAGGATCAGACATCATTGAATTTTCTGTCCTTGTTGAAGACGAAAAAAGTGAAGCTCTTGAGACTGTAACAGAAGATATAGAGCTGATCCCACTCATGGACAAGATCTGACTGACCAGAACAACTGATCAATGATGCACTCCATGTCTTCTGCATTTCTGATTTCGCTTGGTGTATCTTCAGTAGTTCAAGATGGGGGAGCCAGTGTTACCATGATCAGGCCAAGCAGTGGTAGAACCTTGTTCTGCGCTCTCCAAGTAACTGCTTTGTATCATAGGCACAAGCAGCATTTGATAGCGAAAACTGAACATACAGAGCTGATCTCGGTCATGAGCAAGAGTTGACTGAGCGTAGGAGTTGCTTCGCGACACATAATTTTCCCTGCATGTGTCTCAGGCACTTCGGTTCCTTCTTTTTGTCGCCATAGTTAAGCTGATCGGAATTTCTTTCCGCGGTGGAAAATCTGTTTATTCGGAATCTACAGTGTTTCAAGTAGAAGTTCATTGTTAACAGCAGTACCTTGTAGTTATACGTTTGACAAAGTATTCCCATGCTTTGATAACTGAATTTAAAGATCTAGCTTTAAGTTTGTTTGAATTTACAGTGTTGGTAAACTGCTTTTAACCGTTGGTTTACGGAGGACCATATGAGAAGGTCCTGATTATTGCTATGATAAATCATTGCAAGTTTCGTAAAGTGGTCAAGTGATTTTACAAATATCGCAATTTGTTTGGATTGGTTTATGAATCTTTCAAGGAAAACAGTACTACCGGCCTGAGGGGAGTGATAGTACCACTTTTGGCAGAAATTGAGAATTTTGGGATTTGAGACATGAATTAAGTTGGGATGACCTGGGTCATGGTATTAGATTGCATAATGCATATTTTAACTAACGTGAGTTAAGTTGTGAAGAACTTGTGCTCGAAAATGATATCTTTGTCTTTGGATGTGCAGAGTCGCTTGGAGTCAACCAAAGTCAATGGCAAGAATCGAGGCTATACTTATGGAGAAACTGAGGTCCAGAACAATCGAGGATGCCAGGTGAGATAGTGAGCTCAAGCATGACACGATAAAGATGAGAAATGTTGAAGGCGAGTTCGAACAGTGGGATTGCACTATGTGCCTTGGATGGTCCAAGTAAGCCGTGGTTCGGTGGAACCGAAACGAGAGACTTAACAACGTGTAGCAAGCTACTGGTGCACTTACACGTTGCAAGCATAGCGATTGCTTACAAAGGATGGTGATGATCGGGTTAGCAAAAAATATTTTGGTTGTTTGACTAAAATACCATAAACTAATTTGGAAAATCGCGGTGCATGAGTGGCGTATGGGAGAGCGGTTTAGATCAAGATGTAGCTGGTTTGATCAAGATGGATCAAGGTTAAGGATTTAACATATTCGAACTTATGCGCTTTGAAAAGTATGCACAAGTGAACATGTGTGAATAAAACTCATATATATGGGGTTAATGGGTTTTTCCTAATGTGCTAAGTAGATAGTATCCACTAAAGGGTGGATGTGGCTTGCTAGCCCATCTATAAAAGGGTTAGGATGGAGACATATAGTTAACTATCTAATATCTCTCCCTTGTGCTTTCATATTTAGGGTTAGGGTTTGAGAGTAGAGTGCTTTGTGTGCTCTTTGTCCTCCAAAGTAGAGTGGCTGTAAAACTTTCATCCTCAAGCAGCAATAATATCAATCTTTGATCATCTCCATGGCTATTTCTTGTCCTAATTGATTTGCTGTTGATTTGGTTGGTTTTTTCTCTCCTCTCATCCCTCTTCTTGATCTTGTTGTGCCAAAGACATATAAGAGATGGAGATAATAACAGGAAATATTTTTCACGATCGTTTGTTGGTGATGTTGGTAATGTCTTAAAACTGAAAAAAGGTCTCAATTTTAGTAATGTTTTTCATGATCGTTTATTGGAATAGATTCGTGATATCCTAGAGAAGATTCTTACAAATTTTCATGTCATTAGATCTACGAATCAAAAGTTATATAGATTTTTTGTTCATGAAATAATGCTGGAATTTTTGCTCAT
The DNA here is from genome assembly GCA_017311315.1 of Dendrocalamus latiflorus. NCBI lineage: Eukaryota > Viridiplantae > Streptophyta > Magnoliopsida > Poales > Poaceae > Dendrocalamus > Dendrocalamus latiflorus. The sequence goes on along the minus strand of CM029638.1, from coordinate 11,430,347 downwards.
CCCTTGATTTCATAGGTCTTATTTCAATTGCATTGTTTGGTTCAACCACACAGATCTTATTTCGGACATATTGTTTGGTTCGACCGCATAGGTTTTATTTTGATCACATTATCTGGTTCGACCACATAGGTCTTATTTCGACCACATTTTTCGGTTCGATCACGTAGGTCTTAGTTTTCGATTACATTGTCTAGTTTGACCACATTTGTTTTCGACTACTCATTGATCTTTGACCACACATTGGTCTTCTACTACTTTGATTTTATTTTGACCACATTGATTTTCGACCAGTCTAATCTAATTTCAACCATATTTGTTTTCGACCACTTATTGGTCTTCGATCACTTTAGTCTATTCGACCACACTGGTTTTTCTTTGTTAATTAGGTCTCTATTGATTTATTCTCTACTCTTAATCTTCATAGATTTTCATAGCTATTGGAGTAAATATTAGAAAATACTTATAAAAAATTTAAGACACCATGCACTCCTCTATTGCCACCTTCAGTTCTACAGTTTATTTGTATTTTTTGTTGCCGTACTAATGCGCAACAAGGCGCACCTTGTGATGCGGTTGGCTCGGTAGGAAAATGACGGAGGTGACGGATCGTTGTAGGCGTAGATGAGGGTGACGGTGTAGCTCAACTCCAACGAGTCTCTATGTCTCAGTAAGTTTGGTGGCCTCGGCGTGCGGAGGCGGAGCCTACGAGGAGGTCAAGCACGGCACAAGCAAAGGGGGGCTACGAGGGGTAGCGGCTAGCTAGAGAGATGGGCTGCAGATTATGGGAAAATGAGGAGGGGAGAGAACAGAGAGAAGAAAAGGGGAGGATGTAAGGAAGGAGACATGGGTATTTTAGTCATTTCCCCTCTGGTTCAAGTGGCCAGATAATAAAAACGACTAAAATTTGAAAAAAAAAATGATAAATCGTCAATTAGCTCATGAACTTTGAGACATTTTATCTATGCCAGTGTGTTCAAGGGTATTTTGAGAATGGCAGATGAACTTGACGTATATGCGATCAATTTTTTCCAAAAGTAATCCTTTTAGAGGGGAGAGAGAAAAGAGATTGAACGAGCAGAGAAACGAAGGGCGCTCCGTGCGGCGTGCGTGCTGATTTGCCAATGGAAGACAATGGAGTAAACAGTGGCATAAAGGTAATTTCTCAAAGTAATAACTCGACTAAACGATGTGAGAGCCTACTGAACCTGAATAAAACTACGGTAATTGGACAAAAATTCGCAGAACACCATAACCACCAGACGCTGACTGCTTGAGATGAAATGACAGCATCAAGCAGAATACCATGCGCGAACATTTCGTTATCATCATAGCCTTCCTCTGCTGTCAGAATGAATATTCAGGGAAACAACACATGCATCACGCAGACAATTGAGACAATGCTTGCCCATGGATAATCAAATAAAAAGTTTATGATGGGCACAGTTTAAAGCAATCTTAGATCTCAAATTTTGACTCCTACAAAACACAAAACATATTGTAACCAGCAGAGTACTCCAAAACCATAGGACATTGTTACAAAATGTGTAGGCACAGAAAAGAACTAATAACATTAAGGGGACACAAAAATATCACATTAAGCCTTGTTCATCTCAGGCTTCAGCAAATTAAGCAGTCGCCCGAGAGCAAAATCTATGGCTTCTTTCTTTCCTTCGTTGTCGAAACGATAGTAAACACTCATCTGACCTCGCAAAAATATACAGCTCAAAACTGGCTGTTGCTCACATCTCCAGCACGAGAGTTCCTCAGGGGTGAAACACCTAAAGTATAGAGAGAATACACGATGCTGTTTTGCCTAGATACAGCATCTTGATAGGACAAGGCTGCAAAGAGCTATTATTTCAAAAGGCTGTTGCAGGCGTCCACTACAGCAGCATGTGAGCTCAAGATAGCCTTACCTGCTGGTTTTGCTTCCAGGGTTTTCGTGACAGCGTTAAAAATTGCTTTACGGAAGAAGGTATCCTCCACTTTCTTTAGAATCTCCTCAACAGCTTCAAAGCTCAAGCCACACGACAGAAGCAGACGAGCAACAACTTCACCAAATTGTGCTGGAGCTTTAGGAAGGTCTATACCGATATCTTCCAGCAGGGACCCATATAGCAAGCATCCAGTTTCCAGGTCTGAAGTCTTGAAAATTTTCTTGGTGTAGAGGTGCTCCAGAAGCCTAACCAGAGGATCAACAAAACTGGTACCTTTATCCAGAGCAATATTGATAGCTTCTTTAACAATCTCAGGGTAATAATCAGGACTCTGCAACTCCTCAATACATTGTTGTGCTTCGTCCAAAATACGTATATCAAAATACTCCTCAAGAAGGGCTACTGTCTTCTTCTGAACCTCCGTGGGGATCACCTTGGAAGAACTGGCTGGTTTGTCCGGGATAGGTGCAACAGCTGGAGCTGCACTTAATGGTTTTGGTGATGCTGTAGTTTGAGCTGGTGAATGAATAGGACCAGCCGTAAAGCTGGGAAGGCGAGATGGTGGACCACCTGTGCCCAAAAGTGCACTCTTGCCTATTAGTGCTCCACTGCCTTGAGGAAGAAGCCTGGGGTTGATAGATGATGGTTTACTAAGCAACGGGTTCTGGTTGCGAAGAGGATCGCCTCTTGGCATTGATTTAGAACGTGGAACTTCCCAGTTATCATTATCTAACCCAGGCATTCCAGGCATCTTTCTTGATCCAGGCATCCCAGGCATCATCCCTCCTGTTCCTGGTCGATTCACTGGAAAACCTCCAGGTGAAAGGGGCCCACTTGGTGGATTACGGCCATTCCTAATGATCGCTGTTGCCCCTGGCCGTAATCCAAGATTCTTTTCAGCCTCAGTGTGAATTTCACTGATTGTCTTGGCCTTAATCTGAAGATCGCAAACAGCATAAAGCTCAGAATGATTGAATTTACAAATCCAGCTGGACAGCAATTGCTATAAGAACAGCAAACTAAAAGTGGAAAAATAATGGTGAAGCTATGCTTAGTGATCAGTTTAAGTATTGAGCTCAGAAGCAATATCTGGTACCAAGCATTACACCCTTCAGTATGATAAACGTGATGGATTAATTTAACAGAATGATTATAAGCATATGCAATCTCCTATTTATGCGTCAAGTTGGGGTGTACAAAGCAAAATGCATGCCTCACTATTTTCAATAAATGTACAATTCATCACACTGAATATCAATTGCCACTCCATACATGCATGCTTGTTCTTCTAGTCAGTTCACCATTAAGAGCTTAGAATCTTTCCTACAAAGTGATATGCCTCTTCTAGTATTATGGCACTAAAGTGTGATAAGCCACTATCCAGTGGTAGTGGTTACTTAAAGGCTGATATACTGCACAGCAATAGCAGTACACCAGTAACATCAGTCCATTAAAATCATTATGAAAGACAGCCATGTAGAGTAGCTAATTCATACAGTTGAGTGATTTATTTACCTCCTCACGTCGAGGCACCCAGTTGTTCGAACGGAGATCAAGCACATTGCGAACCATGAACCTCAAACGTGGTGCCAAATGAGGGTTTCTTGTTAGCTCCTTCATCTCATTGAAGTAGTTATCATTAATTCGGCGAGATTTTGGGTTCTCATCAAGCTGTTTACCGATTGTATTGAAGAACTGACAGATGGCCTCAACGTTTTCCTCTTCAGGGCAAACCTTTTTATCAGGCCCGGATCCCAATAGTTCCTACATACGGCAAATGGATTAGGCAAGTTTTTCGCTGAATAATAATTGTATTACCAATTTCCTGATGAGTACCTGAACAATGTGATGAACTATCTTCTCAGGTACCATCTTTTGCTTGAGTAGCTCACCAATTAGACGGATATTACCAAGCGTTCTAAGTTTGATAATCCTTTCTTTGTCCCTTCTCTCCATCTCTTGATCAGGGCCAGTCAATTTTGCGATCTCAGCCCTTACGATGTCGGCGTCTTCAAAGGCTTCCTGACAATTGTTCAACAGCACACGTTTGAATGTAATCTCTTTACCACCTGGTTCTTCAGGAGGGAATGATGGCAGGTTCTCATTGAGATCAGAACAAAGTTGAGCATACATCGGACAGAAGGTGGGCTCAAAGACAGCCTTCTCAAAAATGAGAGAAATAACATCCTGAATCAAAAGCAGAGAATGGATGAATCACCAGCAAATTGAGAGAATAGAAAGCTATGGAACAGACAGCTGTAAATAATCGAACCTTCAAAATATCAGCAGTAGTAATTCCAGCATCCAATAGTTGGCCCTTGAGTAGATCAAATTTCTCTGGCGTCAGTTTGTTTAATATACTGCACAAGCAAGAGCAAATAAACAGCATGAAAAGACAACACAAGAACTGGGACACTTTTACTTTGTAAACAAGAAAACAAACAACCGCTTCAAAGAGAACAAGCAAGCAAAAAAAAATGATCATTATATTACCCTTTCACTGTTTTCAGGACTCTATCTTTCTCCGAGAGATTGCCTCTTCGGGCTGACCAAGGTACCTCAGCCTTCATAAGAGCAGAAGTGGGGCCAACCTGACATTTTGAAAACAAAATCATGTGAAATAATAATAATATGAAGAAAAAAGTATCCGCACACAGAATAGCAGATATCATATGCATATGGCTAAACACTATACGTTCAAGTTCAGAAAATAAAACAATACAGCATTACAACATATGAAATCGATTGCATACAGCAAATTGTCAGGGACATATGCCTCATTGTTGAATGTTGACAATGTTCTATAATGAATAATCCTGTTACCTTTTTTGCTTTTAATCCCACAACTTCTGCATGTAGCTTGCATTTCAACATTAGTTGCCAGAATGATATGTTTACAATTGCATAGCATGATATTTAATGAAGCAACTTGTATAATAAGACAACTGAAACATGATTAAGCTACGCTGTTGAGTTGGATCAATGATCCCAACATTGACTGAATGACAGGTCAGAAAAAACAGGTTGCTCTACTAAAATTTGATGAAAATAGTTATATCACACATAAGCACTGATTAACCGAGGCAAATGGGTATTAAATCAGAATCAGTAGCGACCAACAAAACAAAACAAGAAGTGATCCATAGTAACCATGTTTAGCACAGGAAGAAGCAGGAGCTTATTCAAATTACAAACACATAATGAGAAAGGCCAAATGGAACAACAAAAGTAAGCAGAGTTACTGATGCTCCTTATCTTGAAGGTACCTGAGCTTTTGAAGCAAATTGATCTTGCCTGTTAACTTGCTCTTGCGGCCTACCACTTGAAGCATATGCTTCTTTTGCTTCACGTATGTTGTCCCAAGACTTCTCTTCATTAACTGCAGGAGGTTGAACTGTGCGTGCACGCCAGTCACGGTTATCTGTCTCAGCATACCGATTGTGTATTTGTGTTTGTGTCTGCACTTGCACCTGCATAACAAAAAACTACCATAAGGATGCCACGTTCCAAATGTGCAAAACAGAAAAGCATTTAATAATTCAGGAAAACAGTGTCATGAAGACCATTTGGCAAGGTTTAGGAATGTTATAGTTACAGAAGGTAAAAAGAAGTGAATTACGATGCCGATGGAAATAATGAAGAGCTCACATTAGAATCATTGTGAACCCAGCTCTGATCTTCACCGTGAAGCTCTGCATCAACCTCTTGCTTAATTCTCAAGATGTCATCAGGTACACCAGCAATCTGGGGGGAAGTGGAATTATAATCAGTGCATACAAATTAAATAAAGCGTCTGCATTGTCAGGAAGGATTTTAGACTTGTACTCAATAAAATGTATGCCCCGTTGAATGTTTGGGTCATATGTGCTGATAAAACTTAATAACCTAGTCATTGAAGTTAATGTAGCACACTTACCTCCATCAGGAAATATAGCAGATCCCTATCTAGACCCATCTTACACGTAAATGAAATGGTGCTCTATAACATTTAGCCTTCCGAGTTTCCACCCTCTTAAAACAGAAGCATCCAAATTGGGAAGAAACTAGGCTGCTCAATATTCAGTCCTCATTTCTCACATTCAAATTAAAACAAGTTATGAAAACTTCTACTGATCAGAGACTCATAGAAGTTTAGCCAGCTAGAAATTTTTCTGCCTCTTCCAATTGACGGCAACAGGTGCGCTAGCTTGGTACTATTTCTAGTCGATATCACATAACCTTATCGAATTTAGAATATTATTAGGATTAGACCAGACCTGCTTCTCGAAAACAAGTGACAGCACCAGTTTTGAAAATGTGGGTACTATTACCTCTTGTGAACGCCTCTACTTCATCCTTGAACTGTTGAACATCACTCCCCTATGTTCATAAATGAATGTCGCTTTGGACATAGCATGGTCTCCAAGATATAACCTTCCCAGTGACATTTAATTTTTCCAGTGATATGCTAGCTAAACATAAATTATGGAAGTATTTCCAACGGCAAATTTATTGGAATCATTTTCATGTGGCCAATCCAGACAATTTTATGTTTATTGTGACCAAAGTTGGTTAAGTTTGACTGCACACATACCACAGTGACACCCATTAGTAAACAGAGGGAGTGTTATTTTTCACTGCCTATGTACTATTTTTGCCATAGCCCAAAGTATCCTAGAATATTCAAAATAGAAACTTCTGCCTTAACGTATCTCAAATCTTCCAGGAGGCCAGGCCACACTACAGACGCTTTTCACCAAAACAAGACAATCAGGGTACACTAAGCAGAACACATCCAAGAAGATATTTACAGCAAATTTTCCATGTAGAAACTGACTTTGGAAGTATCAGATCACAGGTACCTCACGCAGCTCGAGAAGTTGATCTCTTGTATAACAAATACGCTCACGTGTCTCAAAATGTGAATCACCAATCTGCGCCAAAAAAACCAGCCATGTTAGCATAGCAAATATAAGTCTATAATTAAATTAAACTTACGAGTAGACTACAATATGGGTAAAATTTTGAGAATTTGAACCCAACCAAAATACTCAAAACAAAAAATTAAACAATGCAAACAAATGTTCAGTTTAGAATCACTTGTTTAGTTGTTTGGTCCAGCTAGGCATGTAATACTCATATGATGTTGAGTATGAAAACATGGCTCTATATGCAAGTAGCAGCATAACCAGAAAAGCCAGGTTCAATTCACTACTTATGCACAGCACATCGTATCCCACAAATCATACACAAGCGCAAGTGAAGCCCTGAAAGCTGAAATCCACCCGAAAGCACACACCACACACCGGAATCCAGTAAAAAAAACATAACGTTACTCTACTGAAACACCCAACTTCGACCAGTACGAGCCCAATCACATCCCGGTTACGAATATCAATCCCTTGTTATGCATTAACACCTCCTAAAACCTCATTAAGCAGTGTGATTGACTGCTAAATCTCCCCAAATATACTAATGAAACAGCATCCCGCACCAATACACGCTCCTTCCAGATTAGCACAGCGCCTAATCCCGAGATCTGATCTTCTCCCCCGGATCTCCCCCTCCCACCCCGCCGCGAAACCAATCGAGTCCCCATCGAACAGTAATCCCGCCCTCCAGATCGGGCGCGGCGAGCTCTCTCACCTTGGGGACGCCGGAGGAGGCGCCGCTGTGCGGGCGGAGGAAGTCGCCGGAGCCGGAGGTGGCCGCCGCGAAGGCGGGGGTGAAGAGGCGGCCGGCGCGCGGGCCGCCGCCGCCGCCAGGGCGCAAGCTGATCACCGGCTGATCCGACTGCATGCTTCCGGTGTGCAAACCCGACCAGCGAACCGCGCGAGCTCGATCGAGAGGAATCGGCGAGCGCCCGAGAAAAATCGCGGAGAAATCGAAACTTTTTTGTCCTCTTTTCCCTTTTTTGGGTTGGGGATAGAGGGTTCCGATGGGTGGGGGGTAAAAAAGTCCACTTTTCAACGTTTGTACTCGGTTCGCTTTTCAATCCGGAACCACAGAATCGTCCGAATCAGCTATAAATCGGATGAAAACCTTCGTCTACAGTCTACACCATTGTGCGTCTGTTCTTTTTCAACTTTTGACTTTAGTTTTTAATTTTTTATAGTAATTAAATTTTAAACAGAATATCTTTTAGGATTTACTAGTTAATTGTAGTACATATTGTACCGACTTCATTTATATGGGCAAAAACCACACATGAGTTTCAGTTACTCTGTAATCTTTCACACGAGCAGCCCAAAAGCCACAAGCCACAGCAAAACAAAAGACCCTATAGTTTTATCCCATGTAGCTATAACTTTAGCTTACATACCATACTAACAATATATAGCGATGTGCATCCATTCCACACCAATATCCACGTTATCTTCAAAGCACACCCATTTTTTTCTTTCAAACCACTAAGAGATGGCCTCACCATCGTCATAATGCTCTTTGCGGTGAATTGCACCCCACCAACCCGAACCGTATTCATCACCTTAAGCCTCTCGCCACACCGTGGCCACGTACCGGCTCCCTTCTCTCTCCTTCCTGCTTGCTGCACCCTGTATGTCACGTTGCAAACCACACCATAGCTCGCCCTCACTAACCTCGCTGGCGCTGCTAAGGTTTTGCCCTAAAGCTGCCCCAATGCTATGCTCTAGCTAGCCTCCACTTTAAACAAGCAAGAATCTACAGCTATTATCATCTATTGGCATGATCTGCAGCTGCAAGCTTGAAAGTGAGCTAGTATCTACAGCCTACCAACCAAAGACACAACGTGCACCCACCATGACCGAGCCACTCCCTCTCAAAAAGTAGCTTGGTAGAAATCTGACTACGCTTGCATCTTGACGCTCGCGACGACGCTCCTGGTCATGAAACACGCTACACAAAGCCGCCACTACCACTACACTGAAATTGGCTCCCTAAGCTCTGGTAGAGACATGCTGGGTTGATCTCACAAACAAGTGAGCTACCTCGATATCTACTCATATCACTTGGTGTTCCACCTCGTTCGCAAATCCATCCCAAAACTTAATTTTATTTCAATTAATATAGCACGACAGATCACCCATTTCCCTTCTCCAGCTCTGTCGAGATTTGCCACCATAGCATGTCCTCGTGGGTGAGTTTTTGTCCAATTCCTCCACACACAAGCATGATATCATTGTGTTCTACATTTTTACGCACCTCGAGGAGGAGAAATTGTTGCTTGCCGACCTCCTCTAGTTGTGTCACCGCCGTCGGTCCCATGGCCCTCGATCCTAGCTACCCTCATCTCTCTCCTTCTACCTAGTCCCAGAAGCTGGTGATGAGGCCTTGCTGTCAAAAAGCTGAGCCTAGCTATATTTGAGCTTGATTAGGCGATGGATTTGTTGGATCCTAAGAGAGGAAGAGAGATATGAGGAAGAAGAACACACGTTGATTCTATACCAATGAAACTAGTACGCGTGGATCAATGTGGACGACACGTTGGCAAAAAAACCACCCTAGCTTGGGTCGAGGAAGTAAAGTGGATTGTTTAGTAAGTTCAAGATTTCGATTTGGATGGTTTTATAGTCTAAGGTTGAAAACCAAATCAAGGCAAAAGTTCAAGGTTGAAAAATAAACTTTTCTTCTTTATCTTAGGCAACTTTAGGGCTGCGGGGGCAAGCTATCATGGTTCCTACGACTGGCAAAGGGTAGATTCATACTTTCATACGCATGGTTTTGACACATGAGAAGGCTCGGTGCCCACCTGTTAATGTGTATTGGTACACGGCGGTGGGCGGTAATTATGACTTTGGTTAGGGGGTTGGGTATTTACGATAGGATATCTGGGTTTTAACTGGACTCTAATGTTACGGGGTTGTTCTTTTGGGTTATGGCTTATGGCTGGAAATTTTGAATTCTAGCTATTTGTGTGAGAGAGTATAGATAGAGATATACTCGCGTGCGATTTTGACTGATATAGCTGAAGTCAGTACACTATCTATTACAATTGACTTATAACCCTATCTTAAAAAGACACTCCATTTAAAAGCTAACTACTGCACATAAATCAAAAGCCATAAACCCAAAAGAATAGCATGCTATCTCTCATCTCCTACCGGCTCTAGTGGGCATGTGATGGGTATTTGTATTCGCATACAATAGAATAGAACGTGTACGATATCAGTATTTGATATATGGAGTTTTTTGTGCCATAACATGTGCCTGTGCTTAGGACCAGTGGCGGAACTAGGAATAAAATTAAGGGTGGGCTGAATTATTTATAGGACTAAATTAAGTTGACATAACTTTAGTCTTTTACTCTTATGAAATTTCAAATTTATAGAGAAATTACATAATTGGAGACAAACAATGAAAAATAGAGAAATGCAAAGTATGTACCTTGATAATAGAAAACGCATACCCAAAAATATATAATTATTCTGTAATGAGTGCGGAGTAGTGATAAATCACCTATGTATGAAACATATCAAAATTAGCGATATAATAGAAAATTATGAATAGCAATAAAAATTTAGATAATATGAAACATATCAGGAATAAGCTAATTTGAATCATGAGACAAATTTGAATCACGGGGCAAATGCATTTTACAGGACTTCATGACTTGAAGCAATTTATGATTTTATCATCATTAATGCTTCTAAAAATTTCTTGCTCGGTGTAGCACACTATCAAGTTCATTTCTCTGTTATAACAAAATCTACAAATAAATTATTAATTTCTATCAATACAAAGCTATAAATTTATGAATACATTATAAGGACAACTATCTATATACACTAAAAGTCTAAACTCTAAACTCTAAAATACTAAATCGAGAAGGAAGGGACTAAGGAAGAATACTACTCACCGTCTCACTCAGTTGGTCAGTCCACCAGTCCAGATCCAGGCGACGGGCTCATTGGCTCAGCTCTAATCTCCTCACTTCCTCACACTGTCACTGAGTGTATTGAGTATTTGAGTTCAATTGACTCTCCCTCAGTCTCAGTCTCTCTCCCTCTCAAACTCCACTCCACAGTCTCCATGTCCTCACTTCGTCAGTTCGTCTTCTCCAATAGCAGCGTAGGGTGCGGTCGCGCAGCCAGCACAGTGCTCCTGCCGCAGTGCCAGCGCACCGCCCACACTCGCCGGTGGCGGCTTGGCCCTCACTGCCCCGGTCTGGCTCCCCCCGCGGCCCTGCCCCTGGATCAGCTTCCCTCAGCCGGCTTGCCTCCACATCTGGCTCCCCTAGCTCCAGTCTGGTGGTCCTCCCCTTCTGTTGCCGCTTTGCCCGGTCGCGCCCAACCCCCTCTGCGAGTCTGCGTTGTGCTTGTGCGCTGGCACTGTCTCTCCTCTCTGGAAATTCAATTGCTAATTTGCTAGGTTTGTGAGTTGAATTGGTGCCTTGGTGGGTCAGTGAGATGGGTTTATTGGGCCTATTAAGGGCAGTGGGTTGACCACTTCATCAGACATTTTTTTATTATTTTTTCTTTGCAGCTGGTTCTCTCATGACTCTATCCTCAAGGTCGTCATCACCGTCATCGATCTCCCTATTCATTGGCTGACCGGGGGTTTCTTGCCACCGGAGAAGAGCTGAAGCCTAACTAAGCCTACGTTGTCAAGTACACAGTCAAGTACATTGTGCCGAGAGGTTGTGCATAAAATTTTGTAATTTTTTGAGCTCATTTGCTATATTTAAAAATTAAAACAAATAATATGCAAAAAATTAAGGTAGGTAATTAACCTGGCTAATTAGCCAGCTTAATTACCTACTGTCTGCCCATGGGACGGCAGTGCCTACCGTCTGGTGGTGGTTTGGTAGCTGGTGCCAGCGGCAAGCCCATGCGTCGGCTTCTGCATGTCACCGCCCAACCACCGGGTAGCAAAAACGTTATTTTTATCAATACGTCACGTATACTGCTATTTTCGTAAATACGATATAATGAGTGCCAAATATGCTTTTTCATCGGCATGTATGCAAGCATGCACTACAATACTCACCTGCCATGTGACGTGGCATCACATTTGTCTTCATTTCATATATGCATGCTGGACTTCTACGTTACTGCTTCTCTGCCTTAGTGGAAGCCATCGCGCGTGGCGATGGAGCGACGGCGCGTAGACGCTGAGGCACGCAGAGGTTAGAGCTGCAGAGCAGGCTTCGACAGCATGCAAAGCCCATTTTCGATGCAGAGGGCAGCGCGGAGCGGACATTGCCGACTCACGGAGGCCGTGGAGCCTTGTGGGGGCCAGGGTGCGAGCACGGAGCCGGTGTGGAGGCGCGGAGTCGGAGTAGTCTTCCCCGGCGCGGAGCAGGCCGCGGCCGACGTCAGGTGAGCATGCATGTTAGATCATTCAGCTGCTTTCCTCAAGCTACATCCAGCAAGGAAAGCTAAAAAACTGTTTCCCTTTTCACTCCTCTACAAGGATCTTTCAAGCATGTGCAGTTACATACAGAATGGCTAAGAGTCTTACGCTACAAGTTACTAACTAAAGAGGGAAAACAAGTGACATCCGGGCGAAGCCACGAAGGAACTCCTATTTTCACCCTTCGCTGCTAGAACTTGCATACAATCCCTCTCTTGGATAAGATTACTAGATTAGTCTGAGAGAGGGTTCATTACCTGCGACTAAGAAAACAACCTCGGAGCTTACCTGACACTTTCCTTTTTTACCAATAAGGAAGTCCCTTGGTAGTCCTCTCTAGCTTCCTTACGTAGCCTCTTGCATGGTCTTCATAGACGGCGTCAACTATTTATGGTATGAGCACAACAGTGGTACATGGTATCCCTTTTTCATATGGTATGAGCACAACAGTGGTACATGGTATCCCTTTTTCATTGGGAGATATGGAACTAAGGGAGCTAGAGCCGACCACTAGTATAAAATGAGTGGATCTGGTCTCTCATACCCCTCTTGGGATTTATATACATAAATGAGATAAGATGAGAAATTCCCATCATACATTTTAATAATTATAAAAGGTGATGGTACATTGGTATATTCCTTTATACATATGTTTCTATACTATTGGGCTTGTTGTAAGGCCTAATCATAGGGGGCTAGGTCACCCCCACAACAGGTGGTTTTTATTTTTTCTATTTTTCTTATTTTTCTTTAATTTAATACCTCAGAAAAATATAACGGCCGCTACAGTGTCACTTCAGCCAAAACCTACAACACTTTAGAACATGGCTAAGTGGTATGAGGCATGTATTTGGCTCATTAGTTGTGATTTCCTTAGCTTGGGCAATAGTATGTCTGTGAAAATTAGGGTTAAATTATTGTTAAACACTGTACCTTTTCTTTTTCTATCATCTGGTATTAATCATATTTCCTTGATGAATTTTTCCAAAAATCAATCAATTCATTTATTGAAATGGAGCCATTTGATTTGCGGATCCCTAGTCCGTCACTCGACTCTTCATGTTTACTGTTTAACTCATGGCCGACAATCTTCGTCTCGGTCCCATTGATAAATGAGGTGAGGGCCATCATTGGTGGATCAACAATTGTGATCAGTCGGATATGAGAAATAAGTTAATCGGGGACGTTGACAGAAGTGGTAGAGCTGTTGTGTTTGAGTTAGGTTTTCAGGTTATGGTAGCATAGGCAATGACATGTCAACAAGGTCTCTCTGATGCCGGCATTGTGAGGGTCACGGTGGGGATGAAGTTAGGACATATATGCTAATATCATTTATAAGTTCATAAAATACACTATAGACCCCTAAACTTGTCCCGAGCGATCAAGCATGTCCCTAAACTCTCGGACTGTATATATATCTAAGTCTAGAAATTGTTTAATTGTGTTACTTAAGATCCCAAACATAACATGGGTGACTAGGGTGATGATATAGTAGGTGATCACATCCTATGTGGTCAGGGACGAAGTCAGGATTTAGAAATAAGAGAGGCCAAATAATCTATATAATCTAATTATATTTGATGAGGGAATCAAATAGCACTAACAATAATAAAATTTCTTATGATATAAAAAATTATAATGCAAATTTATCCAACTATGAGGGGGAACCGGCCCTGCCAACACCCCTCCCTCCGCCCCCTGAATGTGGCATGCTGACTTGTGTGAATCACATTCAAGTGCCTGAATCACAATGCAAGTTGAGGTCTTGTATTGTTGTGTTTGTTTTGTGTTTTAGTTGATTGACCAGTTGGGTTTTGGTTCATTTGCACCAGCAACATCGCCAACCATGGCCGTGGGGGCTTTCATCAATCTCAACATCTAAGCCACCCTCACTCCTATTGTCGTTCTTGGGCACAAGCAAGGTCACCAAAATCACTCCTCCCGATGTCCTCGTTGTAATATTCTCAAAGTGTTAGCTCATAATGTGGGTGAATAATGTGCACAAGAGTGTGATTATATTTTTTTTCACCTGTCACCAACTCCCTCACGTTACTGGCACAGGTTAGGATGCCACGTTGGAAGTGGTCAACCCCTTTGCTCAGTCCCAGTTCCATGTGGTGTGTTTGTGACCTAGATGACCCACCAAAACCTAACATTTGCTATCTTGTTGCACGTGAGGTGCATAGTTGAGAAATGAACACATTCCCTTTAAGCCTCCCCTCGCTACAAGATATGCAACCTTTTCCCCACGGAGTAGAAAGAAATGGCTGACAGTTTTAAAAACTCTTGGTGATTACTAAATGACCAACGAGTTTTCCATTTTAATGAGAGTTCTACCAGAATATGCGGACCATTTCCATATTTACCGATAGTGTAGAAACTCTTGACTATGGTATTTACCAATGGTAGTTGCTAAAATCATCAGCAATACATCTATTTAGCGACCAACTATTGACGTTGTTTCTATATATATTTCCCACTCTCCCTCAGCGTCATTTCCTATTTTTATACATCGCTAATGCTACGTATTGTGCTACTAATCACCCATATTTGAGATAGATGTGTAAAAGTGTTGTATTGTAGAAAAAACATAACTTTTCATACAAAATCACTCATTTGGAGTAGTCCGCTCCTGAACTGGCAAATCGATGGGATCCGAAGATCCTTTCCATGAGATTTTAGTGACCAAGACATATTCAAATCCTAATTTGGAGGATCTCATAATGATGCTCTCATCGAGACGATCAAAACACATATATCATTTACCATATTTGGAGCTCGAACGGACAAGTTACATGGAAACAACGAGCCTTCGATGGGTTGGCAACATGATGATGTGAACGATTGCTATGTGCACGCTAATTTCTAAGGATAATTCAATGATGGGACCCATAATTGAGTAGATAAGCTTATTCTATTGCTTTCGGATACTTTCACACAATTCTTGAAGAAAAGAAAGCCTAAGAGATAACGAAATTGAGAGATTCCATATTTGCCACACCAACAAATTGGGCATAATCTACTTGTTATTTTGCAATGCGATTTCAGCATCCAAAATGGTTTCACATGGAAAAACTCATAACTACAAAGTTCTGATTTTTTTTCATGGGCTACAATTTAGAGTCCTCATTGGCCTAAATTAGAGTTCTGATGTAGGGGATATGGACCCTGCAAGGCAGGTTGAATAGAGAATCAGAGTCTGCAACATAGTCAAATTTGGCAAAGAAGACGACATTTTTAGAACTTATCCACAACTAGAAAGTTGAAGATATCTTTGATAATTAAATGTACAAAAAGAATCGCATAATTTGGAGTTGGTATGATTGAGATATGGCCTTCGAAAGCTTCACTACACAAAAGAAATGTACAAACCGGCTCAAATACGAAGGAGATTCCATCGACGTCCAATCGTCGAGTTCTTCTAGTAGTAGAATTAATTTAGAAATTAGAGAAGTCTCTAATTAACCTCTTTGCTTAGATTAGAGAGCTCTAATTGACCTCTCAAATTATGGTTCCTAATTAGAAGGGATCTAATTAAGCTCTAATTAGGGATGATTCTAATTAGCAGATGAGGTTCCGGAGCTACGACTTCGACTTGTAAGTCCATCATGTATCTTCTCATCATTGTCTAATTACTCTCTAATTATCTTTTATGGCTGATTAGTCTACTTTTTAGTTGCAATTGTCTTTATGCAATATGCTTTCTTTTGATATGTTTACATAGTAGGTCATGTTAGCTAGTCGCTTTGATCGTGGTGATTAGATAGATCTAGTAGAACCTTCCATGCTAATTTATGAGCATGAGTTCAGATCGTGGTGATTAGATAGATCTAGTAGAACCTTTCATGCTAATTTATGAGCATGAGTTTAGTTAGTGCATGAGTTACAAAGATCCATACATTCGAGGGTTGGAGCTATGCATAGCGGTGACAACACTAGGGCATAGAGAACAATGTATCGCTGACAGCTAGCTTATGTTTGGCATCTAATTCATTGCTCATTTGTGCGTTAGATAGGGAGGTGAGCGTGTTGAGACATTAGTTGATGGTTGTGGCTCATGATATCTGAGTGCACATGACTAGAAAGGGCACTTTAATATTTGGTGAGAGATCTTTCGCAGCAATTAGCATATAGTTATAGTTAGATTAAATTAGCATATGGGTAGTAGTTACAGTAGATTCACCATAGAATTCCATGTTTTCTCTTCCACTCATACTTCAATTATCTCTAATGTGATTGGTAGCCTGTTCAGCATAGATTTGATACCTTAGAATACTCAGGTGAAAAAGTTACAATTGACTCGTGCGCTACGGTTATACTTGATTGCAGTAATTTGCGTCAACAACAACCAAATCCAACAGTAATTACCGACGGAGAGCTGTCAGTTTCTGGCGTTTTGCACTGTCGGGGGAAAAATTCATACGGTGTAGTGCCTCCATGCTTGGGCTCCTTACCCCTTCCAGTCCCCTGTTCTACGTGAGTCGCCGTCGCTGATTGTCTTGGACGCCGAATGCCCCCCCCCCCCCCCCCCCCCCCCCCGCCAAAAGCCCCCTCGCTGAACGCCACCCCTTCTCTTCATTATATTAAGAGGATGCGCTGGAAGCGCCGCCACTCATCGTCGAATGCGACGGTGAGGAAGAGCGACTCGCCAGAGACAAAGAAGCCGTACGTACGGGAGTGGTGGTAGTGGCACTCGACCATTGCCTTCCTCGCACTCGATCGAGTACTAAACCTTCGTCGTCGTCCCCCACACCACCAAACCCCACCGACCACGATGCCACGCACACGCGGCTCCACCTCTGACACCAAGCGCCTCAACACCAGGCACCAGCGTGTTGGGCTCTGCCCCGCGGCCAAGCTCCGGTGGGGATTTCGCGAGAACCTACCGTCGGATGGCCTTGGCGAGCCTGGCGCCGAAGGCCGACGGCGCGGGCATCCGCGTGAAGACCCTCATCAACCCCTTCGGGGTGCTCACCGAGCAGGTCAACGGAGCGGTTGACGTTGCGCCGGAAGAGGATGAGCGTGCGGCCAGCGGTGACGACGGAGAGGCCCACACGGCGCCGGAGGAGGACGACCCTACCGTTGGCGGCGAGGGAGAGAGCAAAGCGAACTCGCCAATTTCTGGAGAAGTGGTACTTGGAAGAAGGCGTAGTATGCCATTTTTTTAAATGCCTGTTATGGCTTGGATGTTTTGTTCTACTAGTTCATTTCAAATGAGAAAGCGGGCATTGAGTTTGTGTGTGAAATTCGAGAGCTTTGCATGGTTTGATCTTTCATGCCGTCTCAATTTGGGTATAGCCTTGTTTGTATTGCGTTTGTTTGGTTGATCTGTCTCAATCTGATCCAGTGCATTCCTTACTTAGATTTACATGGACCGAAAGTTTTGGCCTTGCTTAGGTTTTTGGGCTATAATCATAGATGTTTCTGCCGCGGCGACAAAGAAATAGGCGGTCCGAGATCATAGCTTACTGGTACGAGAGCCATGCCCTGTTCTACAAATTTCATTCACAAGTCACAACCAATGCTGCCAAGAGCAATTTGTGTGGGCATTACTACGGTAACAGAAAATACAAATAGATCAACGGTTAAAAGCAGTTTGCCAACACTGTAAATTCAAACAAACTTAAAGCTAGATCTTTAAATTCAGTTATCAAAGCAGGGGAATACTTTGCCAAACGTATAACTAGAAGCCCGACAAGGTACTGCTGTTAACAGTGAACCTCTACGTGAAACACTGTATGACTCCGAATAAACAGATTTTCCACCGCAGAAAGAAATTCCGATCAGCTTAACTATGGCGACAATAAGAAGGAACCGAAGTGCCTGAGACATATGCAGGGGAAATTATGTGTCGCGAAGCAACTCCTACGCTCAGTCAACTCTTACGCATGACCGAGATCAGCGATCTTGTCCATGAGTGGGATCAGCTCTATATCTTCTGTTACAGTATCAAGAGCTTCACTTTTTTCATCTTCAACAAGGACAGAAAATTCAATGATGCCTGATCCTTCTTTCACAGCATCTGTAGATCCTCCAACCCCAAGCATCTCTGCAGGAAGGAGTGTTGAGTTCTGATCACTTCGAGGGACCAGAAACAGGAACATCAACGGGAGCAACCTCATGACGTTTCTCATCAACACAGCAGCCCAAAGGTTACTGAACTCTGTTCGTGTCACATTCAGCATGTGTAGCAGCAGGCCACCCCACCAAGAAGACATAAGCACCCCGGCATTCTGTATGGACATGAGAAGTGCGAAAAAGGTGCCTTCGATGCCTGAAGGGCAAAGCTTGGAGCAAAGTACAAGAAGTGGCAACCATTTGAGTTGGCCAACCAATTGAGAGACGCTGTTATCAATCACCGCAAAGAAGTAATCTGGTATGCCAATTTTCATGTTTAATCTGGTGACTAATACCAGGTCAAGCATCCCAGCTAAACTCGCGAGCAATTGACTCCATAAAATCAAGTTGCGGAAAGGATAGTCCTTCAGCATGTTTTGGTATAGTAAAACACCGAGTAGTGAACCAACTGAACCTATCGAATAGATGAGACCAATAAATCCCTGCACAAATAAAGGTTCCATCAGTTCTTTTGTGGTGAGTTGAGCATCAATAAAAGCTTATCATGACCTAAAGGAAAATCAATGGAAGCTGAACATATCAAAATAGCATCCTGCCGTCTTGCCTCGAAGGGTTTCACAAGACCAAGGAAAACCATTAGCAGCTTAAAAAGGCGACATAAGGACATTTAGTCTGAAATAACAACCCTCGTGTATATGGATTCATCTTTAGCATGTGTTTTTAGTCTTTGTAATATAGTGATAGACTACAATCTCGAGAATTTTTATGTGTGCGGGCATATATGATGAGTACGTGTTATAGCACAAACTACCTCAGAAAATGCTAGTCCAGCACTTGTATCTGTGTACCAATAGAACATTCCTCCTTGAACATCCAGGCTTAGCGAGAGGCACACAAACATATAAACACACGGCCTCCAGACTTCCGGGCACTTCAGTGTTGTCCACATAGATTCAATTGTTCTGTATAACTTCTTGTGGACCTGAAGTTAGCAATAACATAACTGTCCATAACTGTACTCAACCAACTCAAAAATCAGGTGGCGCTCATTTGGGCTTAAAACCCCTATCTTATGGTTTATTTGTACTGTAATGACTAAAAATATACTATTGCTGCTGATAGTTTTTTAATATAACTATATTTAAACAAAATTTAAAAAATAAAAGGTTATATCATTACGGAAAATGAAAAAGAATAAGGTAAAAAAAAGCCTAAAAAGCCACATAGCCAAAAAAAAGATGAAAGTAAGAAGCGAGAAGCTCTAATGAGCAGCAGATCACTTTAGCGGTATAGCACTTTGGCTAACCTGTTTGTACTCAAAATCCACGGCACGGTCCTCCTTAAGAAGAATCCCAGCTGAAAAGACGAGCGCAGAGGGGATACTTAACAAGCCAAGAGCCCCCTTCGAACATTGAAAAGATCAAAACAAAGGCATGTCATGTGGCAAGAACAATTGAATTTATATACTGAACGAATTGCATGAGGAACGAAGCTACCATCTTCTCTCAGGAAATTTTCAGACCTGAGAACCCATGGCGTGCACAAAAAGGCCGCTGATGGAGAACCCCAGCAATGCCCCAACGGAGGAGGTAAACCCGCACAAGCTTTGCATGTCGGCGGCGAGAGGAGGGTGAGTTATGCTGTTCTGCGCAACCATGGCGTCCACCGCCACGTCGGCTATCGCGGCGCCTGCGGTCTGCGTCGTCAGCGCCACCAATGCTGGCAAGACCGCCGTCGTGCGGCGCAGAGCAAGCGTGAGCATAGACGACACGCCCATCACACCTACAGTACATCAATAGAAAGGAAGCATTACGGCGACATTGACCGCAGTAAGCGTTGGTTGAGGCGCTTTCACCATGCGATGGAATCGAGAAAGTTCTAATCTTTTCACCTGCAAGAACGAGGTACGGGCGGCGGTGGTAGCCGGCGACGGGGACGACGTCGGTGAGGAGGCCCCAGAGGGGCTTGACGATCCAGGGCGCGTTGGCGACGCCCAGGTAGAACTGCGAGGCGGACGGCTGCACGCGCTGCACGTCCTTCCAGTAGTACCCGGTGGCGACGCCAGCGAAAGCGCTGCCGACGCCCTGGCAGGCGCCGTAGACGGCGACGATGGCGAGCACGAAGCTCCAGTGCAGCTCCCGGGATAGCCTCCCGAGCCAGCCACAGGGGGAGGGGGCAATGCTGCGCTCGCCATTGCCGTCGGGGCTGCCGTTCCTGGGATCTGTGGAGGCCTCGTGATCTCGATGGGGTCCTTGTTGGGGCTCCATTTGCAGCGTCACGAGTGATTTTGAGAAGACATCATGATTTGCACAGAACGAATAAAGGTTTCAGGCATTGCTTGCTGAGAGAGGATGCACAGATGCAAGATTTTCTTGGCAAACTGAAGAAGCGTTCGATGGGTTGACTTCATTAGTCTTATTTTAAGAGCTTTTTTTACGTTGCCGGAGTGCCCCCTCCACCGACGCATCCTTCGTCCACCCTCTCGTCTGTTTCACTGAGGCACCCTTGCCAAGGGCGATTCGGTCGGCGTGGCCATGGCTTACGTCGAGAAAGGTAATTCGATTTTCTGAGTATTTCTCGTAAGGTCTGCCCCTGAATTCTGCTCGCCATGGAAATTTTGATCTGTGGTTTTGTGCTTGTGATTTCATTCGCCTACCCGATTTGTCAAGTATTTTAATCTGGATGGTTCGTGCAATCATGTCATCGTAAATCGTAATTGCTATATGGGTTAAACATGTAGTAATGTAGATTCGGACAATAAAGCAACTAGTGCGGCATGCTGGTGCATTCCAGTATTATAGACAAGTACTCACAGTTACTAGTTTGTAATAGGAATCACTTGAAAAATATTGTCCTGAAACCTGCAGACCCAAACACTTTATTGGAGACATTCGCTGGGATGGCAAGGATTACGAGATGTATGAAGTTGATGCTAAAACATCTATGGTTGCTCTGGAATTCCAAGGATTAATCTTTCCTGCACCCTTCTCCATTGTAGGGAATCAAATGAAGTTGTGTGAGATGCCTGGATAGTGTGTGGCGAGTTTGTGAGGTCCTAAAAATTGGTTAGGTTCTGTATCACGTGCATCATTGAATTCTTCTTTTGATCAGAAACTCATATATACGATTTGATAAGTGTGTGTTTCGTTTTTTGTAGTTCATGCAGTACTAATTCAATCCAGCAAGCGGGACTAGGCGACACCGTCTATCGACGACGGCAAGCAAGGGAGAGTGGAGATCCGGCAAGTGAGTGGCCATGGCCGATGGCAATATGCTAGATGTGTGGCTGCAGCGAGGGGTCCTCTCAGTCCTTTCTCCTAACGAGTCAAACAGGTAAGGAGACTGTTTATAGTTGAGATGGATTTCTATATAATTTTGTTTGAACATAACATAGTTGGATTTTTCATAACTTGTGTAGACATGTGTTTTTTATTTGGTTGATTTGCGTTGTGGCGTGCTTTGAAACCATAATAATGAACTGTGTGACGCATTTTTGCACTAAGGCATGACATAAGACTATAACTCTACTCCTTAAAAGGAGTTCAAGATGATGGTGCATCCTACACTTCCTTCTCTTTTCACTTCATTGCCTTTTTGACTGACGTGTAGGCCCACCCCGAAACCCGTGCGCTCCCCCCACCGAATCCGTGCGGCTGCCTCCCCCCACCTCATTTCTTCCGCCCTCGAGTCTTTTCTCCGTCGCTCCTCCCCTCCTTCCTCCGCCGCCGCGCCGCCCTCGCCTCCTCCCCTCCTTCCTTCGCCGCCCTCGCCTCCTCCTCCCCACCCCGCGCCACCGCCGCCTCCTCCTCCTCCCCACACCGTGCCGCAGCCTCCTCCCCTCCCTCCCACCCCGCGCCACCGCCGCCTCCTCCTCCGCTCCGCCGCCTCCTCCCCCGCTCCTCCGCGCCGCCGCCGAGTCCTCTCCCCCCGTTCTCCGCGCCGCCACTCTCCCCTCCCCCCATCTCTCCCCACCCCTCCTCCCGACCGTGCGCCTGCCTCCCCCCACCGAACCCGTGCGCCTCCTCCCCTCTAATTCCTTCCTCCGCCGCCTCCTCCGCCGCTGCCTGCCCCCCGAACCCGTGCGCCTTCTCCCCTCTGATTTCTGCGTCGCCTGCCCCGCTCCTCCTCCGCCGCCGCCTCCTCCTCCCCACCCCGCGTCGCCGCCTCCTCCCCTCCCTCCCACCCCGCGCCGCCGCCGCCTCCTCCCTACCCCGCGATCTGCGTCGCCGCCTACTCCTCCTCACCTGCCCCTACTGCCGACGTGCATGGTGGCCAGCCGCCGTCAGCGTCGCTCGACATGGAAGCTGAGGCCGGTGAGAGGATGCCGAGTCCTGCTCCCGTGGTTACGGATTGGGCCCAGGCTAGGTTGCAGTTGCAAGCCCGATCGTGCTCAGAAAACGGTTCCTCCTCCTACCATAAAAGAGGTACAACTTCCACTTCTCCTTCTCCTACGTCCAAATCTTCTCACTCTTGGATCGCCACCGTTGCAGGTCGCGGAGAAGCCCAACATCGCTTCATCGCATCCACCCTCTCCGGCGGCCGCGTAAGTCTCATGTACGTTATTTCTTTGCCTGTGATGTCTCATCTTTGCCTATACTGACCCCTCAAGAAATCTCTATGTACTACAATTTTAGTATCCTTACTATTTGAAGATCCTTCCCGTATAGATATGGGGTTAAATGACCTCAAAAAAATTGCCTGCACTTTCTAAAGCGTTCCTGTAATTTTTTTATTGAGTTCACTTCATTTCCAGGTTTTTCTTACAGCAGAAGAATAAATCATAGCAGCAAAATACGTTGTTTGCTAGCTGTAGTTCATCAGTTTTCATTTTCTTTTCAAAAGAACATAGCAAAATAGCAATTTTTCTTGTTTTCACTCTCACAGGAATACTGAAATTTGAGCATCAGTTACTACTTGTTATGTTGTTCTATGTATACGCAGTTTGACCATCAATTACTCATGTCAACAAAACAGAATGGAAAATGATATATTGGTGTATTGTCATTTAGTGCTTCAAGATTCAGTTCATGTGATTTCATTTCAATGCTTCCATGAATCAAATATTCAGATGTGGGACATGTTCTTTCCTAAATTGGCTCAGGATTTGTTTTAGTGGGACACGCAGATATGTTGAGGGTTCTTACGAAATGCACCCATGTATACTATTTTATCAGCAATTCCAATGCTTTGATCATATTCATGCACAAATTGGCCTGTTAGGTTTATAGGTTTTCTACATCTGTATCTTAATATTTCTACACTTCTGTTTTGGTCAGGGTAACAAACAAGAAGCACAGATTAATCGATCATACGGACATGAGGTCAGGCCTGCGTTTCACATTCGTTCAATGCATATACTCAGTATATTTATCTCTGGGTACACAATGATTTGTTGAGTTCAGGTATCTTTTTTTTGCTATTGGATCGAGATGAGCAACAGGGAATTACGAGTTAGATTGTTATAATTTCTGTACCGCCGTATTGTCTTGGTTTGATCAGCTTGGTTACAAAGAGAGGCAAAATTGTTAGCCCCTTATATTCTGCTCCTAGCTCTATCAACATATAAACAATTTAGTATGCGACCCTTATATTATGTTACTATTATACTTTCTCTTATTTTCCCCTCATTTTTTGGATGTCATTCTTAGCGAGAAAAATGCCAGGGATGGAGGAGGGATTGGCACTTGTTCTCTGGAATCTGCACAAGAAAGAGCAGGAAACAGATGTAAGTGGTGACAATGTGCTTGTGATAATGCTTTAGGTGATCCTCTATTGACTATGTTGTTGTTCCCTTCAAACTTGACTTTAGTAGAACGTGACTTGGTTGTTTAGCAGCAACCTATTAGATAGAGATAAAGTTGATTCACATGAAGTTACTCCTAGGGACAGAGAGAGGAGAAGCAGTTATAGTAGATCTGACCGAACGGAAAGTGCACATCACATTCGTGAAGAAAGCAGGGGTAGGGAAAGACAGCGGTAGTTCAAGGCATAAAGATCATGAGAGAAGAAGGGATACAAGTAAGGATTGTTATAAAGAATTTGACAGGGTTGGCAGTCTACATGAAAGGAAGAAAGTGAGAGATGAAAGAGACAGGGGACGGCATAGGGATATGGAAAATGAAACTCGTAAAACCGGAGAAGGAAAGGACAAAGTTAGCAATAGTGATAGGCACAGGGATTCTACACGGTCAAGATACAGCACGTCTGATGGTCATAAAGACAGGTCAAGACCCGGGAAGAGAGGTAGAGATGCTGACCATAGAAGCCATAGATCTGAAGAAATGAAGGAAAATTCTTTCAAGTAAGGCATCTTTCACTTGATTTACTATCCTTCTTAGTTTATTTTTTGGTTTTTCTGGCACTTTATATTTAGTGCTGTTTTCTTGATGTTAGGGAGGAAGATGAAGAGGAGTACCAAGAGAAAATTGAACAGCAATTAGCAATGCAGGAAGAAGATGACCCTGACAAAATTAAGGAGGAAGCGAGGAGAAGGAAAGAAGCTATTATGGCGAAATACAGGCAGCAACAATTGCAGAAGCAGCAGCTGAAATCTGTACCTAGAAGCAACAATGAAGGTAACCTATTAGCTAAAATTTAGTCAGCGTAATACGTGAACTACTGTACTTAGACTATGTTATGTTCAAATGAGTTTATTTTCTATTGAAATGTACTGTTGCTTGTAGAGAAGTAAGAGCAATGGGTAGAGATGAGACTTCAGATATGAAAGATGATAATGGTAGCAGCTTTGTGGCCAATGAGGAAGCTGACAATAAGCATGATTAAGTTGGCTGATTCTGTGACAAATGTACTGTTGGAAATTGACAAAGGAAATGTGATATCCTTCTATACTAATATGTTTGGGGTCTCATATGAATTGCAATGGATGTGGATTGTGATGAAATATTTTTTTATCACTTGCTCTCCCACACACTCGCATCTATTCGAGGGTTAGGCATGACCTATGTGCAAAATTATCCAGTGATTTATGACTGTGTTTTTGTGTACAAATTTGCGAAATATTTCTATCTTCAACGCAGAATATATTTACTGTCAGTATCTTTTGCAGTATTTGTTACTGTTTATAACTAGCTATGTTGTACCATAGGTCTGAAAGATCTTGAATTGCAACTAAGGGGTATAAAATCTGATTCTACTTTTGATCTTGTATGAAAGGTTGGTTCTCTATTCCATCATATTAGATTTGATACTAATTTTGACAGAGGAGTTATCATAGTTTTTTTTTCCTTTATGGGTACTTCATGTCTATGAAGCTTCCAGTGGCGAATGGTTTTTTTATGTTTGGGATGGAACAGATACTCCTGCGACTGAGTTTCAGACACTGTAGGGTTAGACATTGTCATCATTGTTTAATTTTCAATTTCAGCAATAGGCAATAGCTACTAAAACCCATTATGAAATCTAGGATGGTGCTATGGTGTAAAACAAAATTTATATTTATTATAAATTTTAGAATCATACTGATATTATATATCACCTTTTTTGAGAATCCGTTGCAACATACGGACATTGTACTAGTCTATTTCCAGAGAGTCGAGTACATCCATATTGTTTTTTATTTTGTTCAGGGGGAGTTCACCAAAATGGCTGCCAACTTCCTTCGAAAATAATCTATTTCAACCTGCATAGATGCGACAACATGTTAGTACAACACAGAATTATCAGTCAGTACTAATAGGAAGTAAACTTTATAGGTGTTGTGGTTACAGACCAAACAGAGAGAGATGGTAGTGGAGAGTGAGGGAGATGAGTGATAGCTTGGGTTCTCCCCATGGCCTGTATTCTATATATATACATGGAGAGTGCTTTTACAATTATACCCTTACAGCTGATCCCATTCCAATTCCAATTCTCCATGAACTTTAGCATGAATAGGCCGCATGATGATCTACAAACCAAATAGGCCGCATGATGAATAGGCCAACTACAGAAATATCATTTGTTGTTCATTGATGTTTGCCATACGATGCATAAGTCATGCAATTAGCTTAGAAACCAACATGACATAAAAAAGGAATATGACTAAAAAATTCATTCATATGTATTATGTTTGAACAAAATAAACTAATTGTCATACGGTAGTTCATACATATTGCATATGTACCTTAGTTTTCTTTAGCAGTTGTGGCGTAATAAATACTTATTTTGGTATTGTTACTTCAGGATCATCAGATTCAGACAACATTTGTAGATCTTCAAATTTAGATGGTAGAATATCATCGTAATATTTCTGTCTTTTTTGTCACCGTCAATCTAATGTACAAAAAACTATTTACAGTAGGTTAGCACCAAAGAAGTAACTGCATGGAATGCATTCTTCCTTTCATTTATGTTTGCAGCCAATGATGAAATAACACAAGATAAGCAAATGTTGTTATGAAATTTATTGGAGAAAAGCATAATCATGGAGCGAGATTCGATTCATGTCCTCGCATGCTACTATTGCTATGCGGTGAATTGACACGTCAAATTTGTGTAACATAAAAAACTAAGGAATGTATACACAACATTCGACTATTTTTAAGGACAAAAACAGTCAGATTGATCTGGGGCGTTAGATCTCCATCTAACGGATCCACCCATACAAGCCCCTTAAAAAAATGACCCCCTCCAAAAAAATGATTTAGGGCGTTAGATCTCCATCTAACGGCTCAGAATCTGACTATTTTTATCCTAAAAAATAGTCGAATATTGTATAGACACAGTTGTGGTATTTGATTTTGAGGGCGCAGGCATGCGAGGCTGGTTCTGAATCGAAGCCCCTCCCATTGTAATCTCCCCAGCGTATTTGCGTGGTTCAAGCGCAGATGTGTTGTTCCTGCGGATAGTATTTGCGTGTAACATTTAACATAAAAAAACTATGGATCATGCTTGGAGCATCTTGGGAAGCTAAAGCCGAACCTCCCACTGATGGATATTCATCTGCACGAGCATGTACAGACTATGTACATGGATATTCGCCACAAAGCTATCATACAGACTCTGTACATGGATACATTTATGTAGAGATTAACATCGTTTACGTGGGTTGTTACTATTCCCTCTGATCCACAAATCCTATTTCCGTGACTCAACTTTGAAGTTAGCAAAACAAGGCCATAGTATAAGAAGGCATGACCAAGAAAGACGAATTTTCGGTACAAATAATCTATTTTTTATTTAAAATTACAGAAATATACCTGCGAATTTTTTTTTACAAAAATAGGCTCAAGTCGCCCAATAAGAGAGCGACTGGAGCCTATCGTCCAACCAGGGGGCGACAGAGTTCCTGTCACTCTCCCATTGAGCGACTGCATCCAGTCGCCCTCCCATTGGGCGACTTTCATGCAGTCGCCCAATGGTTAGGCGACTGCACTCAGGGCTGACAAAACCGTATGTACCGATCGTTTTATATACCGATGCAATATAAACAACTAGTCTGAAAAGATAAAATAGCAAAGTTCTATATGGCTTATATATACTCATTTGAAAGGTTTCGACGAGATCTACAACTTTTCAGTTGAAGCAAAATCCAAATTCCGAAAGGAAGACCAAGAAAAAGGGCAAAAACAGAAATCAAAAACTTGCGACGCAGGTTTAGATCCAAAGATGGCCGATTTTCGAGGTCTTGGAGGGCGACTGGCTTAAGCCAGTCGTTTTTATTGGATCGGGCTCGTCGTTAGCGTTCCAACGAGTACAAGAACGTCGAAAACGGACACCGTATGCAAAAGTTATGCCGGTTTTACTGAAGGTGTGTCGGAAACAGACTAAAACTGCTATAACTTTTGATCCCGTGGCCGAAATTGCTCAAATTTTTTTCTAGAGGCTGTTGGATGTATGAAGAACAGCTCCACCAATTTTCACTATTTTTGGCGAAGGTTTGATGCACTTTCCAAATTTCGGCAAAGATAGACTCTTTCCTCTCTTTTGTCTCTCGGGGGCCTGAGTGCAGTCGCCCAACCATTGGGCGACTTTCATACAGTCGCTCAATGGGAGGGGACTGGATAAAAGTCGCCCAACGGTGGGGCGACTGCAATTAATCGCCCAACGGTTGTGCGGTTTTTTAGTTGTCGCTGCTGGGTTGGGCGAAAGGCTTGAGTTGCCTAACCATTGGGCGACTGGAGCCTATTTTTGTAAAAAAAAATTTACGGGTATATTTCTGTAATTTCGAATAAAAAATGGATTATCCGTACAAAAAAATTCCAAGAAAGACAGCCCAAAGAAGCAAACTTGATCCAACTAAATTTGGGGACAGGGTCACACGGTTGACACGTGACATTGTTTCCAAAACATGCACGACATCAGCTATTCTGCCCTTCATGCATAAGTATCTTGGTGACTCAAGTGTGACTGGATAGAAGAGTAGTAGAGCAAATGATGGCAATGATGAGTGTGCTAGCAGCCACCTCCAGGCAAAATCCAGCACACAGCCTGCAAACTAAGTAGATAAGTACTTGCAAATTTGTCGTTTTATGGTTTTGCAAAGGAAATGTTTGTCTTCATGTTGGTTTGGAATAGTGCTACCTCCATTATTTGCTGTTACTTTAGCTATAACTTACAATAGTTAAAATATGAAGGACACTACATCTGCATTATTTCTAGCTAGCCTTAATTTACAATCTACAAGTACATTTCTATATAAATGTAGCGTGGCATTTATGCCTTCTTGCATGCAAGCTGGTTAAAATGAGAATTATTATACATGCACATGTAAAAATTAAAAGGGAAGGGCGTCAATGTAGCCAAACATGTCATGTGAAACAATATGGTGTAGGTATGAGAGGAAAAGAACTTGCATATCACTTCAACATGGAAAGAACATACATTTCATTACTTTGAGATACCAATATACTTTTACGTATTGACACTCATATTCGTGTATTCTTTTTAGGTTAGCTGAGCTACCTCACAAGAAATTGCGAATTCGTAGGAGGAAGGAGAGCAACACAGCAAAACAGACCTGTCCCCACAAACCTCAAGCCGACCGGCTCACACGATGGTGGATCGATGGTGATCGTACGACGGGAGGGCTGACGAAAGCGGTAGTGGTGGTATTGTCTAGCTACAGCAGCTTCGACAGCTCCTTGTTGGCGACGTAGGGAGTGGACACATGACAGCACTGCATGGAATGGAGACAAGGCGGGGACGACGAGCTCCCTGGAGACACGACGGCGGCGCACGGATTGGAGATGTGGCGGCGGCGCATCGATTGGAGATGCAACGCTGGTTGATTGGAGACTCAACGCCGGTTTACAAACACATGTTAATGCCAATAGTCCAAAATACCCTCCAAAGAAATAGGTTTAACAACAAAAGTCTAGAACACCCTCACAAATAAACGGTCAGATTTTATTTCTACCACCACTTATTTAGTACAGTATAATATACTATAAAAATCCCTATTCTAAACCTTTAGGTTATTAATAGTGCAAGTTGGGGGAGTGGCCCCACGATAATCTATTTAGCTCACCATGTAGGCTCTGTTCTTTTTGGCAGGAGCTTATGGCTTTTGGCTGCGGCTTTTGGCTTTTGGGCTATTTGTGCGAGAGATTACAGAGTAACAGAAACTCACGTGTGGTTTTTGCTGATATAAATGAAGTCGGTACAGTATGTACTACAGTTAACTAATAGACCCTATCTTGAAAAGATACTTTGTTTAAAAGCTAGTTACTGTAGAAAAGCCGAAAAGCAGCTTTTAGAAGCTAAAAAGAACAGGGCCGTATAGACCCCAAGCGTACATATAAATAAAAGGTAGACTTAGTTAGGATGGAGCAAGAAAAAATCGTATATGTCCCTAGTAGTAAACCTCTCAAGGATGATGTGTAAAGATGCTTCCCTATGACCATAAACATGACCTATAGAGCACCATTGGAGGGGAGATGATGGGAAATAAAAGACCACAACAAGGTCAAGCACCAGGGATCTATTCCACCCCTCTCCCTCCATCTGAGTCTTAGGCTCTAGACACCCCTCTTGGGCATCCCAAAACTCTGCTATCTATTGTTTGGTGTGTAACCACAATAGTTAGCGCTGTCTGTGGGGAGCGGCGTAAGAGCCATGAGTCAGATCCGAGTCACTGAGACCACCAAATCACATGCGAAACTGATGGTGCCGAAGAGGAGACTACGCTCACTCCGAAGTGAAAAAAAGAAGCCATAGCCAAGGGGCGGTGGACCCAGCAGTTGAGGCCCCCCACCCTGGTGGCAGTGGCGCACCGTGGTGGCTAGGCCCGACACCAAGGTGGGTGCTAAAGAGGGGCCCCCAACATCGGCACAGGGTACGGGGTGGGTGGCGTCACAAGCGAAGGACCCTGCCTCGATCGCAGCGTGGTGGTAGTTCCGGCACCCCTATCGTCATGGTGACCACCTCTGGCGGCATTGGTACCCTTGATAAGGATCCAACAAGTAAAGTAGCGGGATTGTGTTATTTTGGCCTGATCTTTCGCAGTACACAGCAATCACCAAGACAGATGGGTTTGGTAGCTAGGAACCAAAACCCTATATAGCACTTCCTCTCCCCACATACACCTCCAACTGCAACCGGCTCTTATCCTACTCGAGAGTGGCAATCTGATGCAGAAAGTTCTCTCGCTCCTCTATCGTGTGGGTGATGACCTGCAATGCGATGGCCTTCGTGTCAGCTATGGACTTCGTGCCCTGCATTTCTAGGAAACTGATGCACTCCACATGCTTTGCAGCCAAACCCGAGGCCTTCTTCTCGGCCTTATGGGCAGTGTCCAGCTCTGCCTGAGCTCCTCCTCAGCCTTGCAGGGCAAAACAACATCTGCTTACACACACTTAGTTGCTCTTGTAGGCTCGCAAACTCCCGATGCGTCAGAGCCTACAGCGCCCGTGCTAAAGCCACTGTCTACACAACAAAGACGATACAGGCACATCAGAGAGATAAAAGAAAGAGGAAAAATAAAAAAAAGGAGCCAGAGGTAAGGCCGAGCATACCCTAGCCTCACTGACCTTAAGGGGCTCGAAGAGGAGCTCTGTACTGCACGATTAGAGGACCCTCCGATCAAGGGCGGCGTCGACATAGTCCACCACGGCGCGCATGGTACATAGTGCTTCCAATAGGGGGACGAAGTTCCCCATAGATAGTCACCATGACTCTGTGCTTGCAACTTCCATAGTGTCAGTCTGCGAAGCGTCCTCCGCATCGAGGGCTCCTTCGACTCCCTGAGCGAGGCTGTCGCTGAACAGCTATGAATCCGTTGTCAGAGAAGTTGTCACTGACGACGGGGACAGTGTGAGGGAGCATATTGGAGGCAGCCTCATGAAGTCCTGAGAACAAAAAGAAGAGCTCAAACCTAAGATGGGCCTACAAGAGGTGTGCATGGGGGTGTCGTCTTCACCACACATGGGGGTTCATGCATGAACCGTAGTCAGCGGAGAATCCACAATGATGCCCGGAGGGGGTGGAGGCATCCTGGCCTCGAAGCTTGAGTCCTCATCTAGTACGCCCACCACAATGCAAAACCTTGTCCTGAGGTCCACAAGAGGTGGCTCCAACCGAGCACGCTCGTGGGGCGCAGAGGTGAGGCGGACTAAGCAGGTTCCACCGAAGATCCCAGCACCGCAATGGGGCCGAGAGCGGCATCTGTCGCACTGCCTCCTGCAGTGGCCAACACTTCGTCATCCTCTGTGGCACACCCTCGTCGGCTTTGGAACCACAACCTTCATTGTCACGTAGGCTTTGTTTTTCGACGTATAGAGCTTCACATACTTTGCTGTCACTCTTTGTATCGACCCAATTATCTTCCGTGGCCTCACCATCCGCCTCACCACTGGAGTCATCTAGCTTAGCCTCCGTCTCCAGCAAGGCAGGAGGGGCCAAAGATAGAGGTATGGTGCTGATGGCTGCACGAGAGCCTTTGCGTCCTGGGGCCATCGTGGGCGCCAGTGTCTTTGTCCTTGCGCGAGCTGCGAGCGCGACCTCCGCTCGTAGCAGGAATAGAACGATCGGGCACAAGGAGTCTGAGGGCTTTGCACATGTGGTTAATATACATCCTGTTTAACGTAGCAGTTGCCCAACGACCTACTTCAAGATACAAGCCCCTAGGAACACAGCCATCGCATGCTCTGCCTTTGCTCATGACAGGATTATACAAGATAAGACTGATGAGGGTAAGCATACTACGAACATGAAAGACTAAATTAATGCAGACGTGTGACACGAAGCGTCAAAACCCTACCTGGTTTGGTAGGCTTTGCTAATGTCATCGGTGAAGGATGAACTCCATCATCCCGAGTGGGCCCGGTCTGCATGTCCCACTGACAAGCTAGTGGGGATAGGTAGAGTATGCATAACTCTTCCATGCAGTCGCGCATATTTAGTTGAAGCATGGCCGTGAGAAGCCTTCGGACGTGTGTCCTATCATCCCAGTCGAGCATCACGTGCAGCAAAGAGACGAAGTCCATGGTGCGCCTAGTGAAATGAAGCCTGCTCTCGTGCTTGACCTTATGGTAAAACCACATCTGGAGCTAGTGAAACTACTACTTCGTTTGAGTAGAGTCTGAAGGAAAGTTCTTCGAGCAGCCACCCCAAAGCTGAAAGTTGACACTGCACGGGTTTGAATACTGCCCCTCACCCAGTCACTTCGGTTGGCACCGCACGTTGTGCAGCGAGGCGAAGACCAGTGCATTGGGGATGATGCCCTCCAAACAGGCTGCCCAGGAGAAGACAAAAGACACGCAATGGCATTCGATGTAAGCTACGGGAGCTCCAATTCATACATATGGAGATGATCACCCACGAAGCGTGCAGCCAGGATGCGAAGTCTGGCATCGAAGTAGATCGTAAACACCATCGTCTCGCCCTCTTGTGGCCACAGGGTGATCTCATCACTGGTGGGGAGGTGAACAAGCTCGCGGGAAGACACCTTATCGTCATGCACAAGTGCATTTTGTAGCTCATCGAGCATGTTCATGCATATGCTAGAGACCTTCTCCGACGCCTTCCATCACTTGCCGGCGGTGGGCTCGAAGCGCTCATCTTCGACACCATGACTGCTCGAGGTAACTGATGTGCCATCACGATCGCTGCGGTCACTTCCATGGCCCATCATAAACAGTGAAAATGCAATGGGGAAAAGGCGAACGACGAAAGCATGGTGGTGAAAAGGCAACAACGAGCAAAGCAGCTATAGACGGCGATGGCAAAACATGAGAAAGAAGAAGAAAATGGACGAAATGAAAGTGCCACATCGCTTAAGTAGAGATGGGACATGCAACATTAATGGCGACAGGGCAGGCGCGCCTTTTTAGGGGACGTGCTCACCCCGTAACTAGTGTAGTTGCCCATGCCGCATGACTAATGAGCAAATGGTTGCCACATGTATGCCGCGATTTGTGCCAAATACGCAGCAACGATGTTGATGGAGAATTGGAGATAGTTCACCATAATTTCGCGGGCTACTAACTGGGGAGCCAAAGGGACGGAGAGGGGCCAATAATCAAGTACCATGGTTTTGGCCTATCGGTAATATCATGGGAGGTTACTGTTGGGGTAGTGTCCCCCATTGTGGCCCAATCGACCCACCATGCTAAATGGCCCGCTAAAGCACATAAACCATATGGCAAGCCCAAAAGGGTTATGACAGGGAAAAAGACAGGTTTGCCCTCACTGTTGTAGACCCCACTAGGAGTATTTATGTAAACAATCTCCATGTGGCTACAAGTACATTTCTCAGGTCACCATGGAGGAGAGATGATTCATTTTTAGAGAAAAGGTTATATAATAGCTCAGTCATAGCTCATACATGTTCTACATCCGCTCCCCACCATGAGTTTCAGGCTTCGAACAACCCCTGTGTGGCCTCCCCATAGTCTCCATCATCCATTGTTTAGTCTATAACCATAACAGGTATCATGGATGAGGGATGGTGTGTTGATTGTAGAAATTTTAATCATCATTGAAGCAAATTTTCTTGAACGCTAGTATACCAGCGTTTACCACTTTTTTTTGTTTCTACATCAATAAATTATGGCATGGTTGCATGCGGCTGGGGTGGGGTGGGTGGCCTCTTCTTTTCAGTTTGTAAAAGCTATTTTTTGACTTTTTTTACAGTAACTAGCTTTCAAACAGAGTATCTTTTCATGGCGGGATCTACAAGTTGATTGTGTATACACTGTAGCGACTTCATTTATATCAGCCAAACCACACGCAAGTTTCTATTATTCCGTACTCTCTCTCACGAACTGGCCAAGCCATAAACCAAAGCAAAAAAGACTAGGCCCATTGATTAGTGAAGGCAGCCTGGTGGCAGGGCCACGTGCGGTGAGGGCAGCTCAGTGAAGTTGGCATTGCCCCCGCGCAGCGCTAACCGACCATGAGCAGTGGGGGTAAGGAGGGTGGTGGTTGCATCGACATGCGCGACCAATGTGGCAAACGGTGGAACGCGCTTGTAAGGGCAGATTGGGGGGGGGGGTGCAGTTGCATCCCCAAAATTTTTGGAAGAAAAACAAATATATAGTAGCTATATTACATATATGTATACATATTATGTATGTATGTGTATATATATGTATGTATATGTATATGCATGTATATATGTATGTATGTATATAAGGTTCTATTTGCACTTTTTCTTATATTTAAGCTCAAAAGCATCTTTCTCATGTATTTTGTATTTGATTGTACTTCATAAAATTGTAATATGTTATATTTGTATTCTTATATTATGTATTTTGAAATTTTAAATTTGCAGTTTTGTATCCTATTACTTAAATCCTAGGCTGTGATCAAAATGGCTTTCTGGTTTCCGGCTTATTTTTCACTATTCATAAATTTCGTCTTTTTCTGGATTTTTGGCTTTTTGTTGAGCTTTTTTGCCGGTTCTTTTTTCCTGTATTTATTTGTATTATACGTAATGGGCTAACATATTTTTTAATTTTTTTAAATTTAATTATGCTAAACAAACCTCTGTCAGCTACAGTATTTTTTCAACCAGCTACAGTGCTTTTCAGCCATAAGCCATAAAAAAGCCCAAATGATCACCTAATCCGCCAGTGATGGATGAGGTTGCAATGCTGCATTGCTTTAGAGTAGGAACTAGGACACGGACACATGTTCCAGTGTTCCACAGTGGGGAGCACATTGGAATGGGCGAATGACACACAGTGGCACACCGATGATCAATAGGAAACGATGCAACTTCAGAATTTTCGGAACCACTGCCCTTAGTTCTTGCTCAGATAAGGAAAACACACTGCAAAATTGCTCATCAAAATTGTTCATCGCGATACAATCACGCATCAAAATTGCACAAGAGGAGGGCATACAATTGGACAAGGAAGCATTACAACTAGTCACAAGCCAGGCTGCTCTTCTTTCTCCGCTTCACCCTCCCCTGCTCCTCCGCCGCTGCCGCCGCGCCCTCCCGCTTCGCATCTTCCGCATCGCCGTTGCCGTCGTCGTCGCCTGTGCCGGGCGCCGAGTAGAGGGGCAGCGCGATCGACTCGAGCGCCTTCACGTGCAGCGCCCGCACATTCCCCCACTTCCTCAGCACGCACGCCGCGGCTGCCTCCACGGCGGCCACCACATTCTCCACCGCCTCCTCCTGCGTCATCGCCGCGTGGCCCACCCGCACGGCGCGACACGTCCCGGCCTCCACCCGCAGCTCCACGCAGCGCGTCGCCTCCCTCGCGGACTCCGCCCACTCCGGGTCGGCGAGGTCGACGGGCACGACCCTGCCACGGCCCTTGCCCCCCTTGCCGTTATTGGGGATCCTGAGGCGGCGGTCGATGAGGACCAGGCCGCGGCGCGCGGCGGCGGGGAGGGAGCGGAGCGCGGAGTCGGGGAGAGACTCGATGTCGTCGGGGAGGTCGGCGGGGAGGCGGTCGGAGACGATGGAGATGGAGGGGAAGGGGGAGCGCGGGAGGCGGAGGCAGTGCTCGAAGCGGCGGACGGGGGCGCGCTTGAGGGTGACGAGGAGGTAGATGGGCTCCGGCGCCGGGGTGGGGTGGTGCTGAAGCCACCGGAGGAGCGCTGCCACCGTGCGGACCACGGCCTCGCGGCGGAGGCGGCTGGCGGGGGTGGATGAAGTGGTGGAATACATCGGCGGCGGCGGTGGGAGTTTGGGAAGGGAAATGGGGGTTTTACCGTTTTAGGGTTTGCAATTTATGCATGGGTTTCGGTTCGGTTGGACCCGAAGTGAGTTGGGGCTAGTTGAGTCGGACCAGGAAGCTGGAGGCTCGGCTTCGGCATGGGAATTGAGCCGTGGCTGGAGTATGTGTGGCCAGCTTGGTTCGGCTCGTACCAACTTTGGATAGGTTTTCCTAACTTTCTACGGTAACTAATTTTTAAATAGAGTATCTTATTAAGCTGTAATAAATTTATTGTAGTAGATATTATACTGACTTTATTTATATCGGCTAAAATAGCATACGAGTATCTTTCTCCGTACTCTCTCACATGAGTAGCCAGAATTCAAAATTTTGACCCCGCTCCAAATGGTTTTAGTTTCCAGTTCCTACCTTATATTTAATTATGGTTTTTTTGTATTTTTTGGCCTTTTCTTTTTATTCTCTCTATTCCTTTGCATTGGCATAGCCCATCTCTCGACCGTTTCCAGGTCGCCTGAGCCTAGCACCGGGAACTTAGATGTCCTGGACAACTCTACGGAGTATAAAAAATCGCACGGTGATCTTGCACCCCAGCATACTCTGCGGAGTATAAAGTGCCAGAAAATTAGTTATCCCAGGCAACTCTACGAAGTATAAAAAAATCACATGGTGGTCTCATGCCCCTATGTACTCTACGGAGTATAAAGTACCAAGAACTTAGTAGTCCGGGTCAACTCTATGGAGTATAAAAAATTGCATGGTGGTTTCGCACCCTAGCGTACTCTGCGGAGTATAAAGCGCTAGGAACTTAGTCATCCTAGACAACCCTACGAAGTATAGAAAAATCGCACGGTGGTCTCGCACTCTGGTGTACTCTGCAGAGTATAAAGCGCCGGGAACTTAGTTGTCCCAAGCAATTCTACGGAGTATAAAAAATCACATTATGGTCTCATGCCCCGGTGTACTCTGCGGAGTACAAAGTGCTGGAAACTTAGTCATCCCGGGCAACTCTACGGAGTATAAAAATCGTACGATGGTCTCGCGTCCTAATGTACTCTTCGGAGTACAAAGCGTCAGGAACTTAGTTGTCCTAGACAACACTATGGAGTATAAAGGAATCACACGGTGGCCTCGCGCCCCGGCGTACTCTGCATAGTATAAAATGCTGGGAACTTAGTCGTCCTAGGCAACCCTATAGAGTATAAAAAATAAAATAAACAAAAATAATATATAAAAATGAATAAAAATCACACGATAGTCTCACGCCCCAGTGTACTCTACAAAGTACAAATAGCAGCACGGGACAGAGCATGTGTGGTCGTGTGTGCTTCACGCGCCTTGCGTATCCTAATGGGAAGTCCCTGGCACTGCCGACAACCTCGGTGAGCCTCGTGCGCTTCATGCGCCTCACCAGGGAGTTCACCACGGTAATAGCATCGAACGTCCAACCATCTCGTGATAGTAGACTTCATTCGACCACCTCGTGGTCGTAGATGCTCGTCCAACCACCTCGTGGTCATAGATTTCGTCCATAGACTCTGTCCGACCACACCATGGTTGTAGAGTTGAAGTAGCCAATTCAACAAAGAGTGTGTTAGTGTAGTGGTAGTAGTCGATCATCTCCGACCAACCATCTCCTCCTTGCGATCATCCCGATCAGTGTTGTAGTCACAGCAGCGCCTCTACCGAGGTCCACGGTTTAGGGATGGAACACCGTGTATCGGCGTGCTAGCACCAGCGCACACAACAGGGGTTATGAGAGGTGGCAGCTAGGGATTCGATGGGTGTATTTTAGGATGCCTCCTTTAGCCCCTGCACCTCTCCTTATATAGCCTCCAATCGGATTCTTATCCGATACGAGTAGAGATTGTATCCCACTTGGAGATTATCATTTGAACCCTTATCGTCCCAGCCCATTAAATGCGTGAACCTATAGGTTCATGTATATTTGTTCATGAGCTGAAAATTTTATTTTCGGTCCAAAAGTCAGTAGCAGTCCCTATCAGGACGTAACGACTCCTAAACATACATAAAAATCATATCGGACGAACCTATATAGTGCTTATGTACTAATCCCTTTGCCTCATGATACCAGATCGAACTCAAGACGAGAAGCGTGATATCCTATGATAGCTCGATCTTTTACTCGAATCTGTAGTGGATTACTAAGTTGTGATTGACTCATTAACCACATTCGGCATGGCCATGCACTTCCTTAATGTAACCACATCGAGGGGCCTAGAGATATCTCTCCTGTTATATAGGACGAGCAAATTCCATCTTGATCGCTCATATTCCTCCGCATGTTTCATAGTAAACCCAAAAACTATCTTTATAACCACCCAGTCATAGAGTAGTGTTTGATAACCCTTAAGTAAACTATTACATATATAGATTTGATATCTCATATCCATGATCCATGAAACACGATCATCAATCAATACATGCGCTGATATGTAAATCATAATTATCTCACATAATAATATAAGAACGAGGATATTTTAGAATAATATCAAAACATGAATAAAGAGTTCCACGAAGAAGTCACATGCTTGTTGATTAATACGAAAGATATTTATTCAAAGGACAAAATAATATATTATTCAAAAGATCATAAACATAGAAGTAATATAATAATCTCTATGATTGTCTCTAGGTTATATCACTAAACAGTATGCATACACTTTGGCGAGTGGGACGTGTAATGTAATGTAGTCAATGTCAAAATATATGTACATGTTCTTTTGTGTCATCCGTGTGACTGGCTTTCCAGTACATGTCGTTTTAGACAAAAGGGTGGAAGCAAAAAGAGTTGTGGTCTAGTACACGTCGTGGCTGCATCGTTCGATCAGATCATGCTACTATAAGTTTACAAACCCCAACTACACGCCAGATGACACATAGGCACACTGCCGCATCAACTGCCTTCACCGCCTCACTGGCCTTGACCATTAATGTGTACAAACCAGAGGAATCCATGGCCCTGATCAATATAGCTTCAACATCTGGCTTCAGTTTATTTTTGCACTATTCATAAATTTCGTCTTTTTCTGAACTTTTGGCTTTTTTGAGTTTTTTACCGGTTCTTTTTTTCCTCGTATTTGTTTACATTATACGTGATGGGCTAATATGTTTTTTCTATTTTTAAAATTTTTTAAATTTAATTATGGTAAATAAGTCTCTGTCAGCTACATTGCTTTTTTCAGCCAGCTACAGTGTTTTCAGCCATAAGCCATGAGGCTTTCAACCGAACCGATCACCACCCATATATAGTTAGTATGAACCAATCCTAACAGTCACTGCTCACTAAGGTCATACGTCGTGCTCACGTTTTTCTCCCAGTGCGAGCTACGTACACCGGTCGATGCTGCTCGTTGTCGCCGTTGTCACGCCGCGCAAAATCCATATGCTTTGACTTCGGGCCAGTTCTTTTTGGTCGAAGCTGGCGGTTTTTGATTTTTGTTACAGTACCTAACTTTTAAACGGTGCATTTTTTTAAAATGGTATCTACAAGTTAATTGTAGTACATGTTAAAAACTCAATATCTGTATCAGCCAAAATCGCAAGCGAGTATCTCTCTTCGTAATATTTATCTAAACAGCCAAAATTTAAAAAATTTAGCTAAAAATCATAAACTGCAGCAGTAAAGAGTAAAGAATATGCCCTTCGCCGGCCGAGCCGTCCGCGGCCGTGGCTCGCTATCACCTCGGTTGGTAGGCATGCAGCCCTCGCCAAACGTCCACGTCCGCCACCAACGGAGGACACAGACACAGTACGTGGCGGGTCACCTCGCCAATCTCTAGTGAGCACTGCACTGATTCAACAAACGCGAACAGAACACTGTACAGATAGAGACCGAGGAAATACATCGCGAATGTGCGTGCACCAGCAAGCACACCACGGCGCCGAACGTGGTCAGCATCACCTCATCGTGACTCCATCGATCGATCGATCGATGACCAACCGCGCGTCCAGATTATTTTAACACTTCGTTGACAGATGCAATCCAGCAGAAAAAAAAAGTTGTGTACACCGTGCTACCAGCCCATCACATCGAAGCCGAGTCAACGACTGTATCCTATCCTACTATCCTACTCTCGCCATACTCCTGTAGTCTGGAAACACAAGCAACACATCTGTATAGGACTAATTGGTATGCCACTCTTAGATCTTGGTTGAATTAAAAAATAGTATTTATGATTGAAATTGTACTGTAGCTAATTGAAATTATATTGTAGTTGAAGGTGATTTATTTAGCATATTTAAATTTAAAAAATTTTAAAATAAAAAATATTTTAGCTTATCACGGACAAAAGAAAACATTATGTTAGTTGTACTATGGAATGCAAATATGGAAGATCATGTTACAAAAGAAAACACCAAAGACGAGTGTACAACACGAATGCAGGATACAAATCTCTACCCCTAAAATCCACCAGTTCAGTTCTTTTCTACGACCACCCTAAATTGTGCCCCTAGCAGTCATGAGTTTTCCTGCGTCCACACCAATTCGTGTCCCCAGAAAAACCAATCAATAAAATCAACGATCAAGGATCAATTCCCACCTTTCTCTCTCCTTACCCACTCATATCCAACGATCCAAATCCATAGCCGCGTGGCCCACCCGCTCTCTCTGATCTCCCCAGCTCGCGAAAATTCCGCCTCCAAACCCCCACCCCGCCCCCAACGCCGCCGCACCCCGCCCCCAACCCCCCACACCGCGCCGCCGCCTCCCACTCCTCCGCTGCATTCCGCCCTCGCTCCTCCTCCCCCGCTCCGCCGCCGTCTCCTCCTCCCCCCACCCGTCCGCTCCGTCGCCGCGGGGACCTCGTCTCCGCCTTCTCCGAGCGTCACCTACGGTTAGGGTTCCGGCGACCTAGGGCGGCGATTGAGGGAGAGATCCATGTCCGCTGACCCGCCTCCGCTCCCGCTGCCCGGCGCGGCGGATCCCGACCCCGCACCACCGACCGAGCCCTCCGAGGTGATGCACAAGATGAGGGCCGTCGACTTCCTCGGCCGCCGCACCCCCATCGTCTACCAGAACGACAACGGCCCGTGCCCGCTCCTCGCCATCTGTGAGAGACCCCTCCTCTCGCTCCCCCGACGCTGCGGCAGCCTTGGCGGCCGCGAAGTCCTCCCCCTCCGGTGCCGCCGAGGACCTCGCGAGGGGCGTGGCGGCGATGAGCCTGGATGACCGGTTCGCGACGCTGCGGAGCATCGGGGAGGGGAGCATCCAGGAGGACGAGCTCATGCGGCTGCTGCAGAACAAGCCCGTCCCCGTCTGCTACGACGGATTCGAGCCCCCGACCGCATGCACATCGCCCAGGTTCGACGAACCCTCCACCCTTGCCCTCCCTCTCTAATCGATCTTACCTTCCTCTCTAACCTCGAGTCAAAGTGGCTCGTGTTCTTGTTGTTGCAACTTGAAGTAGCGCACCGGGAGGATTAGAAGGAGGCGGCGTCCGGTGGGAGGAGCTGGCGTTGGCGGATCGACCTCCCCACTGCCGGATTTGTCATCCTCGACGTCTATTAGGCCTCCCTTGCCGCCGGAAGCCACCTCCCCGCCGTCGAGGAAAGAGAAACGACGACGAAGGAGCGACGACATGCGGCGCCAGCACGGCAAAATTGTGGGCGGCGATGGTGGGGCCGAAGGACTACACAACGGTTGAGATGGGGGAGGAGGGAGCGACGTCCGGCCGTGGAGCAGTGGTACCGGCGAAGAGCGGGGAAGAGGGAGGAGGAGTGATGCTGGACTGCGTCGGGGTGCAGTGGAGGCCCGCGTCAGCGGGGTCAACAGCGGGGGTTGCGGTGCCCAGCGGTGGCTGGAGGGCGGCCCAGGGCTGCGGCCGTGTCGGGGACGTGTTCAGCGGTGGCCACAGCCAAATCCATCCAATGCCGGTGGTCAGTCCCTACTGCTCACTACCCACCCTCCTTGGTCGTGCCTGCAGTAGCTGCGATTACCGCCGATCTGCTGCAGCACTGGCACCAAACTTCTTTGCAAGACCGCAAGCATCATTCACAAGGTGATAGCTTTTTTCCCTTCCCTTTCTCATGGCTGTCGATATTGATTAATTAGGTGTGTTTTGTCAACTAATGTTGGTTACAATAAAGTATTTCGATTCTGTTCAGATTGAGGTAATAAGCTTGTCGCTTCAACAAATACATCTTTGCTCCGGCACATGGTTAAACTCTAGAGTAACGTTTGAAATTGGTTGAATTTTCCTTTTTGTTAGCACCAGTTCAAACTGACGAAAACATGATATGTCTTGCTAGATATAGTAAGATTCATTCTAACATTAGTAAAGCTAATGATTGAATTGTTTCGTCTTCTTTCCTTGATGCCCACTTATTGAATATTTGCATGCCCTGTTGCAAATCAGCTCACTAAATGTTGTAGTTGCTTGCACAGCTGATTTGTTAAACCACTTCTAATTTTATATCGATGTCATGAATGCTGGAGTTGTTGTCCCTTGGGGCTGTCTTCATGTTTAGATAAAAGGTTGAATATTTTGTTACTGCAACTTTCGTGGTACTGCTGCAGAACAACACATATGGTTCATTACCTTACCACTACATCAGAAGTTTATGCTTTACCAGTGCCTTACATAAAAACAGTCTTGTTCTTACTTCACTGTTAGATGTTGTTAGGATATAATTAGCATCATCTTTAATTCTTTGTTAGCTTCCTGTACATTTTTTACTACATTAATTTATTTATTATCCAAAGAGAGCAAAGTACTACAACCAGTATTGCTATCATTTGTAGAATGTTTACTGAGGTCCAAACTATCCTGATCCTTTTAAGCATTGTAAGTTCTCATAGTCTTTTTGCCTCAGTAACATTTTAAACTCAGTGAACTCACTTTTTTTGGTCAAATAAACATCATGTCAAATCATTGGAGCTCGATTTGGGCCAAGATGTCTCTGCGTTTGCAAATGTTTGTTAAATTTTGAGAGAGATAATGGTTATTTACAAGTACCCTGAAATTTATCATGGAATTGTGGTC
Organism: Dendrocalamus latiflorus; assembly: GCA_017311315.1. Taxonomy (NCBI): domain Eukaryota; kingdom Viridiplantae; phylum Streptophyta; class Magnoliopsida; order Poales; family Poaceae; genus Dendrocalamus; species Dendrocalamus latiflorus. Next base: position 11,386,946 of record CM029638.1, on the reverse strand, counting down.
CGTTAGAGGTGGCCTCTCATTTGATCTGAAGCGATAGGAAGCGAATGTTAATGTTGTCTAGGTGAACTATGTGAACAAATGGGGATTGTGAACTCATTTTCTTTCAGCAAGGATATGATTTTGGGGTACATGTCTTTTCTTTGGGTATGTTTTTTTAAACCCTTTTCTTTGGGTATGTTGATTGACATTAGTTTGAGGTCAGAATCAAACTCCTCGGAATCAAGGATTCCGTATTCTCACCGGTTTTGTGTATACTTGGCAATGATCTTTGTCTACACAAGCTAGGGGCAAATCTATACGAACGCATCAAGAAAGAATGTGAAATACACATATCAGCAAAAATATCAGCATTAGTGGGTCAAAGTCCAGATTTGGTTGTATTTTTGTCTCTGGTGCAAAAAAACATGGCAAGATTTTTGTGATCAAATGTTGATTATTCGTGGTATTGCTTTACTTCTTGATGTAAAATATGTCAAGAATGTTGCAAATATTTGTTCAGTATGTGATATGGGGTTGCAACTGTTCCGTAAGCATCTATCGCTGTCTTCGGAGATTAAACACAAAACTGTTACCGGTCTTCTAAGGTTGATTGAGAGCGAGAGGTATGCCTGCTCTTCAGGAATATGCACAGCATGCTATAATTTGTTAGTACTAACTGTAGTCCTGCACAATCAATTTTATGTTTGATTGGATCTGTCCATTTTAACTTAAAAACAACGTAAATCAACACTGATCAAATCGACAATAGACAGTTTCATATTCCCTAAAGCATTACAGTAGTATAATGTTTTTTTGACTAATCCTAAGCATGATCTGACAATCCTATGTTTATGATGTAATTCGATTGAAATCCACCACTGGGCCTTCACCGCAGGTTCATAGCTTGTTTTGAACAGTTGGATCATGTGTGGCAGTGTGGGAAGGTGTCTGCTCAAACCACACCAGTGACTGGTGATGAACATGTGGTGGCGCTGATATCTCGAATCTTGTTTTGTATTTTACCGTAGCGTTAGCACGGGTACACTACTAGTAACGATAAAAAGGTCGTTGCTTTTCCAAAACTCATCTCAGTTGCAGCCTTGAGCTATGGTAGTTATCTTTCCATTCTATTTTTTCTTATAAAGAACTTTTTTAGTATATATTTATATTGATTCTGCTTAAAGAAGTTAGAAGTTTATAAGGAATATCTGGTTTCTCAAAACGACTTTATCACCCCTCTTGCTCCGAGGATAAGTCAGAGGGTCATAAACGTATTACGTACCATGTTACATTCGCTCCCGTCTCGCGTACACATCCCTCTCTCACTTTTTGCACCACTCGTCCCCTTCTTCTAAAAGCTTTTTTTTTCAACTGCTACTATTTATTTTCAATTAAAAGTTATCGGTTGTAACAAAAAACCATCAACAGAAGCCAATGCAAACACCGCTTTGGGAAAACTGCACAGCACACATCTGCAGGGTAACTGCAATCATGAGGACAAAAGTATCTTGCCATCGATCTTTGGCTACCTGCTCTCGCGCCTCCGTGACCTTACATATTGCGTTTTTACATCAGTCTCAAAAGAAGGGGAAATAAAGGGTGCCTTTTACATCTTTGCATTGTGAGATTGATGGGCAAGTTTAGCAACAATCTTTGGCTCGCTTCTATCACAAGGGTTAGGTAAACAGAAGCTTGCACTCCAGAGCATAGGTGATCTCTCAGTGTGTGTGAAATCAGACGAATCAGGCAAATGTTTGTTATTCGCTACCTACATCTACATACAGGTGCTTGCGATCAGGGATGGGTTACATTTACATGTCTAGCTATTTCTCCGCTACACACGGAAGATTGATTCTTCGTTCTTGGATGAAATCTGTGGCTGGTTCCCAAAGTTAAATTGTCGTCACGAGAAAATGACATGCTTGATGGTGAATGATTACTTGGAACTTCCCATCGCCGTGACAGCAGTCCAAAACATCAATTACAGTCACTGCTATGAAGATTCTTGGAAACTTTCCATGCGATTCTACAAACCTTCTTCTATTGTTCTCGAAAAGCAAACATTAAGCTTCTACAAACATGTCTTTTCGTTAGACCGTGACAAACTAAGGGAAAAACAGCAGCTAGCACAGTCATCTATTGCCTGGTCACCAGTGTTACTAGCTTACCATTATTATATCGAGCTTCTCCAACGCACTATGTCACATCAGTTGCCGCTACTGAAAGCGTGAGATGTTTCGGAGAAATCATACAATGACCTGATTAATAAATCAAAAGTTATATATATATATAGATCTTTTTCTTCTACATCTGAATAACCGGTCTATATAAACAATACTTGGGAGATAAAGAAGAAAGTGACCTAAAAGGATGCGCGTAATCTGTGGTTCATAACAATCGTGTGATCCGTGGTACGTAACAACCATGGGAGCTCAACCATGGCAGGTCAACGACCTGCCGTGGTAGACACAATGTGGTTGAAGGTCGTATGTAGATATCTAACACCCCCCCACAGCCAGAATGGCAGACGGACGAACGTTCAGACTGATCGAAACTCGGTGAAGACGGACGTGGGCAGACCTTTGGTAAAGTGTAGGGACCCAGATATTAACATCCGGATTCCTCTGTGTTTAATTGCACTATTCCCTGGATCAGTAGATAGTGCACACAGTTACAGTTCTGAATATCAAAGTACATATCATGCGGAAACATAATTAAAATAATAAACTTACTCATGGGCCGATTAGGCCGAAATCAATAAATTGCAGCAGCGGAAGAACGAAGCACACAGGTGGGACCTTCAGGACATGCCCACAGGCAGCCAACTGGAGGTTCGCGACCTAGCCCTTGACATCTTCATCTTCTCGGCCAGCTTGTCCAATCTTGTTGCTGAGGCGAGGTGATTTGATTTCCTGTTTCTGAATTTTGTCGCAAAAGCGAGCGTGAGCACTCCGACCCCGTGCTCCGCGAGCCAATACACAGAATGCAAATAAATAGTATGCATGGTTTAACAAATGAGAGGCTCGGGTTAGTTTATTTTGCGTAGAGTGCTTTTGAATACAATTAATTAAAAAGTCCTATGACTTAGCAATTTTGGAACAAATCATAATGTACAAGGTAATGCATTATTAATATCGATTCAGATTCCATCCACCGTTACATGGCATCTGCACCATATAGCAATTTCTTCAGCGTTATAGCCGCTTAAATTACCACTGGGACGACACCCAGGACAATTCCAAACCAGGGCAGTCCTTCGCCCTTCACTTTTCCATTCCCACCCACAAAACATTTTTAAATAGAACTATATCTGGTTAAGTTCCCATGTCCGCCCTTGACCGTGGGCACGGCTATTCGAATAGTTTTGACTCTGCAGAGTTTGTACACTTTCACCACAAGAGACAATCAACTCATTGCCCCACACGATTCCTTAGAAGTGTGGTTGAGCAGACCATCACAGTAACCGTTCAAAGTACCTCGCCCCTTCCATCATTTCACCCTATGGGGCACTCCCACTTGCGGTGGGTCCCATACGTTGTGCGGGATGTTCTCCTTCTGAACGTCTAGCAGCTGGACACCCCCCTGCTAGCCCGCCACAGCAGAACTTCACTCCTACGAGTGTCCCATTCAAGCCGTCTCACCGACTGCCACTTGCACTACTCCACACCCTCTCCTGGAAGGATGACTTTCGGGGTCCGGTACATCTACTAAGCCAAGCTATACTTTACAGACTTGTGGTTGTACTGTTTTACACAGGAGGTCATGACAAGATTCAGTCCTTAACAGTATCTGGGCGGTTCTACCACTAACCCACTTTGTGCATCCACTGCACCACACTCACACCCTCAAACCAATCCGCCCAGATATTTAAGCAAGTTGGGGATTTTGGGAGTATAAAATAATCATGTCCAAATATATACCAGTCATTCCCACCATGACTGCCCAAATCAATTTCTCATGAATAAAAGTGATGCTTGGGACAATTTCTTGCCCCAGGTTCCTAATCAATGCTAAGCATGGCATACAATTAAGGACTTATTTTCGAAATGTTACTATTATAATTTTGCTAGGGCGACAACGTTCACACATTCCAATATTCCAAAGGAGGGGTAATATTATTCAACGTAAACAATAGGCACATAACTAGCATATTAAATTAAACATGTATTTGCATATAAAATAATAGCATGCAATTTAATAATTTAAAACAAAGTAATTTGCAGAAAATATAGGTTCAACATGATCAAAGTATTGACTCGCCTGGCGCGGTTTACCGCGGTCTTGAGCTCACACGACGCTTTCTCTTGAACTTCTATTCCTTATCTTCATTCTGCTCCGACCATGCTTAGTTCGTGAAATCTTCAGGACTCCAGTTTCTAATTACGCGATAGACGACTGAATCCAAATAAAAGCAAATAACTCAAAGGATCCAAATAAGTCTGAATAAACTCAATTGAGTTCTATTATGAGTTAATGGGCGATTTGGTGATTTGAGGCCAGGTTGGTAATAGCATACGATAACTTGATCTTTTCATTACGAACTTCTTCTACTATTTTTATATTTATGAAGGAAGTTCCATGAGTTAGGTTAAACCTATGAATTAGCGTATTTTGTCGAGTGTTAATATTCAGGGCATACATTACATACGCGATGTACTGAATATTTCGCTTACCAATTTAGCCTTAGAGTCTGAGTTTATAGCATCCTTGTGGTGTGATATTTATCTACCTTCTTTTTATCGCTAGGTTAAGTTTATTTTAAACTGTTACAGCACATCTCCTAACACATTCTATGGAGCGACTTGATTCGTCATTTACCTTGCCAACTTTAGCTGGGACTTTTATCCAATCTGGATGGCCATAGATCTTGAATGAACAACCTAGTCATTTTGGTTACTCATATTTACTAGCTAATCCATTATTAAATCTCTAATGATCTTACCTTGCACAAAGCTTTATTCCATCTCTAAAATTAAAATCTTTATTTTAAATTTGTGTCAATTACTTATATCTCACATAACTATTTTCCTAATAAAAGATTTGATAGATATAAACTTGTCTTTACATGGATTATAGTTTGGATGGTCGCTAATTATTTCCATGGTCTATTCAATTGTATACTAGGAAATCTTTAACTTAAATTTCAATCATTTAAATATTAGTGAGCTAATACTAAACTATTTCTCTCAATCACTTAATCGCTCTTATGCATATAAGCTTCATATTCTGGCGCGTATATAAATTTTATTTGATTTTAAACCAATCATCTTAGCTTTCTTGATTTATTTTCTAATTATTGTCTAGCAAAAATGGGTTAACAAAAATACAAATAAAAATGTGTAAAGAGGAGAATCGAACCCGGGTCCTATTGTTTTGCGACGAGCGGCTCGACCGACCAGCTGGGCGCTGCCCCTATTGGTGAATGAGATGGGAGTTAAAACATTGGGATCGACCCAAAACGAAGTCTTCAACTGACTGAAACAGAGGAGGCGGCTGTGCACGGCCGGCGGTGCTGTCGCTGGCGAGGGATGACCAGGGAGACGCCGACAACCAGCAAAACGAGCCCCCACATGAATGAGGAAGCTCCTGGCGGTGTCTACACGGGCAGTGGCGGCGTCGAAATCGGCCGGCGTCGGCTTGAGCTGTCGGCAGCGAGGTGGAAACGGGGCGGTGGCGCTGGAGTGAAAGGGAGGGGAAAGTGAGGTGAGCATGAGCATGAAGGAGGTGGGGGCATGCTTACCATGAGGTTGGCCGGGCGGGAGAGGGGTTGAGGCGAGCTGGCGACGACGGCCTACGGCAGCGCGGGCAGGCTCACGGTGCCAGCGAGCTGGGGTGGGGGAGGAGCTCCGGCGTCGGTTGGAGGAGGTTCGTGGTGGCGGGGAGTTGCTCCTGGAGCGCGGAATCGACCGGAGACCTACCGGGGAGGCGTCGGCAGCGGTAATGGCGGCGGCGGTCGGTTTTGGGAAGAAGCAACGGCGGCGAGATCTGGGGATCGGGAGTTCGATTAACTCAGGGAGGGAGCGTATGGGAGGTGTTGGCGCAATGTGACGCGGTCACACTTGCGATGGCACTGCCGGAGCGGCCGGGGCGGCGTGAGGCGGTGGCGGCCGGGCTTCGGGCTGGCGCGGGAGAAGACAGAGGAGGAAGGGAAGCAAAAGCGGTGCGCAGGGGAGTGAGGGAGGGGCCAAGGCCTCTTTGTAACTGGAGGAGGGGAGGCGTTGCTGGCGGGGGACCGGGCGAGGCGACTGAAGATCCACCAGGCAAGGCGCCGCGCGGGGCTCATCGTGTGAAGGCTCGGGGCTCGGCGCATGGCAGGGAGGCGACGACAAGACGAGACGGCGCAGTGCAGCAGGGCAGTGGCAGGCGGCGGAGGGGACGAGACGAGCAGCGCTGCGCAGAGAACAAGGGAGAGGTGTCGTGGAGGCTGCTCAGCCATGGAAGAGGGGAGAGGCAGAAGAAAAGAAAGGAAGGAGGAGGCGCTCCGCTGGGCAAAGAGGGGGTTCGGGAGGGGCCAGTGGCAGACAGGGAATGGGAGGGAGGAGGAAGGAATGAGAAAAGAAGTGGGCCCCTAGGGAAGTGAGAGGAAAATTATAGGAATGGGGAAGAAAAAGGGAAAAAAGGGCTTATGAAAAGTTTTTGAATTTCTGGATTTTAACTTGAATTTCTATCTCACATTTATGATTATTGATTTCAATTTTTACATGACATTTAAGATTTAAATTTAAAATTTTTAACTATTTAGATGTGAGCTTTTTGAAACTTCTTTAGCCATTGCTTCTCTTTTATTTAAGTAAATTGGACTTCAATTCTTATTCCCATTATTTAATACCTAAATTTTAAATTAGGTGTAGATTATTTGATTTTCTATTTCTTTTAACACCAACTTTGCTTTTAGAGTTAGATATTATTTCTTAATATATTGTTTTGTATGACACGAAACTCGAGATATTTCAAATAAATGTGCAAAAAGAAATTTTAAACACCAACAAATCGCATGAAATATTTTAACAATTAGATAATTTTGAACATCCAAATTTTGGGATGTTACATAAAGATATCCGCGTATTATGATGAAATAGGGATATGAAGAACACGCATGTCACCAAGAGCAACATGCTCCCGAATGAAATGCAGTCCAATCTATACATGTTTGGTACGCTGATGCTGAACCGGGTTGCCAGGTCAACCACTACCGACGGGGGCTGACACCACTGGGGCAGACATCGGGGCGTCAGTGCCACTGGGCGAGGACCAGTCGCCAGTGGCCAGTGAGGGCCAGCCGGTGCTTGGGGGGACTCCACTGGTACCTGGTCCTGCAACAACTTGTGATCTAATTGGCGAAGCTGAAATACCACAATCGAATAAAAAATCAAGGTTAAAGGGAGGCATAGGAGAGGCTTCGACAAAGGGGAAGGAGGACTCATCAAAAGCGACATGGCAGGAGATGATGATTCTAGAGGATGAAAGATCAAGACATCAGTAACCTTTGTGGTCGGATGGATAGCCAAGGAAGACACACAAGGTGGAACATGATGAAAGCTTGTTTAGAGCCGTGGAGGTTAGGTTGGGGTAGCACTTGCAGCCGATGATGTGAAGATGCGAGTAGGAGGGGGCAACACTGTAGAGGGCAAAGAAGAGAGTAGAAAATTAAGAGTTTTGGTCGGGTGGCGATTAAGGAGATAGGTGGTAGTGTGGAGGGCTTCCACCCAAAAAGTGGGAGGGAGGCTAGCCTGGAACATTAGCGATTGCATGATATCATTTATGGTGTGAATGATGCGTTCGTCTATCTCATTTTGCTGAGAAGTATAGGGACATGACATGCGGAGTGCAATACCATGGGTGAGGAAGAAAGTGTTAGTGGTGGAACTGTCGAATTCATGACTGTTGTCACACTGAACATTCTTTATGACGGCACCGAACTAGGTGCGAACATAAGTGACAAAGTGAGAAATGTGAGTGAAGGTGTCAGACTTAAGATGCAAAGGAAAAGTCCCAAAAAATGGGATCGGTCATCAAGAATAACAAGATAATATTTGTAACTGGACACACTGGATACAGGAGAGATCCAAAGATCATAATGTATTAAATAAAAAATATGACTAGCCCGAGAGGAGGAAGTGTTGAATGGCAAATGCATGTGGTGGCCAAGCTAACACGCATGACAAAGGGGATCAAACACAATTTTATTACATAGAAAAATACTAGAACTAGCAAGCTTAGACAAAGCTTCATGACTAAAGTGCCTAAGATGACGGTGCCACAACATGGAGCAGGAGGTGGCAGCAAAAGCATGGGGCTAGCGGAGGACTGGTGAAATGGATATAAGTCCCCGGAACTATTGTACCTGGCGATCGCGCTCTTTGTACAGAGATCCTTCATAGAGAAATTATAGGGATCAAATTCTATAGAACAATTATTATCAAGTGTGAACTGGTGAATGAAAATAAGATTTTTGATTATCTGTGGAGTGACAAGAATATGACACAAAAAGAGGGGGCATGGGTGGTAGGGAACGATAGCGAGCTGGTGGAGGTAACGGGCAGCATTGACCCATTACCGACAATGATGCTAAAAGGAGTAGATGTGAAGGGGTTGAAAATCAGAGAGTACAGGCATCTGAAGTCATGTGCGAAGATGCACCCGAATCCATATATCACTCAGTGGTGGAGGCAGGCGGTGTGAGCATTATTGTACTGGAAGCGTTGGCGAGGTGCTATTGGTCCCAGGAGCCAACTCCGGACTTTGGGGTCCATGGTGCCGACTAGGGCAGCCGAGGAGGGCCGCCAAAATCGCCGATGTGTCCAAGAGGGGCCGACGCATCGAACTAGATGCTGGGATGGTCTGGAGGAGGTGTGACGGTGAGAGCATGGGGTGTCGAGCACGACGGTGGAGTTGGTGCATTGGGCCAGGGACCAAGGATGCAGTGTGGCCACAACTGAATAGTCCCGATCTATGGGTTAAAAAAAGATGGCCACCCCATCTGCTCGGCTTTGTCGACTGCATGGCCACCTCCGCCGATGTTGGTGGCGGGTGCCCCACTGGTCCAGCTCGAGCCGCTGTTCCCACCATTGCCACTGGTGCCCTTGGTACGGCGGCGGTTGTGACTGTTGTTCTTTCGTAGCCGTCGTTCTTACCATTACCACCGCCACCCCCGCCTGGGCTCAGAGGGCTGGAGCCCTGCTATCCAACAATGAGGAAAACAGAGGGCGATGCAGCTGATCTGGAGTTCTTGGTGATCTCTTCAAGGAGAAGATGCGAATGAGTCTCTACGAACATAGGAAACGGCCATTGCATCTTGAGGATTGGCACCATATGATAGAACTTCTCCTTGAGGCTGCGAAGGACAAACAACACAAGTGTCCAGTCGAAGATAGGTTCATCGAGATCACCAAAACCATCTATCATACTCTTGAGTTTGTGACAAAAATCAGAGATTGATAAATCACCTTAAACGAAGTTGTGGAATTCCGCCTCCATGTACAGATCACAGATCTCCGTGTTGCCAAGGAATTGGTGCTCAAGGTTTGTCCACACGTTGTGGGAAATAGTGGTGGGGGGCATGATGATCTCTAGAAGGTTCGCAGCAATGGTGTCATAAAGCTATGACAAGACCACGCGGTCCATGCGTGCCCAATCCACCTGATCGGGAAGGGGGCTTATCGGAGAGGATGTGGTCTGTCAGGGTGTACTTGCCAAGCATGACGAGTAAGAGGCCACGCCCTTGCCATAGTTAGCGGAGGTGAAGTCGAGGGTGACTGGGGTAAGGGCCATGATGTTGAGGACTCCAACACCTTGGGCGTGAAGGGCGGCGATGGCATAATCCGGTTGGTTGGTGACGCCGTAAGCAAGGTCAGCAGCCAGGGCCTGATGATGTTCGGTAGTGATCGCAATGAGCACATAGCAGGCATGCGCGGCTTCTATGTACCCAGACCTTAAGCCCTACGCGGCTTGTAATTAATAAAGTGCATTAGTCTCTAACTATTAGTCTGCTGCAACTACCCTGATGGGCTTATTATTCATTGAAGTGGTGTTCTATCAAATAAATAAGTAATAATCCGTTGATTAGTGTTATTACCCCTCGATAATAACACGGGTTGCCATAACCTTCTCTCCCAAATCGAAATAGAAAGGGAGGGAACTATAGGGGCGATAGCCATGGAAGCATGGTTGGAGCGTGGGGAAGAAGTTCTTGTGGCTTACATGTTATTAACCTAACTTGGCCAATGTGCTATTCTATGTGGCAAAATCACCTACTCATTGTGCCACGCGGGCAATACCACCATGCGAAAACCGAGTCAGGGTGTTATTTGAATTAGATTACAAAATTCAGTGTCAAATATTTGATTTCATAGTTCAGAATGCTAGACAGAATTTCAAACAAAGTTTAGGGTGTTATATGGAGTTATTCCTGTAATATAAGTCGATGATAGGTGGTTTATAGTCGCTAAAAAAGAATACGATAAAAATTCTCACAAAAAAGAAAATATTATAAACCTTTATTTGGTGGACCTACATGCGATGAAGGGATTGAGAGTGTGATGTGTTAATTCGGCTATACCGGTATAAGCTATGTGATATATATTATGAGTATGTATATACAAGCATTGCAATAATGAAAGAAAAAAAGATGATGACATAAATAAATAATGTTATGTTATACTATGTGTACTATTTTGCTATGTAAGTATTTGGAAGAAAGTTTTGGTCAACAAGTATTAGGGAATATAGTAAGTATCTTCTTTTTTATAATATATAATAAAAATATTATAAATATAGTTCTACAATAATCTATTTTTAAAAAAAAATTATAAATTTATTACAACAAGGTGATGTCCGCGCAGCTACGCGGTAACCTTGCTAGTCGTGCCAAAAAAAAGGGAAAATCTGTTGAGTAGCACTGAAAATACACCATTTCCGGAAAATACCACTAAAAGAATCGGGCTCCGGATATTACCACCAAAAACTTCAATTTTCTTCGGAATCTAGCATTCTGGACAAAAATACCCCTCCCCCTCCCCTCCCTCACCTTCTCTCCTCCTGCGCCACCCCGTCCGCCTCCCCGCCCCCGCCTCGTCCTCGCCGCCGGCCTCCCCGCCTCCTCCCTCCTCACGCCGTCGCCTACCTCCGCCTCCTCCTCGCCCACGCCTCCCCGCTCCTCTCCCCGCGGCGCCCCGAGCGGTAGCGTCCTCCTCGCCCCCGCCTCCCCGCTCCTCTCCCCGCGGCGCCCCGCGCCGTCCGCCCCCTCTTCCCCCACCTCTTCGCCGCCGGCCTCCCCGCCTTCTCCTTCCTCACGCCGCCCCGTCTGCCTCCGCTCCACCGCACACCGGCTGCCTCCGCTCGCCCGCGCAGGTCGGCTGCGGGCCGAGGCGCGGCGATGGTGGCCGGCGTGCGGCTCGGCTGCGCGGGCGAGCGGAGGCAGCCGGTGTGCGGTGGAACGGAGGCAGACGGGGCGGGGTGAGGAAGGAGAAGGCGGGGAGGCCGGCGGCGAAGAGGTGGGGGAAGAGGGGGCGGACGGCGCGGGGCGCCGCGGGGAGAGGAGCGGGGAGGCGGGGGCGAGGAGGACGCTGCCGCTCGGGGTTGCCGCTCGGGGCGCCGCGGGGAGAGGAGCGGGGAGGCGTGGGCGAGGAGGAGGCGGAGGTAGGCGACGGCGTGAGGAGGGAGGAGGCGGGGAGGCCGGCGGCGAGGACGAGGCGGGGGCGGGGAGGCGGACGGGGTGGCGCAGGAGGAGAGAAGGTGAGGGAGGGGAGGGGGAGGGGCATTTTTGTCCAGAATGCTAGATTCCGAAGAAAATTGAAGTTTTTGGTGGTAATATCCGGAGCCCGATTCTTTTAGTGGTATTTTCCGGAAACGGTGTATTTTCAGTACTACTCAACAGATTTTCCAAAAAAAAAAAAGGACCGGCAATTACCCGGTGAGCTGTGTCCACCCACCAAGCTCGTCCTCCTCCCCGTCCCTATCGCTTCCGGTCCCCATCCCACCAACCCCCCGCCCCAGCCGAGCAAGTCACAGGAGCTGTGCAGCTCTGAGCTCTCCGCCCACATCTAAAAGCCGCTCCACCCCCACTCTCCCACCCAGCTGTTACCCGCCCGTTCGCTGAATCCTTCCCGGATATTTGCCAATTTCGCGCCTCGGATTTGATCCGCCCGCGCCTCGAGCTCCTCCTCTCAAGGTTGGTCCCTGCTCTGTTTCTGCTGGTTTGTAGCTTCTGTCTCGGTGTTTCGGGGGGTTGCTGACGAGGTGCTCGGCGGCAGATGGCGATAACGGTGAGGCGGTCGACGATGGTGCGGCCGGCGGTGGAGACGCCGCTGCGGCGGCTGTGGAACTCCAACCTCGACCTCGTGGTGCCGCGCTTCCACACGCCCAGCGTCTACTTCTACCGCCACCCCGAGGGGCCCGCGCCGGAGGGGTTCTTCGACGGCGACCGCATGCGGCGCGCGCTGGCGGAGGCGCTCGTGCCCTTCTACCCGATGGCTGGCCGCCTCGCGCGCGACGAGGACGGGAGGGTCGAGATCGACTGCAACGGGGAGGGGGTGCTCTTCGTCGAGGCCGACGCGCCCGACGCCGCCGTCGCCGACTTCGGCGACTTCGCGCCCACCATGCAGCTCAAGCGCCTCATCCCGGCCGTCGACTACACCGACGACATCTCCTCCTTCCCGCTCCTCGTGCTCCAGGTGAGCTCAATTTCTAGTAGCGGTTACAATTAGGCCCATGACGAACACAAAAGTGGTTAGTGGATGATATCTTTCTGGATGAGGAACGCATCAATGCTTTACGAGCTGCACACGGCAACACAATTTGGCGCAGCTATAAATCTGGTACCTCATTGGATAGCTGGGACCCTTGTTTGGTTGTTGATTTGATCCTCTGAGTTTGTGGCGCGGAGCTTAGCAGTGGACCACCTCATTCTGTTCTAGGTTGGCCTTTATTAGTTGTACGACTTGTATAGTTGTATCCAGGCAGTTGGTGTCTTGCTCTTGTGGGCGGGTGTCTATTTTTGGCTGGATGGGTATGCTTGGTCCGAAGATTCGGTTATAATTGCTTAGGAATTGCCAATGTTATCATTCAGACATGCCAACGTCCATTGAAATAAACCGTGTGCATCACCTTGACCAGGTCAAATCCAAGTATTTACAAATTGTTTTGTCAGTAAGTGATTGTATTTTGTATATTCGAAATCTGTTATTTATCTGCATTGTCGCGCGCTTGGTAATCCAAATATGAGTACCAGTTATTGTTGAGCTAATAAAGGAACTTGTCCCAACTCCCAATAGTTATGGTTGGTGCTATTAGTTTGCCAGCTTCCAACTTTACAAGACAAAAGGCAGTTGGTTCTCACTTGATTGCATTTATCCCACTGAATCTATATTCGTGTATTGTTTTTTGTAAATAGGTTTGGACCTTGGTTCATAAATTTGTGATCACGAGTATCTCCTTATGCTGTCATCCACAAGTTATGGATCTGAGCAAGTTATTCACAAGTTTTGTACTATTAGCTAGGTTGATGAGACAGATGCAGAATATACTGTTAAAACTGTAATATAGCAGACCTTATACCCATGCACAAGGGAACAAACTGTAGATAGGAGGCATATTGATTGTGAGCTTATGGTTATACAGAGACTGGCCAGTAGTGTCTCTCACACACACTTGAAGCTAGCACGACAATTATCGTTTGAAGTTGGGATCCCTTTGAAGTTTGGCATTAGGCTCTTTTCTACCAACTCCCTTCACCCCATTACACCATCGTTTTATACCCTGATGCTAATGTCAATCATCAATTAGAATACATCCCTAGTAGGGACTCCTTATGTCACATGCCAATTTACTGTTTACGCATGTGAACAGTACCTGGGTACTATAGCAGACACGCAGTGCTGTAGTAGTCGCTTATGGCAAGATCAGATTAGTTAAGATAGAGATAAAAATAGTTAGTTTTCTTATTATATGGGTTTACCATCTTGTAAATATATTCCATCTATTATATATAGGTTTCTTTAGGAATAGATATTGTTTCTTAGAGGTCAAGTCGAGTTATCTCTATAAAAGGGATAACATGTATCTATTATTATCAAGCAATGAATAATGAAGAAGTATTTCCAAGTCCCTGATTCCTAACTCTGGTCTCTCCCCTAGACCGGCTACTCTAGATTTATTCCTCCTCCAATCGGTGCCCTCTTTCATCTAGCGTCGTTCTATCTTAAATCGTCGTCGTCTGACCTCTCTCCAACGGATGTTTATCTTATTATGAACTAAGGTTTATGACACCTTATGATGGTTTCAAAAGGAAAAAGTTTGGTATGAGGGTGACCCTATGTTAGGTGAGGATTATTACATCTTGAGTTAGACAAGCCATTTGCAACGTAGGCTTCTCTGTGAGTTGGCAATATAATGACTCAGAGGATGGAAATGCTTCTTTCAGATTGCTTGCCAGAATGCTTATCATTTGTTCGGTTCATGCCCCTTTGTTAGTGTTAATCAGAGGCTTCCAAATTTTCAAATATACCGTGCTGTGCACTCAGCTAATTCGTGCACCTGTCTGTTTTCATACTAGAATACTTCGCTATCTCATCTTCTGATTCATGGTCCGGATTTAGTCATGTGGCTTGTGTTGGTTGCCAGATGCAATTATTTTCTTATTAATGAGTAATGACGTCATTGGGTAGCTTATTATACTGGACAAACTCGTACGTACCTGTACATTTTGATTCACCAATTGTCGGTTGTAATATAAACGACCATTTTTTCAGTGTTGCCTAACCTATAAATGTATTTGGTTTATGTTTTAGAGTAAGTGGGACAATAATCCAATGGATCAATCTTATACCTCTTGGAAATCACGTGTGCCCACAACAGAATGTGGTCTAATATGCATGCATGCAATGCTAATCAATTATCACCATATTGTGCTGCAATAGATATTTAATCATCCCTCGTAAAAAAAAGGATATTTAATCATCAGTACACATTTTTGACATTATGAAGTATGTTGTGGTTTCATGGTTAGGTTCAAAGAACTTTCCCTTGACATTTATTACTTACAAGTTTACATGCCTGCATGGCTCCTCATGTTCATTGACAATTGTACATGCTAGATGAGTTTTGGGGCCAGGGCTAGTTGTTTAGTCGTCACCTGTTTGTCTAGAGCTTTCTTTGGACTTCGTTGCAGCTGGTTTCAAGGAACATTTTGATGGTAGAATCAAAAATAGAGAATCTGATTAAAGGGAGTTGAGATTTGCAATGCTTTACATAACAAAAGTATGGTTAGGACTCAGAAATTAGAGTTCATGTGTTTATGGCTGCACTTAAAACTATTTTGATAATAATGCTTATGTCTTACATCTTAAGAATTGTAAATCCAGTCAAAGTTCCAGTCTATGTGCGTAAGGATGGTATGAAATTGGATTTCAGTTCAAATATACAATTATATATTATAGAGGTTTAAAAAACAAATTTGTATATTGATTTTGTTGTTCCATGGTTAATATCACATATCCAGGTTATTTGTGCCTACAATTGAAGCAACTTTCTGGTTCATTCATGTTCTATTTCATATGTTTATCTTAGTGGCTTATTTCAGCCATATAATAATGGGTAGAATGGTAGCTACAGCTGGAAATATGCATTCTGTTCATTTTCGTAAGAAAGGAAGGTATAACATGTCAAGAGGCTAATTCTCCTTTATTTTGATTTTTTACTCCAGGTGACCTACTTCAAGTGTGGAGGCGTCTCCCTTGGTGTTGGCATGCAACACCATGTCGCAGATGGCATGTCCGGCTTGCACTTCATTAACTCATGGTCAGACCTCTGCCGTGGAACTCAAATTGCAGTTATGCCCTTCATTGACCGCACTCTCCTCCGCGCCCGTGATCCACCGACTCCATCTTACCCACATGTTGAGTACCAGCCTGCCCCAGCCATGCTGTCCTCCACGCCCCAGGCTCTCACTGCTAAGTCAATGCCGCCTCCCACTGCTGTGGACATCTTCAAGCTCACTCGCTCAGACCTTGGCCGCCTACGCTCGCAGCTCCCCATGGGTGAAGATGCACCACGGTTCAACACATATGCAGTGCTAGCTGCGCATGTCTGGCGATGTGTCTCCCTTGCACGCGGCCTGCCTCCTGAACAGCCCACCAAGCTGTATTGTGCCACTGATGGGCGACAACGTCTGCAGCCTCCACTTCCAGATGGTTACTTCGGCAATGTCATCTTCACTGCCACCCCACTGGCTGAGGCAGGCAAGGTAACCAGCAGGCTGGCTGATGGAGCAGCGGTCATCCAGGGAGCGCTAGATAGGATGGTCGACGACTACTGCCGCTCAGCATTGGACTACCTGGAGCTGCAACCGGATTTATCAGCACTGGTCCGTGGAGCGCACACTTTCCGGTCCCCTAACCTCGGACTCACTAGCTGGGTGCGCCTGCCGATCCACGATGCTGATTTTGGATGGGGTCGGCCGGTGTTCATGGGTCCTGGTGGCATCGCATATGAGGGGCTGGCATTCGTCCTCCCGAGTGCGAACAAGGACGGCAGCCTGTCCATCGCCATCTCGTTGCAGGCTGAGCACATGGAAAAGTTCCGAAAGCTGATCTTCGAGGTGTAATTAAACAGACTGCATTACTTATGTCAGAAAGAAGTTACAGGGGCAAGAAGCTTTAGGTTGTGCTAAGCTTCTCTGGGTTAAAATGCCTGAAGTTTCAGGTGAACACCGTGGCTGTGTTGTTGCTCTTGTTTAGTGAATTCGTCGGTCACTCCTTTTATGCCTTCGGTTGGAGGGCTATTTTGGACAACACTAATTGTATCGAGCTATCAATAACGAGTTTTCCCTTTTTTTGTTTTGGAGAAATCAACAATGAGGAAAGGGGTTGTATTCATTGCAACCAGAATAGATTGGTCACTGCGTTCAGCATCTCAAAGGCTCACTTGTTGTAACTTCAGTTCATTTTGGCAATGCACAAGAATGTACAGCACAAGACTAGCCTGACTTGAGTTTGAGCTGCAAGTGAATCTTGCATGTAAGGTTGACTCGAGTTTGTTGCCTCTATTGCAATGCTGCATTCCTTACTGATGTTTTAGGTGTAGCCCGTAACGGGTTCATTTCTTCTTTTCAGACTCAAAAAGAGCCACGATCTGGAGCGAACTCTCCCGGACTCACTGAGCTGCGCGGTTGTACATGCAAACGGAGGAGGCAGAACCATGCCAAGACGAAGGCGATTCTTTTCTACCGTGTCTTATGGGTTTAGATCTTACCACAAGTGTTTGTGTGAACGAATCGAATGCCTAGTGATAGAGAAATCGTTCCGTTTGTTTGTTTGAGTGAAATTATAAACTGAAAAAAGGGGCTGAACATGTACCCATGGTTTTGGATATGGATTAAGAAATACTAACGCAGTACCGTTCTACTTAAAACTAATAAGATAGACACCTCTCTTTCTCAGCGACCGCTCCTCTCGCTCTCTTTCTCTGCTTGGCTTTCCCATTCCCCAAACTCACTTTACTCGCTCTCTCTTTCTCCGCTCGGCCTTCCCATACAGAGTTCGTCCGGCGAGCTCGTATTCAGCAGCGGCGACTCTGGCGAGCTCATATCCAACAACGGCGATTGGCTGCAAGCTCATTCCCTCAACTCTCCTCTATCGTCGACCCTGTTATGAATAGCACTTGTATTCAATATGAGGTCAATGGGCCGGTATATATACACAAAGTACAGGTGGTAAATATACAAAGAACCCCTCATAACAATGGGGAATAACAAACTATACATATATCTCTAACACCCCCCTCAAACTCATGGTGGATCAACAGCACTGAGTTTGGAGAGGTAGAAGCTGTGCTGTGCTCGAGTCTGGGCCTTCGTGAAGAAATCCGCTATCTGAAGCTCTGAAGGCACATACTGAAGAGTAATCACTTGATCATACACACAAGACCTTATGAAAGAAGCATCAACACCAATATGCTTGGTGAGCTCATGCTTCACAGGATCACGAGCAATACTGATAGCACCTGTACTGTCTGACAAGAGAGGAGTCGGTGTAGTGACAGAAACACCAAAATCCTCAAGTAACCACCGTAGCCAAGTAATCTCTGCTGTCAAGAGAGCCATAGCTCGCAACTCAGCATCTGCACTCGAACGGGACACTGCAGTCTGTTTCTTCGTCTTCCAGGCAATCAGAGAACCACCAAGAAAAACACAGTAAGCAGAGATAGACCGGCGATCAGAGGGATCGCTGGCCCAAGTAGCATCCGAATAGGCCTGAAGCTGTAACGAGCTGGAACGTGGAAAGAAGAGACGGCGAGAGATAGTCCCGCGAAGGTATCGCAGAACTCGAAGAAGGTGGTTGTAGTGTACCTGAGTAGGAGCTGAAACAAACTGACTCAGAATATGAACTGGATAAGTGATATCCGGACGAGTAACAGCAAGGTAGACAAGACTCCCAACAAGATGACGATAGCGAGTCGGATCAGAAAGAGGCTCGCCATCGGAGAGTCGGAGGTGAACATTGAGCTCCATGGGAGTCTCAACAGTACGCTGATCAGTGAGAGAGGCGCGATCAAGAAGATCCTGAATATATTTCTCTTGGGACATAAAGAAACCATCTGGAGTGAAAGTAACCTCAATCCCAAGGAAGTAACGAAGAGGACCAAGGTCCGACATAAGGAACTGCTCACTAAGACGAGCCTTGACAAAGGCAATGTACTCAGAATCATCTCCCGTAATGATCATATCATCAACATACAGGAGAAGAAGAGTCCGACCACGAGACGAAGTGTGAACAAAGAGCGCAGGATCATGATCACTAGCTGAAAAGCCAGCAGCAGTGACCACAGAGGAGAAGTGCTCAAACCAAGCACGAGGGGCTTGTTTAAGGCCATAGAGAGAGCGACGAAGGCGACAGACCATGCCCTCAGGAACAGAATACCCAGGTGGCGGATGCATGTAGACCTCCTCGCGCAACTCGCCATTAAGAAAGGCATTCTTGACATCAAGCTGAGAAACAGACCAGTGGCGAACAGACGCCACCGAAAGAAGAGTGCGAACAGTGGTCATGTGAGCCACAGGAGCAAAAGTCTCGTCGTAGTCAACACCATGCTCCTGCTGGAAACCACGAGCAACAAGACGCGCCTTATAGCGCTCAAGAGAGCCATCGGAGCGAGTCTTAATCTTATAGACCCACTTACAAGTGATGGGATGAGAATGAGATGGAAAAGGAACAAGATCCCAAGTACCAGTACGCTCGAGGGCAGCAATCTCCTCGGCCATGGCAAGCTGCCACTCAGGGTGAGTAACAGCATCCCGGTAGGAGACATGCTCACGAGTAGCTGCGCCAGCAAAGGCAAAACGGGCAGGAGGCCGAATCGACTGGCGATCGCGGAGAGCGTAGCGAGGAGAAGATGACCCATCAGGGGAAGATGGAGCATCAGAAGAAGAGGGAACATCAGAAGAAGATGGCTCATCTGGAAGATCCTCAATACGAGGTCGACGAGTGTAGAAGATAAGAGGAGGAGGTACTGTAGTGGGAGGAGCCTGGGGAGTCGTAGGAGACGACACAGGCGGCGACAACGGTGGAGAGGCCACAGGAGGAATATGTGGAGACTCAGTGGGACAGGTGGACGAGGGCAAAACAGATATAGGTGTATCTGGAAAGGTCAAGAAAGACAGAGACTCCACAGAGGAAGCCGAAGGAGAGGCAGGACGTGGGTAGAATGGACGAGACTCGTCGAAAGTCACATCCCGAGAAACCCGCATCCGACGACCAACAGAATCCCAGCACCGATAGCCCTTGTGCTCGGCACTGTATCCTAGAAAGACACACTCAACAGACTGAGCGGTCAGTTTGGTGCGTTCTCGAGGGGCGAGGAGAACGTAGCAAACGCAGCCAAACAGATGAAGGGTAGAGTAGTCAGGAAGAAGACCACAGAGACGCTCAACAGGGATCGCTCCCTGAAGAGCAGAAGAAGGCTAGATGTTGACGAGATAGGTGGCAGTGGAAACAGCCTCGGCCCAAAAGTGAGGTGGAATAGAGGCGGCGATCATCAGAGCACGAGCCGTCTCAAGGAGGTGACGATGCTTGCGCTCAGCGACACCATTCTGAGCATGAGCACCAGGACAAGAGAACTGAGCGAGAGTGCCCTGCTCAGCAAGGAAGCTGCGCAGGTAACGAGAGAGGTACTTGCCAGCAGAATCAGCACGAAAGACACGAATAGGAGTGGAGAACTGTGTGTGAATCATAGTGGCAAATTTTTTATAGATAGACAAGGCCTCACTACGAGAAGACATGAAATATATCCAAGTATGGCGAGAAAAATTATCTATAAAAATGATATAATATCGATGACCCCCTTTCGAAACGAAGGGAGCCGGACCCCAAACATCTGAATGAACAAGATCAAAAGGGCGCTGAGACATAGACTCACTATGAGGATAAGGAAGCTGGATCTGTTTACCTAACTTACAGCCCTGACAATCTAAAGACACGTCTCCTGAGACAGACCCCAGAAGACCACGACGAACTAAGGACGACAGACGGGATCCACACAGATGGCCAAGACGGTGATGCCACTGCTGGAAAGAGCCGGTAGACGAAGTGGCAGAAGCGGAGAGACTGGCGGCGATGGTGGCAGCGGAAGGAAGGTGAAGCCAGTCAAGCTCCCAGAGACGTTGTGAGTCACGGCGCCGAGGGCCAGAACCAACCAGAGCTCCCGTGTGGCAGTCCTGAACACAACAAGAGTCAGAGTCGAGAATGACCCGATAACCAAGGTCAGTAATCTGCCCAGCAGAAAGAAACTGCAAGGTAAGGCGAGGAACATGAGCAACAGAAGGAACATGAAAAGATGAGTTGCTAAGAGATCCTCGACCAGAGACAGAAAGAGATGTACCATCAGCAGTAAGAACACTGACAGGAGAATCAAGAGGTGTAATAGAAGACAGAGTGGAAGGATCAGGAGTCATGTGAAAAGATGCTCTAGAATCAAGAATCCACGGGGAGGTACCTGACTGTGTAGGAGGTGGTCTCTCAGTGCCCGAAGAGTCAGTGGCAGAACCTGCAGAACCTGTCGAGGGAGAACCTGAAGCGGCAAGTAGGCGTCGAAGTCTGGCTATCTCCTGCTCGGTGAGAGAAGCTGCTGAAGAAGTCGAGGCAGACGTCGTCGTAGAAGCACTAGTGCCAGTAGAAGAACGGCGTGAAAGATGCCGCTTCTTCTTGTAGCACTGGGACTCAGTGTGGCCATCCTTGTCGCAGTAGGAACAGTGAGGACGGCCACCACCACCTGTGGTAGCCGCTGGAGGAGGCAGTGTAGCAGGCGGACGAGCGGCGAGCACAGAGGGGAGTGGTATCAGACCAGCACCACTCAAACGAGTCTCCTCTGCGCGTATCTCGGTAAGAGCCTCCAGGAGAGTGACACGAGGGTGGCGTGCAAGGAGCTGGGCACGCCTTTGCTCGAACTCAGGACGAAGGCGAGTAAGGAACTCGTAAACCCGCTGAAACTCCAGGTCAGCACGTACATCCAGGCAGCACGGACAGGTACGACAGCCAGCAGTGCGAAGTGAGTCCAACTGACGCCAGACAGCAGAACTCTGAGCGTAAAAAGCGTCAACAGTAGCATCACCCTGCTGAAGAGAGTGCTCCTGGCGGACCACGGACAGGTACAGGGCATCACCAGAGGGCTCGTAGCGCGGACGAAGATGAGTCCACATCTGGAAAGCCAAAGGGAGTCCCACAACCTCAGAAGAAAACTGAGGCTGGACACTGGCGATGAAGACAGCAGCAGCCCGAGCGTCATCATCGTACCACTGAGTGTAGACGGTCAGACAATCCTTGTAGGAATCCAGAGCCTCCTGGTAGGCAGAGGCAGCTTCATCATCAGCTTCATCATCAGCAACAGCCTTATCGGCTGTCGGGGGCAATGCAACAGGCGTAGGCTCCGTCGGAGGAATAGGGCAAGGCGGGCAGGTGACATCGCCAGAGAGGACGCCCCAGAGACGAAGACCACGCATGTGAATGCGCATGTGAGACACGAAGTCGGTGTAATTAACACCATCAAAGATCACCGGGCAGCGAGGGAGGGAAACGGTGCCCATTGGTAGGCGGCGCTGGACGGCGCGACGACCAAGGCAACGAAGTCTAACAGGCGGCGCTGGACGGCGCGGCGGTTAGAACGACGTTTTTTTTTCGGCCGGCTAAACCCTAAAACCGGCTAAAACAGGCCTCTGGCCCGTTACAACGCACGCACACACGGCTTAGGAAAGGCGGCGGCAGGCGGCGCGGCCTGGGGGCCTGGGGAAGGCGGCGGCGTCCGGGAGGCGGCGGCGCGGCCTGGGGAGGCGGCTCGAGCGGAGAGGTCGGGGAGGCGGCGTCCGGGTCGGCGGCGGCGAGAGAAGGAAGACCGACGGCCGACCAGCCTCGCGGGTCTTTGGGACGTGCGTCACCGCGCGGAAGGCGTCGATCTCGGCGGAGACGAGCGGCAGATGGAGCCACCCCGAGGAGGTCGTGGCGACGGAGGACGGCGGCGGCGTCCGTGAGGGAGGAAGAGGCGGCAGCGCTCGGGGAAGGCTGCCGATCCGATCTGGAGACAAGCACGGCCGGCCCTAGGTATGACAAACCCTAGGCTCTGATACCATGTTATGAATAGCACTTGTATTCAATATGAGGCCAATGGGCCGGTATATATACACAAAGTACAGGTGGTAAATATGCAAAGAACCCCTCATAACAATGGGGAATAACAAACTATACATATATCTCTAACAGACCCCACCGCGCATTGGATCTGGGGGCTTAAAGGGGTGCCACCGCCAAATTTGGCATTGGAGGAGGGAAATCTAGCTCCTCCGCTATGGGTTCACCCTCCCCTAGTCATAGAAGGAGGTTAGGGGAGACGACGGCCTGGTGGTACCGTGGTGGGTGGTGGCAGAGGTGATGGGTAGGGTAAGGGGGCAGTGGTTGTGGCGGGTTGGACTGGGTGGCATGGCGGGGAGAGGTCGGGGAGCTGGTGCAACAAGGCGGCGATGGCGTCGCCGACCACAGGTGGTGGTAGAGGAGGCGAGGGGTGATGGAGGAGGTGCGCGGAGCTGCCTGGGGGCGATACAATGACGGTGGCCAGCGACGAGATACATCATATACCATTCAAAATACTCCAATGGTATACCGTTTGTTAGTTGCTCTCTCTTGGATTGGCTGCAAAGCCGTCATCGTGGACACGCCTACCTTGTGCTCTTTGCGGGATCGTTTTCTTGCTAGTGAAGAAGCGCTAAGCTACGGTCGCTCACACCTGTTCCCATTGTAATGTGATGGCTGGCACGCGACTGACATGTGGGGCACCATGGGTGCTGAGGCTGACCCATCCATACTCCACTCCTATTCTACCGACAACTAGATTCGTGACTTTACTCCCTAGGGTCCGAAAAAAGCTCAAAAAAGTTTTAAAAAAACTTGAAAAAGACGAATTTAGAAATAGTAAAAAATAAATCAGAAGGTAGAAATTGAAGCCGAAATAAACGGGCCTTAGCCATTGGCAGGGGCGGAGAGAAGGGGGGCGGGCAGGGGCCTAGCCCCCCAATAGTCCACCAAATGCATTAATAGGACCCCTTAATCACCCTTCATCATAGTCAATTAGTCAATTAGGCCCCTGCATTTCTAACACAAAATCATTGCTTAGTGACTTGAGAAATGATGGCTGGGAACCACTTCTTGAGGAGGTGAAAGCCTTTTGTGACAAGCACGAGATTGAGATTTCGGATTTAAATCGCAAGTAAGTTATTATCTTACCTTCAGTTTTTTAATATGAGCACAAATACATATTTTTTTTATTCTTATGGTACATATCTAACTTGTTTAACTACATGTCGCAATTTGTAGGTATGTGGATGTGACCAAATCTCGGAACAAAAATGATAATACCACCACTCTTCACCATTATAAAATAGATGTGTTTAATGTTGCGGTCGACCAACAATTGATTGAGTTAGAAGATCGATTCAGTTCTCAAGCAACAGAGCTTCTATCACTTTGTGCCTCACTAGATCCAAGAAAAGATGGCTTTGACATTTCAAAGATAAGTGCTCTGGTGGAAAAGTACTATCCCGCTGATTTTTCAAGTCAAGATCAAGCTCAATTGGAGTGTCAACTACCACATTTTTCGACTTGATGTATGCAATTATCTAGAGCTAAGTATATTGCCATCACTTGCTGATCTAACAAAGGGACTAGTGAGATTAGGTAAAAATTCTATTTATCCAATGGTCGATAGATTGCTAAGATTAGTCATAACTCTTCCAGTATCAACAGCGACCACTGAGAGAGTCTTTTCAGTATGCTAGACGTATGCTACATTATTTTGCCATATGTGTTATGATTGAATTTATATGACAATATATATGCGTATGTTTAATTATATATGTGTATGTCTAATTTTGCCGACACACGGCGCCCAGGACCCATGACGCCGGCGCCTTGGCGGGTCGGCCCCCCCCTTTGTCTGGATCCTGGCTCCGCCCCTGGCCATTGGATAAAAAAAAACAAAGGATAAAATCGATTCGGATACTACAGCAAAGGTTATGTGGCAGATACTATAGAAAATACTGTAGCATCTTCTCTGTAGCAACTGATCGGCACTATTTTTTGTATCCGACGGCTGAAAATCTCACGGAGTCACAGCCACTCCTATACTTCGTGAAGAGGTCTCAATGCTGTCCAGCCGTTCAAAACTTCGAAACACGAAGCGAGGCCCACGACCGAGGCACCGTCTTCCTCGCCGCCTCCGCCCACACCCACTCCTCTACCGCTCCCCACGTCTTCCACGATCGGGCGGCGTCCGCGACCGCCGATGTCGTCCATCTAGGCCGCGTCGTTCCGCAGCCGCTAGCCACCCGCCGCGCGCGGTTGAACATTCCGTGGATGTTGGCGCGCGCGGCCACGTGCGCTGCGCGGGCTCCGCCGCGGCCGTTGGCCTGCTACCACCGCGCCTCCAGCGTTGGATGGACGTGGACGCGGCCCCGCCCGTTGCACGTCGGGGCGCCGCCATGGCACGAGCGGCCGGCCTGCCGCCGCCGCATTGGGGGGGGGGGGGGGGGGGGGCGTTGGCCCACCGGACGCCTCGGCTCCGTCGCTGCCCGGCCTTGGCCATGCCGTGATGCTTCCGCGAATCCGCGCCATGTCGATTTCCCGGGCCGTGCGCCGTCGTGCCGCCTGTGCTGGGCCGACGTGGCGCCCCGTGCGGTGATCACTCGCCGCGCCCACCGCGCTCTGGCTCGACGCCCGTGGGCGATCTGGGTTGGTTGGCGCCCGTGTGCTGCCCAAACGCCGCCGCGCCGTGCCCCATGTGTACCGTACGTGTTAAATTGGTGAGCGGCATGCCATATGCTCGTACATCACAAATCAAAATGAGTCTGAGAGAAAAAAATTTCATCATCTTAATTCCTTGCCTGATTATGCTAGCTGCTTGATGGGAATTTTTCAGGTACACCGAGCGTGCTACTGCTATTGTGCTACTCTTTGTACACAACAACAGGTATATCATAAGCAGTTTCCATTTTAAACTTTTTTTGTTATGCCAATTTCCGGTTGCTACATTGTCTGTCTGGTGTTATTGTTTCGTAGATATGAATCGATGATCATGTACATCTGCTTAGCACCACAAAGTATGTTGAAAAAAAAAGCAATCAATAACTTGGGATATTTAGCTGTCACAAGATTTGTCCTGGTTCTAGAATATTCTCCAGAAAAAAAATGAAAAGTAAAAAAAAAACCACCAACTCTGCAGAGCTTGTTTAGAATGTGGCAGTCAAAACGAACGCCGGGGTACGGATAGGGGTGCTACTACCTCATTTTGTCTCCTCTTTCGATGCTTAATTGCAGGTTTAGTCCAACAGTAGTCATTAGTCGTTGATTGTACTGTCGTCAGGATCCTAACCTGAGTTTAACAGTTTCTCACCATTTCTCGAGGGAGCAGCCCTGCTTTGGATTCCGCTTTTGTTTACTAGTAACAAACTTTCTAATTAGGGCGGGTTAATCACCCCTCGCGCAGGAGCCGAGCCGAGCCACGCAGAGCGAGCCGATCCCCCGCGCGGCTCGGGCCGGTCGGAGCGAGCAGGAGGAGAAGGCGTGGAGTTGGCGCCTGTGCCTTGGCGGCGCTTTGCTATATGAGTCCCCCTCCCTTTGCATGGACGCCACTTACTGCTTGCAAAGAAAGACCAGCGCGAAGGTGAGAGCGCCCACTCTCCTCCCCCCTCCTCTCCTCTCTGCTCTTCTTCTCTTCGCCGCTCTTTGATTCGTTCGTCTCTTTCCCCCCAAGAACCCGTAAGATTCTCTCCCTTTCTACCCCCATCTTCTTCGGTCTCGTCTTGCTCGATCTCGCGCGTCCGCTCGTTTTTAATGTAGCTTCTGTTCTTCTAGGTGTTCTTTGCTGGTGTTCTTGTCGGGTAGCGCTACGTGCTGAGGCCTTGGGTCTCCAAAGCTTTGCGAGATTTTAGCCCTCTCCGTTCTTATCGTGCGTTCTTTTGTTGTTCTTGACGTTGCTGTTGTCGATCTTGCTGGTGTCGGTGGTTTTCTTGGAGGAGGAAGCTAAACGAGCACCGGCGACTCTGTGGTGATCTCTGTTCGCCCCTCTTCTCGGAACTCGATGGTCTTGGTTCTTTCCCACCTTCCGTTTCTTGATACCTGGCCTCCTCTCTTGTTGTTCTTGCTGCTAATGATGTCGAATATTTGTCGAGTTCTAGTGAGTACTGTTCGAGAGTTCGTCTCTGCGCCCTTCGCTCTCCAAAGCTTTCGCGATTTTTACCACTCTTCAATCTTCTCTGGTGTTGTTGCGTCCTTTCCGTTTTCTTGTTGCTGTTACCGCTGTTGTTGGTGGTTTTCTCGGAGGAAGAGGAGGCTAACGAGCACCCGCTACTCCATGGTGATCTCTGTTCGCCTCTCTTCTCGGAACTCGGCGGTCTTGTTCTTCCCACCATCAGTTTCTTGATGCATCCTCTTGTTATTCTTGGTGCTACTGAGGTGTACGGCAAAAAGAGGATAGCTGTTTCGTCTCCGTTGCTTGTTTTTCTTTTTGAACTTTATTTTCCCTTTCGGAATGTTTAAGAGATCGCCGTTTCTTCGCGTGGGTTTAGGGTTTTAGAACGTATGGATTTGTACCATCCTTTTCTTATTCCTCCTGTCGTCGTTGCTGTTGTTGTTCTTGACGCTAATGCGTGAGCGATAACTAAATGGTCTCCGCCGGTCTATCTTACGATTCTTACCTGTATTTCTTGCTTTAATTTCTGTTTTTATATGTTAAGTCTACATTTCTTCCTGTTTCAAGAAAGAAAAAAAGCCTCCGTTTCTTTATTTTGCCTTGCTCGACGATATCTGTCCGTTTTGTTGTAGTGTGTAATGTGGGTTGCAAACTAACTTTTTATTCCTTTTTTCGGTTTTGATATGTGGTAGAGTTTGCCATTTCTTGACGTGGGGTTCCTTCTTCCTGACCGAGTGGTTGATTTTTGCAATATTGAATGGTCTGTTCCTGTTTATTATCGTTTTCTTGTTTGATCCCACTTCCTGGGACGTTGTGCAGTGTCACATTGTTAAGAAGTTCGTTCCTGGCAAACTTATATGTAGGACATCCTTGAATCATCCTAGATATTGAATTTGTGGTGCACCGATGTTTTTACTGTTTCATTATTCTTCTTGCTGAAAGCTGCTGTGCGCTGCAAGCTCGATAATCTATGTTTATCCTTCTTCTCGGAACTACTGTTTCAAATTTCCTTTCTGGGTTTTGATATGTTGAAGAGGTTGCCATATCTTCAAGTGGGTTTCTTCTTTCAGATTGGCTAGTTCGTTCTTGCAGATGATCGCATTCTTGTCTACTACATTTTTTTTGTTCGTTTTCACTTCACTCGTACATAATGCCCTGACAAATGGTCTGTCATTTGCAAACATATAAAAACAGACCTTGAAATTCTCATGAGTTGATCAACTTATTTCACTTTGAAATTTGCTATTGTGATTTGGGTTTTGTGAAGCTTCTATGTATTTTGTTACGTTTATGCCTTAATTCACCTTAGGTTTAACCTTCGAGATAGATCGTAGGTGCAAAACATGGCATAAATGCATCCTGAAGATCAATTGCTACTTCCAAATTATTTAAACATCCTGGAATGCATTCAGGGGCCATGTTTCCAAGCCTCGGACACACCCTGCATAGAAATGCTTTCATGGGATCATTTTAACACCATCTTTGCTGGCTCCTCCTTCATGGAAAGCATGGGATCATTTATGCTTTGAGTCTTGCAAACAGTGGCATATCTATCTTTTTTCTTTCTGCAATGTAATCCTAATTCTACATACAATAGCACGATGCTACCACTGAACCTTTTTATTCGTATTTCATCACTGCTTTCTGGTATTTATGTGATCTGTAACCCGATGCCAGTTTGTTCATTTCCTCTAATTTTCTTGATACATATTTTTAGGAGATTGTATTCATATTGTATGTTTCAGGTAATCAAACTCCGCTATGAATGCATTACATCCTGTGACAGCAAAGCGTACTTACAGGGGAAGGAATGGCAGAGTTGAGTGTGCCGTGTCAGCTATGCAAGGACGCCGTCCAGACATGGAAGATGCTGTGAGTAACCTTCCAGTCTCTTATAGGATCTATGAGTGGATAGTTCTACGAAATTCGTGATTGACTTGCAAGTAATTGTGGTGAAATACTAAAGCCTAATTTCTAGCCTTCTTATTCTCCAGCATGCAATTTTGGTAGATCTTGATGTTTCCACTGCCACATCATTCTTTGGTGTTTATGATGGCCATGGAGGTTTGATATTCAATCTCATCCTCTTATAAACAACAAAATTCAAATCAATGATACTAATCAGCGCGTAGGTGTAAAATGCACACCGGAAAGTTACCACCAAATGTGAATAAAGTTACCATCGATAGCAAGTGTAGTTACTACCAAATACTTATAGTACACACCGAGTAGTAACTTTTCATACATTCGATAATAACTTTTCTCACAAGGAATAGTAACTTTTCGGTGTGAAACTGACGCGCACGGAACGCGTAGGCGCTCATTAGCGTATCCATATTATGTGTGTGTGTGTAAAAGCTTCAAGAGTTTTGTTGATCCATCATCTTTTTTTTGTAACAGGTAACATTTACTACGATAGTTATGTACCATGACATCTGAGTTACTTATTTTTCTGTTTCAGGACCTGCTGTTGCACAATATTGTGCGCAGCACTTTCATGTTGAGGTTCTCAACCATTCAGAGTTTCGTAGTAATCTGCCTAATGCAGTGGAGAGAACGTTTTTCAGGTTATTTTCTAGCTAATTAATTGGTGCACTCTATATTTTTTGTCCATAGTTTTATCACCTGTTGCACATGTAAATATGAGATGTAATCTCTATTCCCACTTAATTGTTGCAGAATGGATGAGTGTCTGAGAGAACAGGAGGCACGGCGGGAATTAGCTAAGTGTACTGGTAAGGACTACATGGAACGACCTGGCAAGGCTTCTTTCCTCGATTGTTTTTGTGTGAAGGTAATATCTCAATTATTTGTATGTAGAAAATCTAAGATTCTGAAAATCTATTATTCACTGCAGCTTGGTTTTTGTTTCCAGAGGCCTTCCTATCATGGGCCAGTAGATGAAGGATGCACCGCATGTGTGGCTCTCATTAGAGGCAACCAGATCATTGTGGGAAATGCTGGTGATTCTCGTTGTGTACTCGCAAGGAATGGTCAGGTGCAGTGACTACTTTTCTTGTCAATTGTCTGGCTGGTACCTAATCAGCATGCTATCTTGTCATAATAGATGCATTATAATCGTGTCTAAATATATTTCGATTGTATTCAAAGGCAATTGCTTTATCAGCCGATCACAAACCACACGTTCCGAATGAAGCCCAGAGAATACAAAACGCAGGATGTTCTGTAAGCTTTTCTAGAGGTGTCTATCGTATTGATGATGGAATCGCAGTCTCAAGAGCGATTGGTATAGTTTTATCTGATTTTTTTGGTTGGTTGTGGGGTTATACAATCTATCACACTGTAATTGATGTTTGTTTCCTTACATTTCAGGTGATATGAAGTTCAAAAAGAATAAAAGACTGTCTCCTCAACTACAAGCATTGACTTGTTCTCCTGATATTCGCTCTGTAAGTATAACTAAGTTCCGTTGACGAAGTGTAAGTTTGTCCCACTGTATATGGTCTGATAGAAAATGTCCCTTTTTTCTGGTAGGAAAACATTACTGATGGTACTGAGTTTCTTGCGATAGCATGTGATGGAATCTGGTAAATCCTCAGCTAAAAAATTACAGAAGCAATTGCTCTATTATGCTTTGCTCCCATGTTCATGATTCCATGCAGAATATATGTACTCCAAATGACATTTAGCTTTCGCACTCTTGCTTCTTGCAAGATAGAGTAGTCTTTACCCAGAAAGGGGTTTGTTGATTTTGGTTCAGTTAAATTTGATTTGCTTTGGACTGTTCATCACCATGTATATTTCATTTCTGTATTGGTTTCTCAAACTTGTGGGTTTAAGTCCTTTCCTGAGTTCAATGTGATGACCTCAGAGAGGTCGAGATTACAGAACAGTGGAATGTCTGCCAATCACTCTGTGTGCTAGTACTTCCTAATGTCTTCCTAATGTTTTAGTTGGAAATGATCATAAAATATATTTGATTTATATTTTAAGAACTTACTCGAAGAACCAGGACATTACCATTCTGGGCCTCCATATCGTTGGCAGTTAATAAAACATACCTGGTGATGTGGTGATACGAACTGTGCCCAGCCTGACCAGTGACCAGTACTCATTAGCGTAAAATTTTTCTCCCAGTTATTTGCTCTAAACTTACACACCCCTGTTTTTTTTGGTCTTTTGAAGGGATGTCTTGTCCAACCAGGATTTGGTTGATTTTGTAGACCTGCACATAAGATCTGTGAGTATTTTTTTCTGGCTATCTGCTTGTCTTGACAGCTATATGTTAAAAAGAAATCTTGCTGCCAGATGAAGAAAAAAATCGGGTGCATAGTGCGTTTCTAGAAATGGCTTCATACTGAGTGTATAAAGTTCGTGCAGCATATGTTGTCTTGAATGTAGTAGTGACATGTAGTACTTAATATCCTCTACATGGTATTGTGCTTGGCCTAGTTGGTTGGTTATCTGACTGATTGGCATTTCATGTCTACATTCGAAGAGCGCAGCATGTTTTTCATCATGTTCCTTTGCTGTTAGATTTGTTATGCCCGTTGCCCTGACATATGATGTGACCAACACAGGGGATGAATCTGGGGCACGTTTGTGAGGCCCTTCTTGATCACTGCTTCGCAAGACCAGGGGCGTTGGACAACATGACCGTCATACTGGTCCGTTTCAATCACGCAGAGCGCCCACCCCCAGCCGTGCCCAGAATTCAGGAGTCTGCCGACGACACGCCCATTGGTGACGAGGGCCGCAACAAGGGCAAGGCCGTCTTCGAAGCTGGGCCTTCCTCCCTCACCAGAAGCAAGAGTTTTGAATCTTAGCCGCAGAGTTTTGAACTCTTTTTATCAGGAGAAGATGAACCTTGATTTCGCTGCGTATGATGATTCCATATGAGTAGTTTGTCGTACTGAGGACGGGATTTTGCTTGAGAGCCGCCTGAATTCACGCACCTTTCTCGTTTTCTTTTGACTTTGAGGATGATGCTTAATTTGACCAGTACTCGTTTTAGATGCCAACTGGCAACTGCCTTAAGAACTTCTACTTCTATATGCTGCATATATGTCTTTCATCATGCCTGATGTGAAGCCTGCATGCTATGCTATGCTAGCTAGCATTGCACATATACATATTTGACATATTGTGCATTTTGCATTCCACGCACCATGTTGTGCAAAGGCTATAGATACACATATGTTCACTCACTGCATTCAGAATAGTATGATCTTTTTATTTGAAGTGTGTTCCAAGCTGAGTTCATGCATGACAGCTGGGACCTGGGACTGGGAGAGTGCGAGTGTACTTCACTGTCACTCTCCAGGAGCAGGGATTACACTTTCGGGCGGAAATTCGCTGAATTTCGGTTTTCTCGGCCCATCCAGAGAAAACCCAAATCAGGTGAAAAATCGGCCAATTTGAATTAATATTGGCCCAGGTGCTAGCAGTAGAGCCCGTTGCGCCATTCCCCAGTCCCAGTACCCTTTCGCGAATGGCGATTTGCAAGAGCGGCGGCTAGGTTTTCACAAGAAACAGAAGCTCCAGCCTCTAGCCCAATTCTTCCCCTGTTTTCCGTCATTCACCAATCCACAAGACAAGCAGTCCACATTCTTACAAATCCACCGGTGCCAGCTTCATGGAAGGCGAATCCGGCGGCGGCAAGGGAGGAGGGGGATGCGGCGCCGGCAAGGGAGGGGGCGGAGGCGGCACCAACAAGCTCTAGGCGATGGCATGACTGCAGCTGGAGGTATAAATTGATTCACGGTCTCTTGATTTCTTGATTTCTTAATTTTGGTAGTCACGGTCTCTTGATCCGATGCTAGAGAGGTGCAATTCGAGCTTGCAAGTTGTAATTTTCTTCAAGGGGTTCGTTCGTCTGCATCACATCACATGGGTAATGTCTGGTCCAAGATCATTTGGTTGGAAAATTTAAGAATAGTGAAACCTTGTGAACTCAACAATATCAATAAACCAATGACGCTATGGGTACATACAGCATTTCAGCCTGAAGTAATCTAGAAAATCCCATACCATTGTAATGATACAAATGCAATTCCTTGTATAGAAATATTACCTAGAATCAACCAAACAACAGGTGTGAAAGTTTCATTGTCCAGATTCACATGGATTTACTATTTTCTATGTGCAAGGATATCACTCTATGTGAAATTGTGAATATAAAGTTATAAAAAACAGAGAAGTGTTATACAGAAGATTTTCTATGGCCAGACACAAATGCTGTATGTACCTATGTGTAACTCTGAAGAATTGGGTTTGTAGGAAGTATGATCAAGAAGCAGGAACATGCCGTATAGTACAGTAGTTTGCAAATATGGGTTCATGGCACTATATATTATTGCAAGTGTTTGTGTAGGAGAGAATGTTTGCTTGCTTTTAAAATTTTCTAATGGAGCTACCTGGTTCGACTGAGATACTATATGTTTAGTTCAAAGATGTTATGTTGAATGGATGGATACTCGCACAAGCAAGATATCATGGGTGCTCATAGGCAATGCTAGTTCACATGTTTGTCTTTTTAGTTTGACTTCCAGATTTTCAATTATTTGTTCTAAACTGGCTGCATCTGTCAAACCAACCATCATGTAGAACTGAAATCCTTGTATATAACAATGCATTTTATTGTCTTTGTACTTCCCATGTGCCAATGCTCAATGTCATGTGTTTGCATAGCATTCATTCATACCACTGATGCTTTCATGCATGGAATTGCAGGATCAGTACGTGACACAAGTGTGGGCAATGCGTTGACTCATGGAATTTTCATTGGAAGTGGTTTCAAGTGTAAATATTGTCGTGGATGGGGAAAAGTGGTGGTGCAACTAGACTGAAGCAGCATCTAGCAGGGGTATCCGGAGATGTTAGGTCATGCCCTGATGTGCCTACAGCTGTTCGTGAAGCAATGCGACGTGAGTTGAAAAAAGGGAAGCAAAGGAGGGAAAATAAAGAGAGGCGACTAAGAATCAAACAAAATGTGTGGAAGGAATGGAGAATGTTCACTTTGCATCACACGATTTGCCTAGTGATGAGGAGAAGCAAATGCAGATCGCAATGCGAGAATCATTGAGGTATTATTAGAGTCGGAATGGTGGTCTACGCGGTAGCTAAAGTATAGCTCTTGGCATTAGTAGTAGATCAGGTAGTGAAACTGGTAGTTGTACTGGTGGACGTGGTGTGATTGAGAAAATGTTTTGCAAAGCAAGTGCAAGTGATAAAGAAATGGGAAAAACTTCGATTGTGATTTGACCCGTTCAAAGGCACAAGTGCAATTTTGGGTGGACACAATATTAAAAAAAAGAACAATAGAGAAATACTTAGCAAAGCGTGGGCCAAATGGTTCCATGCTAATAACATCCCTGGGAAGAAAGCAAATTGCCCCTAATTTCGAGTAGCTTTGATGTTCTCGCAAAAACTTGGTGAGGGGTGGTTCTACCTAAAAGGATCAACATAGATGATTGATACTTGAAGGACAACTTTGAGGAGCTAACGAAATATGTTGATAAGTTCAAGAAAGATTGGTACAGATATGGTGTTACCATCATGTACGACGTATTGATAGGACCCACCCAGCTTAGCATAATTAATTTCATGATGTACTGTCATGCCGTGAGGCAGGGAGGCCAAAGCCAAAACAGCATTGTTTTGGCGCTGGGTGTTAAGTAATTTCACTGCATTTTGAGCAATAATCGGCCATCACTTGGCATGTCACTGGTTCCTGTAATCTACCGTGAATAAATGGAATGGAAAACTGAAAAGCCGCTGGGTTGTTGGTGCAGCACAAACGCTCTGTCTCCTCCCTGAATTCTGCTCTCTGTTCGGTCCACCGAAACCACTTCCTGACAGAACCGTTCGCAGTCCGGCAAGATTCAGGAAACCGAGTTTCTTGCAAACACCGGGCGGCATGCTAGCATCGGCAGCAGCAACATAATGCGCGGGGCACGGCCGCACGGGTGGTAGTGGGCTGCCTGCCAAGGAGGGCGAAACGGAAGCGGCAGGCGTGCGCGCGGCGCGGAAGTGGGCGTGTTCGCGGCGCGCGGAGGGACACGGCGGCGCACGGGTGCGTCCTACCCCCTGCGCGGTTTCCTCACCGGCGTCCCTCCGCGCGCGGAGCCGAACGGCAGCGCTCGCGCTGCGGACAGCGTCCTATGTGCTCAGTGGACGCCATGGCGTGGGAATTGCGATGGCTCGTTCGTGTGTCCCGCCGCGGAGGCCCAGCCGCACTCCGAAACCTAAAAAAGTTTAGACAAACAGACGCCGAACTCGAGTATTATGATACACGAGTTCAGAAGAACGCACCGGTAATGTCTTCTTGTCCGGTTGTCTTGGCCTTCTAATCATGAAACAAAACGAGATTACGAGACGCACATATCGCATCACTTGTAATAAATCGTACACCGACCGCAACTCCTTTCCTCATCTTGCTATTGCTGTGCTTCAAGCCCAACGATACCACGGTATCACCACACGTAGAGCTTGTTCTTTTTGGCTGGAGCTTATAGTTTTTGACTGCGGTTTGTGATTTTTAGGCTGTTTGTGTGAAAGATTATATAGTAACAGAAACTCACATGCGATTTTTGTCGATATAAATAAAATCGGTACAGTACGTACTATAATTAACTACTAAAGCTTATCTTGAGAAGATACTCCGGTTAAAAATTAGTTACCGTAGAAAAATTAAAAAATAGCTTTTAGAAGTTAAAAAGAACAGGCGTAGGCTTTCGCACTAGCTACTACTAGACTCGGGTCACGACGGCGATGGAGCCCATGCGAGACCTGGTGACCCACCACGACGGCGCCGACGGCTTCGCCTTCACGGCCTCCGCCTACCACGGCGCCATCCGCCTGCGCGCCTCCGGCCGGCGCACGCTGGCCGCCCCCCACCACGAGCACCAGCTGCACATCCACCTCATCCTCGACTATTGCCACGACCTCCGGGGCAACAAGTCCGGAAGCGTCGCAGAGTTCCTGGACTTGCACCCGGCCAGGTGGTCGCGTGCATTGTACCGAGGGCGCGGTTCCCGCCGGGGTGCGCCGACGGCCTGGAGCAGTTCCGCGGACGGGCGGCGGAAGCTGTGCGACGACGTGACGGTGACCGTGGACTGGAGGCCGGCCGAAGTGAGCGCGCGGGCGTGCAGAGAGGCGGCAGGCGGGAACGCCGGTGTTGATCAGTCGTCACTGTATCTTGGTTGTCCAAGTGGTTTCCCCCTTTGGTGTACATGTTGCCCTAAGGGAAGCTAGATAGACCAAGGATTCAAGGGTGTGATGCGTCTCATACCCTACTGTTTTTTTTCTTCTTAATTGCCATTCCAACCATTGGATTACTGCAGTATTAAGAGATTAACTGAGATTATCACTATCTCACGCCAAGGTATCGCGTACAGGGTTCAACTTCCAGTTCAAGCTACATTATGCATGGGTAGCATGGTGTCACGTACAACGGTTAATATCATATCACCAGCACACAAGTCGAACTCGTGCTAAACTGGGTCTAATGCCGCAGTGACTGAATACCCAAACTGCGCAATGAACTACAACGCAGAAAGCTACCACAAATACAAGTGACAACCTATGTCTTGAATCTGCAACGATAGATCAATAGGCTCATAAAATAAAACTAACGGTATAAGCAGATCTAAAGCTCAAAATAGGTCACTTGGATGATGATATCAAACTCATGAAAGTGTGCTGCAACATATTGGAAATGAGCAACCGAGGCCCTTCGCTACGTAACAGCAACAAAATTCCAATCACATAAAAACCAGGACACACATGCCTACTGCAGTACCCTCTAAATTAGATTATGCCAATCTTGTTGGCCACATCGAGAGCATCGTAGTCTGGTGTCAGCTTCACGTAAGCCTTCTTCTTCCCGTCAGGCCTGCAAGATGCAAATTTGATAACTTAGTTACAAGACACAGCGAATCATGCAGTACAATGAAGAAACATGGAAGCAAAATGCTAACCTGATCAGGGTGTTAACTTTCTTTGCCTGAATGTCGTACATCTTCTTGACAGCAGCCTTGATCTTCTTCTTGTCTGCCTTGAGGTCGACAATGAAGACCAGAGTGTTGTTATCTTCAATTTTCTTCATTGCAGATTCAGTGGTAAGGGGATACTTGAGTATCTGGTACTGATCAAGCTTGTTCCTTCCAGGCGTACTGATTCTTGGGTATTTTGGGTCCCTAGCCTTCTTCAGGGTCTTGGGGCGGTGAAATGTCACAGACGTGCGGATCTTCTTGGCCGACTTCTTGATTGCCCCAGACTTCACAGCCTTGGCAACCTTCAAGGCTTGGGTCTTGACATCACCCTTCTTGGCGGGAGCAGCTAGTCATGATTGGATAAACTAATCAGCTCATGCAACTTATGCAGTAGCCAGTAATCCATACTTAAAAAGGCAGATTGAAGTAGGTTAGTGTATTCTCATAAGAAGACTCACTACAGTAAGTCAAGTTTCCGGCACACTAAACAGTTCAATGTGTACATTGTTAACAATACGGAGAGCATAATATCAGAGCTGCCTTCCATATGCAAAAGAAATGCACGCACCACAATTTGTCCATTATTTGTCAAAGAACGAACATAAATGGACCAACAAGTAGCAGTGCAGATCATTGCATTTGATTTCCGTAATACCAAAGACCTTACTCAATTCAGAAGTGAGACCACAATTATTATGACGTGCAAAGCAAACAAGAACTATTGAAGACCCCAATCTAAAGCAATTAGCATGCGGGCAACAACCTTCTCAATTAAAAAAAAGGCACTAATAGAATCCCACAATATTATTTCTGTACCTTTAGGTGCCATTGGAGCTTCTCAGGACAGCCTCTTGAACTGCACAGAAAGAAGAGCAGTGATCTCAGGTCAGGTGGATGAAGAAACAACGAAGTAGAGAAAAATGTTACGAGGAATTGAAATATAGCAGATGCTACAGTTTAAGTCGAGAAAGCCTCAGAGTTCAGCATAGAAGTTGCACAGTTCTATTACCCGAGCAAATCTAAAGATAAGCCAGTTGACAACAGCTCTCACTCTACCATTTCAACAAATCTAGGAGTAACAGTGACAGCAAAAACTAGCACCTAATGACTAATTCAATTTCTTGAGAACCCTTGGCGCAAATTGAAATCTTTACGATGAAATCATGTAACCATCAAAGCTCATAAACCCAACAGGATAAGAACTCATGCATCCAAGAGCCACCCTAATGCTAAACAAGCATCTAGTTCAAGCCCAAATCAACCACAATAAGCACACTGAAAACACAAACATCTTCCCTATATATCTTCTCTGCTAAAGGATCAGGTTACTAATCTATAACAGGATGTCCTACAAAACCTTCATGGGAAAAAGAAACATCAGCTACATACTGCTACGAGCCTACGAACAGCGACATGAACAAGACAGGATCCGCACGCACGAAGCAGATCCGGCCTGATCAAGGGAGACGCAAGAACTCGACGCCGGCAGCCCAGCTAAGAAATGCGCTCGAAAGGGAGGTGAGGAGGAACGGGGAGCATGGGGACGGCGGTGGAGGAGGGGCGTGGCGGCGCGCAGCTTACCTTACCCCTCCCGGGCGGACGAGAAGCGAAGACGGCTGAGGAGAAACCCTAGTGGCCTCGCAGGCGGGGGCTTATAAGATGCACGCGGGCGACTCCCCTAGGGCACGGACGGGCCGATCCGAACGGCACATCGCGATGCCGTGGCGGCCCAATAACATGTGAAATCGCTGATGTTGTACGGCCCAGTAACCTCGTGACGGCCTGGCCCGTCTAGATTTGGCGCGTGGGCGTGGGTGCGGCTCGGATCGATCGACGATGCACCGGGACGTCGCCGTCTGTTTGAAAGGTACACAATATTTTAGTTTTAGATTTTACTAGAATATAAATATCGTAAATAACTAGTGGTACATAAATCAATACTAACAGCATGTAATATATTACACTTCAAACTATACTTAAAAAAATTATATAACAGAGTCAATCGGTCACACGAATAACTTACAGTTGGACTTGAGAAAAACAGGAAACAACGCAGACTATGCAGTGCAGAACATAGATGAAGCAGCAAATCGAGCGATCAGACAGATGTGCAATGCCCAGAAACCTTATTGCTGCCACCATGCAGGTGTCCTCTGTAGCAGTGATCCGAAGATCCCACTCTCCTTACTTTCTGGTGCACGCCGACAAGAAAGGCTAGTAAAGTTTTGCGACTCAACACTCCAACATAGCTTACTAGAGTAGGAAGAAGATGTGGGTGAGGAATGGAGAATTTGGTTGGTAATCCTGGACGTCTCCAAGTTCTTTTAAGGATTCACGGCAATTACTCTCTAGTGCCCGATGCCATTAACACGAATTAAACCGAATTAATCAAGCCATTTGAAATTGCATTCAAAAAGAAATAAGAGAGATAATGTATGAACCAGCAAAATAAAAATATGAATTTAATGTGCTAGAAGACACACTACGACATGGGGCAGTCACAAGCCACACAATTTCACACAAAAATGCATGAATACACGCGCGCATGCGTATGTGTTTAGCCAAAGTCCTCGTGCCATTTCATGTCATGTATCATATGTTTCAAGCAGTGACAAGAACTCCACCTTATAATATGGTACTAAACTATACATACTTTGAAATTACTAAAAAAATGAGCCTCAACTCATAGATCAATTCCCAACAAATCCCCCACCAATTCCAAAGCAAAAAGCGGAAAAGATGACAGTGATTGATGTATTGAAGTGTTGTTAATATACCGGTATTTTGGTGTAAGTCCCGTAACTTGCGTCGAAATTAGCAAGATTCATTTTCTCATTGTTGATGAATGAACTATGCTTTAAATACACAGCTTTTCATGATCAGACTTCACTTGAAATCTCAACTAATACTATGAAGCCAATAAACCACATCTAAAAGGAGTGTTATATGGTCATGCTCCCTTATCTTCTTATAGGCTTTCTGGAAAATGCCCCGTTCTCATGAACTGTGACCATACAGTTAGGCTCAAGTATGTGTATTCTTTCTAGGTATCCTACAAGTTAATGCATTTTTTCATTTGAATTAAGTATTTATACAAACATTCCATACAGTCACGAGTATTTTATTTATTAGGACATGGGTATAATTGATATATACTCAACTTATTTTTCTATTGCTTTAATCATGGGATCTCTGATGAAAAAATGTATGGGTTACCATTGTGATGCAACTCAAATGAGCATCATTCTCATGTCCATACATGCAACAAAAATCGATTTCTATGCTAGCCCCTTTGTAAAAGGGCCTACCAGATTTTTTCAATGTGAATATAATTCACAGCAAGCATTTTAAGCATACGCTTCACATGTCTGGAAGACTCAATATTATCCATAGTACTCATACCTTTAGCTAATATTATTCACAAAACATTAGGATTTCTGGTATTGATTTATTCACCAACGGCAAGACCAACAGAAGCTCTCTCAACCATTTAGTATCATCTCCTGCGTTAGATGTAAACTGACTTAATTTGCTCATAGTAAATGAAATGCCAGATCTTATGGCACTAGCTAAATATATAAGTGACCTAATAATTTACGAATATTTCAATTGATCTTTTTCCTAACCCTTGGTTCTAGGAATGTAAACTGCAAGAATATAAAGAAAGCAAATCACAATTAACACAATCTCTTTTTATCGTAGTGTTCAGAGACTTGTCATTCTTCCCTAATCCACGTTGAGATAAACCCAAATAAATTGGATCGGTTTCATGAATTAAGCCAAACACCTCAAATCCACTAGTGATAGCTCTTTCCCACTCTGATAGATGAGCCAACATTTACAATATGTTGGGCCTCCTCGCAAACGTTTTGAGAAGATCATCGGACCACGATGCCTCCATGCCATCTAGGAGTCAGCAACCTCCAAGAGTAACAAGTCAAGGTCCTTGCTTGACTCTCACCAAGTGCAACACATGTACAAGCTTAAATGGATACTCAATCCATCTCTAGATACACATACAACTATAGACCTCTCTCCTTATTCACAAGGTGCAACACATGCACAATTAAGCGGAAAAGCTCACATTAACTTAAGAGAATGAAATGGAGTACCAAAGGATTGTCTCACAACTGGCCAAGGGTCTATCTATACCCCTCCACCACAAAAACTACCCATTGGAGACGAAATCAGCAAAAATCAACAAGAGCGGCAGTATCGCAATTTGCATGGCAGTAGTACCGTGCTACAGTGTTAACGCCTATAAAATAATGAGGTAAAGGTAATAAAGAGGTAAATAATAATGAGCCTACATACGATGAGTTGATGGATATGTTAGAAGAGCTTAATAAATATCTTGAGAATGAGAAGGATAAGTATAAGATTTTGAAGAAAGAACGTGCTTCTCTTCAAAACAATTATGATGTGCTAAAAGAAAAACTTGAGTGTCTTCTCAAGGAATTCACTAAACCTAAGGTGGATATAGGCATCACATGCGATTTATTAGATGATTTGCCATGTGTAGCTCCTAATTATTGCATGTCATCTAAGGTTAGCATATCCACTTTTTATGATGTTTTGCTTTGACATGCCTTGTTGCTCTCAATTAGATGCTTATACTTTCGCTATACTTATTGAGACTAATCTTGTAGAGGAAAATCAAGGCCCAAGTCAACAAGACAAGCAATGATTTGGAGAAGTGCTACAAGAGAAGGCCACTCTTGATGATATCTTGAGCATGCAACAGAGCTTGAATGACAAGAGAGGGATTGGATTTGTCTCCACCGAGAAGGAAACTAGTAATACAAGGAACAATACAAGACACATGAAGAATGTCAAGTGCCTTAGTTGCAATGAGAAGGGTCACTGTACCTCGGTGTGCCCAATCAAGTGGATGACAATGCCTATTTATTTGGATTTTTTCAGATTTTCTTTCTTTATTTTATTTCTATATTCCTAGCTCAATCCTTCGAGCGTGGAACTGAGTTATTTTATTTGGCTTTGCGTTAGCTTCCGATGTTGAAGTTCAACCGGATCAGGAAGGAGAAGATCAAGTCTAAGCTCAAGAAACCGAAGAATACGAAATTGTAGAATACATTAATCTGCAAGGCAAGTCACATGTTTTTGATTATATTGAACCTACGTTCCTTTAATTATTTATTTATCAGTATTTTCATTATGTTATTTACGCAATGTTATTCCATGTACACAAGATGTTTAGAATGCCATGATATTAGTTAATGTCCTACCACCCGAAAAAGCACCGTTTAATTTGATGGCCATATTCACCTTGACAAACCCTAGTAATACTGAATATACTATTTAAATAATCAAGGTAGATTAGATGTTCAAACATCTCATGCTACAAGATGATTCGGCTTTTGCCGAAAAGTTGTTAGTTGTGGTTGAAGGTTGTTTCAGCAAGAAGTAAGAACTAAAACCTTATACCAAGTAAAGAACATAGTGATCGCTCAATCACAAGTGTTGACTTATCAAACCTGGTGTAGTACTTGCTCAAATCGATTGAATAACTATAAATTATTGGGATTCCAGAAAGGGAATAGCCCGCGTGTATGAAAGGTGGTATGAAAGCGGTAAAATTATACTTAACAACAGTAGAATTACATGGGAGTCGGATCACACTTTTCACGTTGGCCAGCGGAATACCGACTGCTTGTGTTGCCAAGTTCCTTCTAGGTAGAGGCTATACAAAGAGATGAGCAGTGAAAAACCTTGTTATCTCAACTCAGTCGCACGCAAAAATATTGCGTGTTTATAGCTTGATATTATGAGCTTGAGATATCTTGTGGGTAAGTTGGGCAACTCTGCAGAGTCACGTATAAAATAATATTCGAATACATCGTGCTTCTGGTATATGAAGCTATGTTTGATGGGTGATTCCAATAACAAAGTATAAGTAGATTTGAAAATGTTTTGGAAGTGTTGGAAGTCAGATAATCAAGTTTTGAAACCCCAAATATCTTAAGAAGTGCATGATTTGTTATCTTGTGTTTAAAATCAAAATGTTTACAAATAAAATTACATCCACAAATACTTGAATAAAATGACTATACTCCCATCTTTTGGAAATCCTGGCAATTAGTTATATAACACCTCCCTATGTGACTTGTTGAGTACGGTTGGTTGTACTCGGTCTTGCTTTATTTTTCCTCCAACACAGAGATCAGAAGAAGAAAGGATGTTACAAGTTTTCGTGTTAGGGTTACGATCGCACTCAAGCGTTCCTGTGGAGTTTTCTTTGGTCCTTTTGATTGTAAGTTAAGTTTGGGTTTGGACATCTTTAAAATTGTTAAAATTGACTGATAAGTCTTATTTTAATCAAATTAACTTCTTTTAAATGTTTGTGAGCAGGCATGATACTTTTTCTATCCGTAACTGTAACATCCCAAAAATTTAAAATTTGAAAATCTGAATTTCTTGAATTATTTTTGCAATATGTTCTATTGGAATTTGGATTTCATGGAGTTTTCCTTATTGTGATTGAGGTTCTAAAAATTTGAGAAGTTCATAAAAGACAAAGGCAAACATTAATAATACTAAAAAGAAAATATGCAAATAAGGAGGTAAATTCAAAATTTTAATTTAGAATCTGAAAAGATGATCCAAAAAGGTAAGGGAGAAAATTTGGTTCAAACCATGAAATCTTATACCTAAAAATAATGGTATAAATATTAAAGAAGTAAACAAATCAAATATGTCAACAATTATGGATATATATATATATATCTAAACATGATAAGAAATTGGTACTTATGAAATAAATGTTAAAAGTAAATAAATATAGAAATCTGGTGGAGCATGAAAGAGAGTAATTAAGACTTGAATTATACAAATGTATACACAAAACCAAAAATAAAAGAAAATGAAAGGGAGGTGCAGCCGGCCGGCCAGGCCACCCCCGGCCCATCTTTCCCCCGCGCGCTGACCGGTGGGCCCGCCCCCTCACCCGCACGCCTCTCTCTCCCCCTACTTTTCTTTCTCCCTCTCCCTTTCCTCTTTTTCCCCCGAGCACCTGCTCCTTCCCCCCGCGGCTCGCTTCTCTCTCTGCCGTGCGCAGGGATTCCCCGCCTAGTGGCAGCCATGCGCAGCTCCGCCCGCCTCCACCCTCTGCGCCGCGCCTACCCCGTCGCCAGCGTCCCGTCACCTCACCCGGGTCACGCCCGTGAGCGCGTGCGTGCTCTGCTGCGCCGCAGCTCTCTTCCTCCACGTGTCCTCCATGCGCAGCCCCCGCCCACGGTTTTCCCCGCGCCGCCCACCGTCTCCGCAGCCCGCTGTGGCCATAAGAAGCTTCCCGCGCGCACTCCCTGCCTCTTCTCCCGTTTCTGCCCAAGCAAGCCGCCGCTGCCTCCATGTCGTTTGGATACCCCGGAGCATCCCCCACCAATCCGGCCGCATCACGGCGTATACCCGTTCCCCCTCTACCCCCTCCCTCACTTAATCGAGCTCCCGTGCACCAAATCTCGCCGGTGAGCCCCTTCTTCCCCAAAGCCGGCCGAAGCAATCGCCGTCGATTGGAGCCACCTCGGACCAATTCCACCGAGCCGGAGCATCCTCAGGACATCGCAAAGTCAACCCTACCATCGGACAAGCCTCTCCCCAGCTCCTCTTCACCGGCACTGTACCCCTACCTGTACCGCCGTCGGTCACCGATGCCAGCGCTCCTCGTCGCCTCTTCCGCTCGTCCAACTCTTGGGTAAGCATCCCCACGCCCCTCTACTGCTCTTACGCCGGTCGGTTCCTCCTTCCCTCCACCATTGCGCTGCCGCCCCTTATCTACCTCACCGCCGGCCGCTCTCGGCGCCGCCACCCCTTCCTAGTACTGTCCCGAGCCGCGCCACCCCCTCCACGGGTCTACTCACACCCCTACAACCCATTTTGGCGGACCTCAACTCCCCTCCGGCCGCCGCTCGCCGCCGGCAAGACCGCTCTCCACCGGCGCAGTTTTTTTTTTTTCTCTTTCTGCCCCCAGCTGTTCGGCTTGTCTGCGTTCTCTGCCTCAACCCATCAGGTATTACTGCTAGCTCGGTTGGTTGGCCCTACGCACCCTCAGACAGCAGACCCGAGTTCGATTCCAGCCGGCCGCACCTCTCTTCCCTATTTTTGTTTCAATTTT
Source organism: Dendrocalamus latiflorus (assembly GCA_017311315.1). Taxonomy (NCBI): domain Eukaryota; kingdom Viridiplantae; phylum Streptophyta; class Magnoliopsida; order Poales; family Poaceae; genus Dendrocalamus; species Dendrocalamus latiflorus. The sequence goes on along the minus strand of CM029638.1, from coordinate 11,342,159 downwards.
TGTAGCTCATCTTAAATAATAAAAATCAGTGAAAATTTGGGAATAATGTAGAGAAGCTAATAAAATTTAATTAGAAGGTAAACAAAATTATTTAAGATTTTAAATTTGGAATTAATCCATGAAAGCCAATGAATTTTTGCTAGAATGTGAATAGAGTTATTTAGGATCTAACATCCAGCAAAATACCACATAAGAAAAGGTAGTGAATCTTTATTATCTGTATTGAATCTAATTATTAACTAAAGGTATTAATAGAGAAAGAGTGGCATTTGGTTAATTACCCAAATTAGTAAAGATACCCCTACTTATACTATATATATATATATATATATATATATGTACATATATGCCCAATATTTAAAATTCAACCATTAAATAAATCCTAATGGTAGGTTTGCTAATTAGCAAGGGTTGAAATATAACCTTGCTAGGTAAGCAAATTTTAATTAAAGCAAATAACAAATATTAAAAATGTAAACCCTATCATTAGCATATTGCCGCCTATGCAATCTTAAATAGTGGCTTTAATTTAATAATGATAACAAATACCATTATGCATGGCATGCTCGAATCATAAGGGGATAAAATATCAGTAGCAGTAGTACTTTAAGAGATCACTCAAATTAAATGGGCTTACTTAATGATCAATCAGGGATTAATAATTATATGCTAGTGAACAGTGTGCCTTGAATATTTATTTTAGATCCTAACTATAAATTACAGGCTTGGTAGGGAAGTTGTTAGGTGCATGCTCTCCTGGAATGACAACTTAGCAAATGAAATTTGATTAATCAATGAAGCCTAAAACCTCGCATATTAGTAAATGTTATAAAGTTAATCTCTGTAAAGTTTAAACCATAAACCCTCGTCTTTATACCCTAGCAGTTAGGAGAATCCTTTTGACTATTAAATGATGTGAACATTAATAAACAAACCTTTAGGCCATGATATTCAAATTGAAATAGAGGCTACCTTGTATGTAATTGACTTATGGTTAAACTTTAAATAATTATTGATTCATGCTAACCCCAAATTAAATGAAATACATATTTAAACTAGGAAGTCATAATTTATAAACCCCATCATTAGTACATCGCCGATAAATCTCAAAAGTAGATTTAGTTAATAATGGTAGAAAAATAAGAATCGGCACTTGGATTAACATTCCACATAAAAATGACTATGGTTAGATACTCAAAACTTAATAAAGATTACACCTCATTATAATGTATGCACTAGCAGTTAACATACCGTCGCTAAACAAATCTCCATAATATATTTAATTAAGTAGCTATATTAATATATGAACCGTATGACAAGCCTTGATAAATAAATTTGGACTAAAAATAATGCCAAGCTTAATAATAATAACCAAGGTGTGGATAGAATGATAATGGTGCTAGTGATAAAATCTTAACACTAGCTTTAGTGCATAATAGTATTGAGCATAATTGCATATATAACAAGTTAGGACCCATATGACCGGATCCTAATTCAACTTAAATTTAGCCTAGCCATGAATGAAGATACATAAAATACGATAATGGGATTATTAGATATTTAAATTTTAATTAATTACCGTATATGAATAAATAAGGAGCCTCTGCTATTTATCTTAATCCAAATTAATAAGTAAAGACATATATAAGAGATTATTCTTAATAAAGGTATCCAAGTGTTATAATACTTTTGACTAAAAGATTTATAGAATAAGTACAGATCTCATCCATCAGTCCAGTTTGCCTCTATCATAACCTAAGTTGCAAGGAATACTTACCTGAAGATAAAATTTATACACTAAACTCCTGCACCAGTCTATAGATCTAACCTAACTCATGGAACTTCCTTGATAAATAACAAAATAATAATAAAAAGATTATTAATAAAAAGATCAAGTTATCGTATGCTATTACCAACCTTGCCTCAAATCACCGAATCACCCATTAACTCGTAACAAAACTAAATTGAGTTTATTCGGATTTATTTGGATCTTTTTGAGTTATTTGCTTTATTTGGATTCAGTCGTTTGTCACGTAATTAGAAATCGGGAGTTGTGAAGATTCAATGGATCAAGCGAGATCAAGCTCGAAGTGAAGATAGAGACCAAAAGCTCAAGAGAAAGCATTGTGTGAGCTCAAGACAGCGGTAAACCGCGCCAGGCGAGTCAATACTTTGATCATGTTGAACCAATATTTTCTGCAAATTACTTTGAATTAAATTATCAAATTGCATGCTGTTATGTTTATGAAAATACATGTTTAATTCAATAATCTAGTTATGTGCCTATTGTTTACCTTGGATAATATTACCCCTCCTTTGGAATATTTGAATGTGCGAACATTGTCGCCCTAGCAAAATTATAATGGTAACTTTTGAAAATAAGTCCCTAATTATATGCCATGCTTAGTTTTGCTTAGGTACTCATGGGCGCGAGAGCGCCCAAGCATCACTTTTAATCCTGAGAAAAATTGGTTGGGCAGTCATGGTGGGAATGACTGATATCCTTTGATATGGTTATTTTATGCTCTCAAAAATCCCAACTTGCTTAAATATCTGAGCGGATGGCTTGGGGGCTGGTATGTGGTGCGGTGGGAGCACAAATTATGGAGTGTGGTAGAACCGCTCAGATAATACTAAGGACCGAATCTTGTCATGTCAACCCGTGTAAAACAGTACAACCACAAGTCTATAATGGGTACGACCTAGCTGAATAACTTGCAAGGGTTTAGTTCAGACATCACCGAGGGAAGTGGGTGCCAGGGTGTACTGGTTTACTCACAGTGAGGCACAGGGTGTACTGTACTCGCACGGCGCAAGAGGGGGCTTCTGACTGTGGTGGTGTAACCCTTCAGCGGTGAAACCTCAGCGTGGGTGGTGTCTAGCTAGATCGGAGTAAGGTAAAGGCTTTGTGATAAATTATCTGGGTCTCATGCCTAAGGAAGCATGTTGGCAAAAAGGATAGTTCATCTCTTGTGGTGAAAGTGTACAAACTCTGCAGAGTCAAAACTATTCGAATAGCCGTGCCCACGGTCATGGGCAGACATGGGAACTTACTCGAGTTAGTTCTATTTCAAAAATGTTTGGAAAATGGGAATGGAAACTTGAAGGGCGAAGGACTGCCCTGGTTTGGAATTGTCCTGGGCGTCGTCCCAGTGGTAAGTTAAGCGGCTATAACGCTGAAGAAATTGCTATATGGTGCAGATGCTATGTAACGGTGGATGGAATCTGAATCGATATTAATAACGCATTTCCTTGTACATTATGATTTGTTCCAAGATTGCTAAGTCATAGGGCTTTTTAATTAATTGTATTCAAAAGCACTCTACGCAAAATAAAATAGCCCGAGCCTCTCCTTTGTTAAAGCCATGCATACTATTTATTTGCATTCTGTGTATTGGCTCGCGGAGCACGGGGTCGGAGTGCTCATGCTCGCTTTGCGACAAAATTCAGAATCAGGAAATCAAATCACCTCGCCTCAGCAACAAGATTGGACAAGCTGGCCGAGAAGATGAAGATGTCAAGGGCTAGGTCGCGAACCTCCAGTTGGCTGCCTGTGGGCATGTCCTGAAGGTCCCACCTGTGTGCTTCGTTCTTCCGCTGCTGCAATTTAATGATTTCGGCCTAATCGGCCCATGAGTAAGTCTAATATTAAACTTTACGCTTCCGCATGATATGTATTTTGATATTCATTACTGTAACTGTGAGCACTATCTACTGATCCAGGGAATAGTGCAGTAATCACAGAGGAATCCGGATGTTAATATCTGGGGCCCTACAGTAACTGAACTTCTTGGCTATTACTGAAGGTAATAACGTTCCTGTTCCCAAAAACGGGGGCGCTACAGCCCTGAACCAACATATGCCACATTTCCACTGACACATCTGATCTGGGACAAGCATGCAGTGGCTGCAGCGATTGATTGCTGCGATCCAAACTTCTTCTATTGTGAAACGAATGGGACTTTACTATGTTCCATGGAATTGCTTTCCTCTCATGCGAAAAACATGGAAGTTTTTGCCCAAGGCCCACAAACAGATAGCCCACAGCGGGAGGGCAGGTTCTGTTTTTTGCATGGGCCCTCTTCACACTGCTACTGTTGGTCTCATCGTGGGCCGGTGCAGGGACACTGGGTGGCATTCCAGGCTGGTCCATCCGGTTCGATCTTGTAGAGTTTGCATGGAAACGGCGAAACCCCGACAGCACGTAAAATGTTTCGAATCAACTTGTATAAGAATCTTGAGAAAACACTACTCCTGCCTTCTAGACTAGTCCTTCAAAGTTTTTACTAAATGGGTTAGTGAAAACTGAAACAAAATATAAAACATGATAAAAGAAAGAGTGGTGCTAGCGTACGGTATACCGTTAGAAATGATTCTAACAGTATAGGCAACTTACCTCATCGTCGGCTGCCATTGTCACGCTACCTTAAGTAGCTTCGCGCACCTCCACCGTCGCCCTTGCTCCCTCCACCACCACCCGCGACCAGCGGCGCCGTTGCCGCCTCGCCGCGCGCCCCCCTGACCCCTCCCAGCTGTGCCACCCCGCCAAACCTAACTACCACATCCGCCGTTGCCACCGCCCTCCTACCCCGCCCATCGCCCCACCGCCACCCACCACTGGGCTGCCGCATCCCTCGACCTCCATCTATGCCCCATAGGGAGGGTAAACCTGTAACAGGAGAGCGAGATTTTCCTCCTCTAACGCCAGATCTAGTGGCGGCGCCACTCTAGGCAGCCGGATCTGGTGTGTGGCGAGGCTGGCTATGAGCAAGGGCGAGGAGATCAATAGTGGCGTTCACACGAGGAGAGTGAGAGGGAGATTGAAGAAGGGAAGGCAAGGAAAAGGTGGTGCATGTGCAAGCGGAGCGTGGTTAAGGGCGACACTTTAAGATTCGTGCGTGTGGAGATCGAACGGTCACAAGCTGTACCGTCGAAACGCGTCGGAACGATATAGCGTTATTTATATTTTCTCTAAAAGAAAAGATTGTCCAGTGTTGATTATCCGAGCGAGCGGTGTTTCTATACTCTCACATGTATCGTTGAAACGCGTCGGAACGATATAGCGTTATTTATATTTTCTCTAAAAGAAAAGATTGTCCAGTGTTGATTATCCGAGCGAGCGGTGTTTCTATACTCTCACATGTATTAAATTGCATAAAGCTTGAAGCACCGTTGGAGTAGCAACTAGCAAGTGGCTCCAAATAAGAGTGGTATCTAGGGAGCACTTGAGTATTTTTTAGGGTTGGAAGCACTCAGACTTTTTTGACATTGGATCTCCATCCAACGCCCCTAGATTTAGAGCATTCATATTTTTTGGAGGGGGTGGTATGGGGAGATCTGTTAGATGGAGATCCAACGGCCCAGATTCGTTTTTTTGGAGGGGGTATGGGGGATCCGTTGGATAGAGATCCAATGGCCCAGATTCGTTTTTTGGAGGGAAATATGAGGGATCCGTTATATAGAGATCAAACGTCCTAAATTATAAGTACTCTTAATCCTAAAAAATAATCAAGTGCTCCTTAGCACTTCCCCCAAATATGACCATCACTGTGCTTTCACTTTGGAGAGCACTGAAGCATATCTCAAAACACGGGGACATATCCTAGCTAACTTCAAGACCATCTAGACAATCCCTAGACCAATCATAGCCCTGGTTCAAAATAGCGTTTATGTTCTCATTTCTAGTTTTTAAAAATTAAAAGTTATTTAAAATACATTAGTTTCTTAACGTGTCTTTTTTCTTAGCATTTGTTCGTGTAGACATAACAATTTTTTCTTTAATTGAATACATTAGAAAAAACTAATATCTCTACAATACCATTTTAGCTAAAATTCAAACCAAAATACAAATTAAATGGGACCTTACTTGGATCTAAACATCACAAATTTGTGCCAATACTTCAGATCTCTTGACACTCTGCTCTCCCTTATTCAAAGTTTAAACCAATATGTGCGCACATGCAATAATCGGGCTTGTCCTAAACGGCTTTAGCTTTGGGTTATTTTAGCTTTCGGTTTATTTAAACCATAAACCATGTGGAACATATTGACTTCTAATTTCAGCTTATTTTAGTTTTTGGGTTTTTTACCTTTTCTTTTCCCCTTTTATTCCTTTGCATTATCTGTGACAATATATATATCAGAAAAAACTAACAACCGTTACAGTGTAATTCTAATTACAAATCAAAAAACACAGTTAAAAAATTAAACCGTAAGCCTATTAAAGCACCATCCAAAGTACCACCCAAAAAACCTCACTAAATTAACAAATTCGTGGCTAAACACCAGGCAGGCACCTACTAGTCATAGGATTTGGATCCTCTGATGGAGAAGGTAAAACAGCAGCGTGAGTACCACGCTGCACTTTTTTTAAAGATACAAAGCAGACACACATAGCCTATATACCTACTCACATCATACACACACACATAGATATACATATACACACACATATAGTACAAATAATAGTGACACTATGGTACCTAGACTCTATGATTGAGACTTTTCATTCATAATTGATTAAACATGTTAAACTAATGACTTTCTTTCTAAATTGACGTATTTTTGAATTAATGAACGCTAATGGGTTTGCTTGATATATTACACTTGCACGTATCTAAAAGAAATCCAAAGACAGAAAGACATAATACCTAGACACAATGATATTCTATTTTAACGTCCTATATATACACACACGTCTTCTACACGCTCGGCCCTGCTCGTTTCGGCTTGATAAGGCTTCTAATTTATTTTTCACTATTCAACAATTTTATCTTTTTCTGGTTTTTTTTGTCTTTTTTGAGCTTTTTGTCAATTCTTTATTTTCCGTATTCGTTTGTACTGTCTGTGATAGGTCAACTTGCTTTTTCTATTTTTATTTTTTTAAATTTAATTATGCTAAATAAGCTGTCGTCAACTACAGTGTTTTTTCAGTCAGCTACAGTACTTTTCGGCCATAAGCCACTCAAAATAAGCCTTTTGAGCAGGGGCGCTTTTCAACCTCCGGGATACCATCGCTGCACTACTTTATGCTACAGTACTAGTACTATGGTGATTTCGAAGAATAAGCAGTTACAGTGCTTTCAGTCATAAGTCACGAGCTTTCCAGCCGAACCGATCACCACCTCAGTAGTGTGTGCCACGGTGCTCCCCTGACCTTCCTCGTCCACGTCAAACGACCCGGTTCCCAACCCCCAAGACCAGCCGCAGTAAATTTTGGGCTCCTCACTTCCCCTCCTGCCCCCCCTCCGCCTAGGGTTTCGTCTCTGCTCGCACGCCGCGTCGCCATTGCTAGGGTTCTGAGGAGGATTCTACTGCCCAGGGGGGGCCTCCCGGGACCTGTTTCCTCGCCTCCCGCCGATGCCTTCGAGGTTTCGTGACTGAGATTTCCTTTTTGCCTCTGAGAACTCAGGGTGGGAAGATTCTGGCATTTCTGGGGTTTAGATCGAGGACTGAGCTGTTTCTCGGCAATGCCGGGGAGGTTGGACGCCGATTGCTAGGGTTTGGTTCGTGGATTCGCGGAGAGAGCTGGGGATCGTCCGAACTGTGCGAGTTATGTGCAATCTGGAGCTTGCTTTGCCCCAATTCGGTGTTTCCGTTGCAGTGCGTCGTCGATTTGCTCTCCTTCTAAGCTTGTGAAGGTGAGGGGATTCTGGGAGGTTGCGAGAAGTTGGTGTTTTGGTTGCAATGTCCGGGGCAAACGCGAGGGGGCGGCTGTCGCCAGCTTCCGGCGGTGGAGATTCCGAGCCGCGGTCTGTGGGGAGCAGGACGCGGTCCGTGTCTGCTACCCGGGGTCGGAAACCCTCGCCGAGACCTGGGAGGGATGTAGCAGCAGCAGCAGCAACAACAACAACGGAGGAGAAGAAGCCGGCTGCGGTGCCCACATTGCTGCCCTCGCTAAGTGCACCGGCAGGGATGCGCCGGCAGGAGCTACTGCTGCGCTCAGGGCTGTCTCTTGACGCGTCATGCTCATCGGACGCATCAACGGACTCATTTTGCAGCCGGGCATCCACGGGGCGTATCGGGAGGCCAGCATTTGGGGCGAGGAAGAAGAAGACCGTCTCTCAGACTGATCATAAGGTTGTCTCCATGCTGGAAAGGGAGGTTGGATCAGCTTCTCCAAGTGACGTGGCTGGTCTGAAGAGGAGGTGCTCGTGGGTGACAACTAATACTGGTGCGTGTTTTAGATTTGCTTGCATTTTTTGGCCACTGCTCCCTTGAACATATAAACCTGTAATTGGTCTAGTGTAATGGTTTATAGTACTGGGGTAGTGGTTCTGTTGTAGGAAGTAAAGGTAATATGTATTCAGGTCTAAAATTAAGAACAAAAGGTCTATTGTTTGTGACTTAGAAATGCTAAATCCTAAATGGTGCAAACCGGGGACCAGGAATTGTACTATTCATGTATGGTTGGAGCATTTTTCTTATTAGGGCTCCTATGATCTTTAACATTCCAAATGTTTTGATAATGTTCTTTCTGTGTTGTTACATCATTAACTACGTTATTTTACGATTAAGTAGTTGGTTAGCTATCGCCACAGGGAGGTAGATTGCTAAAAGCCTGCCATTCTGGCAACAAAAGTTACACAGTAGATAAGGATGCTTGTTTATTTTCAAATGTCAAATGGCTTTGGTGTGAATGTGCAATTGTGCACAAACAGGATTGGAGTTAGAAATATTCGACGTAAAATTATTTTGTATGCATGAAATGAATTTTACCAGATGACACTAGACAAGCATAGAATTATGCATTATGATTTCTATCACAGTGAAACTTTAGGCTAGATAGCTTCATACCACGGTGATTGATCGAAGGTTACTTTCTAGTTTTCCTTATTAAAACCACATGTAGGAAGATACTCTGTAAGATGATAAACGATGAAAGCGTCGCCATACATTTAGAAATATGAAACAGTGGTTCATGATGTTACTCGCTGGAGTCTTGCTGTTGGTGATAGCAAGATCCTTACTCTCATCGAGAGGATGACACTTGGGGATGGGGCAATTTTTCTTGGTTATTTCTCACACAATGCCATGCCAACCTGAGGGGTTGGGGATACAAATTTATAGGCTGCTAATCAGCCAAGCATATGCTAAGATGCTAGTCTAAGATGCTAGTCAAAAGCTGTCCTAAAGCTAGTCTAAGATGCTAGTCTAAAGCTGTCCTAAAGTTAGTCTAAGATGCTAGTCAAAAGCTGTCCTAAAGCTAGTCTAAGATGCTAGTCTAAAGCTGTCCTAAAGCTCAAGATGCTGTCCTTGACACAGAGACTTATCCATCACATGATGTAGGACTGGACTAGTGTAGTTGGTCATGTTATATATAGACCCATTGCTAATCTTGATTGAATAAAGCAGGCGAACATGAGAAGATGGTAGGTCCTTCGTAGCAAGCTAAGGACTTCTTCTTTGTGTGTGTGTGTGTCTGTGTTTTGTGATGTGTTCTAAGAAGTTCACAGTTGTGATGCCCGTATCTTCGAGTATATTGGACATTGGCTAGCTTTCCAGTACACATTGCCTGCTTGTGGGCTACCCCTGTTGTTTACTAATACAGTGATGCACACAGCTACAGACTAATTCATCAAATTTTACAGAGTGCAGAAATGGATGATAATCATTGGGTAGCAACTAGCTTAAAAAAACCTGCAAACTAATTTCAGAATACCAGAAGAAGAACCTTACAGGTTTCCAAAATGGGATGTGATTAAGTTCTCAGTTGGAGGATTCATTCTCTCATGTTTGCCGGTTTATAAATAGGATATTAAAGTAGGCAGGGCTAGGTCCTATTCTTTTCTTCTTCTTTTTTGCTCCAAGAATGTGATTTTTCATTATTAAAGACTTGGTAATAATAAATTTATTTTCTCACATCGAAAGTATAAACTGAAATCAAGTGTGGGAACATCCTAAAATTGGAAACTTGTGCTTGAATGTGTGTGAAGCTCATGTGCACATTGTTGGATTGCTAGTGCTCATTACTTATCTGGATATTGTTTGTGTGTGTGTTGCGTGTGTGCGTGTTGGGGGGGGGGGGGTTAAACGCTCTATCTTTCTACTTCTTACCTGCTAATTCGGTCCATAAGATCATGATGCTTGTAATCTAGTTCTAGTTTTTATTTAGAGAATCAATCTTATATAAAATCTATTACCCTATCTTACTGCCTCTGTTTGCGTCACTTGCTTCTCGTAATCCGTGGTGCATTTTTTTTTTCAAAATCTTCTTATGATCTTCTATGTGGTTGAAGTTGGTTTAATCGTATTCGCTTGCAAGTGCAGATCCCTGTTATGCTGCATTTCATGACGAAGAATGGGGAGGTCCAGTTCATGATGACAAGTATGCAAATATGTACCTTGATGAAATACCATTTTATTTGTGCTTGTGGAATACTCTAAAAAGTAATGTATTATTTTCTTTAAAATAATCAGTATCAACTGCTCCGTATTAATTACAGGAAGTTGTTTGAGTTGCTGGTGCTCTCAGGGGCATTAGCTGAACTTACCTGGCCAACAATTCTGAACAAGAGACAAATATTCAGGTAGCCTTTTGCAGTTTTGATGTAGTTGGACCTTTACTACTGGCATTTGGCAACCCTAGTAACATCTTCTAGTATTCCTCACAGGGAGGTTTTCATGGATTTTGACCCAGTATTGGTCTCTAAATTAAGTGAGAAGAAGATTATTGCACCAGGAAGTCCTAGCAGCTCCTTGTTATCCGAACAGAAACTGCGCGCTGTTATTGAGAATGCACGCCAAATACTCAAGGTTGGCCCTTTACTCTTAAATAATTTTTGGCATGATATCATCGTAGTATCAAATCTAGATGCTGCTTTGGGATAAAAACAAGTGAAATGTTATATGGCTCTTCACGAACAATCTCGCCTGTATTTCAAGTCTTCCCAAGATTTGGTAATTCCATCTCAAAACAAAACCTCGCCTGTATTTTAAGTCTTCCCAAGATTTGGTAATTCCATCTCAAAACAAAACCTTTTGCCTTTCTTATTGATGTTTTAACAACAAATTCAGTTTCCTGCATGCTTTTACTGAAAAAGGCTGCATATGACCTTTACACTAAGGTATTCTTAAACTACATGTTTTCTTAACTGAACCATGTGCTTATCATCGCAGATTGTAGAGGAGTTTGGGTCATTTGATAAGTATTGTTGGAGCTTTGTGAACCACAAACCTATTTTGAGCAGATTCAGGTATCCCCGCCAGGTACCTGTCAAAACATCTAAAGCAGATGCGATTAGCAAAGATTTGGTTCGAAGGGGTTTCCGTAGTGTAGGCCCAACAGTTGTGTATACCTTTATGCAAGTTTCTGGCATGACCAATGACCACCTTATCTCCTGCTACCGTTTTGCTGAATGCGCTGCCGCTGCTACCGGTACTAACCTTACTGGTGGCAGTGAAGCAAATTCAGGTAGCAATCATGCCACAGAACAGAAAATGAACGGAACCAATGGACTAGCCGCCGACATCGAACTGTCCAGAAGGATAGATGAACTCAGCATCTCATAGCGATTAGGAGGAATGCTCAAGTGATGTATAAGCATATGTGTATTTTGTGTATCTAGGGTAGCTGTGATTCGGTGGTTTTTTCTTCCTTTTAGTTTTGCCACTCTTCAATGTAGCGTAGAACAATGTTAGTTCGCAGCGTGTCAAGACAATTGAACGGCAGCATGTAATGATGTATATTCTTTGTGATGCAAATGCTCTTGTTTTCCAAAATCTGAAGTGGTGCTGGCACTTGCTTTCTGTGATCCGGGAATTGTTATCCTGTATCATATACATTTGTTCTCCCTTGTACCAGCATGTACATAAGACGAGAAATCGAGGATTCTTCTCCTCTTAACGATGCTATGAAACTAACACATCTTGGTTAGAGGCTTTTCTGGGAAAATGCTAGCCTGGGCGATTAGAGGAGGCCGAAGAGGACAGGAGCAGGTAGCAGTACCGAATCATTATCGGCATCTCTCCTCGAATGAGAGTCGGATGTTCTCCCCTGGCCACTTCATGCACGTCACATCACCCCGGTAAAACTCTCAGTATTCCATCATGGTCAGGGAAGCACACGGCTGTGAATCAGTGAGAAAGGATATAACCAATATCACCTCTTAGAATCTCTATAGGTCTGTTTGGCAACAGCTGCGGTTTATGATTTTTGGTTGAAAATTTTAAATTTTGGTTGTTTACGGTACAGGTTACGGACTGATAGATACTCACTTGTGATTTTAGATGGTACAAATGTTGGGTTTTTAACGTGTACATCATTTAACTTGTAGACCCCGTTTTGAGAAAATACTTCGTTTGAAAGTTATGTATTGTAACAAAAAGCAAAAGCCAAAGGGAAAGAAACAGGCCCTATATCCTCTGTATCATCTGCAGCTGAACAAGTGTAATAAATAAAGGGTAGACAATGGGTAACTGGCTTGCATCGCGTAGCATGCCGCAGAAGAACAAGCCATCGTGTAGGTGCCTCAACAGCAGAAAGGATTGATGTGTGGAAGGGTGCACATAATGGCATTGGCATCTCCATTTCCAAATAAGCATGAACAGCTCTTACAGTGCCTTTTAGCATTCCATGGGCAAATGGGATCCAGTCCACAGTGAGGGGAGCTGCACCGCGACGGATGAGCAGAGCAGCCCACCATGGGACGGGTGGATTCTTTTATGCTGTGATTTTAGGTGATTTTTTTTAAGGTATGGCTTATTGTTTAAACTTTTAAATTTTAACTGTTCGCAAGAGATAATATGTAGAGAAAAATAGTTACATGTGATTTTAGCCGGTACTGCTGAACTCACTATACTTTTTACTACAATCTTCCTATTGATCTAACCTTAAAAATACGCACCATTTGAAAGCTAGTTACTGTAACTTAAGCCACAAGCCATAAGTGAAAAAGAACTTAGCCAATACTTTTGGCTTATGGTTTTTGAATTCTGCCTATTCGTGAGAGACAGTACGCATAGAGAAATAGTCGTATGCGATTTTTACCGGTATAACTAAACTCGGTACAATGTCTATTATAATTTATCTATAGACACCATCTTAAAAAATATATTATTTAAAAACTAGTTATTATAACAAAAATGATAAGCAAAAGTACGGACAGGTTGCATCAAACTAGAACAGAAATTGGCACAAACAGAGCCATAGAAACACCACATATAAATAGGGCTGTAAACGAGCCGAGCTCGAGCGAGCTTGACCTGGCAAGCTCGAGCTCGGTAGAAAATTGAGCCGAGCTCGAGCGAGCCTAAGATCAACATCGAACTTTAAGCTAGGCTCGAGCTCGGCTCGGACAAAACTCGAGCTCGCTCGAGCTCGGCTCGTGTAAGGTTCGGTGGGGAGGAGGGAGGGAGTACCTGCGGGCTGCGAAGCCGTGGCCGAGGCGCCGAGCTGCCGGATCCGGGTCGAGGAGGGGCGGCGCCGCCGGGGGAGAGGAGGGGTGCCGGGGGGGGGGGAGAGGCGGCGGCGGCGGGGGAGACGAGGGGCGCCGGGGGGACGAGGGGCGGCGGCGGGGGGCGAGGAGAGGCGGCGGGAGGCGAGGAGCCGAGGAAGGGGATGGGGGGCGGCGGCGGGGGGAGAGGAAGGGGACGGGGGCGGGAGAGGGGGGGCGGCGGCGGGGGAGAGGAAGGGGACGGGGGGCGGGAGAGGGGGGCGGCGCCGGGGAGGGGGCGAGGAGGGGCGCCGGCGGGGGGAGGAGGGGCGGCGGCGGAGAGAAGGGGACGGGGGGGGGGAGAGGGGGTCGGCGGGGGGGGGGGGGGGGCGAGGAGGGGCGGCGACGGGGGAGAGGAGGAGGGCGACGAGGGGGACGGGAGTGGGGGGCAGCCGGCGGCGGGGGCAACGAGGGGCGGCGAGGAGGGGCGGGGGGGCAGGAGGGGCGGGGGCGATGAGGTGGGGCGGGGGGCAGGAGCCAGGAGGGGCGGCGGCGGGGAGCAGGCTGCAGGCGGAGGCGCCGAGGCGCGTGGGGGAGAGGCGCGGGCGGGAGTGGGGACTGGGGTCTGGGGCCTCTGGGCCCTCTAGGGCTAGGGGGTAGGGGCGGGATTTTGAGGGGAGAGGCGGGAGGAAGGCCGGAGGGGGTGTGGGGAAATGAAAAAATCTTAAGCTCGCGAGCTATTCGAGTTCGGCTCGTTAAAGCTCGTGAGCTTAAGATGAAACTCGAATTCGGCTCGTTTGGAGCTCGAGCCAAGCTCGAATCGAGTCTAGAGCGAGCCAAGCTCGAGCAGTTCGCGAGCCTCGAGTTTTTTTTACAGCCCTACATATAAAGCGGCCCAGAAATAGATGCCCGTGTGGCCGTGTGTGTGTGGGGGGGGGGGGGGGGGCTGACCATGTTGGCCCCGCGCGGCCCACCCCGAGAACAATCGATAGCTGCGAAACCTACCACGCCGTGACGGACCGTAAAAAACGCGGGTCAAGCCCCTCCCGTTACGTGCGAACCGCTACCACACCGCCGGGCGCCGTCCCGCGCCGCGCGCAGGTGGGACGGTGGGGCACCACGAGGGCTCGCTCCGTGTGGTCGATAGAATAGGCGCCCGCGTTAGCGTGCGTCCGCCGTGCCGGCTGGGCGCTTACGGCTTACTCCCTGCGCCCGCAAGGTGCGTCCCGCCGGCGCGCCGAGCAGCTCGAGTTTTGTGGGTTGCCGCGGCATCGCTGCCTTCCCGTCCCCGGCTCCGCGGTCCCTGGCCGTCGCTGCCATCGATCATTCCGATTCAGTCTCGCGGACGCACGCAGGGCGAGAGCCCTTATCGGCCCGTCGGCCGCGGGCCAATACGGCATGCCCGTTTTGATGTATGGACCCTATTTCTTTCGTCTTCTATCTGCCGCTGCCTCTTCTCCGTCCATGTACTTTACTAGCGCCAGAAATCTCCATAGCAGCGCACAGTTTCTACGGAAAACTCGGGACAAAATTTACACCCGAACGGCGGAACTACTGTAACAAAACTGTAGTCACTGCAAAACTTGGTTACCACTAACAATCATAGGATACATATATACAACATGCTTGACACACTGACGACAGTCATGCGTACTACCGTCTGCCGAACATGTGCTTTAATATTTGTAAATTCACTATTTGGAAGGGCATGAAATCACCTCCTATAGATACGATATATGCAAACACAATGCTTTCGTTCGAACTATGCATTATCAAATTTTCTTTATTTAAAAAAAAGACTAATCTCGATAGAATGAGGCAAATAAGTGTAATGAAACGTACAGCATACGTCTCACATGTTTTTAAGCCCTTCAGTGCAACAATTTTGGAACCTGAACTGAATCTATATATCCAACTTCATCTGCAAGGGTGATTTTTTCGCTCGAAAACGCAAGAAGTGTCTCATTCAATTAAGAGAGAGCAAAGGACAGAGAATAAAACAGGAAACAAACTGAAGAAAAAGAAAACAAGGGAAACAGGGAAGACAAGTCCAGATGGCAGAGAGAAAAAGAAAGGCAAAAGAGGAGGGGTGGGGGGACTAATGTAGGTCATCGGTAGACGATTGGAGCAGACTGCTAGGCAATATAGAACCTAAAGTGACATCACCCGCCAAAGCCCAAACGTGACATTCCTGCTGAATGGAGGTTAGCAAGATGTCCAAATCGAAGGTATTGTCTCTAAATCATAAATTGTTGTGCTCTTTCTAGATCATTCAAGTAATGAGCAAGAATGAACTATCCATTCCCTTCCTAACAACTTTAGGGACTGATTTTCGGGCAGCAAGCCAATGATCACTTTTTTTAGATAATGGAACTAAGTTCCAGCCTCTACCATCCGAGGATGGTACACAGCTGAGAGTTACAAACCTAAGCCATAAGGCTCTCACTCTTACATCCAAAAACGAGGAAATAAAAGCAACAAGGTTCAGCCCAACCTGGACTAACAATTACTAAAATGGAAAAGAAGTAGTACTAGGCTTCAATTCGATTCCAAAAGCTCCACCCAAACTTCTTGAAGACCGCCATAATCAAAGTCTCCAAGCTTCTACATCCGTGATTGAACGCCGGTCTCTCCGCTTCCTTATGCATTAGAGACCACTGTCGGATCCAGTACGTCGCCCTGAAGATTACCTGAAGATATGTAGGAGACTTAGCCTTGTTAAACACCATGTCATTTCTATTCAACCATAGAGCCCAACAAAGCGCATCCGCACCTAATAAAATTTGATTTCTAAGCTGAAGACACAATCCGTCTAGCCAAGAACCAAACATATTAGAAAAACTAGTCGATGGTTGAATTCCAAAAGCAACAAGCACAGTGTTCCAAACAAATCTCGCAAAATGGCAATCAAAAAACAAATGTTGAATAGTCTCTAAGGAACTACAAAAACAACATTTGACACTTCCTTTCCAATTTCGTTTAGCCAAGTTGTCTTTAGTGAGAGTAACTCCCTTTTGTAAGTACCATAAGAAAACCTTAATTTTCAATGGTATTCTTAATTTCCAAAGAGGGGTTTTTCAGGTATAATTCCTTGTTGAATCATAGTCCTGTACATGGACCGAACTGTGAACAATCCTTTTTTGCTGAGGTTCCAAATAAACACATCCCTCCTATTTGTGAGGTTAACCGAGACCACTTTTGAAACTAAATCAAGCCAGGACGCCAAATTTTCGTTTACCAAACCTCTCCTAAATGACACATTAAGTGGTACAGTCCGTAGGACATTTGCCATCGTATCATCTTTCCTCCTTATAATTCTATACAGATTGGGATATACCTCCTTGAACGGCATGTCCCCTAACCAAGCATCCTCCCAAAATCTAGTTTGTTCCCCATTTTGCACTTCGAATTTTCCACCGACCAAAAAATCATCCTTGACCTTCAAAAGGCCACTCCAAAAATGAGAGTCTCCTTGTCTGTATTGCACTTGTGTCAGGGATTTGTTAGACAAGTATTTCTTTCTTAGAAGATTTTGCCAAACTCCGTCCTCGTTAATGAGCTTAAACAACCATTTGCTCAACAGACACCTATTTTGGATGCCTAGACTTTGTATACCGAGACCTCCTAAGTCTTTAGGTGTACATAGTACACTCCACCTAGCAAGCCTATATTTCTTCTTGTGCTCATCGCATTGCCAGAAAAAACGCGAGCGATAGTAATCTAATTTTTGAAGGACTCCTCTAGGGACCTCAAAAAAAGATAACATAAACATAGCCAGACTCGTTAACACTGAGTTAATCAAAACAAGTCTCCCTCCGACCGAAAGTAATTTTCCTTTCCAACTAGCGAGTTTTTTTTTTCTGAAACTTCTCTTCGATAGCCACCCAATCCTTGTTTGATAATTTTTTATGATTCATGGGTATACCTAGATACCTAAAAGGAAGATCCCCCGACTTACACCCAAAAAGATGTACATAATCCTGTTCACAATCCTTCGCTTTGCATAACAAAAAAGTTCACTTTTATGAAAGTTGATCTTCAATCCCGATAATTGCTCAAAGGTACTAAGTACTAACTTGAGATCTTTGGCTTGGCAAATGTCATGATCCATAAAAAGGATAGTGTCATCCGCATATTGGAGGATAGAGAGACCCCCCTCCACTAGGTGAGGAACAACACCCCTGACTTTTCCATTAGACCTAGCCCGGAAAATCAAGGTTGCTAGCATATCCGCTACCAAATTAAACAAGATGGGAGACAAGAGATCACCTTGCCTTAGACCTTTTTTAGTTTGAAAGAAATGTCCTACCTCATCATTAACTTTAATGCCAACACTACCTCCACGGACGATTTGATCGATCCATTTGCACCACTTAGGTGAAAAGCCTTTCATTCTCAACGCTTGTTGCAGGAAGGACCATTTTACTTTGTCGTATGCTTTCTCAAAGTCTAGTTTTAAAATCACCCCATCTAATTTTTTCCTATGTAACTCATGAATGGTTTCATGTAAAATGACCACTCCTTCTAAAATATTCCTACCTTTCATAAAAGCCGATTGGGATGGTTGGATCACTTTCTGGGCCACTAGGGCTATTCGGTTTGCCATCACCTTTGTAAAAATTTTGAAGCAAACGTTTAACAAACAAATAGGCCTAAACTGTTGAATCTGTGTAGCTTCCTTTTGCTTCGGTAATAATGTAATTATACCAAAGTTGAGACTGAAAAGTGAGAGATCACCTTTGTGAAAAACAGAGAAGAGAGGCATGAGGTCCTCTTTTATCAAATCCCAGAATACCTGGTAGAACTCAGCTGGAAACCCATCGGGCCCGGGGGCTTTGTTATGTTCCATTTGAAAAATGGCTTCTCTAACTTCCTTCTCTGTAAAATCTGTGGTCAAGACATCATTTTCTAACTGAGAAACTTGTGTGATGTCACTCGTGAAGGACTCTATCATCGAAAAATTATTACTAACAGGAGCTCCAAAGAGACCTTTGTAGTAATTGGTAATTAATTTCTTAAGGTTTTCATCTCCCTCGATTATTCCTTCCTCTTGCTCGAGCCGGAAAATTCTAGTTTTCCTATGTTTACCATTGGCCACAAGATGAAAATATTTGGTATTACAATCGCCAGATAACAATCTAGTTGTCTTGGCTCTTTGATACCATTTAATTTCTTCTTCCCGCAAAAGGGCAGCAAGTCTTTCCTTATAAAAGATTTTAAGATCGACTTCCCTACTGTTGAGTGGCCACGACTCCGCTTTTTTATCCAATTCATCAGCTTTCCTAATCAACTCAGCCTTTTCTTTCTTATATTGGCCACTAACATTCTTGGCCCAACCCCTTAGGAATTGTCTAAGCCTTTGAATTTTATTTTGCCAACGTTGCAGCGGTGTTTTGCCTCTCAATTCCTTTTTCCAAACATCCCTTACCAACTCATAAAAATCATCCCTTAACAACCAACCGAGTTCAAATTTAAACCCCGATTGCTTGTTGCCATGGGTTCCATTACCGGTATCTAACAGAAGTGGAGTATGGTCTGAAATTTCCCTTGTCAACGCTTGGACCGTTGCAAGAGGAAATTTTGACTCCCATTCCGTACTCACTAATAATCGATCTAGCCTTTCATAAGTTGGTACTTCCCGTGAATTGGCCCAAGTAAACTTTCTATTTGAGAGATCTAGTTCCCTCAAATCCAAGCTATCTATGATAGCATTGAACAAGAAAGGCCACCGATCATCATATCTATCGTTGTTCTTTTCATGCGGGTTCCTAATGATATTAAAATCCCCGCCCACAAGAATTGGACCAACTTCTTTTGCACAAGTTTGGACCAATTTAGCGAGATAAGCTTCCTTAAGTTCCGCTTGTGCAGCCCCATATGTTGCAATGAGAACCCAATGAAACCCATCTGTTTTATTTCTGAGTCGAAACTTCACATAGAAGTCTCCCTCATCAATACTATCACAATCAAACACTTCCAAATTAATCCCAAGGAGGATGCCCCCGGACCAACCATGAGGTTCAGTCCAGTGCCAAATGTATTCTTGCCCTCCATAAATATTATTAAGCACAGGCTTTTGAAAATCTTTCTTTCCTGTTTCAAGAAGAGCGATAAAGTCTAGCTTTTGCTCTTTTGACAAATCAGAGAGGAACCTATGTTTAGCCAAGTCACTAAGACCTCTGCTATTCCAGAAGATTCCTTTCATTGCGAAACTCGATTATGTTTTTTAAACACCCGCACCTTCGGCTTCCTCTTTGCTCTAGTCAAAGGGAGAGATTTATTCTTCTTAAAAACAATTCTGAAATCATCACTTAGGTGATCATTTTCTTCATCCGTAATTTCCTCCACCAGATCACCACATAAGTGACCAAGAGAAACATTTTCAACGACCTCATCTTCATCATCACTTAAAAAAATAGACAAAGACCTCACCTCCGGTTTAGATGACTCAGATAAACTTCTAGCTAATTCGACCTCTTTCAAAAGATTAACAAAATTTGAAACTAGGCTAGGATTACTCCCCAAACTAACACCTAGATCAGAAATGCTTGAAGAGATAGCAGTGTCAGAATATGGAAGAAAAGAGAAGTCAGAAATGTTACCTTCACTAAAATCTAAATTCTTCCAAGCCGCCCGCTTTTTAGCTTTCTTCAAGGAATCCACGTCGCTGTGCTTAGCCAACCTCGGACTTGCACGATTCGGCGTCGCTCGAACCTCCTCAATGGCTGCAGCAGTCACTACATTCACCAAGTCCTGACCCATCCCTTGACTGACCACTGCGTCCTTCTGAACAAGAGCTGCACCCCCCTTGGTCTTGAACAAAGCAGCGCCGGCCACACCAGATGTGTCACCTGCAGCACACACATCACTTCCAGCAAAGCACCCGAATGCATCCCGGCCACCAACTGGCACAAGACCATCTCCAAGCGACGCCAACTGCAAATCATCTGCCTGAACCATCTGCACCTCACTGTTTTGCAATTCAACACCAACCGAACCCCCAACACCATCCAGCAAATCGGCATCAACGTCCGAATTGACATCCACTATCAAACCATCAAGCCGTTGGTTGTCCAACACAAGACCCTTATCCAAGTAAACAGCCCCACCGCCACCAACACCATTGAAGTTTCTGTCCTCCTCCCTAGCACCTGACGACTTAGTTTTCTTATCAAACCGATCCTCCTCACACTCACCTTCCTTCTTCCCGTCCCCCTCATCACCATTATCCCCAAAATCCAGCTCCACCTCATCACCATTATCATCAAAACCCACCTTCTCCTTCTCAATTTTGAGCTCAAAGTAATGATCCCCGATTACAACATCCATGCTAGATGGAATTAAAGCAGGATCCAACACAGCAACTAGGATACGCCCAAAATCATTGTTCCTAGTTGTGACCATGTCCACCATTTGAGTTGATCCAAACAAAGTTCCAATGGCCCAAAGGTTTAAATATTCCCTCAACCTCTTCCGCAAACCTGTTACCCGGAGCCACACCTTAGGAAGGAGATACCCTTCCTCTTTGACATGCCATTCCTGGAATTTCAGCCTTGCTCCAGTAAAAATTCCATTCACCTTCACATCAGCCCCACCATAAGCAACAGACCTCTGTAACTCAGCTTTAGAAGGGAATTGAACAACAAAGGAATTCTCCTCGTGCGACTCAGGTTCCCACTTCCACTTTGTCGGAACAATCCACTGGAGTTGCAGCACAAGTTGCTCCTTAGTCAGCGAACCGCCAACAACAGACACCAAAGCACTCTTTGAGTCTTTCTTCCTCGGAAGCGGGGCATGAGGAATATGAAAAAAACCCAGACCTGCCACTGAGTAACCTACCGCATGAGCAACAGGTTTTGGAAGCTTTAGCACCGGGCAGCGGTGATTCACATGGTCATGCCCGTCACAGATGTAGCAATACATTTCATTTACACACTCGGCAACAGAGTGCCCTTTCTGAGAACAACGGCTACAAATCTTTGCCTTACTACTCATCCTGTTTCCGACAGGCTCTCCAACATCCACAGCAACTCCATCAACCTCCATGTCCGCCTCCACAGGAAAAACAACGCTATGTTGAGCACCAGCATCAAGCAACGGCGGCGCCCTAGCCAAGTTACCTGCTGGCACCGCTCCCCCTGATGCCTGAGTCGCCGACAATCCTGCTCCAGCCGACCCACCAGCACCTCCACGACCAAGTCTGCCCGCCAAGCCGCCTCGTTGTGCCGAGAAGCCCCGTCCGCCACGGGGCCGGAAACCACGTCTCGGCCAACCCCGGTTATGAGCCGTAGAGCCACCACCATAGCCGGGATCGAAGTTCTGAGCGGGGCCATGGAAAGCACCACCTAAGCGCTGACCTTCCCTGTCATCTTCTTGAAGATGCCGATGAAGAATCCCAACCCCTCTATCTCGCCCAGCACCCCCGGACTCATGTCCGTGATGGCCGACACCACGAGCGTAGCCCCAGTTGCCACCACCGCCCACCATCGTCGGCACCGAAGCGACGCACTTTGACAGAGAGGTGGAATTCGAAGCGAACACCCTTACGCGCCTGCGACCTGAACGAGAGAAAAAAATGACAAAGACCAGCAGGAAAATGAAACTGGGCCGCGCACCTGGTCCGGCCCAAGCCACCCCGCAGCAGTCCCGCCTCCGTCCGCTCGCCTCCCCGGATGGGACCCACACCTGCTCGCAATCCGAATTCAAAATCCGAATAGCGCCGTCGCCGAAACTCGGCTGCGGCGGCCACCGACGAAGAAGAAGAAGCAGCCGAACCCACACTAAGGCCTTGCGCTGTCCCCCGATGCGAGACCACCGTCGCCTGGACCATTACATCGGCCAGCGTGAGCCGCGGTGACGTCCTCCGTACAGGCAGAGGTCCACGCCAAGGCTTGCCGACTTGCCGCCGTTGAGCAATATCCTTGACGATTCGGCTAGCCAGTCGACCCACCTTCTCCCCTGCACAGAGAGAGCGCACCTCCGGAGACGGAACCACGACCGACGACAACTGGTCTTCTGCCATCAACACATCGTCCATGGTGTACCCCAATGACAACGCATCGTGGATGAACTCACCTGTTGGCAGGAGACCGGACTCCCCACGGACCTCAGCTTCTTCCTCATCCGAGCTTACCTCACCCGACAACGCCCAAAACCTTGAACCTGAAAGGCCGCGGCAGAGATCCACTTTTGGCGCCACCGGCCCCATCTTTACTGGTGCCGAATGCCTCCAAGAAGCGCCCAGATCCGACACCCCGGCAGATCGCCATCCAAGCCCCCCACCGGCTACTGAGTCCGGTGCAGACGGAACCTCAGAGACGAGGGTTGGCGAGAGTTCGCCGGTGTCACCAGGGACCCCGGCGGAGCGCACGCCCATCCCTCCTGCCTCCCCTTAGGAAGATTGGAAGCAGCGAATCCATTGAAACATTTTGAACCAAACGACCTTAGTGTAGACACAATGCAGCAAGAGGTGGTCAATTGTCTCTGATTGCTGGTCGTAGAGTAAGCAAGCTTTCGATGCTTGAATACTATGCCTGTGCAAACGGGAGTGAGAGACCATGTGAAGGTCACCCCATGGTTGTGATGAGTATTTGACTCTTGATCTAGGAAGATTGAGTTTAGCTTTTGAGGTTTGTGCCAGTTCTGCAATGTCGTAGCCCTGGCAAAGTGCTCTGCAGCCAGCACGACCACTTTGGCCATGGTCGAAGGGCACCAGAAGGCCAGCACGACCACGTTTGGCCGTGATCGTAGGTCTCCAGGGAAGTTTAAGACTGGTTTTGCCATAGTCGTTTCTTGGTCATGATCGAAATGACCCGTACGACCACGTTGTGCGCTATCGGAAGTCAGTCGAGCTGTTTACGATCACACTGTCAGCGGTCGGAAGCCGGAAACCACGTTTACGACCTCGTTGGCCGTAGTCGAAAGCCAACCAATGGTTTACGACCATTTCAAAGCAACTTGAACGTAGTCGAAAGGGTTTACGACTACGTTGTCGCTGATCGGAAGTCAGCAGCAGCCTTACGACCACGTTTGACTGTGGTCGGAACCCAGCCAGGAAGTCTACGACCATGTTGTCAAGCATCGGGAGCCAGCCGAGTCGTTTACGACTTCATCAGGCGCATTCCTGCTAAATCGTAGCATTTGGCCGTGGTCGAAAGCCTGCCAGACAAGTGTACGACCACGTTGTAACGTGCTTCAGTGCTCGGGTATACGACCACGTTGGGAAGTCGATGACCTACGACCACGTTATTGAGAGCTGCGGTCGGAAGTCGATGCTTCGACCACTGTGGTTGGGAGAACGGCACTCGAGCTTGCGACCACGTGGGAAGTCGGCGGACTTCGACCATGTTGTGAAGCGGTCGAACGAGGCCGGGTCGGGGTCAGACTCAGTCGGTTGTGGTCATAGCCGGTCGGTTGTAGTCATACCGGTCGGATTTGGTCTGTAGAGCAGTCTGGCGTTGTCGGACGTGCTCGCACGCAGTTGGAATCGGTCGTATGACCTGCAGACTTGACCATTTGAGCTAGAATTTGGTCATAGGGCTTTGTGATGAAGTCAGGGACCTTGTGCACTTGTTGGTTTATCTTTTCGATCGATCGTAACGACTTGGGTTGAAGTCGTAGTCTTTGAGCGTTAAAGCCGTAGCGAGTTGTGGCTGGTCGTAGCAAGTTAGCGATGATCGTAGACTCATTGTTTCTGATCATATGGCTTGGTTTTGTGGTCGTATGTCGTGTGCTTTCATTGTTCTCTATTTTCGAGTGGTCGTAGGTGGTATACGACTTGGTAAGAGTATGTTTTGAGTTCTGTTTTCTGGCTCAAGTAGTTGGATACTATTGTGAGCGGTGCTATGTAATGGTTTGCTTGTCTGTGATGTTTGCAGGACCTTGAGACTAGTCGTGGCGAGGCATGGAGGGCCGAGACTAGGCACTGGTGGTGCTGAGGTCAAGAGCGGCCAGGAAGTGCTGAAGACGACGAGGTCTGTGAGGTGGTTGCAAGCCGAGGAGATGAGGAACCAGAGCTGGAGCTGCCAGAGGACCTTGGAGACAAGTCTTGATGAAACTTGGAGTGGTCGGGACTAGACATGGGGGATGTCGAGGTCCAGAACGACCAGGGGAAGCCGAAGGAGACCTAGTCTTGCGAGGTGGTTGCAAGCTTGGACGACAAGGCAGGAGGAAGCTTCCGGGAAGGCAGTGGAGTGGCATTTTGGAGAAATGCGGAAAGCTGCAAAAGGAAGCTGTGTCTCTGCCAATGCACAGGAGTTGTTGGCGCTAAACGGGCAAAGCAGTGGAGCCGTTGGGTGTAACGGGTAAAGCACTGGAGCTCGTTCTTGCTAGTGGGTAAAGTGAGTTGAAAACCCGGTGTTAGGTGGGGGTTTGCGGGTTCCCTCTCTTTGGTGTGTGAGTGTGTGGCTATAAATAGAGAGGATAGAGCTCGGGTACTGGTGAGATCCTGATCCCCGAGTTGCTCTGTTCTTCCTTTGTTATTTGTGAGTGTGTGGATTCTCAGGATGGAGCAAGTGTGCTCATGTATCTCCCAGTTGGAGTGGCTGTAGAAACCTCCATTATCAATCATTCATCTCTCTTCCTCTATTTGTTTTCTGTCGTCTTGAGATGTTGTGATTGACTTGTTTGCGATCTGTTCTGAGAGCTTGGACTTCTTGCTATCCTTTTCTCTCCTCTCTTCTTCGTAAGTCTGCTTTCGTCTTTGTGTGCTTTGATTAGCTCAGAACTGGGAATCTGTCTCAAGGCCACTTGGCCAGTTCATTCCCGTGAGCAGGAGTCGAATTAGAGAAGTTCTCTTTACCGGATGATTGTGCACCTCGAGTCCTTCTGTTCTTAGTTCATCCTCTCAGTTATCACTGCTTGATTTCTTTTGTCGGCTCAGGCAAGTGTTCGACCACGTGGTGTTCGACCATCAGTTGGCATACGACCACGTGTGTTCGATCGAAGAAGCTAGTTCTTTCGCCCGATTTGTCGTGTGAGTACTTGGGGAGTTTTTAGAAGGCACCATTCACCCCCCCCCTCTGTTGCCATTTCGGTCCTACAGGGAGAAAGTCCAGCAATGCCGGTGCAAGGCAAGCCAAACAAACAACTTCACTTCCATTGGTGCCCAGCTATTTCGCGGCAGGGGAAAAAGTTGTTCCATTGAAGAAGGCCAAATAAGCTGATCGAGCTGAATAGATTTCGTTTACAGTCCAACACCAACTAACCACATCATTTTGCTCAGGCTAAAGCTAAAGTCTGGCGAGCACATTGGTTAGCCAAAAAAACGTCCACAGTGGTCTACAAGCAGAACGGAGGAGTTAAGTCCTTGATCCAGGCGTGATTAAGCAGTGCTGTGACCACCAAGCTCTTGTGTCGTCGGGAGGCCTTGACCGTCTCCCAAAGGGAAGGCATTATCATTCTGATGCTTTGTCCATGGAGCCAGGGATTCGACCAGATCTTTGTTGTAGCGTCGTTTCCCAGGTGAATAAGTACAAAAGCGCTGAAGAAATCACGAATATCCATGTAGAGGGGTCTCCAAGCCCATGCCAGAGTTTTCTCGACTGAACCCACGATAACCACCCCTAGCGCAGACGGTAGGCCATTCCCGCCAGCTTGAGGTTTGGGACACCTAGCCCTCTAAAAAAAGGTGTGGACAACAGACCTAGCTCCAACTAACCATGCATTTACCGGCAGCAGAGGAGTGGCCTCCGGTCCACAGGATGACAGGAAGGTCCTTTGCTTCTTATCGATGGCTTTAATGGCCCAGGCAGGAAGGATGATGGCGAGCAAAGGGTATGTGGCCATCGCGAAAAGGGTTGATTTGACGATGACCAAATGGCCTGCTTTGGAAAGCAAATTAGCCTTCCAATAAGGGAGGCGTGTAGAGATCTTGTTGAGGAGTGGGTCAAGGTCTCGCCTTCTTAGTTTCCTAAGGAAGAGAGGAATTCCCAAATAAGAGATGGGTAGCTCAGTTGTAGTTGTAGAACAGCCGTTCAAACGAGCTACAGTTCACTGGAATGACTGCAGACTCTTGCAGATTTACATGTAAACCTGATGCAGATCCGAAAAGGTCTAGCAGTTGTAACATCGCTTGCATCTCGTGAGTGACGGGTTTGAGAAAATAGATCACATCATCTGTGAAGAGAGAACAAAGGGATCGGAGTTTGGCGCTACCAGTAAGAGCTCCATATCAGATTCTAAAGTTTACAAGTCTGGGGAGCACGTCCATTGCAAGGACAAAAAGAAGGGGCGACAGGGGGTCCCCTTGTCATAAGCCTCGACAATGCCAGAGTCTGCTTCCCTGTAGTCCATTAAGGAGGATCCAACTTGATGCCAAAAACAAGAGAGAGATCCAGTTACACCACCAGTTGTCGAAGCCTCGATGAAGCATACCTTGAGCAAGAAAGGCCATACCAGGCTATCAAAGGCTTTAGTAATATCAATTTTGAGGAGGAATCTTTGCTGTTTGATCTGCGTAGCGCACGGATAGCGTCTTGGACAAATCAGAAATTGTCGTGGATCGCCCAGCCTTTGATGAAGGCTCTTTGACTCACGTCTACTGTAATACCCCAAATTTGCAAAGAGTAAATAAATGAGGGTTTTGCCGTCAGACCCATCGGCGTTTAACGTGCCGAATGTTTATCGCTCGCAGAGGTTCCCAGACCACCCCAGGACAGTCGGCACCGTCTAGAGAGCCGAGTAGCGCCCTCAGAGATTCCCAGACCGCCTAGGGGTAGTCGGCACCATCTCGCGACATAGGTTTTCTTCATCCGGCAAATCCTTACCTTTATTACCGACTTACCGCTGCAATAGAGACCAACATAGCCTTGGACCAAAATGCCCTTGGGTAGTCATGGGTATGAGAGAGGAGTGGGAGGGCATCCCGGTCATTTCACAAGTGCAAAGGGCAGCCCACAACCATGCCCATATATGCTAGTTCCATGCAGCAAGCCACATGTCCTCAACCCATTCTCTGATTCTCTCGGTCAAGGTAAGCACAAAGCCAACCTGTAGCAACACTCCCTCCTTTCCTTTCACGGCCAAGCCCAGAGCAACCCAAGACCTCAAGCACTTCTGCACCACCGCAAGGAGGAGGCAAGCCGAAGAGGAGGAGGAGCTCGGAAGGCTGGAGCGTGAGGGCGACGCCAACGACATCGAAGTACATCGACGACGCCGAACCCACGCAAGCCACCCACTGAGTATGTCCATTCCCCAACCCCATGGCACCACATGAACGCATATAGAGTGAGAGTCGAAGTAGCGCTCGGTGGCCATGGCTGTGACCCTGGTCGGCCGGAGCAGCAACCTTGGACGGCGAGCCGGAGGGACGAACAGGCGGCAGGGCACCGGCCGGCTAATGAGCCGCGGTCGGTGAGCCCGAGGAGGCTGTACCGAGGGGAGAAGGAGGAGAGGGAGGCGAGGGGGCAGCCGGCGGCGGCCGCGCCTCGCAGCTGCGTGTGGGGAAGAGGCGGCGTCGGGGAGGAGCCGGCGGTGAGCCCAAGGGGCGGCGGGCCGAGCCGCCGCGAGACGCCTGGCCGGCGGAGTCGCGCATGGCTGGGGCCCCGTGCGCCAGAGAGAGAGGAAGGAGGAGAGTGAGGGGGGTGTTGCGGAAGCCGAGGAGGCCGGCGGAGCCGCCGGCGGCGGGCCACGGGCCGGCGCCGCCGTGCCTAGTCGCGCCGCTCCGGCCTAGATCGGGCCGGCCATTCGGTGGCGCGCGAGAGAGAGGAGACCAGGGGAGAGGAAGGAGAGGAAGTTAGAGGGGGCGGTGGGTGTGGCCGCCGGCGGTGAGGGGGGCGCCGGCCGGCCTTGCGCGCCGCCGCGCCGCCCTGGGGAGGCCATTCGGCCATGTGAAGAATGGGGGAGAGAGAGAGTGGGTAGGGGAGAGGGGATAAGGCCCCTGTGGCCAAAAGCAAATGGGGAGGAGGCAAGGCCATTCGGCCGAACTGGGTGAGAAGGAGAGAGAAGGAAAGAAAAGAAAAAGGAAAGAAGGAAAAGAAAAAGAAGGGAAAAGAAGGGGAAAAAGGGGAAAAAAAGAAAAAAAAGAAAAGAGGAGAAAAAGAAAGAGAGAAAAAAATGGGTTTGGCACCTGCACGACAGGTCCTTCAAAACCCGTGCGATTTCGCCCAAGATCGGGATACGAGCTTAGGGACGTTGTTCTCCGTTTGAGCTCTTGATTTTTTTGATTTGCCGTTGAGTCGGGATAACGTGTACGCAGGTGGAGGTCCCGAGTCGGAGCCGTCCACGCGTCATTCCCGAGGCTAACCAGGCAAGTGCTTTGTAAAGCGGTGAATTCGGGTAGTGATTTCGGTTAAAAATTGAATAATGATGCACTGCTCACCGTGTTGAGGTAAGTTAAATATTACCGAATGTTGCATGCTTACCAAGTTGGGGTAAGTTAAAGAGTTTTGGAATGCATAAAGAGAAATGAGGAATGTGGAGACATGACATGAATATATGCATAATTGAACTTGCATTGCATGCATGTCATGAAAAGAGAGAAAGTGGTCCACGTTGAGTGGACGCTCCACGGGAGTGGAGCTGGGTCCCCGTAAGAGAGTACGGGCAACTGAGGTCCCCGTATGAAACAGGACGGGCTTGAGGTCCTCGCATGAAAGAGTGCGGGCTTGGGTGGGCATCGACGGGTGCACACTCTGCTGTACCGGTATAGGCTAAAGAGTTGAGAAAGAAGTGCATGAGCATGTGCATGGGCATATGCATGACGATCGGTTGATGATAACCTAAAGAGATAAGAGAAATGTGCATGTGCGTGATGAATAGATCATCAGAATATAATTGGGTTAAAAGGTAAAGTGGTTAAATGGAAAAGTGATTGATGAAACTGGAATGATAATGGTCTAATGAATGAACCTGTTATTTGCTGTTTTGCTTTGTACTTGCTGAGTCGGTGGACTCAGCCTTGCTTTGTTGATGTTTTTAGGTGACCGTCGAGGACGACATGCGGGCGGGAGTAGCACATGAATGACTGGCACGAACCAGCAGCACTATTGTATCCCTTTTGTCAATGTACTTTAGCTGTTACTAGTCTAGAGTAATTCACTCAAAATGCTATGATGTAACTGAACGCAGTAATATAAATGAATTTAATGTTGGTTTAAATTCTTCTGGTGTTGTTGAAATTGTAAGAGTTACAGAGGTGGTAGCATCTTGGCCCAGAGATTGGGCGGGGTGTTACAGTTGGTATCAGAGCGGGCGTTAGGTCCGTGGTAAAGAAATGTGACAGCTAGGTTAATTATTCAACTAAAATTTGACTTAGGCCCAATAATTAATTAAAATTTGACACACTGGTGCACCATAGGATGGGAATGGGTCTTACATTTCATTTACGCTTTCACAGCCTTAGTGTTGATTTGTGCTGTTGAAACTGATGTTTGTGGGCTAGCTGTGTGACTGGCTATCTGTCTTGGACAGAGATGCCGAGAGTTAGAGGATGCGGACGTGTGCACAGTAGGATGGGATTGGGTCAAGCATTGCATTTTCACTTTTGTTAGTTGATTTGCAATGCTTGACGTAGATGCTTGTGAGTTGATAGCAAGCATTTGAACTTGTTATTTGTGTGTCCTACGGGACTTTGCTGTGATGGTGTCGTGTACCGATGCAATAAAGACTGAGACCGTGGCCACTGGAGAGGCCTGGTCATGTTGCCAATTGTGGCATTGAGGTAGTGATGTTTTGCTTCAGTTTCGGGAAGTTGGTTTTCTTTGGTTAGCAACTCATTGAGTGTTTGGTTAATACCTGATAGTGGGGAGTGTACCATGCAAGTCTGGTTTTCGGGAGAATTTTGATTATATGAATGATTGGAGTAACTTGCATGATGAGACCAATATTTTTTTTAGAGAAGGCAATATCCAATAGTGGTTGAAGTGTTGGATTAGGCGTATGTGGGTTATGGAGGTTAAAGTAACAAGTTAGTAGGACATGGTATTTTAAATTGTGAGAATCTAGAGAAGTAATTGATTTTAGTTATGTTTGGGGGATTGGAGCTGAGTTGAACCCAATGAGGATTTAGTAGTAACATGAGTAGTAGCGGAGTAAAGCATATCCATTTCTGTTTAATAGTTGGATTTGAATTATTGGTGAACCAGTTGTTGATTATAGTTTCTTAGACTGTTGAGCCACATTGAATGACTGATATCATGATGGTCCCAATCGATTAGCCCAATTGTGCAATCTAGGCATGCTAAAAAGTGTGCTAATGCATTATTTTGGTGGAAAATTCCTCATGGGGTTATCCTTTCAATTGATAATAGGCGAAGGATTATAAAGCTAAGTCCGCTAACCTCGCACCATGATTAATTATTATAATCATGACCAATGTTTTGGAAGATTCTAATAGTTGTAATGTTAGAACTCTATTGAGGTTAGTTGGGAGAATAAGAATGAGGATCTTAATGTCGGATAAATCTTTCAGTTAAATTGAATGGAGGAGAATTGTTATAGAGTTGAGTGAGACTTAAATTCTAGGGGGATGAAGCTAATAATGTTCTAGTGAGATTTGGTGGCAACATTTAAGCGTGAATTGGTGGAGTTGCCACTGCACATGGTAGGAATCATGTGCACACCTCCGGAAGTAGGACAGATGGATTCTATGCTTAAAAGCAATTGTGGTTTATGAAAGTAAATATGATGTGTGCTAAAACCCGAGTGATTGATCATCCTTAAAGATGAGCTGGCGGAGATTAATTAGCGCCCTAGAATTAGGTGCTCATGGGATTATTTATTGATAGTGGATCTTTTGATCAAAGAGACTTGACCGCATCTTGTGGTATGCGCGCTTGATAGTTGCTATGATTGTGTTGTTTTGTACAGTAAGATGGTAATGTTTGATGAGCTATAGAGTAAATATGGAGAATAAAGTATCCGGTGAGCCGTGGGAAGGTTCAAGATGGGATACTAAAAGTCAATGACTTATGTATTAGCGAATTGATATTTGCTAATCTGTGTAAGCAGTACAAGAGGTACTGGCTTGATGTGGTTATGGGGAAGAGAATTTTAATTGATTTTTATGTTGGTTTTTGGCAGAAACACTGTGTGTTTTAGTGTGCATTATCATTTGGGGTTCATGACTTCGAAGGAGGTCATGTTCAATTCCATCAATGATGAATACTTGGAGGTACGGTAGGAGATTCGCATGACTTACAGATTGATTTATGTGCTAGTGTCGTGAGTGCTACCTGACTTCCCTTACTTCTGCATATGAGGTTTCCCGGACGAGTGGTCCATGGCGCTCCCGAACGCGTAAGTTTCGGGCGTACCTAGGAACGAAGTCCTAGGCGTACTCAGGAATGAGTCCTGAGCGTTTCCCAAACTTGTAATTTCGGTTGTCTTGAGTTGAGAGTCTAAAGTGGGCCCGGGCGCATCAACTAGGGTAATGTAATAATTAGATTTTGTTGCATCTCTCCGTTTTCTTGGTGTTAATTGCCTAATGTGTTTGTTGTGATGTGATGCTATGGCCAGAGGGAATGGTTCTCCTGCCTAGGCGTTGCGTCATAAAAAAAAGGGTAAATCCCGTGTTGGGGGAGTTTTGTAGTTGTTTTGGGGGAGTGAGTGGTGAACTCATTCTAAAGTCCTGACTTATTGAAGAATGAAAGCTGTTGGGATTTCGTTCCGTTTTTGGATGTTTAAATTTGGTAGACTTCTTAACTTTGGAGGGTTGCTGAAGGGTTGGAATCCCTTGCTCTCGAAACGAATGTTAAATCCATAAAATGAAGCTCTATTAGGTCTAGATCTAGAGTAAGATGGTTGATATGTGGAAGTAGGGTGGTAATAAAGATTTGTATGGCTAATAGAGTTCTGAGTTGATCTTATGCCATAATCCTGGTGGGACATTGATTAAGGATAAAATTGGCCTTAAAGGCGAAACCGATGGTCGATTGTGTTATCACAACTAGTAGTGTCTACGGGAAATAATGGTGACAGATGTCACAATTAAGCTGGTAAAGCATGGGTAGCGATGAGAGTATGAGATTGTGGTGAAAAAGCTTCCCTGACTTATGTTTTGAGGTAATAATCACTAGATGTTAATGTTTTAGATTGCTTGATTCCAATAACCTAGATCAAGGATGATACTAATATCGGAGTTATTGGAGGAGTATTGGGAACCTTGGTTTATGAGCCTCATATTTGTTGACAGCTAGTAGAGGTTAAAAGATTGAGGGAAAGTTACAGTAGAGCTATTGGAAGGTTTAGCCATTTGATGTTAAATGAGATCCTAATGGAGTTTACCTTATTCTGTGGATTTGAGAAGTTGAGGGTTGGTGTGATTTGATTAAAACCACCATGTTTGGTGACTAATATTTAAAGAAATAGTCAGGGGTGTAATCCATTACAGGGGTAATTGGAATGTTTTGATACGTCGAAACATGGGAACCTGTTATTCTTGCTAAGAGAGTTAGTGAGAACTATCTTTGCGAGTTTAGTCACATGGATATGTGATCGATATTGATTTTTAAGGGACACGAAGTGAAATATCTCTCGTGTTATCGATTGAAGTGATTGATCGACAGTCAAAGGATTATTTTGGGTTCCCCTGCATTGGGAATTCATTCAGGGCCACTTTGAGGGATAGTGGATTTAAGTGGAAAGTTGCGGTATTTCCGCATTTTACTTGTGGTCTATGTGGTTTTTGGCTAAGGCGTTATCCTTGTGCCTAAAAGAATGTGCTTTCTTTTCTTGGAAAAGAAAAGACTGATTTGGAGAATAGAAATATTTCGCATGGTATATGCGGCATAAAGTTGGTTGTTAGGATGAGGATTAATTTCCTGTCTGGTTTTCACTCTGAGTGGATTTATTGTGATGAAATGGTTTCCTGAGGAAACAAATTTCCTTCTATTTTGGGAGAAGGGTTGATGTTTGCGGATGAATGAGTTGATTCTATGAATGTTGCGTGATACTTCTCTTGTAAGAGAGAAGAGCTCTCCTTGTTGCAAATAAGAGTAGCCTTGACTCTTTTGTGCAAGCAATGAGAGTGTTTTCCTGAAGGATTGGTGGGTTTCTTATGCCGAGGCATGAGAATTGAGTCTATGCATGGAGTGCATACTGTGTTTCATGTGTCGAGGTTGAGGCATAAAACGATAAAGTATGTTAAAAGTGTGTTGGGGCACATCAGAATGAGCGAGAAGCGACATGGGAGTTGGAGACTCGCATGCGCGAGAAGTACCCGGACTTGTTCTCCATGGGTACGAGTTAATGTTATGTTATGAGCAGTTTATTTCATTATGTTCATTTGTGCATATTGTTGAATGCCAGAATTCGGGGTCGAATTCTGTTAAGGGGGGTAGAATGTAATACCCCAAATTTGCAAAGAGTAAATAAATGAGGGTTTTGCCGTCAGACCCATCGGCGTTTAACGTGCCGAATGTTTATCGCTCGCAGAGGTTCCCAGACCACCCCAGGACAGTCGGCACCGTCTAGAGAGCCGAGTAGTGCCCTCAGAGGTTCCCAGACCGCCTAGGGGTAGTCGGCACCATCTCGCGACATAGGTTTTCTTCATCCAGCAAATCCTTACCTTTATTACCGACTTACCGCTGCAATAGAGACCAACATAGCCTTGGACCAAAATGCCCTTGGGTAGTCATGGGTATGAGAGAGGAGTGGGAGGGCATCCCGGTCATTTCACAAGTGCAAAGGGCAGCCCACAACCATGCCCATATATGCTAGTTCCATGCAGCAAGCCACATGTCCTCAACCCATTCTCTGATTCTCTCGGTCAAGGTAAGCACAAAGCCAACCTGTAGCAACACTCCCTCCTTTCCTTTCACGGCCAAGCCCAGAGCAACCCAAGACCTCAAGCACTTCTGCACCACCGCAAGGAGGAGGCAAGCCGAAGAGGAGGAGGAGCTCGGAAGGCTGGAGCGTGAGGGCGACGCCAACGACATCGAAGTACATCGACGACGCCGAACCCACGCAAGCCACCCACTGAGTATGTCCATTCCCCAACCCCATGGCACCACATGAACGCATATAGAGTGAGAGTCGAAGTAGCGCTCGGTGGCCATGGCTGTGACCCTGGTCGGCCGGAGCAGCAACCTTGGACGGCGAGCCGGAGGGACGAACAGGCGGCAGGGCACCGGCCGGCTAATGAGCCGCGGTCGGTGAGCCCGAGGAGGCCGTACCGAGGGGAGAAGGAGGAGAGGGAGGCGAGGGGCAGCCGGCGGCCGTTGGCCGTGCCGGCCGGCGGCGGCCGCGCCTCGCAGCTGCGCGTGGGGAAGAGGCGGCGTCGGGGAGGAGCCGGCGGTGAGCCCAAGGGGCGGCGGGCCGAGCCGCCGCGAGACGCCTGGCCGGCGGAGTCGCGCATGGCTGGGGCCCCGTGCGCCAGAGAGAGAGGAAGGAGGAGAGTGAGGGGGGGTGTTGCGGAAGCCGAGGAGGCCGGCGGAGCCGCCAGCGGCGGGCCACGGGCCGGCGCCGCCGTGCCTAGTCGCGCCGCTCCGGCCTAGATCGGGCCGGCCATTCGGTGGCGCGCGAGAGAGAGGAGACCAGGGGAGAGGAAGGAGAGGAAGTTAGAGGGGGCGGTGGGTGTGGCCGCCGGCGGTGAGGGGGGCGCCGGCCGGCCTTGCGCGCCGCCGCGCCGCCCTGGGGAGGCCATTCGGCCATGTGAAGAATGGGGGAGAGAGAGAGTGGGTAGGGGAGAGGGGATAAGGCCCCTGTGGCCAAAAGCAAATGGGGAGGAGGCAAGGCCATTCGGCCGAACTGGGTGAGAAGGAGAGAGAAGGAAAGAAAAGAAAAAGGAAAGAAGGAAAAGAAAAGGAAGGGAAAAGAAGGGGAAAAAGGGAAAAAAAGAAAAAAAGAAAAGAGGAGAAAAAGAAAGAGAGAAAAAAATGGGTTTGGCACCTGCACGACAGGTCCTTCAAAACCCGTGCGATTTCGCCCAAGATCGGGATACGAGCTTAGGGACGTTGTTCTCCGTTTGAGCTCTTGATTTTTTTGATTTGCCGTTGAGTCGGGATAACGTGTACGCAGGTGGAGGTCCCGAGTCGGAGCCGTCCACGCGTCATTCCCGAGGCTAACCAGACAAGTGCTTTGTAAAGCGGTGAATTCGGGTAGTGATTTCGGTTAAAAATTGAATAATGATGCACTGCTCACCGTGTTGAGGTAAGTTAAATATTACCGAATGTTGCATGCTTACCAAGTTGGGGTAAGTTAAAGAGTTTTGGAATGCATAAAGAGAAATGAGGAATGTGGAGACATGACATGAATATATGCATAATTGAACTTGCATTGCATGCATGTCATGAAAAGAGAGAAAGTGGTCCACGTTGAGTGGACGCTCCACGGGAGTGGAGCTGGGTCCCCGTAAGAGAGTACGAGCAACTGAGGTCCCCGTATGAAACAGGACGGGCTTGAGGTCCTCGCATGAAAGAGTGCGGGCTTGGGTGGGCATCGACGGGTGCACACTCTGCTGTACCGGTATAGGCTAAAGAGTTGAGAAAGAAGTGCATGAGCATGTGCATGGGCATATGCATGACGATCGGTTGATGATAACCTAAAGAGATAAGAGAAATGTGCATGTGCGTGATGAATAGATCATCAGAATATAATTGGGTTAAAAGGTAAAGTGGTTAAATGGAAAAGTGATTAATGAAACTGGAATGATAATGGTCTAATGAATGAACCTGTTATTTGCTGTTTTGCTTTGTACTTGCTGAGTCGGTGGACTCAGCCTTGCTTTGTTGATGTTTTTAGGTGACCGTCGAGGACGACATGCGGGCGGGAGTAGCACATGAATGACTGGCACGAACCAGCAGCACTATTGTATCCCTTTTGTCAATGTACTTTAGCTGTTACTAGTCTAGAGTAATTCACTCAAAATGCTATGATGTAACTGAACGCAGTAATATAAATGAATTTAATGTTGGTTTAAATTCTTCTGGTGTTGTTGAAATTGTAAGAGTTACAGAGGTGGTAGCATCTTGGCCCAGAGATTGGGCGGGGTGTTACATCTACTAGGCTGTGTATGTGAGGTTGAAGGCGCAGGGCAAGCACCTTAGTGATAATCTTAGAGAAACTATGGAGGAGGTTGATCGGACTGAAGTCTTTGGGGTGGTGTGCGCTTGGCTTCTTTGGAATTAGAATGAGCAGGGAGGACTTTAGCCATTGGAAGCCTCGGCGATATGTATAGAAGAAAGCATGAATGGCTAGCATGAGGTCACTTTGATGATAAGCCATGCCGATTGGAAAAAAGCTCCAGTGAAACCATCTGGCCCAAGGGCTTTGTCATCCGGCATGATTCGAGCTACCTCCCAAACCTTGTGTTCGAAGATTGGACTAGAGAGTCCCTACAAGTTCACTTGCTCCAAACCGACAACATCCAAATTGATGGCCCTGGAGGGGGGAACATCAGTTCCTATTAAAGCAGTGTAATAAGAATGAAGCACGATCGCCATGAAGTCATGATCTTTATAGGAGATTTCGTCGCAAATAAGGGAATAGATCCTGCTCTTGATGCTGCGGTACTTAGTTTGAATGTGGAAGAACTTGGTGTTAGCGTCGCCCTCCTTCAGCCAGGTTAGGCACAAATGTTGGTGCAGCAAAGAGCGCAGCAGGGAACAGAGACCAAGGTACCGGATTTTAGGGCATTTGCGGAAGAGGCCTTCCTCAGAGGAGAGGGAGTGAAATTCTTGAGCTCTGTCAAGGAGGCCAATGATTTCAGAGACCATAATGATTTGGAGCCTTACGCTTCCAAACCTGTTCTGACTCCACCATTGGATTTCCTTAGCTAAGTTCTTGAGGAGGCTATCAAGACAACATCGGGGCTTGTCAAGGCGAAGATTTCCCTGCAAGCGTGTTGATTGAACTAATTAAACGGCATCACCGAACACCTATTCATCAGGATGCCGTGTTCATATTGATGTTCTCCCTGTCGTGCCGTAACAGCAAAGCATGCGTTGATGGTGAGTGTAACCATCTGACCTAGCTTTCCCCTCGAATCTCAAATCTAGCCACATATATCATATATGACATCAGTAGCGGCTGCGCGCAGCTCCATGGATGATCTGCGATGAGCCGGCATGATATGGGACACCATGCATGCATGGTGCTTCATTTTTAAACAAGATGTCCGTTGCTGTAAAATACGAAGAATATGCATGCAGAATCATTGCTTTAAGCATGGGAACTGAATTGGTAGAACATATTCTCCAGAATTAATAAAATGCTAGACGACAGAGCTAAACAGAACAAGGACCGTCAATAATAAATATATGGAGAAGGTTTATAGTTCTTTCACAAATTTGAAAATTTTATAGCTGGAACCATTCAGCCCTTCCAGTTTATCAGAACGTGAAGTTCGAAACTTCTCTTTTTCAATAATTGACTGATAATATAAAGTACTGAAAGACTTGCTTCCAAATTAATACATATCAAACCTCCACATTTCCGTGCTGAATATATGAACAATATCTAGAACTTACGACGTTTTGTATAGCTACCAACTCTCCCATATTCATTTAGAAAAAAATAAAACAAGAAATGAAAAGATGCTAGCTCGATATGAAACCTGGATATATCTGAACACTTAAAGCAACATTCCAATGGGAAATGATTCTTGGAAGATAAGGGCATTCCGTTTATTGAACTCCTGCGATGCATGCATGTAGTTCTCGTTGACATATACTAGCTTGAGCACCTGGTATGGTGTGGTAGGGCTCTTCTCTCATTCCGGTGTCAAATAACTAACCAAATGTGCGTATCAGTAATTGAATGCAGACGAACATTTTCTCCCAATTAGGAAACCTGCAATTGTTTATTGATTGGCGTTTCAGGTTAAACTGTTAACAATTTGTTCTGTTACATGCAACATATTCTTCTAACATTAATGTTACTAGCAAGCCTCAATATTGAACCCTCAAATTTACCCTTTGATCCCCTCCATGCATCTATATATAGTTAATGTTCCATTATTCTGTTAAAGGTTGGGTTAAGTTATCTTGGACACGAAGAGCATACTGAAAGGATTAGTTAACACAATTCAGCAATTAATGAGTAATATAAATCTATGGGATGCAATTTAGAGTTTGGAGAGACAAAGCGCATACTTGGATTAGTATTCCATGGTGCACTTCAACATGTACCTTTTCTCCGGTCTTCAACCATCTAATCAGAAATCAATGTTTGAGAATGAAACAACAAGAAAAATAAAATAAAATTTCTGCCAAGGTCACATTGATACCAATATCTCCTTTGCGTTCATCTCAACTGATTGATTTCTGACCAGACAGTTGAGGATGGACAAATTAAAGATACATTTATATCATTTGAACTACTCCCTCCATTCTTTTTTAGATGATATTTTATGAATTCGTTTTTGTTCTTAACTAGATGACGTTTTGAGTTTCCTAGGTAGTGTTTCTCCAAAGTGCCCCTATTAAAATTGTTAGTCATGAATGCTAGTGGAGTAATATGGCTGCTATTAACTGCAGATAAGAGTGCTAAAGAGAGGCAAAGATGTCACAAAGGAAGGAATGAAACTTCACTTTGTTCTCTGGACCAGAGCCCAAAACGTCATCTAATAGCGAACGGAGGGGGTAATTAAGTGCAAGTTCTAATCCCCTACTTGTCCAAAACCTTTTGATATCACTATTACAAAAAGGTCATCCTGAACATCTCATCACAAAAAGTTCAATAAAAACCATTAGTGATAAATTTACCACAGACGATTTTATAAGATAGACCGTTTAAGTTTACCGCGATGGAAAGAATCGTTTTTTATGATTTACTTATCACAAACGCTTTGTACTCTGAACCGTCTGTGATACATCATAGACGGTTCAGAATAAAAACAGCATGTAATGTATGTACTTATCACAGATGATTTTTATTCCAAACCGTCTATGATACATCACGGACGGTTCAAAACAAAAATCGCCTGTGATGTCTATACTTATCATAGACGATTTTTGTTTTGAACTATTTGTGATATATTACAAACATTTTAGAACACTAACCGTCTATAATGAACTACTTATCATAGACGGTTATATGTAAGAGCCGTCTATCATAATATTTTAACTTACCCTCTCTCGCCGAATTTGAATTTTCCACTCATCTCGCTAAATTTGTTCTTTGAAATAGAAGGCTTGGTTGTTCTTCTCCTCATCTCCTCTTCTCTCTTATCACTTCTTATCCTCCACCCCTCCTCTCCTCATCTCCTATTCTCTCTTCTCACTTCTCCTCCACTTCTCCTAGCGAAATTTGCCCTTAAAAATAGAAGGCTCGGTCGGCTCTTCTTCTCCTTATCTCCCTTCTCCTCTCCTTTGCCTGCCTCTTCTTCAATCCCATCAATCGATTTTGCTATAACGCGGCCTGGATGGTAAAAAATTTGGCTAAGTCTTAATTTTACCGTAGTTATCACAAACGGTAAAATGCATACTTTTGGGCATCCAAGTCATGGTAAAAATACCCACTTTTTTAAGCTCAGATATAGCTATCATAGATGGGTTTTTTACCAAAAACCGTATATGATGACTGACTATTATGGACTGTTCTAGTTTTTAATTGTCTGTGATAATGGACTATCATATACGGTTTTAGTTCCAAACCGTCTGTGATAATCCTTGTTATCACTAACCCATTAAGTCAGACAGTTTAAAGAACTATCTGTGATGATTTTTTTTGTTAGTGCATAGAGCTAATTAATTAAGGCCATGCACATTCAAAACAACATATATCTAGAAACATATAACCTAATTTAGTTGAAGCCATAAACAAACACAACGCAGCAAAACTTTGTCATGCATTACTTTAGTCCCATTACTTACAATCATATTTCCAATTTTACCCCATGTTCCTTACCCACATTCATCTTGATTAATTTCTAGTTTAATTGCTTGATATGTGTGTATATGTATTACCTGATATGCAGTCTTTAATTAACTTGAATATATATTTGTTAACTTGTGTAAGAACCGGAATGTGTAGTGAGACTCAAAAGCGTATTATTACCTAAGGATTTGCTAAAAAGACACCCTTGATTCGTTTTCATGATCACATGTGTGCGTATCCAAGACAATAACATATTCTTGCATGCACCTGTATATATGGTACATAAATTCATGCTGCCCTCAAAGTGATAACACTGAATAAAATAATAGTATGTAGTATTGATTATTTTACCCTTCATTATCTAAACAATCCCTAAATGACATGCTGCTCTAAATTAGACGAACAGTTGCTATTGTTTAGCCCAAATCTAACTGCATGTTGAAATCACGCTAGCCAAGTCCCATCCACATGTATACTAGCTTCCGCGACATCCCAAATATATTATAACATATCATCATTTACAATATATTATTAAATTTAAGAATTATATATTTAACAGGCATTGCAGTGGCTTTTCGAAAGCACTTAATTTTTCCGAATTTTGGGTATAGCAGCTAGTTGAAAGCATCTTTTTCGGAGCCATAGCAACAAAAATATATTGGAATTAGTAAAGACTACACACTGCACACAACACAACAACCACAATGCATAAGGCTGTGGTGGTTAAGGCCATGGTTTGAAGTCCTCAGCACTCGTTCTTGTAAAATCAAAGATACACAGTTCCTCTTATGCGTTCACGTTTTTTTTTAACTTGAAGTGATCCTCAAACCTGTTAACCAGAGGCATGCATTTCCTATACTTCAATGGTTTTTGCTCACACGTTTGTGTTATATGGTGATACCTAGCTAGTAGTGGTTACTAATGTTGATAATAACCCCGGCCCTAAGATACAATTGAATATCCCCACACTTTAAATTGATGGTGCAGCATGAGATGATTTGGGATCAAATAACTGTGTGGAAGTTTATCTTATCTTTAGTTTATTGTTTAATATTGAACTGAAAATAATTAGGCACTCTATTTATCGCATAGCAATTGATGGTGTAATGGAACACATCACTAGGCACTAGAGATCGATGCACAAAATGATCATTAACATGCTTGCTAAAAGAACTTAGGGTTAGAAATAACCAGGGTCATGCATATGCTCAAGAAGTTGAAGTTACAAACCAGCACGCCGTACAGCGGTACAGGCATGCAAGGTCAATGCATCAGTGTTAATTTGATGATATAGTTATCACAAGAGATTTATGGAGTTAAAATGCTTATGTTGTGTCTCTATTCTTCTTGGGTTTTCTGCTCTTGTTGGGTTGGTGTTATACTGTTATATTCTCTTCTGTCAATGGAAGGAGGCAGAGATCCAGAGAACAAGAGAGAGAGAGAGAGAGAGAGAGAGAGAGAGAGAGAGAGAGAGAGAGATTTATGGAGGACAATGAACATGCAAGAATGGAGGATCCCAGATTTTCAAGGGGGCAAGTAATAACTGCAATTGCTATGGAACATAGAACAACAACCCGGTGCTTATAAACACCTTCATCACACCAAGTAGACATATAGACGTCATAAACATAAAACATGAAATATTGCAACTTAGTTAGGTCAGAGTTAGATAGCTTTACCATAGAAATTAAATACAACTTGGCTCTTCTTTTTCAAAAACAATGCACGCGCTTACACCTCACGCATTTAAACCGAGGAACCAGCTACTATAGAATATGGAAAACTAGTCATTTCGTTTGTTTATCACCATGGATGACTTGGCACAGGAAATTCCTCCAAACCAATGTGAGGAAAATCACCTAGCCTATATCAACAAATGAATCAATAATTAACCAAACTTCGAATCATTTAGGATGAAATCCAAGGTTGTTAATATATTGCACCTTAAGGATTAATTTTGCAACCAGATCGACTGGCTAGATATAAAACACTTGGCCTATAATCCCAAAATTTTAACTTTTCTCTCGAAACAGTGAAAAAGTCTGCTAAATCCAAATTCTCAGACTTATAGCTACATACGTACCTGCAAGACATCTCACCAGAATGATTTCTGAACAATTTCTTTTCGAGTAACAATTTTGTGGAGTTTCTTCGTCTTCACAGGAACCCAGACGCGAGTCAAACATGTGGGGTCGAGGGATTCTGAGGATAGGGTACGAACACCATCAATGGAACAATGGCGCAACAGTATCCTACATTTCTGGAGCCATTAGGAGACATTATTATGTGTCGTTGCACCATTACTCCCTGCTTTTAATACCGGCGACGCGAAGCGTTAATTTTGAAGAACAGCAAGGACAGACAGAAGATAACTGACCTGATGATGGTAAGGGAAATGGCAGCAGATCTGTACATGTCGCCGTACGTACTGTCCTCTCCACCATCAAAACTTCATGTTTCCTGCCTCTCTCCCTCTTGTCCATCTTCTTCTACTCCACTGCTTCTGAACTCTCGTGCTGTAAACTCAACTGTACCCTGGAAACAGTAGAGGGGGAAAAAGGAAGAAGAGAGAGAGAAGTAAATAGATCTGGTCAAAACCGATGGATCGATCCACATTATCCATACAGCCAGTAGATTCCTGCGACGATGCTACTACTATACCCGTGTTCCGACTTCCGAGATCCATCAATGGCACAATAAATACGCATTTCCTTCCCAAGAAGGGAGCAGAAAAGATCCTAATGGAATAGGTTCCTCGGAAAAGATGAACGGAGGGCAAGGCTCAAGGGAGGGAAAACCATGAGCAAAGTACCACAGGCAGCAGCTAGCTGCCCAACTCCAACCCATTCCTACGAATCAAATCAAACAGTGCCATGCTAAGGAAAGAACTCCGGAAAGAACACACACGCAAAGATGAATGAAACATCGCTCTGATTAGATTGTAGAATGTGGAAGAACACGGTGCTGCTATGCTAGAATATGTAAAGGTACAGCGAGGATCCATGTGTGCGCTGCGCGTGCTACATGCAGTGGCAGTGCGAGGGGCTTGGGCACGGCGGACCGATCGAGGAAGGCCGGCCGGGGGCTGAGGGAGCTGGGTGACAGACAGAGCAGTGAGCACGCGGCCGCGACGGCACATCCGCCGGTGCCGTCCCGCCCGGCCGTGTGCTCACTCTCTTCTGTCACCGCCCGCGCCCCCGGCCTGGCACCGCCCCTGCAGCTGGAGCGCCGCTTCATTTACCCCCACGCCGCCGCTGCATAACGGCATTACCTCTCGCCGCGCGCGCGCAACGACCACAGCCGAA
This sequence comes from Dendrocalamus latiflorus, assembly GCA_017311315.1. Classification (NCBI taxonomy): domain Eukaryota; kingdom Viridiplantae; phylum Streptophyta; class Magnoliopsida; order Poales; family Poaceae; genus Dendrocalamus; species Dendrocalamus latiflorus. The sequence continues at coordinate 11,298,724 of CM029638.1, read as the reverse complement.
ACGACGAGATCATGAGCTAGAAAGACGCGAATCAAAGAAGAAGAAGGGTGCTAATCTTGGCGAGGGAGGGATCGAGGAGGTGTGCACCGGCCGTGCAGATTTATAGGCCGGGGGAGGTGGGCTAGGGCCAGGTCACCAGGCTGGCAGCTCCCCTCCCCTCGATCCGGACGGCCGGGAGGACGTTTAGGGTTTCTTGCCCTCGGCCGCGCGCGCTGCTGGTCGCCAACTTGCCATGAGGTAGAGAGGCTGCTACGGTGAGGTCGCTAGCTACGGAGCTACCTCGGCCTCGGCATCGCTGGCCGGCTGGCGTCTCCCTCCCATACCACTCTAGCTAGGCTGGCTGCGCCAGTTTTGCTCCAAATTTGGGGAGTTAGGTGGCGGGGTTGCTGCAAGAGATAAGGGTATTAAAATGGAGGGCCAGTAGGGGCTTGACACGGAGCACATGCGCTTCGCAGTGAGCTGAGCTAGCTTTTTTTAGTACGCACTACATTAATGTTTCAGAGAGAGACGGGGTGGTTTAAGGTTTGCAGGTACAGTACTTCTAATTAATGTCCATTTTTAATTCAATTTATAGCTTTTAAATTACTCGTTAGAGAAAGTACAAAGTAATAAAAATTTACATGTGTTTTTTATCGATGTAAATATAGTACGTACTATAATTAATTTATAAAATTTGTTTTAAAAAGATACTTCATTTGAGACTTAGTTAATATAGAAAAATCGAAAAAAGCTTTTTAAAACTAAAAAGGAAAGGCCTAATAGTACATGGCCACTTGGTGTCCGGAAAATTAACGTGATTTTGTGCTGCTATACTCTATTTGATCGATGTAGTTGGCCGTGCAAATCATGGAGATTTTGGTCGATAAAATTAACCCTGGGATCGGAATACCAGCGATGGCAAGTTAATTAGAGCTTGCAATGTCGACCGAGTACGCAATTATTGTCCTGTTCCAAAGTATTGCAATTTTTGCTTTTGTATGTTACTTTTGGTTGAAATGATACGATAATGGCTATTGTCTTTTTCTGAGATATTTAATTAAAAAGTAAAAAAATAAAAAATACTAATATATCTCTATAGATAATACAGAGGAAAAATCATATTAAAAAACTAATACATTCTAAATAATTTTTATCTTCTGTAAATCAAAAGTCATTGTTGTTTGTAATATAGTCTATGCGTGTCTGTGCCTAGTAGTAGTGTGGAGTTATAACTATCGACAAACTTGTGTTATGTCACTGCAAGATCCTGGTAATTGCAGGACGATGGACTTGACATATGCAAGTCTTGGCGCGAGATCCTGTAGATAAATTGCATAATTTATGTCATAACACGAAGATTAGAATTAGCTTTGGAAAACAAAAGAAACACAAAAGGTAAGAAACTTGTTCAGCTCTTCATCGTGTGTCGGAACGGATACACAAGGATTGTTAGAACGTTGGCTATTCTTTGTGTAGTACATTTATTTTTGAAATGATAAAATTTGTCCCATGAAATTTTTTGAGAAATCAACCGATCTGTGATTTGCTTCAAGGTTTGTGCTCCGGGGTGGTGTCTTCCTCATCCACAGCGAGCACCACCACGGTCGAATCATATCCACTTCAACGAGTGTATCTTCAACCTAATGCCTCTCTTCTTCTTCTTATATTAGAGCAACTCCAGCAGTAGCCCTCAAAACAGGGCCCCTACTTTTCATTTGAGGGCTCCCCCTACTTTTGAGGGCCCTGTTTTTTTACATCTGCTCCAACAGCACCTCTCAAATTTAAGCCCTCAAATCCATTCCACTGCAACTGACACATGGGACCCACTCCTCATTCTCTCCCTCTCCCTCAGTCCAACTCCAACGCCGGGAAACCCCACCAGCCTCACTCTCCGGCGGTCGGCGGAGCGCCAAGCCGCCGGCGGCCGCCACTGCGTGTCCCACGCATCGCCATGTACGGCTCCTACTCCGCCGCCGCCTTCGCCCTGAGGGCCGCGAAGCCGTCCTTCCACGCGCGGGTGTCGATGCTGCGGGCACGGCACTGGAAGTTCGGATCTTGTAGTGGAGGGGGCGGAGGCGCCGGGGAAGGGGAAGGGGGCGATGGGGAAGGCGGGGAGTCGGGGGCGGAGGCGGCGGTGGAGGGGGCGGAGGCGCCGGGGAAGGGGGCGGCGGGGGAGGGGGCGGAGGCGGCGGTGGAGGGGGCAGAGGCGCCGGGGAAGGGGAAGGGGGCGGTGGAGAAGGCGGGGAGTCGGGGGGCGGAGGGGGCGGAGGCGGAGGCGGTGGTGGAGGGGGCGGAGGCGCCGGGGAAGGGGGCGGCGGGGGAGGGGGCGCAGGCGGAGGCGGCGGTGGAGGGGGCGGAGGCGCCGGGGAAGGGGAAGGGGGCGGTGGGGAAGGCGGGGAGTCGGGGGCGGAGGCGGCGGTGGAGGGGGCGGAGGCGCCGGGGAAGAGGGCGGCGGGGGAGGGGGCGGAGGCGGCGGGGAAGGGAGCGGTGGGGAAGCCGGGCGCGGTGGGGGCGGCGGGGGAGTGGAGGCGCTGGGCGGAGGCGTCGGGGGGGGCGAGCGGAAGAGGAGGAGGCGGGGAGCGAGCGGAAGCGGCGGGGGGCGAGCGGAAGAGGAGGAGGCGGGGAGCGAGCGGAAGCGGCGGGGGGCGAGCGGAAGCGGGGAGGCGGTGAATTTTCACGCAGGCGGGGAAAAAACCGAAAAATGAGAGCCAGAGGAGGGCCCCTAGGAATGAGGGCTTGAAGACCTCATTTGAGAGGCCTCCTATTTTTGAGAGCCAAGTAGGGGGTCTGCTGGAGTGCAGTTTTTTGCTCTGGCTCTCAAATATGAGGTTTGAGGGCTCAAGTAGGGGGTCTACTGGAGTTGCTCTTAAGGAGATGTGTTGGTGGAGCCTCGCAAAAGAGGGGGAGGAGGTGGGGATGAGCCACGGTGGGAGGACGAGGAGCAGAATCAGTGTGGGAGAGTGACGGTGCTAGGGTTTAAGACTGTTAGGCAAAGCTATGCGTAATCGATTTGTTTTGTGCGGAGAAGAGGACGAGGGGAGATGGAGATCAAGCGTTGCACCTAGAGCTCTATTCATATTGGTTTCTACTTAGAGAAGCTATAAGCCAATACGAACACTTGGCTTCTTAAAGCAGTTTCTCCACTTATCTCACTCCTGTCTCGCTTTGAGAATAAGTCAGGAGTCACTGACGCATCACGTACCCATTCCTTTCGCTCCTATCTCACGCATACATATCTATCACTTTTTGCACCACTCGCCCCCTCCTTCTAAAAGCCGCTTCTTTCGGTCATTATTATTTATTTTTAGCCAAAAGCCTTTAGCCACAGATAAAAACTATCAGCAGAAGTCAATATGAATGCATCCCTAGATCCAATGGGTGCAAAAGTGACTGATTAGAGGAGAAGTTGGCATGGACCGTTCTGCCGCTCATCGATCAACAAATAGTATTCTTTTTCTTTTGAAAGCCAAAGAGTTGTATGGGTCTGTTTTTAGTTTTCAAAAGCTGTTTTTTCTTTTTCTATAATAACTAGTTTTTAAATAAAGTATCTTTTTAAGATAAAGTCTACAAATTAATTATAGTACACACTGTAACGACTTTATTTATATTGGTCAAAACTACATGTGAATTTCTTTTACTCGGTATTTTTTCTCACAAACAATCTTAAAAGGTAAAGGACAAGCCGTTGTACTATTTCGCAGGAAGAAATACTAGAAGTGGGAGATGCACCGAGGCCTGGCACAGAGGATGAAGGGCTCGCTCGCGTACTGCACTAGTAGTCCAATACTCTGGGAATTTGCAACATCGGTAGGGCTGCAGTGATTTGGCAGTACCAGGCGATGCGCGCTAGCTCCGATCGGCGCCGGCCCCGAGGCCGCGAAAACAGCTTATTAGCGGCATGCCTCCCCCGTCGATTTCTTTATCTGGAGCATGCCTGCTGCTGCTCCAACCCCCAAGCTAAAGCATCCTGTACGCCTTCGCTAACCGTTCCGTTTAGACAATAAACATAAAACACTGGTCCATGAACTTGTACTCAACAAATTAGACCTTTTTTTTTACTTTTGATTTTGGTGATTTTGAAAGTCGAAATAAATAGAGTGGTTTCTTTTACTTTTTTGAATAGCCTTTTGAATCTAAAACTGTATACACTGTGCACGTCAGCTATTCTACCATCTACTGTTATTTCAAAAATACAGATAAAAGTTATCGTCCATAACCAAAAATGACATCACCATTGGCATAGGCCCTGCATGGCGTCCGGTACAAGCACAGAAATAGCACCAGTGGTCCCGTACAAAAGTAGTACATTTTCCTGTTTGGGAGCGCTTATCAGCTCTCAGGTTTTTGGAGCGTATAAATGGGAAAACATAGGATTGTAATATCATGATTGGTTGAATCCTACCGGGAATAAAATGAAACCATAGAAATTGCTCGAAAGAGCTATTTGGATATCTTATAGGAAAAATACAGGAATTTTTATATTAGATGTTACTTGATTAGAGTGAAAATACACAGAGAAAGAGAGAAGGTGCATTGAACTTTTTAAAGTAAAGATAACATGAGGTTTGATCTCATGTTTAATTTTCTATGAAATTGGAGGCATAGGATGCATTCCAAAAGGAATTGTACAGCTTTAATTCTATGTTCCAAACAACCTATATGGGAATAATTCTTAGGATTTGAGTCCTCCAAAAATAATTTGAAAATCCTAAGAACCAAAGAGGCAGAAAATTAAGTTGGCCTGTCAAGCTATTAGAAATGGTTTTTGCGGTAGTACAATTGTACAAGTATGGTTTAATTAAGCTTTCCTGAGAGACTAGCTAGAGAAGCTAATTAAGCCATATTTACGGGTGTTTAAACTTCAGATGTATTTACTTAGATTAACCGTTCAGGTGGCTTGAGCTTTCGGCTTCCAACTTTCAGAAGTCAGCATGAACGTATCAGGTTCTTAATTTTGGCTTTTTATTTTTTTTTCTTTTTTATATTATTCGTGAAGATATAATGATATTTTTACTTTTTCTATATTTTAATTGAATAACTAAAACAAATTATTCATGATCACTATAGTGTAATTTTAATTTAAACTTTAATAGCTAAAAGCCGAGGCCACTTAGAACGGGGCCAAGCCAAGCTAGGTAGCGTGCGCTGCAAAGAAGTAGTAGTGGTATCTCTCCCGTCATGTGACGCTACCACACATCCCAGCCAATTGCATTGGCTCGATATCAGAGAAATTAAAACCTACTGTGTTTTGCTCGCACCATAGCGTGCCACGGCGCGCGAGGGAGCCCTGGCGGCGACGCGTGGCGAGGCTCCGCGGGCGACCTCCCTCTCGCGCTGGCGCCCGCCCGAACCCCGCCTCCTCCCTCTCGCGCGTACGCAGGCGCCCGTGCGGCCGTGCCCCCATTCCGCCTCCCCCCCTTCCCCCGCCGCCCCCTCCTCCCCCGCCGCCTCCCCCCAACCCCCCTCCTCCCCCGCTCCCTCGCCGCCTCCCCCGCCGCTGCCGCGGGATGGGATGCTCGCGGGGGTGGATGGACTCGGCTGTGGCCGGATCCGGTCGGCGCGGAGGCGGAGGGGAGGCGCGGAGGCCGGAGGGGGAGGCCGCCCTCTTCGCCGTCAGGCTGAGCTGCGCGGCCGGGGCAAGGTGGTGGCCGATGGGGTGCGCAAGATGGGGGACGAGAAGGAGGCGCTCGAGCGCCGCCTGCAGGACGTAATGATGGCTACCGACGGCATGGAGGCTTGGGTCAGGGAGAATACCAAGGGGGGCGCCCGCAACACCGAAGCGGAGGAGGCCATCGAGCCGGCGGATGTGCTGTCCAGGCAGATGCTCGAGTGCACGGCCGCGGATTTGGCGCTCGAGGACGCCATTTACGCTCTCGACAAGGCCCCCATTCCGCCTCCCCCTCCTCCCCCCGCCGCCCCGTCGCCCCCTCCCCAAATCCGCCCCCGCCGCCCCGTCGCCCCCTCCCCCAGATCCCCCGCCACCGCCCCCTCTCCTACCCCTCCTCCCCCCGCCGCCCTCTCCCCCTCCCCAGATCCCCCGCCGCCGCCCACCCCGGCACTCCCTCCCGATATCCCCCCCCCCCCGCCTGCTGGCGCATCACTCCTCCCCCCGCCGGGTTCGCGCAGCACCTCGACGAGAGGCTGACCGACGGCCCGCCGCCGTCCTCGCTTCCTGCCCCGCCAGCCCTGCGATCCGCCGTCCTCTCCTCCTCTCCCGCAGGTAACACCCGTTCCTTCTCCTTATCCTCCTCAGATCTACTGTTCTCCAGTTTGGCATTTCTTCTTGCAGATCCTTGCCGTCACACAGACCATGCCCTAGCCATCCCCCATCCCCCCTCGCAGCAGCCCGCCGCCTTAGCGGCTTGCCTTCGCCCGTCCCCTCATCCGTGCTGGGAGAAGTCGCAGACAATCAGCCTGTTGAAGTCGAAGACGACTACGTTATCTATAGTCAGTACCGTAGGAGGGTTTCTCACCTGTATCTGTTCGAATTGTTCCTGTCAATTTCCTTCGCTGCTGTGGTTTAACTTAGCAATTTTATGATCTCGCTGACACATCATTGTTGTTCCTTGCCGAAAAGTGTGGTGCGGTCTTGTCAAAAGCTCAACTTTTAAAACCTGTTCTCTGGCATTTCAGGACACACTTTGCACTTCGATTCAGAGAAGTTATTGGTATGCTTCCTACAGGATTTTAAGGTCAAGTATTCTCGAAGCAAATGGAATGATGTGCTAGCAAGTGCAGCTTTTCTCTGAGCTTGATCCTGGTTGTGCTTTGCCTGGGAAAAACAAAAAATCATGGCTTCTGTAGTCCATGATGTTTCAGGTGTGCTTCTTTCTCCAATGCTTTTAGCATTTTAATTTATACTATAACACTAGGGCAGTGTTTGATTGGGAATTGTAACTGAACCACGATGTTTCTTAGGATACATGAAGTTAGAGATTTAGTTGGAACAAATCCCACCTTTGGGTGTGTTGTGAATTCTAATAGAGTGTATGTATTGCAATTATGGGTTAATCCAGTGGCAGATTTGGGCCTTGGCCTAGGATCAAGGGCTCATTAAAATTCTCTTGAAAAATCACCAAAAATATTCAGCCCAAGAATAGCTGGTCCACCCTGAGGCTTGGGCTGTGGATAGCTCCGCCCCTGGATTGATCCAAGCAAACAATGGCATTTGTGCCAACAACTAATTGGCAATAATGGGTATACCGCACCATCTATTCATCCACTATACAAATGACTCAAATAATTTGTTTATGCAGGCAGCTGAGCTAGAATCAGGGTTTAGAGCATACTACTGCTTTTAGGATTTTCCCGGACAACATAAGCAGCTTTCGTTGAAGAAACTAGGGATTTTCTTCTTTTTTTGGTTTTGCGCTGGTGCTACGGTGTACCAGACTACCAGCTGCAGCCTGGTGCTGGCAAACAGGTTTTACATCTGGCGGGATTATGGCGATTGGTGAATGCTCTCTGCTGCGTTTATATCAGTTGCTAATGCTCTCTGCTGTGTTTATATCAATTGTTACCATGTCAGAAATGTTAAACTGTTCATGGAATATATGTTGTTACTTGTTAGTCACATGACAAGTGCTTGTCCATACAAATCATTTATTTCATTTTTTTTAGACAGATAAGGGCATTTAAATCAAGTATGTGATTCATTTTTCATGTGCTTTCCTGTGCAGGCGACCATAGAACTGATGAGCAACAGCAACAGCAGAAGCAAGCTGAATCCGAGGACCAGCAAGAAGCCCCAGCTAATAGTTCAGGTAGTCAGACAATGGTGTCAACAACATTGGCAGACTATGTGACACCCTATGCCCTCACGAAGTGGGCCATGCAATGGTACATTGCTGTAACTTTTCATATTTAGTTATTCATAAATAGTAGTACTACTATATTTTTCTTGATTTGCAGTCTTTTCCATTGAGCTATGTCTAAGGAGAAATTTTTGATTGCTCATAGTGAAATATGAGATGTGTTATAGTCTTATAGAATCACTATTCACTATGGAAATTCGGTTTTGGATTTAGATTTTAGGGCCTGATTACCTGTTACCGTGCAACTACTAGCATCATCTTGATGGCCATCTGCATCATACTTCTGTGATTTTTGTGTGCTCCATATAATCAATTCAAGTGTTTCATCTTTACTGCTTCAACCACTTCTTCAAAACTAATACTAACAGACCATATTGAGAGCAAAACTCCTAACAAAGTGTTAAGGATATGCTAACATCATTTCCCTGTTGTTGAAGTGGATTCTGAAATATTTCCCACTTTAATGCAGACTATTTGTAACTAAACATAGCAATTATATCCTATGGCATATTCTCTGCTATATCACCTTTCATTCTCAAACTGTCATCAAATGTATACTTCTCCGTCACATTTGAGCCTTGGACTAGCAAAATTTCTTCATTGGAAACCTCTCCTGGGTGGCATGAGTTTCTTGTTTTTTTTTGTTCTGTATCCAACTGTATGTGTTGTAGCTGAGGTCCTCGGCAGAGACCGTGCGAAGTCATGGGTGGAGACCGCGCAAAAGTCCTGCGGAGGTTGTGCGAAGTCCATCGGAGATGACATCCGCGCAGAGCTCAGCGGAGACTGCGCAAAGTCCGTCGAAACCAGCTAACGATCACGCCATTTCTCGAATTTATTCAAATAGAGAAGTTCACATGGTCATAACTAAGCCATTTTAACTCTGAATTGAGTGAAACAAACTTCTAAATTCATCTAAAATCAAAATCTAACCAATGGAACTGAGATCATAACTTTACAATAATCAATCACTAGATAGCATGACATTTATGTGGTTCTTATCTTTATTTACTGATACCACTTTTCTGTAAATGCATCAAAGGTAATTTTTTGTCCTGGATGAATATCTTTGTGTTTTGTTTAAAATCTCGAGCCAAGCTGTAGAATATGCATTTTTGGATACAGTGATAGTTTATGCCATATGCTTATATTGACATATTCTTTCAGTATGAATGTGATCTTCACTCTGTGCAGTCCAGTCAATTATTTATGTTACTTCAACTGTTCACCACAACATGTCTCTGAAAAAAATGCAGTATGAAATGTTCCCGGACCATTTATGCTCAAGCCAAAAAACATAATTGGGACAAGGTGGCTTCGATTATGGCAGTCTCACTATAGTTTTTGGTGAAGTATTTAGTATCTTGATGTCTTTATCGGGGCTGAATTGGGATTAGTTGATGGTTTACACTCATTTTTATTATTCATCTTCAGACATTTTGGTCTCCTCTGTTTTTTTTCGTGTGTGTTGTATCTGTGGTCATTAGTCAGTACCGTACTAGCAAGTTAATCCATAACTGTAGTAGATGGCTGTGTGTTACAAAGTAATTCAAATATTGCATGATGTTTTTTTATGCTGTTTATTTCCTTGCAGGCTTTTCTTACGGGGTGCTCGGCTGGTGGTCTATCCACTTACATTCACTGTGATGATTTTCGTGCACTTCTACCAAAGGCATCTACTGTTAAGTGTCTCGCGGATGGTGGTTTTTTTCTTGACGTGTATGTTCTTGTTTTGATTTTAACTGTTGCTATATTTCACTATCCCCCTCTGTCCCTATTTGATTGTTCTGCATGTGATTCATGCATTATTTCTTCATACAGATATCTGCTGCATTTTAGTATAAGCATGTGGTAATACTCAATTGTCAAATGGAACATTTTGGAAATCTCAACTCCATGTTAGCTTATCAAGGCTTGGTATTGACATGGTTTTAGTCAATGTTAGTTTTGAGTGCTTAAAATAAATTTAAACCACTTGGATGTTGAAATTAGCAAAAAAAAGATGACCATCTTTTCACCTGAGATGAATGAGCTTTGGATCAATCAGTTTGCCATGCATGTGTATCATTTCTGACCTTCTAACATGATGTCCAATAACCTATAATTCACACTTTCACTTTGGGGGTTAACATATATGCACAGCCTAACTTCTTAGTTTTTTTTTGAGGAATCGCCCATAAGCAAACCTCAAGCACTGCCAGCCCTTTAAAGCTTCTATTTGACTGGTCCTTTCCTTTTGTTCATTACAGAGAAGACATTTCTGGGAGAAGGTATATGCGGGACTTTTATAATGATGTTGCTCGTCTACAGGTCTCTCTTTCTCTGTGTGTGTGTGTGTGCATGCACAAGTGCTCCCCCTAATGGACCCTCTTTTGTATTATTCATATTTGCAAGATTCATGTGTTCTCTGAATTATTTGTTGCAGGATCTGCGGAAAAGGTTTCCTCATTGCAGTTCAGATATGGAGCCAGGGCAGGTCATCCGTTAGTTCGTTTTCATGTAACACTTTATTGTATTAGTATCATCAGTGTCTTTAGTCATAACTACTTAAGTTGCTGCATGCTAACAATTGCTCCTTAATTGTGCTTGCCAGTGCCTTTTTCCACGGGAAGTTGCAAAAGGCATCACCACCCCAATGTTTATCCGCAATCCTGCATATGATGTTTGGCAGGTACCATTATCCATATCTGTTGAAAATTTTGTATGTTCTGTTACAACATGAATATCAAGATGATACACTGTTGCCATTCTTTTTTTCCAGGTAGAACATGTCTTGACTCCAGAAGGGTCTGACCCTCAACGTTTGTGGCAAAATTGCAGATTGGATATTACTAAATGTGATTCAAAACAGCTTGAAACCCTACAAGGTTGTAATATGATAAACTTATCAGATGTGATCATGCCTTCTGGTTAACTTATCTCGCTTCCACCATCACGTCTGCAAGTTACTTGCTTGACAAGTATAAAATTTGCAGGTTTCAGGAAAGAGTTGCTTGATGCCACAAGTGAATTCAAGGCGAGAAGGGACTGGGGTATGTTCATTGACTCCTGCTTTATACACTGTCAGTCGATGAACCCCTTGACGTGGCACTCTCCATCTGCTTCTAGAATCAATAACAAGGTACCCCCCCCCCCCCTTGTTTGTCTGTACAGCAATGACAGTGCAGCAGGATACTATAGTTCATTTCATAAATATAGATTGACCTGATGTAACTGCCATTTCAAACATGATCCTGAACTTTGGAGACTTTGATATTTACAAATGCTATTGTTCACTGGTTCTGCGTGTCAGTGAGCTACATGAGTATCATAGCACGCTGATCTCATCAGAACATATTTGATAAAATAAAATCATGTGACATTGGACAAGTATTGCCTGTCTACCAATATCTTTAAATGATCTGTTTACCGTTAATTCATATCTTTTTTCCAAAGAAGAAACAATATCCTTTGCAATCTTGTTGGTTCACTTCTACTGCGATCACTGGCATAATATTTCAATTTCAATTTCAATTCTGGTGGACAGACCGTTGCTGAAGCGGTGGGAGACTGGTTCTTTGATCGGAGAGAGGTGAAGAAAATTGATCGTGAATATCCATACAACCCGACATGCTACAATGCGGTTCTTGATCGACCCTACAAGGAAGAATGACACTGTTTTGCATTTTTAGCTTTTTTTTGGGTGATTTTGAATTGCTTGCCATGGGGCCAAGATTTATTCAGTTGAATGTGGCCATTAGCTCAGATTTGATGTACACCTGTATTACGGACTGTTCAAATATAGGAGCATTTACAGGAGTTGATAATCTTTTGCATTCAGACAACCCCTGAGGCATGTTGTCAATGCAAATATCAATGAACACTCGTTGCCATCTTATCCCAGTTTGCATTGTTCGAGAGCAAACTGCAGAGATGAAGAAATGGCATGTGCATGCACGAAGTAATCGTAAAGATATGAGCGCTTGATGGGGGTCTCCTGTTGAAAAGACATGGGCGCTTGATGGGGGTCTCCTGTTGCAGTGACTACATGGGGTCAAGAATCACGATTACTGTTGCTGCCGTTGGAGCTGCAACAGTAATCGTAAACATGGAGTCACGACCACATGGTCTCTCAGTTTCTCTACATGCACTTTGTACTATTGTTTTATGATCTCACTTCAACAACGTTGTAGGGCGCCGCGAAGCGCGCTTCCTTTTCTAGTATAGTTAACAGTTGCTAGCGCCAGCGCGCATGCATGCATTTCGATCGTCGTGTTCTTTTGGGTCTGGTGATGGCTGTGGCTGTGGTTTTGATTTTGATTTTTGCCATGTGTCTTTTTATACATCAATATATAATAAAGACGTTGATATAGATAATATATATGATTTTGAATTTCAAAAGTTATTTAAAAATCCATTTAAATAAATATTCTATTTATTTGTAACTTTCGGAGCAATCAGAACGCTAAACAAACAAATCCTCTGTCCTCTCGTACTCACGGGCATCAGCAACTTGGCACGCTAGCTAGCTCTGTGGTCCTTGTTTTTCGTTCGTAAGCTTCGATCAAAGTAACCCAACCGATCGAGGGAGAAAAAAAAATATTCAGAGAGCTTTATCGTGCGTGGTCCCTTTGCTTAATCTGAGCATACATACATACATAAATACACTCCACACAGACGCTTTGCCATCTTTAATTTGTACATAGTACAGGGCATGCATGCGCCACACAGACCCTATATACAAATGCAGTGCCAAGTGCCCCAGCCTGTGTAGGAGCAGCCAGTACCAACTCAAGATTCGTTAGGAGGGACTTGTGATTTCGATCGCCAACACACACGCTTGCCTAATGATGGCTCGGAGATGGCTTCCCTCGGCAATTCAGGTGTATATGGCCTGATAATTTTTAGTCATGCCAGATAACTTTTGTTTATATTTTTTAAAATAATGGGGATGTCGACGCAAACGGTATATATAATGTTAGGTCTAAAAAATTACTTAGAAAAATAGCAGATCATCTAGAGAAATCACTCTCTTATTTCGACTTCCAGATAAATCTGGGCTAAGGGCTTAAAAAAATCAAAAGATATATATTTCTCGATTTGGCGTCTTTTTATCGCCAGGGGCCGTGCATCACATCGGTGCATGTGGCTCTAATTTTGGTGCGTGATTGGCGGGCTGGATGATAAGGTGGGCGCCACCCCACCCGTCCCGTCCGCGCGCGAGGGGAATAGGATAGGACCAGGCCACGACAGAGGAGAGAAGTCGATCGAGGGAGCAGGTGTCATGTGGATGTGTGGCCGCGGGCTCTCGCGCCGTACGCTGCCGCGGTGGCTGGTGCGGCATGCCGGCATCTCGATGCAGAACAGTGAGTGATTCTGCTGCTACTTGCGACGTTATGGTAGTATTTATTGACGTACGTCTGTACATGCCTATCTCACAGCCTGGACGCCATGCCGATGCCGTCATAGGGTATGCTCGCTGCTGCAGCTGCCTGCCGTCGCCGCGGCCGGTGGTGGTGGTGGCACTGTTTCAGGTACAGCGGAATGCTCAATTAACGGGCTCAACCACGCAGTGCTCGGTCAGGCTGGGCCTCAGTTTTGGTTGGGCCTAGGTACAACAGGAGCTAGCCCACCTCGCCCTGCTGAGTTCCCCGGTGTTGCTAATTAACGTGCGTATGTACGAGGGATTTGTCCCCGTTGTTTGTCACGAAGATCTCGCTTTTAATTTGGCATGTTCTTTCTAGATTTAGCTTATAATTTTTAGCTATAACTTATAACTTTTAGATTGTTTACGACAAAAAGCACGTAGGAACAAAAACTTGAATGTGATTTTGGTCGATATAAATAAAGTAGTTAGAGTGTATACTACAATTAATTTATAGACTTCGTCTTAAAAAAATATTTTATTTGAAAGCTAATTACTAAAATCAAAAAACAGTTTTTAAGAGCTGAAGAGGAGAGGCCTTAATTTGCTGTATGGAGTGGGTAAATTAATCAGCACATGCCTTTGGCCAATCAACACACACCACTCACTCCCAGAAGTGCAATGCAAGCTAAGCAGGATGACAAGGCAGACGGACGGACACCATGATCGACATCGATAGGAATGGCAACGGGTTGGATATCTCCGGGTTCTGCTCTTTCCCCCTGAATCTAAAACCCGAAAGTACTATCCAAACCCGCACCCGAAATAACTTTCGGGGCGAATAGGAGCCCCGAACCCGAAACCCACGGATACCCGATATCCAATGGATATCCAAAAATCAGGACAAAATTCAACTTATCAAGCATTCAATGGGGAAGGCCGGCAGGGCGTGCGCGCGGCCCAGGCGGCGCAAGGGGACGGCGTGGGCGGCGCAAGGGGACGGCGTCGGCGTGGGGAAGGGAGATGCAGGGCGCAGGACGGTGTCGGCGGCGGCGCAAGGGGCGCAGGGCGTGCGCGCGGCCCAGGCGGCGCAAGGGGACGGCGTGGGCGGCGCAAGGGGACGGCGTCGGCGTGGGGAAGGGAGATGCAGGGCGCAGGACGGCGTCGGCGGCGGCGCAGGGCGTGCGCGCAGCCCAGGCGGCGCAAGGGGACGGTTTGGGCGGCCGGCGGCGCAAGGGGACGGCGTGGGCGGGGAGAAGGCTGCGGGGAGCCGGGGAGATGCCACGGGGAAGGGCGTGCCGCGGGGAGCCGGGGAGATGCGGCGTAAGGGGAAGGGAGATGCGGCGCAAGGGGAGCCGGGGAGATGCGGCTGGGGCTGGGTGGGTGGGTGGGTTAGGGTTTCACACCCCTATTTTTGCTTATATACTAGGTGGAAGGGCCCACATGTCATACACACTTCGGGTATCCATGGATATCCATGGGTAGGGTTTACCCTCCAAATCCAATCCGAACTCTTATCGGGTACCCGCCCCGAACTATCCATGGATAGAAAATGCCATTCAAACCCACTACTTTCGGGTTGGATATCCGCGGATACCCGGCTCCACGGATAATTTTGCCATCCCTAGACATCGATCGAGCAAATAAAACCTTCCCAGGCGTGGTGTGTGGCCCCGGTGAGAAGAGAGGAGATCGGACGACCGAGAGGTCCCAGAGACAGAAACGGAGTATGCACCCCTGCAGTAACTCCAGCTGCCCATAATCTCCAAATTGCCCGTTCCGCAGAGGTCTATTCGACTGGAATGTTGCGTGACTTGCGTTTGCACCTAATATCCTTTATTGACTCATATTATGTTTTTTTTGGTTCTTTTCAGCGGTTTTTATTTTAACTTCTCTTAATAGTAATTATTTATTAGACTAATGAGTTATAGTTAAAAAAAATATAAACTACAACTTAAAAGAATATAAGTTGCAATCTAAAAAAACCGACCTCAGATTCAGAGTTGTATCATGTATGGAGCTCACATGGATGGATATTACGGTACGTGTTCTCTAATTAGTTCGCCGCAATGTGTGTGTTTAATTTGCATATGAAGTATTGCCGTCTAGCTAGATCTTAGATGGATTTGGTCCCAGCACCAGTTTAATGTTATATAATAGAGGTAACTCATGATATACCACTCGAAAAATAATCCAGAATGCCACTCTAAAAATAAACTTGTAACTCATGACATACTACTCGAAAAAATGGTATAACCCAAAATGTCACTCTAAAAATAAACTTCCATCATATATCACTTCACATTTTCTCGATTTTATTGTGAATTAAACTGTCCCCCCACCCCTTTTTAGCCATAGGAATAGACCGTTTTACTCACGTCTCCTATATTTTCACTCTTCCAGGAAATACCACTCTACATAACCCATTCAGCGTTCCTGGTGCGACCAATTCCCCTCCCCTCGCTGGTTTCCTGGTGGATTTGGTGGTGCGACCAACCAAATTGCGTATTTTTACACCCCAGGTGGCACAGCATGTGTATATACACATTATCAAATTGATCATGTTTTCCGTGCACCGTGAATACTTGCATGTATCCAAATTACCAAGATTGTTGATGCAGAAACTCACATTGGTACACAATCATGTATGAGAAATTACATTCTTGAATGCAATAAAAACCAAGGAACACAATGATTGCTCACTTCTACATGACAAAGAATTGGACTAAAGGTTGTCCTTAGATCAACAGCAACTCACCCAACCAGAGTTTTGCCCTTTTGAATGGCATGGAAATTTCGGCAGAGTTTTGCCTCTAATGGCAACATAGTATTACAGTTGTGCAGAAACAAAGAAGAGTTTGAACAAGGACACATAGTCAATATAGCATTAGAGATAACAAGTTCATTGCACCTAGAAACGCTGGTTCGGTTAAACCATAGGAGTGATATTTACTGACATCATGAAAACATGGGTCATATGGATAAAACAATTATTTTCCATGGCCAAAAAGAGAAAGTCTTTAATTTGCAATAAAATCTAGAAAACAGTATACATTGAATCTAAACTTTTTTGAAGTGGTATCCAGTGGAAGCCAATATTTAGAGTGACATTTTGGGCTATGCTATTCTTCCAATATAATATGAGTGATATAGTTTGGTCCAAGCTTCATCCAAGTACCGGCGAAAATTCGAGCAAGTTCAGCTCAAGCAAAGTATACGTACAGTAGTTTGATGATACTTTCAATTCTGATGCCGATGCTACAACTGGCCTCTCATAGGAAACACTCCTAAGCTAAGCAATGACCAACGAGCAACAAGTCAACAACTGACTCTCTCCCCTCTTCTTTTCTGAAACACTGTCCTTTTTTCTGGGCATTCCTGAAGCATGCCTACGTACCTGGCGTTAAACATGTTTACGTAGTATTTTGTTACTGACATTGCTTGCTCTAAATCTGCAGCTTTTATACTCTACTTGTCTCGATAGCCAGCTTTCAGATCTCTGCAGAACAAAACAAAGTTGAATACAAAAATCCATGAGTAGGCCGGCAAGATAAGCTTCTGCCACACCGCTCCGACCTGTCCTGTGCGTTAATTCCAAGTTGAAGTATAGGATAAGAAGTTGGACTAGACATGCAAATAAGTGCTAGTACTCCCAGCTCCAAAAAAGCAAAAGCTCACCCACTTGCTCTTCCATTTGTAGCAGACAGCAGTTGTTCATCACTGATGGATGAACCTGGCTCTCATATTGGGAGCAACGGTTAGACTGTAAAAAAGATCGAGGTTCGTGAACTGTTCGAGCTTAGCTCGGTTTAAACTCGATTCAAGCTCGACTCGAGCTTACAACGAACCGAGTTTGAGCCCCGTTGTAAGCTTGCGAGTCTAGTCGAGCCGAGCTCGAATAGCTCGATCAAGCTCGGCTCATTTGGTCATGGGTCAATTGAGTCCTCCTAACCTCACAGGCTCTCACTTTCTCAGTCTCAGCCCTACTCCTCAGTCCTCACTCAACCTTATCCGCTCCACTACGGCAGCACAGCCCAACCCACCCGTGACTTAGCGATCCCCACTCCCCAAAGCCAGAGGATATATCTGAGATCCAAATCCCTAACCCTAATGCTCTCTGCCCCTCCTGAGACTTGAGTTTTGCCGTCGGCACCCGACGGCCCGAGTTCCCGACTCCCTCCCCAAATCTTCCCCCGGCCCCAAGGCCCCCAACGCCGTTGGCAGGCACAGCCACTCCACATCTCCACCAATCCACCAAGACTCTCGAAAATGACTAGATCTGAGATCCCTATCCCTCCCAAATGCCCTCTGTCGGTCTGCCCCTCTTGCCGCCCGACTGCCTGAGTTCCCGACGCCCTCCCTAAATCTTCCCCCGGCCTCGACGCTGCCAGCAACCATAGCCACAGAGCCACTCCACCAATCCACCATGACTCTCCAAATGGCCAGAACCGAGATCCCTAACCCTCTCTAATGCCCTCTGCCCCTCTTGCCGCTTGAGTTCCCGACGCCCTCCGCCAGTAGCCCCAGATATGAGATCCCTTAGCCTCTCCTCCTCTGCTGCCCTTAGCCTCTCCTCCTCTACTGCCGAGCACGCGGCTGAACGTGGCAACGCATAGAGCATCGACCCGCTGGTGGCCCGACGCCTCTCCTCCTCTGTTGCTGAGCTTGGACGTCGTGTTGCTTCTACACCGTGAAGATCCTCCTCGGATCCCCACCCCGACATCAAGTCCCACCGCAGACAGAGTATGAACTATGCCCTTGACATCTCTTCTTTTGTTGTTGTGATTTGCAAAAAACTATAAATTTGTGGATCTTTGGATTATTCATTTTGCTATAAATCTTACTTGTATTGATTTAATATCACTGAACTTTATTTTCATTCTTGCACTCACACATTTTGGTGATGGTACTATATGAAACCGTTGTAGATATATCAAAATCCATAATCAACATAAAAATCTAGTTCTTCTGTGGCAAGACAGTCAGATGGCACGGCAACCACACTACCACCAAAAGATCTGCAAGTGGAGGGTCGAGAGGAAGGACGAATGAAACCCACTAGGAAGAAGAAATCCCCAATATGGAGTTTCTTTGAGGAATGTGAAGTTCCATCGAAGAAAAAATAAGAGAGATGGAAAGCAAGGTGAAGTGCAAGGCATGCGGAGCTTTGCTAATAAACAACAGCAATTGTACTACATCACATTTTAAGAGAAATCTTGAGAATGTGATTATTACAAGCTTCAACAGAAATCCAAGCAGCAACCATCAATTTTCGTAGCACTGTCGAAGATGATGTTGATACTGAAACTCCATATGTTGGTGCCCCTGGTTATTATGATCCTACAAGAATTCGTGAACTTATTTGCAAGACGATCATTTTTCATGAGCTACCATTTAGTATTGTGGAGTATACGTGGTTTAATGTTTTATTGAAATCACTAAATCCTTCATACAAAAAGTTGTCTAGAGTTACTATTAGAAATGAATGCATGAAGCTCTATGAATTTGAAAAGGAAGTATTGAAGAAGGTTTTTAAGGATATTAAGAAGATTCGACTCACATGTGATCTTTGGACACCTAACCAAACTCTATGTTATATAAGCCTAGTTGCGCACTACATAGATGCAAATTGGTTAACGCGTTGTCATGTCATTAACTTGTTAGAGTTGGAGCCTCCCCACGCTGGTGTAGTCATCTGTAATGCCATTTCTGATAAGTCCGCTCTACTAGTACAAACCTTCACCAGCCAGTTCACTTTGCCTATTCCTCTCTGCCACATCCCCTAGCTTTGTGAAATGACTTCATAGATTTGCTTGCAAGGATCAGTTTTTCCATCTTATTATGTCTTACATTAATATTTTATGGTGTTTACATAAAAGACAGGAGCTAAGTGCTAAAACTGAATAACAGAACATCAACACTGATTTCTTGATGTATTTGATTAGTTGATTGTAAGGCATACTAGTTTGTCATAGATATAAGCAATATATACATTCAATTATCTGAAATCTCGATTTTTTATACACCACTAACTACAATTCTTTCCTTGCCAATAGTGAAAGCATTTTGTGGCTATTAGAAGAAGATGAAGCACCTTTTGGCTGACTGGTAGTTAGTAGAATGTACAAGTGAATCTATGTGCTGTCTCATGTCATGTATTTTGTCTACCTGTTAGTACAGGTACTAC
This sequence comes from Dendrocalamus latiflorus, assembly GCA_017311315.1. Classification (NCBI taxonomy): domain Eukaryota; kingdom Viridiplantae; phylum Streptophyta; class Magnoliopsida; order Poales; family Poaceae; genus Dendrocalamus; species Dendrocalamus latiflorus. Next base: position 11,279,403 of record CM029638.1, on the reverse strand, counting down.
CTTTAGGAAAGACAAGCTTTTAATATAATAATTTTGAAATAGAGAGTAGAATAGAAATTGATATGCAAATGAGGATTAATTTGAAGTACTTAGTGCAGTATAGCAAGTAAGAAAAGTTCCCTTAAGTCATGCTACATGATCTACATTATTAGCGTGGCCCTACTTATTGCTCTGATACCACCTGTGCCGCCCCGTGTCATTATCCCGAAGATAATCACACAAAAGCATATGGATCATTATTTGCCTAATCAATAGAACACTGTTCTGTCAAATAACAAATCGTTACCAAAGTCGCGTAGTAGAACAATAATATAGAAACTGTACCTTCATTACAGTACTTGCCACGGGGGCTATGGTCATTAATACAGATACATAAGGAACAAAAGATACAGGCTGATACCCTAAGGCTCTCCTGCTCGACTCAATGAAATGCTTACTTGTCCCAGCCGTGGTATAGAGGGTCCACCTCCCCCGGCTCCTCGTAATCGCCCTCCTCACCTGTGAACTCGGCAATGCCTGTTGCCCCTTCATCCAGCTTGAAGAAATCCTCGGTCGGAATGGGGTCTAACAAAGGGGAATAATAGCAAGGGTGAGTACTAATATACTCAGTAAGCATAATAGTAAAATGCATTGTATGCCTCTCTTTGTCCTTAGTCCACTTCTAGCTAGTCACCTAAATTCAGAAATTACTTTATCAAATTAGGTGGCATCTTTTAGTTGTGAAAATTCTACTTTTCACTCGGCTGAAGAAAGATCCCTAGTGATCACCGTAGTCCCCAATCCAAAGGACTGGCACAAATACATGATTTTATTTAGCACTGTGTAGGCTTGTGCTACTGTACCCATAGCTACTCTGAACCATCTGGCGAGGAACCCATAGATCTGGCGAGGAGCCTATGGATCCAGAAAGGAGAAGGTCCAAAAACCCTCAATCTGGCGAAGAGGACCCATGGGACCCATAGATCCGATGAGGGGAAGAGGCAGCGACCATAGGTCCGATGAGAGAAGGCATTGGGGAGACACTAAACCACAAGGGAGGAAAAGAAGAGGCGAACGGCGGCGGTCAAGACAGAGAGGCGAGGGAGGAGGAGAGGAAAAAGGGCAGCATTGGCGTAGAGTGCATGTGTGAGCCAAGTACGTGTGATGTTGAGAGCCGAGTATGTGCGGTGTTTTGTGTTGTGCGTGGCATGGGCTGCGCGTGTGCTGTGCATGAGGCCAGGCTGTGCATGTGGAATAGGCCATGTGTGCATGCAGCTGGGCCGTGAGTTGGGCCATGTAGGCAGTAGGGCCATGCATGGGCCGAGTGCGTGAGTGCCTTGGGACAGGCATGACCAGGCCAAGCTTAGTAAGTAGGCCAACGAGTGAGCCAAATAAGCCTCAGGCATAGTAAGCCAGAGGGAAGAGAAGGAGAAAAAAAAACCCTAGGAATGTTGACCTCTCAATAGATCCAAAAAATAGGTGATAGATGGAGCAAACTAAATCCAACAAAATGGGGGAATTAACTTTCTAAAATTCTATAAATGTCCTAAATATCTATTTTCTCAAATCGCGTGTCTGCTTGTTAAATGCAGAAGGCGAGTCAGCTTAGGCCGAGACAGTGGACCAAGTCGCAGTTGTATGCCAACGCTTACTACTATGCAGGCAAGCTTGTCCTTTGATCACAAATATAGTTACATTAAATGTACAAACTACATTATGTAACATTTATTATACACTTGCATTAAAACTTTATTTCAAAGCCAAATCGGATAAAAGAGATAATATATGAAAAGAGAGCAATCCAACTGAGAGGAGCAGCTGGGTTGCAAAAGTATATAATAGGATGGTAAAAGGGACCCCGAACAGGAAAGAGAGGGTAGGTGGGATCCTTGTATATATAGATAGAACATAAGGATCAACAAAACACTCACTCGAAAAGGGGCCATAATTAAGTGCCAACCATTTTTTCATTTTTAATGGGTAGAAAATGCTACCCTATTACGTCATTATCCCCTCCACAAAGTGTAAGTACTATAAGAGTGTGTGGTGATGGAGGAGCTCAAGACCGGTAGTGCAAGTCCGGATGTGAGTAATTCCTGGGCGCATATATTATCGCAGGTGGAGTGTTGGGTGACGAGATAGTTGACCCCAACCAACACTAATTTGAAGTCGGTAGATGCCGAGTGAGCATCCCAGAACACTGGTGGAGAATAGATGGGTGGATATTTAAATAACGTAACTCGGAAAATGTTTTGTACTCTAAACTTAGCACCACATCTAAGAAAGTGTGGAATACCTAGTTTCATGAGGGCTCAGAGTAGCTATAGGAACAGTGGCACAAGCCTGCATAGTGCACAAGAAAATTATGAATGTATGTCTGTCTCCTGGAGTGGAGGCTACAGAGGTCAATAGGGATTTTTCTTCTCCCGAGTGTAAAGTAGTGTTTTCATAAATTAAAACTTGACACTTAATTTGATAAATTATTTTTCATAATCAAATGAGTAGAAAATGTGATAACAAATAGAGATGAGTCATATAATGCATTTTTCTATTAATGTTTGCCGAGTACATTAATACTTACACTTGCTATTATTTTCCTTTGTTAGATCCTAGTCCGACAAAAGATTACCCTGAGTGGGATGAAGGGATCACAGGCACCAACAAGGCTGTAGGGGATGAGGATGATAGTTACGAGGACTATGGTGAGGTGGACACCTTATACGGTGGTTGGAACGAGTAGGCATCCCACTAGGCCGAGCAAACGAGCGATAGGGTATTTGTCCCGTACCTTTTCTATTCATATACTTGTATTAAAAATCGTAGCTAGCTATATGTGGCAAATGCTATAATAAAGAGACATTATCTATATTATTGTTTTGTTGCATGACTATGATAAATGCTTATTATTCGTTGTAGCAGCGTTCTACTAGACAGATAAATAATAATCTATTGCTTAAGTGTGATTACGCTTAGGGTAATAACACGGGCGTCCCAGTGAAGATCCTGGACTCCTGGTCGAACGCCAGCGCGCCGGCATGAAAGCGGTGGCAGAGGTCCCCGGATGCAGCCGTCGCACTTGCCGAGGCTCTCGCACGTGGTGATTAGGAGTGTGGCGGCGTCGAGGTAGGCGTTGTCGTTGGCCTGCAAGTGGTCGAGCGACACCGGGGCACCGGGCTGCGCTCGTCGAGCACCTAGTTGTAGACGTGCATGGCGCCCCCGTGCGCGACGCAGCACCCGCCGTCAGGCGCGGCACGGATGGCCGTGCCATCCAAGGGTGCACGGCCGGGGACGGAGACTGAGAGGCGGTGCCGGTCACCGTTGAACACACCCTGGCATGCGGTGCGGATGTGGTCGAGAAGGCCGTAGTAGAGCGCATCCCGGTAGAGCAGCTTCTCGGGGAGGTGTGGCGGGACGTGGAGGTTGCTCGTGCGCAGCAGATCAAGCAGCACCGCGAAGCACGCTGGGTTGCGGTCGATGAAGTGCTCGAGCACACCTCCTCCGCTGCCACCGCTGTCGCCGGAGGGGGCCACGTTCCAGGAGTCGAGCAGCGCGCCGAGCATGGAGTCGCGGCCAGCGTTGGCGAGTGTGGTGGTGGTCATCTCGAACACCTGCCCTCCCACGTTGAACCACACACGTCCGCCTCCCGGCCTCACTGCCATCAGTGCCAGGGACCGATCCCTGCACCAACATCATCCCCCGCGCGGCGCAGGAACCTCCCCCTCTAATCAACCTTGGATCGGCCAGAATCGGATGATGATTCGGCTCTGAAGTGGGTGGGGAATCGTGACCCGAGGGTTCGCGCATTTTGCCCATTTGGGAGTCGGGACCGATCCGAGGGAATGAACGCTCTGTGCCATTTTTTTTATAAGTTCATATTTGGTCCTACGAAGTAGGGGCGGAGCTAAGATTCGAATATAGAGAGGTGAAATAGATGATAATTTTTTTCTAGAAAAGTGGCAATTACAGAAAAATATAACGTTACAATATAAAAAAAATTACATTTCTATTAATTTAACTTTAGCTCTATGTCTACCAAAAAGATTATAAATGTCAATAATTTAATCAAAAGTAAACTTCGCTCACTCATAAGAGAGCCAAATGAATACTTTATAAGATAATTATTAAAATACCTAATGGCTAATCAAGGAAAACAGAAATATTGAGGGGCTCGCCCTGCTCACCCCCTTTGTCTCCGCCCCTACTATGAAGTGTCCTCTAAAACCCTCTTGTTCGCATCCTTGGCTACAAGGTGGCACTCCATGCAGGGGCGGAGACAAGGGGGGGCGGGCAGGGGCCTGGCCCCCCCAATGGTCCACCAAATGCATTAATAGGACCCCTTAATCACCCTTCATCACAGTCAATTAGGCCCCTGCATTTCTAACACAAAATCATTGCTTAATGACTTGAGAAATGATGGCTGGAAACCACTTCTTGAGGAGGTGAAACCCTTTTGTGACAAGCACGAGATTGAGATTTCGGATTTAAATCGCAAGTAAGTTATTATCTTACCTTCAGTTTTTTAATATGAGCACAAATACATATTTTTTTATTCTTATGGTACATATCTAACTTGTTTAACTACATGTCGCAATTTGTAGGTGTGTGGATGTGACCAAATCTCGGAACAAAAATGATAATACCACCACTCTTCACCATTATAAAATAGATGTGTTTAATGTTGCGGTCGACCAACAATTGATTGAGTTAGAAGATCGATTCAGTTCTCAAGCAACAGAGCTTCTATCACTTTGTGCCTCACTAGATCCAAGAAAAGATGGCTTTGACATTTCAAAGATAAGTACTCTGGTGGAAAAGTACTATCCCGCTGATTTTTCAAGTCAAGATCAAGCTCAATTGGAGTGTCAACTACCACATTTTCAACTTGATGTATGCAACCATCTAGAGCTAAGTACATTGCCATCACTTGCTGATCTAACAAAGGGACTAGTGAGATTAGGTAAAAATTCTATTTATCCAATGGTCAATAGATTGCTAAGATTAGTCATAACTCTTCCAGTATCAACAGCGACCACTGAGAGAGTCTTTTCAGTATGCTAGACGTATGCTACATTATTTTGCCATATGTGTTATGATTGAATTTATATAACAATATATATGCGTATGTTTAATTATATATGTGTATGTCTAATTTTGCCGACACACGACGCCCAGGACCTATGACGCCGGCGCCTTGGCGGGTGGACCCCCCCTTTGTCTGGATCCTGGCTTCGCCCTGACTCCATGTTGGCAGCCTCGTCAACATAGCCTATGAAAAGACTCTTTTGCCCTTCTTCTTCCTCTATTCTAACCTCCTCTTACTCTTATCTCGTGGTCACCACTACCCCAATCATGACACAGATCAACTAGCACCTAGATGATGCGCAACTTGACTCGCTCTTCACGGTACGGACAACAACAAAATTAGGATGATATGCCAACTCTAATTCCTCCTATATATGATCCCAGCCAGCTCCACCAAGAACCAATCTTGGTTTACAATATAATCTTGATCAGCAATAATGCCGAGTAGATGCAAATAGAGGTAGAAGAACACGCGAACCAATCCGTAAAGAAAAAATCACATCGATGATCCTCAAGGAATCACGGGGATTAGATGGGCAGCAGCGCGCCTTCCAATCCTATTCGCAACACACAAAACCCTATACGGGTTCTTCCTCTCACACACAAGCATCATGGCCGCCACCACCAATCTGGCGATCGATTCTCTATTTTCTTCAATCGAAAACGTTCTAAGTTACATAGCCAAAGGCCTGGGCTCTATAACTCACGAAACCCAGGCACGCAGGCCTGACTCTCAAAACACCGGCCCTAAACAGAAAACACACGCACTCCTGGCTGCACACGGCTCTTGCCTTCCTTCCGGCTAGCACACGCGCTCACACGGCCTGTGTCATGTCACGCAGTACTCGTCCATGTCTTGCCTTCCACGCGTTCTGCTGCGCCTCGTACACAGCATGCCCATTGAAAACAGGCTTATGCGGCGGCGCATATTGTGCTTCCCCATGCACCGGTGTCCAAGCATTAGGGTTTTAGCAGTAGCTTCCCTCCTTTGGCCGGCCACCCCATCCTCCCTCTCGGCCATGACTTCTTTCTCCTTTCTTTCTTGTGACGAAACAACAACTTGTGAGATAACTTGAGATTGTGACGGAGAAACACAAACCGAAGATGATATGGCACTTGCGGCAGTACTGTCACACCACCTGCCGCCGGCCTCCTCCGCGCTTCCCTCCCGTCACCGGATCTGGTAGGCGGGGAGCAGGAACCGGACCCGCCGCCAGCGCCTCATCTCACTGAAGACGCCAACGGGCCCGAGCCGTTCGCTTGCGAGAACATGCACAGCGTGCTTCTCCACGCCGCTGTGCGGCTTCTCGACCGGGAGGTGGAGTCCAGGAGGGGCGGCGTTCCAGCGAAGGTGGCTCTATAGATGGGGAGCCAGGCAGACCTGCGAGGCGTCGCGGCAGGGCAGACGACGCGGCGGGCAGGGGCACGGCGGCCCGACAGAGCCTTCCCATTTCTTGCTGAGGTATTCGAAAATCTCCCAATCTTGTTGCTAAATCTCTGAAAGCAAATGGAAATCATGTACGCAGAGTGCTTATTTCATTGTTTTTGATCTGCGCAACTTTTCAAAATTTGCTACTACTCAATCTACTAAACTATTGGCGTTGTGCATGAACTAACTAGCAACCAGTTGCTGCCTGGGCGTCGAGTGTGGGTGGGAGGAAGAGTTTACCCGTGGCAGAGAAGAAAGTCATGGGCCCATGGCCAACGAAGGGAGTAATTAAGAATGTAACTGTTCCATGCCAGTGTGGAGTGACGTGGCGGCCAGCACAACGTGAAACCACCTTCTATTGGTTCGGAGGCTAAGGCCCCGTTTGGCACAGCTCCACCACCAGCTCCTTGGAGCTGTTTGGAGCTGTTTTGTGTCAAACGGGGTAAAACAAAATAGCTCCAACCAAGGAGTTCCTTAAAACCTGCTGAGACAAAAGTAGCACCACCCAAGGAGCTGAAAAAAGTAGCTTCACCCGGCTCCACTTGTGAAGTCAAAAAAAACAGCTCCACTTGTGAAGTGGAGCCGTGCCAAACGGGGCTTAAAGTAGTCCGCTATCGATAGTTGGGTAGCTGGGGGTGCCAACCAGACAATTTTAGGTCTATACTACGTAACTAGTTTTTAAATAATATATTTTTAATATAAATTAGTAGAAGTATTATAGTAAAAAAATATACTGAGTTTAATTGTACCAGTCAAAATTATATGCGACTCTTTTTTCTGCATGCTATCTCTCGCGAACAGTAAAAAACTAAAATTTTAAGCCATAAACCACAACTTAAAAGAACTCATTAATTAGAGTACTATTTCTAGACTTAGGCAATAGTTGGAGATCCACACATTTGTTTAGGCAATAGTTGGAGATCCACACATTAGTTCCAAATTTTTTGTACTGCAAACAAAATTTAGCACCTTCGTGACAGCTTTCTCCATCAAAGAAGTAAGGAATAATGGGTGGGTATGAGGGGTATCCGGGGCAAACCTTTTTTTTTTTTTGAAAAGGAAGACTTTATTAAATCCCAAGTTTGATACATCGAGGTGATACACATCCTTGGAACAAAAACTTCCAGCCTCTGCCTAAGAATAGGCACACAGCTTATGAGTAAAAACAAAACTAAGCAGAATCTAGTGACAGTCAATCCTAAGACTAGATCGCCACCATATGCCCGGGTAAAAATATCCTTCGCCAACTGCTCCAACTGTCGCGATGCCACCACAACCGTATCCTGCAATTCCGGTCTTTGCAGGATAGCCCACGAACGGAGTCGGTGAGAGACTGCATAAATAACCTGCAAAGGAGAATAAGAGTTGTTCTTTTCAAAAACAATATCATTCCTGTACAACCATATAGACCAACATGTTGCTGCTGCCCCAAGCAGTACTAATGATTTCAAATGATTAGATATACCATTTAACCAGCTGCCAAACATATGTGCTACACTCCGTGGTTTTGTTAGCTTCAGAGCAATTTGAGAGAAACCCCAAACAGCCCGCGCAAATCGGCAATCAAAAAACAAGTGCTGAATTGTCTCATCACTATGACAAAAACAACATGACTTGCTCCCTTGCCAATTACGCTTGATTAGATTATCTTTCGTTAAAACCACACCCCTCCTAAGGTACCAAAGAAAGATCTTCAACTTAATCGGCGCTTTCAGTTTCCACAGGCGTTTATTCAAATTAGGTACAGGAGTTTGAAGCATCGCTCTATAAAGGGAATTCACCGAGAACTGCCCATTTGGGTGTAAAGACCAGCGAAATTCATCATGACCTTGTGTCAGCTGAATATTGGATAGTCGTGCTAATAAGTTAGTCCATTCCACCAGCTTGGATCCAATTAAATCACGTCTCCAAGAAAAATTAGGTGGAACAGAACCCAAAGCTTCCGAAATTGTGACAAATTTTGGTCTAACAATAGTGTATAAACCAGGATATTGGTTCATCAAACTATCATCGCCTAACCATTTGTCTTCCCAAAATCTGACTTGTGAGCCATCCTTAATAATAAAAGATCCATATCGTAGGAAAATCCCTTTTGCCTTCAACAGACTAGCCCAAAAATGTGAATCGCTTTGTTTACGTTCGACTTGCACTAAGGGTTTAGATCCCAGGTATTTATTGCGCAACAGTTGTTGCCAAGTACCATCCGTCGTTAGAAGCTTGAAAAGCCATTTACTCAACAACGCTAAGTTCTTGAGATTTAAATCAGCTATTCCTAAACCACCCTGTTCTTTTGGCTGGCATAGAATATTCCACTTCACAAGTCGATATTTTCTCTTATGTTCATCACCTTGCCAGTAAAATCTGGATCGGAAATAATCTAATTTCTTTAGAACTCCTTTTGGAATCACAAAAAAAGACATCATATACATTGTGAGGCTACTCAAGACGGAATTTATCAACGTCAATCGACCCCCAATTGATAGATGTTTGCTCTTCCAACTGCTAAGCTTTTTCTCAAACCGTTCCTCAACCATTCTCCAGTCGACATTTCTCAATTTTCTATAGTGGATTGGAATGCCGAGATACCTAATTGGAAACTCACCAGATTGGCACCCAAAAAGGTCCACATAATCCTGTCTAGTGTCTTTAGCATCTCCGAAACAGAAGATTTCACTTTTGTGAAAGTTAATCTTCAGCCCAGATAGTTGCTCAAAAGCGCATAGCAAGAGTTTCAGATTTTTCGCCTTTTCAACATCATGATCCAAAAATAACACAGTATCGTCCGCATATTGTAAAATAGACAAACCGCCATCTACTAGATGGGATATAATGCCGTCAAACTGTCCCCTCTCAATAGCCCTTCTAATAAGAATGGCAAGCATGTCCGCAACAATGTTAAATAAAATTGGCGATAAAGGATCACCCTGACGAAGTCCCTTCCTAGTCTGGAAGAAATGACCAATTTCACCATTAACATTAACAGCCACACTACCTCCTTGAATGAAGGATTGAATCCAAGTTATCCATTTGGATGAAAATCCCTTCATGCGTAAGGTTTGAAGTAAAAAAGGCCATTTAACTTTATCATACGCCTTCTCAAAATCAAGCTTCAAAATTACCCCATTTAAATTCTTGCGATGTAACTCATGTACCGTTTCATGCAGTATGACAACTCCTTCCAGGATATTTCGTCCACGCATAAACGCCGTTTGAGTTGGGCTAATGACTCTATCAGCAATTACATTAATTCTCATTGTGGCCACTTTAGTGAAGATCTTAAAACTCACATTAAGTAAACAAATGGGCCTGTACTGCTGAATAACATTAGCCTCCTGGACTTTTGGTAATAAAGTAATCACCCCAAAGTTCAAACTAAAGATAGGCAGCTCACCTGAGTGGAAATCATAGAACATGCGCATCAGGTCACCCTTTATGGTTTCCCAAAATTTCTGATAAAATTCAGCAGGAAAGCCATCCGGACCTGACGCTTTGTTATGTTCCATAGAGAAAACCGCATTTTTAACCTCTTCCTCAGAAAACGGAGCAGTCAAAATATTATTTTCAGAATCAGTGACCTGATTAATATCCTCTAGTCGATCAGCAATCAGATTAAACGAACTCACTTCCGGTTCACTAAACAAGTCTTTATAGAAATGTGTAATGTATTCTTTGAGATTTGACTGTCCCTCGATTTTTCCATTAACATCATCGAGAGAAAAAATCCTTTTTTTCCTATGTTTACCATTTGCAGTCATATGGAAATACTTAGTGTTGTTATCTCCATATAAAATATCTTTAACTTTAGCCCGCTGATAATATTTTATTTCCTCCTCCCTCAGTAATTTGGTAAGGTCATCCCGAGACTGAGCTAAAAGGTTGCGCTCAGCCTCATTCAACTCCCTTACCTCAGCCACTGTATCAAGATGTGTGATAGTAGTCTGCAAATCAGCCTTCTGCTGCTTATAGCTTCCACTAAAATTGGATGCCCAGCCACGCAAATGCCTTCGCAAGGCGCTGAGTTTATTATTCCACCTTTGCACTGAATTATTTCCTTTCACCGGCTTATTCCATACCTCCAGGACTCGCTCCTGAAAATCCTCATGCGTGAACCAACTCAACTCAAATCTAAAAAGTTTCGCTCCTCCCGAATACGCAGGTTGCCCCGTGTCCAGGAGTAGCGGTGTATGATCCGAAACCCCTCTATCTAAAGCCCGAATCGACACTAGTGGATATTTGAATTCCCATTCTGTGGACATGAGAACTCGATCTAATTTTTCAAAAGTCGGATTAGGTAAGGAATTTGCCCAAGTGAACTGGCGGCCAGTCATCACAATTTCCCTTAAATCAAAGCTGTCAATCACAGCATTAAAAAGGAACGGCCACCTATCATTAAACCTTGAGTTGTTCTTCTCTTTACTATATCTCATAATATTGAAATCCCCTCCAATCAGGGTGGGCAAAAGATTTTGTTAGCAAGCACGAACTAATTCAGCCAAGAAATTTGATTTGAAATCATCTTGAGCTGGACCATACACTGCCATCAAAATCCATTGAAACTTATCCATTTTGTTAACCAAATGAAACTGTACGAAAAATTCTCCTTCAATTATATCCAATATGTCTAGGACAGTAGCATTAATCCCAAGGAGAATGCCACCAGACCGACCTTTGGGAGGGAGACAATGCCAAATAAAATCGGTACCTCCAGAGAGTCGTGCCAAATTCGATTTTGACATATCTTGATTTCCTGATTCCATGATAGCTATAAAATCTAGCTTGTGATCTAATGATGCATCAGCAATGTATTTATATTTAGCCAAGTCTGAAAGACCTCTGCTATTCCAAAAGAAACCTTTCATGTGATAACTTTTATTTTTTTCCTTTTATCCTTCCTACCCTTTGATTTTCGAGGAGAGAACTTAAGATCACAAATCCTTGTATCCAAATCTCCCTCATCAAAGTCCACCTCTGAAACCTCCTGGATCAATTGTGAGAGTAAATCGCTTGAAGGTTCAGCGACATCATCTTCACAATTGTCCACCTGAAGAGCTATGAGATTTTTACTTTTGCCATTCTGTACCTTTTGTAAGTTTCTTCGATCAATCTCAATACGTTTCAGCGCATTAATGGACATATGAACACTATCATTACAACCCTTGCCTAGTTTAAAACCAATATTTTGTAGGTTTTTAGCACACAAATCAGAAGACAAACCAACAAAAGAAATTGGAGAGGACGAAATAGGATTACATTCAATTGTAACTGTGGAGAGGAAGACGAGTGCAGCAGTCCACTATCAGAGGCTACCGTCTTGTTACCCCTCGGTGAGTCCAAATTCCGCAGCGCAGTTCACTTCATTGCCTTGGCCATCATATGCTCATCCGCTACAATGATCCCATTAACTCTAGAATTAGAACGAACACTGCGACGAATACCATCCACAGCATGAAAATTCTCAGTCAAAGGATCGGTTATATTGGAACTTGAATTTTTACCAGCTTTTCCGCCTACATGCGTTGAATTTTCTGGTGCAGCTATCTCATTCTCCCTCTCAACAGGTGCAGACACTCTTGGCGAAAACGTTGCACCAGCCGCACACATATCGGAACCTGGCAGGACACAATGCTGTTGTCGGTCAGCAACATTTCCCTCACATTCCACTACTGCAAGGTGGGCACCAGCTGAGCACGAAAAAGGAGAAGGAGAAGAGATTTCAGCAGGAAGGGAAGAATCACAATCCTCAAATGAAATCGACAACGCATTAGGCAATGAACTAATACCTTTTTCCTGATTATCCACATTGCCTTTTAGCAACGCAACATCAGAATCAGTCTTGATATTGGAACCCCATCCATAGCATGAAAATTCACAGTCAAAGGATCGGCTATATGGGAGCTTGATTTTTTACCAGCTTTTCCGCCTAATTGCGTAGAATTTTCTGGTGCAGCTATCTCATTCACCCTCTCAACAAGTGCAGACACTCTTGGCGAAAACTTTGCACCAGCCGCACACAAATCGGAACCCGGCAGGACACCATCTTGCTGTCGGTCAGTAACATTCCCCTCACATTCCACTACTGCAAGGTGGGCACCAACGTTTTCCTGATTATCCATATTGCCTTTTAGCAACGCAACATCAGAATCAGTCTTGATATTGGAACCCTCAAGTACAGACACCGGTATCTCTCCAATCAACACAGAGGCAGGCGAATGCCGATCTTCCCCATTATCAGATTGGAGCTCTGCCAAACAACCAAAAGAATTAGCATATAATGCTTCCTCAGTATCAGCACTAACCTCCCTCACAGACCGAACAGGAGTACTACTGGCAGGAAAAGACACGGACACACCCGCACTGAGCTGCATTGGGGCCGGCCCACCATCAACAACCACTGTATTCGAGGAGGAGCCGGGGTCATTTGCTTGCTTCTATTTTTTCGACATAAGGTTACCACCCTGTCCATCTGCTGGATGGTCACCCGCTCCATCTCCATCATGATTCATAGAATCATCCATTCCTTGAACAGGGACAACGGGAATGAACTTATCACTCTCCAAGGTGAAAGTAATGTCATACCCGAACAACCCGAAAACAGTATCAGGTTTCACAGGGAGCAACGCTCTGTCCATCATGCCAACTTTGATTCGAATCACGCCCAATTTCCTATATGTAAACATATCCACTTCAATGGTCTTGCCAATAGCCGTTCCCAGTGCCCAGAAACTCAAATAATGTCTCCAAGTATGCAGCACCCCCGAGACATGCACCCATACCTCATCAAGTTGGTAAGCAGGTACCACATCACCATTTGTCTGCCATGCCGACACCAATAAAGTCACCCCGTGATTTTTCAACTTGAACTCGACATCAGACATCCTCTGCAATTCATCTTCAGATGGGAAGACAACTAAAAAGGAATCATCTTCATGTGGTAAAGCCTCCCAATTCCAATCAGACCGAGAGAGCCTTGCCAACTCATCCTGTACCACTGCAGCAGCAAGGGATCCACCCGAGACTGTCACCAATGCAGTGGGCGACAATACTTGATCTTCTTGCTTCAGGTCAAAATCAGGCATACCATAAAAGCATAAACCATCTTTAGCATAACCATACATTTGAGTACTCGATTTCGGCAACTTGAGAAGTGGGCATCTGATAGGCAAATGATTGTTCTTCTTATTGCAAATGTAACAGTCAAGTTTCACCTTACATACCTCCGACAAATGCCCATTCGTCTTGCATCTGAAGCAGTGGGGCAGCCTTGGTTTCTTAGCTTTGATCGCACCCCCCTCAACAGGAACAGCATACTGAAGGTCATCGCCCAACCCAGGAGTAACATCATACTGACGCGGCTGAGGAATTTCTTCAGGGTTCTTTGACTGATACCTCTGCGTCGGCCCATAGCTGCCTTGGCCAGACCCACGAGCAGAACCAAGCGGCCTCCCAGGTTGATGACGACCCCCTACCGTCCGGCTGGGATACGGCGGGCGAACCTGCGGCTGCCCATATCCATCCGGCTGGAAGCCCCCATTGCCCTGCGCGAAGCCCTGACTCGCGGGAGCGAAACCATGCGGAGGTGGCCCGCCGCTGCGGGGAGGACCCCGCGGAAACACACCGTTCCCGCGAGGCGGAAGGCCATGTCCTCGAGGCGGCGGCACATGGTTCCGCGTCTGCGATCGATTCACCGGCGGGCGGGAGGCCATCTCCGCGTAAGAAGGCCGCGCACCGGAGCGATCGGGAGTCCGTGAGGAAGACTGGGCGTACGGGACACACACACGACGGCAACCCAGAGAAACAGTCCTGGGACCAATTCGAGGTCTGTAAACCCTAGCCGAAGCATAAAACCTAGCCCGTTCGACGAGCCTAAGCCCAACAGTATGCAGGTCGGCCCCAACAGCCTGCTCAAGCAAGTGGGCTCGCGTAGGAGACTCGGTCTGACCCGTCTCCACCCGATCGGACTTTGACGCAAAATCCGCAGGCAAAAACGCAGCCAGCGTGGGTTTAGGAGTAAATCTCGCCTTCGGCAGGGGTCCCTTCCATGGACGAACAACACAACGACGGAGCGGAAAGACGCACGAAGAATTCTTCCATGCGCTACCGATTGATCAACTAAAGAATGATTACCCGCCCGAGGATAATTCGGCCGGGAAGAACCACCAACCTTGCCAACAAAAGAACGATGACAAACCTTCGGTGAAGAGGATGAAATTGGATCCGAGCAGCAGGACGTATCGACGGAGCCATCGAGCAGCAGGACGTATCGACGGAGCCATCGATCCCCCCAACTTCCAGCGGAGAAAGCCCGCTGCCCTCAGCGCCGGAGACGACATCCGGCGGATCACCAGCAGCATCGCCACTATTGTCGCCAGACACCTCGCCACTCTCGCCATCCATCCTTCCACAGTGGGAAGAAAAACACAATATCAAGACACAATATCAAGCACAGTAAGATATCCGGGGCAAACCTACGTGTATATATCATGTTAGCTTTCTCCATCAAAGTGGTAAGAAATAATGGTGGGTACGTAACTGGGTATGAGGGTATCTAGTGCAAACCTACGTGTATATATCAATTTTTCTTTTAGTCGTTTGATTGATCAGGTGGGGGAGAGACGTTATTCTTTCAATCTGATTATCCTAACATTGTCAGCATCCCGTAGGAAACTGACATCGCCAGTGTTAATATGGCTGTTTGACAGTGTCAACTTCCCACGCCCTCATATGCCGACGAGGACAATTCATACCATGGTCCAGCTCAGATGGTGATGGTTCTGCGTTAGATACCACCCTAAAAGCAACTTAGGTCTATTCATTTTAACTTGAACTTCTGAGTTTTATCTTATTTTTTACTATTTATAAATTTTATTTTTTTTGATTTTTTGACTTTTTCTAAGCTTTTTTTGCTGATTCCTTTTTCCCGTATTCGTTTGTATTTGCCATGATATGCTAACTTGTTTTCTATTTTTAAGTTTATTTAAATTTAGTTAGACCAAATAAGTTACTATCAGCTACAGTATAATTTCAGTCGGCTACAGTAAAATTTTAATCATAAATTATTTTTTTTAGCCCAATCGAATAGCGCCATAAGCTAGCTAGACTGTTATGACGTACAAGAACGCCACAAACTCGACTCAAGAGTTTGATGCAACTGCCAATGTTCGTGACTACCGAGTACTTGACTAGCTTGCGTGCAGGGGCGGAGAGAAGGGGGGGCGGGCAGGGGCCTGGCCCCCCCAATGGTCCACCAAATGTATTAATAGGACCCCTTAATCACCCTTCATCACAGTCAATTAGTCAATTAGGCCCCTGCATTTCTAACACAAAATTATTGCTTAGTGACTTGAAATGATGGCTGTGAACCACTTCTTGAGGAGGTGAAAGCCTTTTGTGACAAGCACGAGATTGAGATTTCGGATTTAAATCGCAAGTAAGTTATTATCTTACCTTCAGTTTTTTAATATGAGCACAAATACATATTTTTTTTATTCTTATGGTACATATCTAACTTGTTTAACTACATGTCGCAATTTGTAGGTGTGTGGATGTGACCAAATCTCGGAACAAAAATGATAATACCACCACTCTTCACCATTATAAAATAGATGTGTTTAATGTTGCGGTCGACCAACAATTGATTGAGTTAGAAGATCGATTCAGTTCTCAAGCAACAGAGCTTCTATCGCTTTGTGCCTCACTAGATCCAAGAAAAGATGGCTTTGACATTTCAAAGATAAGTACTCTGGTGGAAAAGTACTATCCCGCTGATTTTTCAAGTCAAGATCAAGCTCAATTGGAGTGTCAACTACCACATTTTCAACTTGATGTATGCAACCATCTAGAGCTAAGTACATTGCCATCACTTGTTGATCTAACAAAGGGACTAGTGAGATTAGGTAAAAATTCTATTTATCCAATGGTCGATAGATTGCTAAGATTAGTCATAACTCTTCCAGTATCAACAGCGACCACTGAGAGAGTCTTTTCAGTATGCTAGACGTATGCTACATTATTTTGCCATATGTGTTATGATTGAATTTATATGACAATATATATGCGTATGTTTAATTATATATGTGTATGTCTAATTTTGCCGACACACGGCGCCCAGGACCTATGACGCCAGCGTCTTGGCGGGTCGGCCCCCCCTTTGTCTGGATCCTGGCTCCGCCCCTGCTTGCGTGCAAACTCAGTAGGATATGCGTGTGTCGTTAAAAGGATAGCACTCTCCCTACTGGTCCAAAAGGCCCTGCGGCAGCACACGCGAACCCCACATTGAGCAGGCCACCAACCGGCGCGCGGATCCCACACATCTCGTGACCCCACACGTCCGTGACTCCAACATCGTTCGAGAATTCGGCAGGGTCTCGACTACGGGAAATTTAACTATTTGCCACTCTTAAGAATATCACCTATCCAAATACCACCCTCTTCATTGCAATTAATATTTTGCCACTCTCGAGCCTACGTGGCGCCTAGTCACCGCCATGTCAGCGCCCGGCCTCCCCGCGTCACCGCCCGGGCCGCCGCCCGGCCTCCCCGCGACTTCCCGCGCCGCCGCCCGGCCTCCCCGCGCCCGCGCCTGCGCCGCCCGGCCTCCCCTTCGCCGCGCCGCCCGCGCCTGCGCCTCCGTCCCCGCTCGCCCGCGCCCGCGCCTCCCCGCTCGCCGCGCCGCCGCCCGCGCCTCCCCGCGCCCGCGCCTGCGCCGCCCGCGACTCCCCGCTCGCCGCGCGCTCAGCGAAATCTTGCGGTAGGCGAGCGGGGAGGCGCGGGCGCGGGGAGGCGCCGGGAGGCCGGGCGGCGGCCCGGGCGGTGGCGCGGGGAGGCCGAGCGCTGACATGGCGGTGACTAGGCGCCACGTAGGCTCGAGAGTGACAAAATATTAATTGCAATGAAGAGGGTGGCATTTGGATAGGTGGCACTCTTAAGAGTGGCAAATAGTTAAATTTCCCCTGCCTAGTTTTTTAATCATTTTGCTGACCCTTTTTCCCGCTCCCAGCTCTAAACGTTTGATTCATTGGATTCTAAAAAAGTAAAAATAGGACAAAAATACATGCGCAAAACAGACAATTTAAAAACATAAGTGTCGTGGCTACAGGTCAAATAGTAGAGAAGGGGACTCATAGAAGAGGAAGAGGATAGCCAGATCTATGAGAGAGTTGGTAAGAATGAGAGGATGTCTCTCCTCCTATCTCTCCTGAGGGTTTATATACATGAGTGGGGTAGAATGAGAATTCCCTTAATATTTACAGAGGATGAGGGTACATTGGTATATTTACACTGGTACATTCCTCTACACTATTAGACCTATTACATATTGGACTAGTTGCACGGCCCAATCGCGGGGGTTAGGTCACCCCCACAACAATAAGAATTTAGCCCTCTTTGATTCACGGGATTTTGAAAGGAAATTTTCCATCCACTCTTGATGGATGTTTACATTCCTCTAAAATCACAGGAATTCAACAATATTTCCTCACAAGGCTAGTTTGATTGTTTGAACACTTCATGGTGCCACGGTCAGCTCACCATTGTCGGGACACGCACGACAATCGGTCGTGGCGTACCAGCAACCAAAAGGAGATGCACGCAATACAGTTCATGAACAGATATCTGTAAAACAAAATCATTCAATCGTAGCACCGTATCCACATCTAAAAAAGTAAACAACAGTAAAAAAAGAACAGAGGGAGAGTACCGGAGTACAGGACAGTCAACAGCTGAATAAAATGTCAATAAGTAAGAACAACAAAGCAAGCAACATGAAGATAATTCCGGTTGGTACCAGAACAGAACAAGATAAGATAATTCGTAACTGGTTAGATACCTGAACAGATAAAAAAATAGGGGGGGAAATCCAACCAGGTTAGATAATACGCAACCGAACAAAGGGGAGAAATTGGTGCAAACACGAACGGTCCAAAAACATGATTTTTTTTTTTACCATGAATGCAGAAGGGCGCATAACGGTGATGCTATGAACCTGGGCTCCTTTCTTTCTTCATTCATACTTGCTACAAAATTCACTTCTCAAACAGCCTCAGGAATACAAGTAACCCAGCTAGATTACAATCTAATAAAAAGGCTTGAACCACAGCAAGCATGAAATTCATTTCGGCTAGAGGCTTCACCACAAGGAACAAAGGTAACGCCTAACATTACAACTACTATTGAGTCTGCTACAACAACTAGCTGCTTCATAATGGTCAATCAGCAGAGAACTCAGCAAGCAACCGGCCCAAGGAATAGAAGTCAAACATGGCAGGCTGCCTCATGGCAACACCTTGAGACTATAAAGGCGGAATATCCCTGAAAAGAGCTGCACAGTTCAGAGCAATTAGTTACGAGTCTTTCTTCTGCGCTTCTTTCCGGTAGAAGTTTTAGCAGACCCCTGCTCTTCCTCTTCAGATGACTCGTCTTCGTTCTTCTTTGTCTTTCTTTTGGTTGAAAGACCATTTGTCTTGGATCCATCAACAGCTTTGGGAGTGCTTGCATCTTTTGGATTCGATCCACTGGATTTAGTTTCATCTTTTGAATCCTTGTGTTTGCTACCAGCCTCATCTTTTGATTTCTTGGCACTTTTAGTGCTACCTGCCTCATCCGTGTTGCTTGCCTTGAACAGATCATCCTTTGTCTTGCCAGTGGATCGAGACAATCTTCCACCTTCATTTTTAAGGTTACTGCCAGTTTTAGGTGTCTCTTCAGCATCCTTTTCAGCAATTTTCCCCTTCAATCTGGCCGGAGTCACAGTGCTATCATTATTTGACGTACTATTGCTGGAGCGCACACCTTTTGGACGCCCTCTCTTCTTGGGAAGATCGCTACCATCAATGCTACGCGGTTTGTCACTGTGCAGAAAACAAAGTAACAATTTCACATAAGCTGTGGCATGTAGGCTGCATCAAGATGGCACATCCATATCAAACACTTACCTGTTAGGTGTTTCTGTCTTTTCTTCCTTTATTTGACTTCCTTTACCTCTTCTGCCACGCGGCCTGGTTGAAATGAGCAGTAACTCGAAATTTAATAAACAACATCTTTTTGTGTAAGGATAAGAGCTAAATGATGAACAAGAATGGAGTATCAGGTAACATTGGCATAGTACAGTGGGTGGGGGTGAAGTCTGCTAAATAGAAAAGTGCTAATACAAAACCAGAAAATCGTATACCAATAATCAATTTTGTTTGTCACAAAGAGGCATATCCTAGAACCATAAAATTGGAGATAATGAAGGCATGGGCGTCATCCAAACAAGTACATCTAAGGATCAACCTAAAGCTAACTGATAAAGACAAATATTGGAGCTCTGGAAAATCAAGCTCGTTCATGCTGCAGCACCTTATTTTGAGTTCACTAACCCAGTTGATGTAATAAGCTACTCCAAGCATCTTGAGTAAATGTCAGTTCTTACATATGAGATGGGAGAGAATGCAGTTGCATGGTAATGACCATCCAAATTATACTCAATTGTTTTAAGCTCTGACATAACTAAAATAATCAAACATATAGAAGGTGCAAAGTAGAATAGTTTGCTTACATATCAGATGCTGCATCAGGATTGTTGCTTTGCTCCTGCATGATAGCAGATGAGTTAGAAAGGAGCAAAAGAGGATAATAATGGCATCGGGCTGTGCGGAGTACGGACATACCTCAACAATGAATGCCCATTTTTCATCCTTAAGCATTAGTTGTTCAACATCACCATCATCATACACAATCTGGGTGCCAAAACCAAAAAAACAAAAGTTTCCAACGATGAAGGCAACGTAAAAGAAAAAAAACAAGAACTTATCATTAGTGGCACTACAGACAGCCCAAAGGAACAAGTGGAGCAAGCAGATCTGTCTACTGAATACGCACCTTGTGCTTTTTTGAAGAAGCATCAAATGACTTCACAACACCATCATAGAACCTGCAAAGAAAGAAACAGTTTCGAAACTAAGTAACTAACCAAACATGAGGGCAGCATAACTCATGGAGCGAATGGCATATTTTATACATAATTAGCAAAAAGGAAGTTAAAGCAAGGACAAATAAAAAATAGGTGAATAGCTCCACCCAGAAGGAATTATTGGCCCATATATTATTCAAGAACAAGTCGAATGAGCAACCACAACGCAGATTTAGAAATCTTGAAAAATAGTAATGCACAATGCAACCAAAATGTTGTCAGCAAAACATGTGTCATCTTCATCTCAATCAAGGAAACAATGTTCTTGATCAAGCATCAAGAACCAAAATGTTCATTTCATAAAGACATATGATGGTCATAGCTGTTATGAACCTTAGTTCATAGGGGTAAACACCACCGAGAGAATGGCCGGGTGGCGTCGGCATGGTTGAGAGAGAGAGAAGACTATAAATGAGAATGACTTTGTTATTTCTTACTTGATTCCAATAGCATGCGACATACCCCTTATAAAGATAGGTTCCCCCTAACAGATAGAATCTAATCTTAATCATATCTCTAACAAAAAAAACTAATATCATATCCCTAATAGATAGAAGCTAATATCTAACTTCCTAATAATAAACCGGTTGGGCTCAAGACCCATGCCCATGACATTACACCCCTCCTGAACATGCAATTCGTCCACGAGTTGCTAGGTGGTGGCCATGGTTGCAGTTCCACGTCGACGAAGTGTAGCGCTTTTGGCTAAACGGTGGAAGTTTAAACAAAGCTCACGCCCGGAGCACTCACAGGAGTTTACGAAGAGCTCACGTCCGAAGCAAGCGGCAACGGCCTGGACTCCGGACAAACAGGCAGCGACCGAACTTCGGCCGAAGCAGGCGGTGGCCGGTCAGCAGCTTCAGTCGGAAGGCGGCAGACCTCAGGCAGCCCGAAACAGGCGGTGGCCGGCGCGAGCTTGGCTTGGCCCAACGGAGGATGTCCAAGCAGCAGCGGCCGACGCCGAGTGGCGGCAGATGAGGCGGACCAAAGGAGACGCCAGTGGATCGATCCAAGGGCCTGCAGATCAGCGGTCAACTTCAGCGGCTTATGAACCTTAGTTCATATGGGTAAACACCGCTGAGAGGATGGCCAAGCAGACGAAGATGAAGCGAGGCAACGGCAGAAGGAGGCGACCGGCAGGATCAAGCGGAACCAGGCCGACGGGGTCCAGATCTCGTAGATCCAAGGCACAGGCACGGAGACAGCGAGAGGAGACGACCGATGGCGACCTGATCTGGGCATAGGCGACGAGGATTCAGGTGGTGAGCGCCGGATCCAGCCCGACGAGTGTGCCAGTGACAGCGGAGCGGGAAGAGTCAACTCGATGGCGGAGAGCGCCGGATCTGGCAGCAACAACCACGGGATGGGCTAGCGCAGCTGCGGTCCAAGACGATGGCGACGGAATCCAGCGGCGGCCATCCGGGTCGTGACTGTGATTCCCAACGGCGAGCTACCTGAGCAAAGACGGCGATGAAGATGACCGGATGACTCACCGGCATGATGGCATCTAGCGTGGCGCATATGCACGCTTCTTGGTCGGGAGGCATACGACGCGCTGACCCCCAGGCGGTCCATCTCGCTCCGCAACCGCCGACGAAGGTGGGGTTTGTGGGAGAGCGAGCAACGGAGGAACCTAATGCAACAGAGGTCACCATGGCGGCACCAGCGTGCGCTGATGCAACACCAAGGGTGCTTGGAGCTGCATCGTCACGTCCACCTCTCCAAGTAGTGCCACCATCATCACACGGTGCGGCTTATACCCTGTGCGCCGACCTTGGAAGATGTCAAGCCGACGTCGCTTGAAGTCGCACCGTTGCCCGCGCCGGATGAAGGAGCAACAATAGCAGCGTCGTTGCTGTGACACGGCCATGATTGCTCCTGCCCCTTGTGCCACCGCAGATTGCGCAGAAACAGCCGTTTGTGTCTTCTCCTTTGCTGCCATCATCTTCCTCCACATGCTTTCTATATTCTTGAGTCCGACTATGATTTCTTCGTAGCCAGTCACGATCTTGTCACCTGTTAACTCGGCAACAAAGGCTATGGTGTTGGTTCTGATACCAAATTGTTATGAATCTTAGTTCATAGGGGTAAACACCGCCAAAAGGATGGCCGAGCGGTGTCAGCGTGGTTGGGAAAGAGGAGACTATAGATGAGAATGACTTGATTATTTCTTGCTTGATTCCAATAGCATGCAGTAGCCCCCTTATATAGATGGGCACCCCTAATAAATAGAATCTAATCTTAATCATATCTCTAACAAATAGAAACTAATATCATATCTCTAATAGATAGAAACTAATCTCTAACTTCCTAATAATGAACCGGTTGGACCTAAGACCCACGCCCATGACAATAGCACTCACTTTTTGTCATCAGGCCACCATACTTTGATTCTTGACCCAACAAGGCTTCCATCAAGAACTTTGTTCTTCTTTGACCGAGGGACCTGCCAAAAGCATGGAAAAGGCTTTGACGACTGAAATAGAAATTATGTTGCCACAAGAATATTCACCATCAGTAATAAAGTATGCATACCTCTTCAGCTTCCTGCACATGTTTCCTCTTTGATCCCCCACTGTCCCCTGATTGCCCTTTGGTTTTACCCATCTTGGTCAAAGATTTAGGAGACACAATTTCCTGCATTACGATAAAATAGTCATTGGGGAAGACCAAATAAGATTATCATAACATGCACAAAGTTTTCAATACAATCCCACTACAATTAATACTTGTTAATGCAACTGAAAAGCTATGAACTTTCACTGTAACTAGAACATAGTTGGTGGCAGAATGACACTACCACTCAGAAAGTCATAGCATTATGTTAAAAGGAATATAGGCAGAGAAGTTAAAAAAAACATGATACCATCAACCCAAGGCAATAGAAGTTACACGTTAGAAAAAGACAAAAAGTTTCAGGTTCCACTATTTGTAAATATCACTTTTCCTCCCAACCAACTTAGAATAGTAAAATCCCGTAAATACGAATCCATAAATAGGCAAAACAGAAATCCAATCTTTGGCAGATGATACCCATGCATGACTGGTGCAAAGGAAACACCTCAACACATCTATTGGTAGCAAGACAATTACCTTCAAACTGAGATCCTCATCGGTGTCTTCATCAGAGTGTGTGTCTTCTTTCTGCAGCTTCGAACTAGCCGTTTGTTGTTTCTTCGCAGATTCTCCTTCGGCAGCCTTTCTTGATGAAGATTTGATATCATCTTTAGCCAGTCGTCTTGTAGCTCTTCCTCCAGAATTACCAAGTAAGCCAACTTTGTTAGATTCTAGACCTGATCCTTGGCTCTTTCCAACAGACTTCTTCTCCTGCGACTTTGCTGCAGGAGGCCGGCCTCGCTTTGGTTTAACTACAACAGGCGTACTATCAACAGGTTTCGATGTGTCATCAGCAGCCGCAATGCCAGGCTCTGATAGCAGCTTATTATCACCATCATTTGTCTCTGGGGATAATTCCCCAGATGCTACAAGACCCTCATTGTTGTTAACAACCTTGGAATGTTCAATCTCCTCAGGCTCAGTGTTGACTGGTTCTGTTACTTCTTTGTCACCAGATATCAATTCATCAGAAACTTTTGCCTGCTTGTCATCAGAAGGCAGTTGAGGCTTCTGTTCAGAACAAGCTGGCCCATTTGGAGACTTGACATTGCGGACTGGAGCACCACCATTGCTCAGCGCTGCTGTGGGAGTACTGTTTGGAGTACCATCTTGTCCAGGGCAATTAACATCTTGTTCTAACTTTGAAGATTCCTGAAAAATAGTAAATGTACAGTCATGATATCTATCTTACTTTTGATAATTCTAGATACTAAAAATCCATAGCAGCATACCTGAGGTGACAGGCAATTTTCTGTCAGCCACCAGCATAGTTAGAATTTAATAGTCAGCATGGCTGAAATATGCTATACATCTACCAAAGCAACCACTCTAGCTAATATTATCTCATTTTTGAGACAACGTGCACTACAAACAATTGTGGATCACGCTACTGACACTACCAGAAACCAAATCATGCATCATGCTATTGGCACTACTAGAAACCAAAACGTCTGACATATTAACAAAAATATCCTCAATGCACAACATAACACTGAGCAACACCAAGGAATTAAGTACATAAAAAAACTGAGGTTTAAAATTTCACATACGATACTATTTTAGTAGATATAACTCCAATTCCAAAGGTAAAAATCCAGGGTTCAAAATTCTGTTTTGGGCCATATTCCCTTTTCCCAGGATGACCTGATCTTTTAAATTAAAATACAGTATATCCTACACAAAATTGCCAAAGAAATGCCTGTCGAAACAGTTTATGTCCCATGTCCCTCTCCTACCAGTATCTAGATAGCAGAAACCTGTTCTATTACCTCCAGCAAGTAACAAGTGTGACAGTTTCCGATATCAAGATAATTCAATTCATCTAGTAACATGAAACAAGTGCACCCCCGGATGCCTACCCTTAATCAAAAATAAAAATAGGAGCAGCCTTGCACATTTGAACACACATCTAAAAAACATTGATTGTCCCAGAAAATGAACTAGCCCTTCAATCAACAAATTTCAAAAATATATGCATCAATCTCTAAATAGGAGTTGTAATCTGTTAGTAGTTAAACTGACCGTGTCCTTTCCAGAAGCATCAACATTGTTGTCTCCTCCAGCATTTGAGGAATCTTGGAGCAATGATGTGACAACTTCGCTATATTCATTTAAAGGAGTGCCCTGAAGTAACTGAATAAATACCGGCTTTAACTTTTCGGTACATAGACCTATTACCTTCTCTGCAAGTCCAAAAGATGCTGGAAGAGTTTCCTGGAAAGTCAAGTTGAAAAAGTTTAGTGAAGATGATGAGAATTATATTGTTAATGCGAACAAATTGTATGGATGGAATTACTTTTTTTTCCTTTTTAACATTCTGAAGCAGGCAGGATGGCAGATCTGGATGGACAGGCTCACTCTCCTCAATTACAAACATCATTATAGTTTCCATAGAGGAGATGACATTTTCTTGATGTGTTGGGCTGAAATATATTAAATAAGTGAATGACTGATGTGAGAAACAAAAATGCACTTAACAAAATTAACATAATATACAGAGAACGCACCCATGCACACACATGGAGGGAACATACACGGGAAAACACACATGCACACACAAATAGAGGGATTCTTGAAATAACAATCTGTTGTGACTAGCTGAATTAAGTGAATTCTAATCTCAAAGCCAATTGTTAAATTCATCAACAAAACAACTTAGGCATTGTATCAACTTGAGCAACTCAAATCATCATGTGTGCTTTGTATATTACCATGTTAGAGAGAGAAAATGATAACAGGTTCCTAACAAACAAATGGAGAACAAGAAAGGAAATAAAGAACATATGATGGAGTGTATCATTTTGTTTTGTGCACTGGGCTCAACTGGTCCTCAGTTTCTCAAAAGAATGATGAATAGAAGCTAAAAGTGGAATTAAAAGTTTGTTTTTGAAACTCCTAAATAAGCATATACAATCACTAATTTTATTACCAAAATACAAGCTATTAACAACACTATACCTGTAATAATGTTGTTCTGAGAGGATAGTAAAAGATCAAATATGAATCCTTTTCAGTGGTAGGGCCAGTATGACCAATCAGCTGGTAATTGCAAGTCAAAATTGAAACATTATAACACCCAATGCCATAGAAAAGCCATAGTGGTACATGTACATGATATTCCCCTGAAAAATAGTGTAGTCTACAACCATAACCATGCCATACGAGTGACGCAGTCATTCATAGGGCATCTTTCAAAGTCAAGACCACAACTACATTATCTCCTCCCCCTAATCCATTTGACAGAATCCGAGAAAAAAATTTGGCACACTCAACGTATAGAGAAAATATGAAACAAAAAACAGAGAAAGAAGTTTCATACCGTATTGTTCTGAAGAAATGGTGAAATGTCTCCCTTATCAGGTCATCACAGTCAAGATCTAACATCAAGACACAAGACCGGACCTTTGCAACATTTTCAAGAATCGAAACCCTCCTTGCAAAGGAGGGGCTATTCATATCATCCAGCTTACCAAAAGCCTCCACAACTCTCGTAAACACATCCTGAAACCAGGTAAGTAACAAGGGTCAGTACACACAGACACCACCATTTCATCCTGATAAGAAAACTCACCCTCATCACATCATCATCATAGGGGGCCTCTGGTGCGGTGATCCTGGTAACCTCAGTTAAGCACGAGACAACAGCAAGCTTCACATCGGGGTCAGTGTGGTCTAGTAGCTCCTTTTTAATCAAAACACCCATTGTGGGACGAAGAGCGCTGTACATGCTCTCGGGCGGCGACTGGTCCACCCTGGACAACCAGGTATCTGTTTCCTGCATAAACGAAATAGCAATTCTAAGTTCCTAACCGGTTAAAAGAGCAGCCCTTCTATGTAGAAACAAGCTAAATGAGTAGCCGGCTACCGCAGATTCAAATCTACAGTCTAACGTTAAATTCTACCGCGCCAAACTCCACCTCTGTGACACCCTAATCAAAACTCAAAACTCGATAGACGAACACGAGAACAACGATAACAACGAGAGCAAAAGCGGGGGTGGTTCGATTGGGGCGCGCTCACCTCGATCAACCTGAGCAGCTCGTCGTCGTCGTCCGGGAGCGAGCCGAAGCGGGCGCCGATGTCGCGCATCCGCCGCTCGACCTCCGTCTGCATCTGCGAGGCGTCCGACGCCATTGGCGGGGCCTACGAGGGCGCGTGCGCCGCCCCAGTCGGGGGTCGGCGGAAGGATCTACGAGGGGCAAGTTGGTTAGGGTTTCGTGAGTGGAGTCGGGGGACGCGGGGCGAGGCGAGAGCGGAGGCGAGTGGGGGGAGTATTTTTTTTTGTGTTAGGCGATAAGAGACGGTCGCGGTGTGGTGGTGCCGTGGTGGTGAGGGGGAGATTTTCACGCCCAACTTTTTTTTTTCCCTCCCCTCTATTTTTCTAACTCACGCTGCAATTCGACTGTTGTTGCTACGAGTTCTCTCTCGATTGGTTTGTGTTGGCCTTGGGCCAAAGGCAGTCTATTTGTAAGCGTTTTGATGCATTTTCTACTTAGTGTGTACAATAAATACGAGAGAGAGAGAGAGATGAGATGAGATGAGATGAGATGAGAAAGCTGGCGGCGGCAAAAATTCAAACGGTAGGGAATGAGAAATTTTTTGGCGGTTGCTAGGGTTTATAAAAGGTTCTTTTTTTTGTGGTATTAAGGGTTATTTCATGTGGATTTTCCAGGAATGTTTCATGTTTGTAAGAGATATAGATGAGACATTTCATAATAAAAATATATAGTTGAGAGAGGATTACGACACCTAGCGTTATACAAAGTTTTTACGAGTGCATATTCCAGAATCCTTTTCTCATCGCCAACCCTTTATATTATATTTGTTCATGGGTAGCCCAACCTTAAGCCCTAAAAAGGCCCGACGACAGCAATAAATAATATATAAATTATTTTTTATCACACAAATGAATTAAAAATAATCTTTTATTCTAGAAGAATTTAATTATAATAATTTATCCTAGAAAATGGTAAATGTGGGCTTCTAGCTGGCTTATATCAGGTTAGGCTCAGGCCTACCCATTGAAGGCTGGGGCATTTCTAGGCCTGATCTAGGACTTGAAAATCTATACATACATTTTTGTGGAATATCCATTCGGGCTTCTAGCTGGCTTATATCAGGTTAGGCTCAGGCCTACCCATTGAAGGCCGGGGCATTTCTAGGCCTGATCTAGGACTTGAAAATCTATACATACATTTTTGTGGAATATCCATGCAGAAGAGCCATTTATAAACCTAGCAACCACAATTCTTTCACTCATCTGCAAACATTTGGAAACAACATATGGAATATGCACTTGAAATAGCCTTTTATAACCTTAACCACCGCAATTCCCTCTTATGGTTATTTCATACAAACGTTTATGAAATATCCACATGAAATAACCCTTTATAAACCCTAGTTGCCACAAAAAAATTTTAATCCCTACCCTAGGAAACCCTAGCCACCATCTTCTTTATCATCCCTATCTTTCGTGGACATTTATAGTATACTTACAGGAAAAACAACCTCAACATCACTATAAAATAGCTTGCTTTTGGCGCAAGCCCAACCCAAGCCAAGCAAGAGAAATCCAACTTAAACATCACGAATTGAAATAAAGCACATGGAATTTTGAGAAAATGGAAAATTGAAAAAGGGGAATCTTGTTCGCTACAATTCTCACCCCTACCCAAAATAAATAGTGATAGCATTATAAGAAAATATGTGTAGACTTAAAAAGAAACAAAGATGTATAACCTTTGCCGTAACTACAAGATATAAGTTGCACCAACATTGTCTTTTAGTTTTTTCAACGTAGTAGTACTAACTTAATAAGAAGTAGCACATATATCAATGGGAATACTTAAAATAAATAGCCTAACAATACAAAATAATTATTGTATGGACAAAAGTAAAAAAATAATGAAATTAAGTTGTATTGCTTATTATAACATACTCTATATAATAGCTTTAGGTTATGAGTAGCAAAAATCATACCTTTGCCAAGGAAAATTGTGTGAGCGGTCTGAAAAAATTAAATTTAGGATCAAATAACACATGGTAACATAGGAATCACCTCATCTATTACCTTTATACATAAGGCAAATGAAGCCTCCTCATGTGTTTATTTGAAAAGTTAAATAAATATAGAATAAACATTTTACCCTTACCTATTTGTTGTTTTAATCTTTTAAGGATTATATCATCGATGTAAAGGGCAACACCGTTGCTCTAAGTAGGCACACAATTAGGGCTGTAAAAAAAGCTCGAGGCTCGCGAGCTACTCGAGCTTGGCTCGCTCTAGACTCGATTCGAGTTTGGCTCGAGCTCCAAACGAGCCGAATTCGAGCTTCATCCTAAGCTCGCGAGTTTTAACGAGCCGAGCTCGAATAGCTCGCGAGCTTAGGATTTTTTACCCCCCAATTCCCCCACCCCTCCTCTCAAATTCACCCACCGACACCACCCGCACCCAGGCCCCAGCGGCCACGCGGCACGCGCGGCGCGCTCACGCCCCCAGGCGCCCAGGCCCCCCACACGCCACACCCCCTCCCTCCTGGCCTCCTCTCCACCACTCGCGGGCCTCTGCCTGCCCCCCCCCCCCCCCGGCGCCACCCCTCCTGCCCCCCGCCCCTCCTCGCCGGCACCGCCCCGTCCCCCTCCTCTCCACCCGAGCAGTATTGGAAAACTGCGATCCCTTAAGCGCTATCTACTTCTTGACCAAGTATGCAGAAAAACATGGAGACCGTTTACTCTTTTTTTTTTGGTTTATTACTCCATATCAATACTTATTGACTTACAGCTGATAAATATCTATGCTTGCCTGCTTGGATTTTATACTTTTGCATATTATGCGCAGCAAGTCTATTAAAATAAATTAAAAAAATCACATTTCTATGTATTCTGTTTTCTGAATTCCTTAGCAGTGAGAATGAATGTGTTACGTGTGCGGAACTGTAGCATGCGCACTGTTTATCCACGCGTGGTTACTGTAGCAACTGCGATTATTTTTCTTTCTTAGGTATTAGATTGATTTGGTTAGTTTGGAACTTTATCTTTAGTTAGTTTGTTTCTTTAAATTAGAGATTGTTTCTTAAAGGTCATGTCAAGTTATCCCTATAAAAGAGATGGCATTGTATCTTCTTTAATGAAGAAAAGATGAATAAACAACTCCCTAGTTCCTAAAGTCCAGTTGTGTTCGTTCCCTTGACCGGCTATTCTAGATCTATTTCTCCCTCAATTGGTGCCCTCTTCACCTAGCGTCATTCTATTTCAAGTCGTCGCCGTTCGACCTCTCTCCGACGGATGATTACCCCCTTGTTGTGATAGTTCACAATAATTGGTATCAGAGCCACTCACCATGACTTCTAATGCCGCACCATCTCTCTTGGAGAAGTTGAAGGCTAACAACGAAGTGTAGAAAGTCTTCAACCATAGTCACCACTACAGGTAAAGGATGAGTTGTTTCACCGGGAGGGGTGTAATGTTACGTCCGTGGTACTGCAGCGCACGATACTATTCATCCGCGCGGCACTGTTCATCCACGCGTGGTTACTGTAGCACGCAGTAGTACTATTCATCCGCGATTAGTTTTCTTTATTAGAGATTAGATTGATTTGATTAGTTTGTTTCTTTAAATTAGAGATTATTTCTTCGGGGTCAAGTCAAGTTATCCCTATAAAAGGGATGCCATCGTATTCTTAAATCAAGCAAAAGGTGAATAAACAAGTCCTTAGTCCTTAAAGTCCAGCTGTAATCGTTCCCTTGATCGGCTATTCTAGATCTATTCCTCCCCCCAATCGGAGCCCTCTT
Organism: Dendrocalamus latiflorus; assembly: GCA_017311315.1. Classification (NCBI taxonomy): domain Eukaryota; kingdom Viridiplantae; phylum Streptophyta; class Magnoliopsida; order Poales; family Poaceae; genus Dendrocalamus; species Dendrocalamus latiflorus. Next base: position 11,248,558 of record CM029638.1, on the reverse strand, counting down.
TTGTCTAGCGTCATTCTATCTCAAGTAGTCGCCATCCGACCTCTCTTTGACGGATGTTTATCTCGTTATGAACAGTTCATGATAATTGGTATCAAAGTCAATCACCATGGCTTCCGGTGCCACACCGTCTCTCTTGGAGAAGCTGAAGTCTAACACGAAGAGTAGAAGGCCTTTAACTGTGGCCACCACCGCAGCTCAAGGATGAGCTGCTTTGCTAGGACGGATGTAATGTTACGTGCGCGATACTGTAGCACGCACACTGTTCATCCGCGCGTGGTTACAGTAGCAACTGCGATTAGTTTCCTTTCTTAGAGATTAGATTGATTTGGTTAGTTTGGAAACTTATCTTCAGTTAGATTGTTTCTTTAACTTAGAGATTGTTTTTTAAAGGCTAAGTCAAGTTATTCTTATAAAGGAATGGCATTGTATTTTCTTTAATGAAGAAAAGATGAATAAACAAGTCTTTAGTCCCTAAAATCCAGCTATGATCATTCACTTGACCAGCTATTCTAAATCTATTTTTCTCTCAAGTCTCAATCGATGTCCTCTTCACCTAGCGTCGTTCTACTTCAAGTCGTCGCCGTCTGACCTCTCTCCGACGGATGATTACCCCGTTGTTGTGCTAGTTTACAACAGAATGCCACTTGATTTTAAAACATTCATATTTATTTTCCTTGCGCTAGTTCTCTAATTTGTTTTCTCTAGTTTGCCAGGGTGACTTTTTGGTTCATTTTATGGATATTGCTCAGGAGGAGCTTACAAAGAAACCAGCAGAAATATCTGTTGAAAAACTTCAGGTCTATTCTTGTGTAATGTTGTCTGTTTGTTTCTTGGTATGGAGAAAACTTATTTTTGGCATATCTGTCATGATAACCTTACTCCTTTTTTGTCATGTTATTCTATTTTTGTTCGTTGTACACGGCAGTCTCTTGTTGATATCGCTTTGCGAAGTACAGCACCTGCTTCAGATCCGAGTCATGAAGAGTTGACTTGTTGCGTGGTAAATATATTATCTATGTCTTGTCTAACTGTACTGTTTTGTTGATTATCATATTTCTTTACATCTATTGTTTAACAGGAAAGAAGTCCCCTCCTTAAGAAACTGACCACCCTGAAAGAGTTTGATTGTGCTTACCCTTCAGACAAGCTTGCTGCAGCTGATGTTGATCAGCCCATGCCATTAAGCATCACTGGCTTGGAAACGTTCTGCCTTGGCTACAGGGTTTTATTTGTAGTTTTAAAAAATTTCTCATTGTGTTTATCTTGTGATAGTGAAATGACACCTGATCTATATTTCAGGTTCAATGGCCACTATCTCTTGTAATTTCAAGGAAGGCGTTAACAAAATACCAATTGATCTTTCGGCTGTTGTTCCATTGCAAGCATGTTAGTCGCCAACTATGTGCAGCATGGCAAATTCAACAAGTATAGAAGGACCTTTTTTTATTCCATTAAATCAGTTTAATCATTTTTTGTTTACTCACCTTGGCTGATGTAAAACTCTGAAACAGGGTTTCGTTCTGTCAAGATTCTAGGAACACCAATTCTACGGTCATCAATTCTTTGTCGCAGCATGCTCAAATTTGTAAATAGCCTTCTACATTATCTAACTTTTGAGGTAAACCATCCATATCACCATACTAACTGTTACCAAAGGTGGGAATTTGCTAAATTATTCTTTTGGACCCTCAGGTCCTTGAACCAAACTGGCATTTGATGCATGATCGCCTTCAAACTGCAAGGAGCATAGATGAGGTTTTAACCAAGTTATTATGTTGAAGTTAATTGCATTGCTAAGAGTACATAGTTCATTAACGTTGCTGTCAATGCTGCATGCAGGTCATCCAGATCCATGATTTCTTCCTCCAGAAGTGTCTGAAAGAATGCTTGCTATTGTTGCCTGAGCTCCTTGTGGTCTGTCTTCTTGCACTTTTCTTAAAACTAAAGTAAAACTATCTATAAAGAAGTAACTGTTGCTGCTATACTTCCTTTTTGCTGAGTTCCATACATGTGAAAAAACTAAACAAGTGCATCAATAACTTTTTCATTCTTTTTCTTCCTTTTAAACTGCACTCTTTTACTTTATAAGTCCGGGTAAAGTATGAAGGCACCGTGTATTCTAGCTTGAGTATTGTGAAGTTTCTCTGTGTAACTTTTGTGTTTTATCCCCTTCTTAGCCCTCTATTCGAAGCAAGATACTCCAAAATTCAAGCTTTAGCTCATAACATTACAAAATTTTAGAAGAATCAATGCTTATTATCAATTTATGTGCAGAAAGTTGAGAGGTTGAAAGCTTTATGTCTGCAATATGCCACTTCCATCCAGCTCTTGATACCATCCATTGATGTTGCTAATCCTGAGAATACATCAAAATCTGGAATGTCAAGGTCAAGAATAAAGAAGTCACAAAACAGAGAACAGCAACTGAAACTAGCATCGGAGAATGTTGTAATGTCAGAGTCAATCCTGTATGTATATCATATTTCAGTCAATTTACAGGAGTGTTGAGATCAGTGTATCAGTTCAGTATCATATAATGCCATCTCGGTCTGTTTGCTGCAGGAAATTCGAAGCAGAATTCAATTCAGACCTTCAAAGTCTTGTTCCTACACTGAGTAACAGTTCACAGGCAGAACCATATCTGACCCATCTTGCGCATTGCATTCTTGGTGTAGGAATTGATCAATGAGTTATTTGATGTGTTCCATGTTCAATGGACTTGGGATAATTGTGCTTTATGCGTGCGTGCGATTTTCAGCAGTGTGGCATTGCTCGTCCCCGTCAAGGCTGACGCATGTTCTTGTGAATCAACCGAGTGTTTGTATATTATGGTTCCACGAGATAGATCATAGATGGTTCGGTAGGAAATTAGTGAGCACTAGGTGGTGTCTTGCTGATGTGGGCTTGTGTGACAGTTTGATTATTTTGATATGTTTATCAGTTACGATTCAGCATTCTCATGCTGTGTACCTTGTTACTCGAGTCACCAATATAGCATGTAACTTCATGAGAGCCCAAGGCTTCAATACAGACTGGACCAAACTAGCGATTAACACCGTGATACTTGGGTCGAAAGATTTTATTTCCCGTGTAGCGAAGCACCAAACAGGGGATTAGCTGCTATCATCATGTCCAGAACGTAGAAGAGGAGCAGGACACCTCGAGAACTCTTGACATGTTCTCTTACCAGTCACAGGCACGTTTATGTGCTTCCCAAAGAACACCTGTTAAGAACACCCGTGCATGCATCCACCGATCGGCCGGCGATGAGCGATTTGATCGGTCTCGTACGTAGCGTCGCGCGGTGTCCGGTCAGCTCTCCGGCGGGGTCATCCTGCGCAGCTTCGTCACGTCGTACCCCTCCTCCTCAGCCTTCTGTACCAGCCGGCTGTACACCGCTTCGTCCATGTGCGTCTTCCTGCACAGAATCTGCTAGATAAAAAACATTCTTCGGGCCTAGCTGGAAAAACATTCTTCGACGTCCACCGCCGCCGCCGCGCCGGAGGAGGGCGTACGTGGCGCGCGTGTCCCGGCCGTCCCGCGGCTAGAAGAAGGACGGCAGCGACGCGGCCGCGTACCACCGCCCCATGTACCGAGCCACGTCCAGCCCCCTCACCGCCGTCAGAGCTGGCGCGCCGCCCGTTGGAACAACGGCTTGGTGGTGTGGTGCTGTTCTTCTACCGTTACGCCCGTGGCTTGTGCGTTTGTGCAAGCGTGCATATACAGAAGCAAGAACGCCCTTGCCATTAGCATATTTTGGTTTTGGCTTTCGTTTCGAGGGATCGATCGCATGAGAAAGCTTGTGTGGATCGATCTCTCCATATAAGACAGGAGTTCAACGCTACGTACGTACAGCTCTCCATCGATAATGGCATCGATCGGTTCATAGTCTAGGGCCACCCGGCCAGGACATTGGCATTTCTGGATTACTGTATATAGAGTTATAGACGGAAATTGTTTGGTGCGAATTAAATAGCACTTATTTCGCTTGCCAACGGCTGGCAAATGCAGGTCTTCATTCTCAAACTAAAGCGATGTCCATCTGGTTATTCACTTCTTATAGAATATTCCCCCCTCCTTTTTTACTTAGCTTTTTGATTTTTGACGATCTTTAACATACGACTTTAACGTTTCTTTTTATAATTTTATATTAAAATATACTAATAAAAATATAATATTATGTAAAATATTTTTAATGATAAATCTAATAATATAATTTTTATATAGTTAATCTAGATAGTTCTAAATTTATTGACAATCAAACTTACAAAAAAAAATTGACGACACGAATACTAGAAAACCAAATAAAAGAGCAGAGATAAACTACTAGAATTAATAGCTGTGAAGAAGTGCCAGCTGCTATAGTAACTTGGAAGTGCATCTTTGAGCTTGATGCCATAATCAACGCGAAAGCAAAGAAGGAACGGTGCACGAACCATATGGCAAAGATTGGTTTCGTCTCTCGCTTTCTGCAAGTTAGCTTCCTTGGAGTTGGTTCGCAGGTTTCGCGCCTATATATTGGCTCGACTGTCGAATCACCGACAACCAGTATATACTTTATCCTCATCTTAGCGTCTCACGGAATTTCGCAGCACAAGGAGTGTGTGTATGCAGGCCACCGACCATCGAAGGGATCGAGTCTGCGTGTACGGACGAACCCAGCGGGCAGCCGTAACGAAGGCAGACGCCCCCCGGACTCTCCGTCCACGGGATAGATGCTGTTCGGTCCCTCTCCACACAGAGCAGCACACACTATTTGAGAGAGTTCTACCATTGAAAATGTGGATCTGAAGCAGCAGCTCTACCATGGAGCAGCTCCACCGTGGATTTGGGATCCCACCATGGAGTGTTTGGCTTGTACAGCAGCTTCAGATCTACGAAATTGAGGTTTTGGTGGGAATGACCACTTTTGGTGGGATAGGGTGTGTAACCAGTGGCATTGGTGGGTAATTACCACCCAACTCCACGGTGGAGCACCCCTTGAGGAGCTCCATGAAATTCATGGATCTGACCCTCAGATCCAGGATTTTGGTGGATCCAGATTTCGCGGAGCTGAAGCGTTTGGGTAAAATTTTGTGAAGTGGAGTTGTTTTTCGTGGTTCTGAAGCTGATAGAGCTCTCCCAAACAGGCCCTAACGACAAGGTTCACTCCCCATAAATGGCAAGGAGCGCATGCACGTCAAAGAAGAGAGTACCACGACTAACTTATTAAGCTTCAAATCCAATTTACTAGTAAATTCCCTCGATTTTAAGTCGTGCGGTAGTTATGAACTAAAAATCTCCTGCTGAGTTAGCGCAGGACACAGACATTACCTGACAGATGTCAGTCACACTTTTCTTCCTTTAGGGTATCATATTCTTAGTTTGTTTTGGGGAAAGATTCGTGAAGTTTGGAACTACACCGAGGGAGACGAATCAAGCGGTAGGCAAATAGCTAAAGCAGGCTAGCACCGTGTCTCGTCCGTCCACCGCGCAGGGCTGTTTCTGTCATCTTGAAGACCTAGAACATGATAAAAGTACGACTATTCATTCTAATATAAATATGTAATGATACATTTTATATCAGTTATAAAAGGTAAGATTCAATACAGTAACTATTAGACAGTACGTCATAAAATACAAAGTATTTATTGACAACATTAGACTTAGTACATTACAAAATGCAAAGTACTCATTGTCGACAATCCACTGGCACATTAATATTATTAATAAGTTTTAGAAAACTATAATATAGGAGAGATCATTCATCCTTTCATGTGACATTGATGACTTCAAATAGTTTTTCCTATCTCTTTATATCTAATGGACATCTATATATAAAAAAGAAACTGATGTTACAAGAAATTCAAAGATTTTTGTTCTAGATAGTGTAGATATTGCGTTGGATACTTGGAGTAGTATTTACCAGATAATCAAAGAACAAAAATTCACAACGGCTATATGAGGAGATTTCGAGTAAAACTGTTACAAAATGAAAAAAATTTGAAGGCTAATTGGTTGAAAATCAATGAAATCGGGCTCTCCTCTATAAATGGTGGCACTTATTTTGGGGGAAGAGAAGACCGAAAGAGGAGTGGAGAGGTCAAGAGGTGCAGGTGGTGTGCGTAGTTGATTGGATCTGGTGGATGACTTACTTGATGTGTTCTCTCTATAAATATTCATGTTTGGATATTTAGGAAGCACTCAGTGCTAGATGCACAACATATAGTCATAAACCAAATGAGTCATTACTTGACTTTGGTAGTTAACCTAACTAATCATTAATCAATTATATCCAATATTCAATACATAAGCTATATCATACATGTGTATATACTAACATATATAAGCTAGGCTCTAAATTTTTATGGATCCTAGACGGTCGTTCTTGCTACTAGGCCCAGGGCCGGCCCTGCCACCGCGGCACGGCGGACGTGTGATTCGCAGATAAATCACAGGAAATCCGCGGCCGGCCCGCACTGCACCAAGTCGCCGACCCGCAGTTCGCTCACTTCCCACTCCCCTCCTCACTCCCACCGCCTGGCCCTCTCCGCCCCACCACCACGCTCCACCGCCGCCACCACGACGTCCACGCCCCCCAAAGACAAGACGAAATCACGCACGCTCGCGCAGTCACACGCCGCGCGACAGACTACGGGGCGATAGAATCCGGCAGGCACGAGCGCGGCGCCGCACATTACCCGTGGGCGCAGTCATATCGCCCCGTGAGCGATGGCAGGCGGGGGGCGCCGCGCGGCGGCGTGCGGGCGGTGGTGCCTGGTGATCCTGGCCGTGGCCTCCGCGCTCGGCGTCTCCGGCCCCGCCTTCTTCTGGCGCTACAAGAAGGGCTTCTCCTCCCCCGCCTCCTCGTCTGCCTCCGCCGCCTCCCCCTCGTGCCCGCGCTGCAGCTGCGACTGCCCGCCGCCCCTCTCCCTCCAGTCCATAGCCCCCGGTGAGAGTCCAATCCCGTTCCTCTTATCAGATCTTGCAACTGTCGTCGTCTGATCTGCACCGACGCGTATCCTACGAGTAATTCGTCGGATAAAAACTCGGTCTTTTGGTTGGAGTTTGTGTTATACCAGGTGATTGCCGTTGCTTACGCCCGTCCATAGTTCCAGTACCACCTATAGGCGAACTGAATTCTGTACTACAAATAGGCAGAGTAAACTTCTTTGTATGTTCTACTTTGAACGCTTTTAATTGGATTGAGGCACTCACAACTGACAGGATTTCACATTTTCATTCCATTGCAGGGCTTGTCAACTTCTCGATTTCAGGTTTGGGCTCTTTCTTCATGGTTCCTTCAATTATTATCCAGTCTTCTCATCGTAATCGGTTGAGTATTACTGTATTACTATTATTTGACGGAAGAACGACAGCACTTGTGAAGTTTTCATCATGATGTTTTCTACACCGAACAATTCAGTCTGCAACTTTAGATTTTTTGTGAGTTTTTTCTCCCTTCATTCCAATTTAGACTTCTGGGATGATTAACATGGCTGTTATTTCACTAGAGCCATTCTTCTTTCTGTTACTAAAATGTTCAAATAAATTGGTGCCTATGACAGTGATTTTTTGCGTGGTGACTCCCAAAAATGAGTACACTCTTTGTAAAATGTTACAGAAAAATTTTCATCCTTTATCCCCAGATTGTTTTATACCAGTACTTGCTGTTTTGAACTACTACAAAGCTAAGTATCAGGCTGGTCAAATAACATTTTGCAATTTCCGAAAGATTGGCTTTAATGCGTACGCATGGAATCTCAGAGATTTGTTAAAAGCGTCCTAACATCATTAAGAAAAGGGTGTCTTATTCATTATGTTTGCTCAAAATTCTGATGTCTTTATGGTATTAGCTATACCTGAACAATATGCCACAGAAGAAAGCTAATGGTGCTGTAGTCATTTAGTATATGTTGGCATGTTTCATAGTCACAGAAGCTGAGGGCCAAAATAGTACTTGCTTTCGCACATAGTCACATACCAACCAGATTTTGGTTTGTCTGGTAACATGTTAACATTATGCAACCAAACACGGATTACTTCCTCGCTTCCTGCTATTTCCCGAAAGGGGGGATGACTCCCTTGCATTCATCTGTCATGCCATGCAGCTTACTGAGTACCGGCAAAGCATTTGTTTTCCTCAAGAGTTATTTACCAACCACTTGAACTAACACAGTCATTTCTGCACCTGCACATAGTGCTTTCACCTACATAGCTCTCCTCATTTGGATGGTACATATGATCTATAGGATAGTACAAACCTTTCTTACGTTGCTGCACAAGTAGTCATCTTTTTTTTTTGAACCATAAATACAGCAGGGGAGGCCCCCACTGTAGACACAAGTAGTCATCTCATCGTACTCCCTGTATCAATGTTCTTGTTGCCCAGGTCTGGAACTAGTGTTTTGAATTTCCTTTCTCATATGGTTGCATTGATTTGATTCTACTTCTGCTACTGCTGTTGTGAAGAATTCAAGATATCATGTTGACTGGAAAAAAACATTTGAATCAAAATATGCAGATTGTGGCAAGAATGACCCTGAACTTAGCAAAGAGATGGAGAAGCAGTTTGTCGATCTCCTTAATGAGGAACTCAAACTGCAGCAGGTTGTAGCTGAGGAGCACATCCGTCACATGAACGCTACTCTTGTCGAAGCAAAAAGACAGGCTACCCAATACCAACGAGAGGCAGAGAAGTGTAATGCGGCCACAGAGACCTGCGAGGAAGCTAGGGAGCGGTCTGAGGCCGCAATTTCAAAGGAGAAGAAACTGACAGCACTGTGGGAACGACGAGCTCGCCAATTGGGTTGGCAGGATTCTCGAGTCACAACCATTTGATAGCTTGACAATTTGCTGTAATTTTTCTCTTCTACAGGTAAAATTATTTTTGGTAGCTGCATGGATTACATCTTGCTGCCGAACTGAGCAGCGTTCATTGTACGGATCCACTTGTAATGTTTACCTATGTATTATCAGTTGTCTCATGAAGCATAGTTACTCTAGACAATGTAGCTTCCTTACAAATGCAAGTAGTAGAGTTTTAATCATGAAACCTTATGAAATTCTGATATACTTTATCATAAAACTTTATAAAACTTTGTCATGAAACTTTATGAAACTTGGTCTTCGAACCTCATGAAACTTAACGAAACTTCATGAGCCTTAATCATGAGACCTAAACATAGGACTTTATGAAACTTCATAAAACTTAGCCATGAAACCTAGCCAAATTTATGCATGAAATCTCCTGAAATTTTGTAAAACCTCATGAAACACCATAAAATTTATACATGAAACTTAGTCAAGTTAGATATAAAACCTTCTAAAACTTTATGAAGCCTCATGAAACATCTTGAAACCTAGTCAAATTAGGCATAAAACCTCCTGAAACTTTATGAAACCTCATAAATACTATAAAACATAAACATGAATACTAGTCAATTTAGGCATAAAATCTCATAAAACTTGATGAAACATCATGAAACACCATCAAGCTTAATTATGAAATCTAGTCAACTTAGATATGAAATCTCCTGAAACTTCAAGAAACGTCATGAAACAACACGAAACTTAATCATGAAATCTAGTCAACCTAGGCATGAAACCTCATAAAACACCACGAAATTTAATCATGAAACCTAGTCAATTTATGCATGAAACCTCTTGAAACTTTATGAAACATCATAAAACACCATGAAACTAGTTATAAAACTTAGTCAACTAAGGCGTGAAACCTCTTGAATCAACACAAAACTTAATCATGAAACCTCGTGAAACTTTATGAAACCTGATGAAACACCATAGAACTAGTCATGAAACTTCATGCAACTTAAGTCAATTTAGACATGAAAACTTCTTGAAACTTTATGAAACTTAGTCATAAAATCTCATGAAACTTTATGAAACCTTATGAACTTGGAGTTCAACTTCATGGATCTACTACCAAAATCAAGGCTGCTACAGGACAGTATCTCATTGTAGAGTTTCAGAATAGTTTCATGAAGTTTCATGAGTTTTTAGAACTAAATCTTATGGTTTCAAAAGTTTCATGAGGTACTAAAATTGAAACTTGATGTTTTATGAGGTTTCAAAATATGACTTGTAGTTTTAACAAGTTTCATGAAGTTTCAAAATTGAAACTCGAAAAGAAGTTTCATGAATTTTCAAGATTGAAACTTGTAGTTTCAAAATGTTATAGTCTGGTACGGAGGACTTCAACAAGTATTTGGTGTTTCAAGTAGGTTTCATCGTGTTTCAAAAATTGAAAACATCATGTTTCAAAGAGTTTCATAGGTTTCAAAAATTGAAACTTCGAGTTTCAAAGGCGAGTTTCAAGTTTCAAAAACTGAAACTTCAAGATTAAAGCAAAATTTAAATATGAAAGCTCAATGTTTCATTGAGTTTCAAATTTAAAACATCAATTTTAAGCTGAAATATCAAGTTTCACATCAGTATGAAGCTTCTTTGAAACTTCAAGGTTAATGTGTGTTTCAATTTTCAGAAAACTGAAGCTTCAAGTTTCAATACTCCTCAGTTGATGTCCTGCTTCCGCCTGCACAACCATGCCCTGCCTCTGTGTGTGTGCGCCTGTTGTGGAGCCCTAGGTTCACGTGCGGCCATGCCCATCGATGTGTCCCATGATATGTCATAGAAGTGGAAGATGGTCAATGCCGTCGCTTGCCTTCCTGCACGCCACCGTGCTCACCTGCCGCCACCGCTCTTGCTAGCCGTGCTCCTGTGTGCAGTGGCGGAGCCAGGATTTAGTTACGCCCCAGGCTCAGTGGTGAAATGGTCTAGATTATATGGGCTGTACTATGAAAATATTAACCAGGCTAGACTGAATTTACCTGGGTTGTACACTAGATTTTTTTTTCCACACCCGGTGCTGAAGCATACCCTGATTGGGGTGTGGCTCCGCCCCTGCCTGTGTGGTCGGCGCTAGCCTTCTTGCACACCGTCGAGCTCCCTTGTAGCTGCCACTCCTCCATGGTCTCTGCCTTTCTGCACGTCGCCAAGCTTTCCCGTTGTGGCCACTACCCCTTGTAAGGGGGAGATCGTGTCAGTGCAGATAAGATTTGTATGGTTAATCATAGGAGTCATGGCGTGGAGGGTGTGAGTTTAGATCATTCAATCGTCTGGATTGGACGGACCAAACTTATATCATTGTTTCTGCCTAAAACGCTATACCGTACTATAGTTTTTCTCGGCTTTAAAACCCTAGCTTCCCTCTGGTTGATAAACGCATGCGGAGTCGGAGGCGGGCTTGATCCATATGGGCTGTCGTGAATTCGGGTCTCGTCTTGATATCTCCCGAGTAAAGGCTGATATGGGGCATAGTGTCGTCGTTGATGGGCTGGGCTTTGAAAGGGTAGCTACGCAGACAGGTGCAACTCATCACGTCCTTCCTCGCACGTGATGTAGTAGACTCGTTTCTGTAAAAGCAGTAGCGGCCTATGGGAAAGAGGTGGCCCAGCCTTTGTCCTAGCATAGTGACATCACCGACAAACAGTACCACAGTCTATCCGAACTGTGATGCAGTACTAGGCAAGAAAGAATTCAGAGGAATCTTCCTATCTAGATGAACGAAAGGCGCACAAAGAATTCCAATACGGTGCAAGTGACTGGAACTTATCCAAGCCATTCATCGATAGACATCCCTGTCCCTTGCTCTCCCTTGGCATGATGCTCAATGTTGAATCTCTGTTCCAGTGTCGCATCGTGCACCTGGTGCGGCATGTGGCGCAGTACATGCAAATGAACATTCCTCGACGCACAAAAGCAAGTAAAAACGCAGGCAGCAATCGTGCCGGTGGAACCCACACCACTCTGGAGTCCGAATCGACAAGAGTGGCATCGACTTTTGCCGTCCCAGGTGCCCGCCACTCTGGAACTACTAAGACACTGTTCAAAAATATGGTGCCCACAACTTTGGAACTACAAAGTCACTGTTTAAAAGTGTTGTGTATTTAGTTTTTTATTGTGGATTTTGGTTAATTGCGAGAGGGACCGAGGAAGTAAAAGAGACTCGTGTTGAGAAGTCATTTCGTTCAAAATAGCTCCTGTAATAACTTCTATAAACGACTTATACAAACTATTTTTAAAAACCACTGCATTAAACAGTCAACTTCTAAAAGACAAAGAAAGAAGCTATTTGGAACACAAACCTAAGCTTCTACGGTTCTTACACTTACAAAAGTGGAAGGCAAAAGGTAGATGGCTACCCCTAGGCTACTTGAAAGCCGGATAGAAAGCCAAGCAGCAGGATAAATGTAACACCCTCGTTTTTGGGAACCGAGTCATCATTACCTTCCGTAATAGTCTAGGAGTCTAGTTACATACAGAAGGAGTATCATGCCTGCTCACGAACATATAAAAGGGTTAATTTGATTAAAATATGACATAGCGGTCAACTTTAACAATATAAGGGCGACTAAATCTAAAACTTTAACTTACATTTAAAAGAACCGAAAAACTTTCCACAGAAACGCTTGAGTGCGGTTGTAACCCTAACGTGAAAATTTGAAGTATTCTTTCTTCTTCTAGTATCTGTTGTGGTGAAAATGTAGCAAGATTGAGTACAACCAACAGTACTCAGCAAGCCCCTATAGTAGAATGCATTTATAGGGCTATCATCTATATGTAAGGTTAAAACAAAAGAAAGTTTTATGTTTCTTTTGCGTAAAGCTAGATTTTTAATATTATAACACAATTAATTTTCAAACCTATGACTTAGCCACTTTACCTGAAATAAACAAGTAAAAAAAATCCATAAGCATTTGACTATGTGGGAGCAACTCTCCTCACAGGTATTTCACATCTGGTCCATGGACGTCCATGTCCTTCACCATATTCCCATACCATTAACCATTTTGTGAAAACTACACACTATGGTATTTCAACACGTTGCCCATGACTGTGGGCATAGCTATTCAAATAGATTATTAACACTCCGCAGAGGTGTACAACTTTACCACAAGATATGATTATATTGTGATATCAGCCTTTACACATTTCCGTAGATGTGCGATTGAGTAATCATAATAAGACCTTTGCAATGCTTGTTTCGATATTTTCTCATGCTCTAGAATTCTGCATCCACAGCGTTAAGGGACTCCATTATTAGCTTATCGTGAGTGCACTCTCTCTTAGGGTAGAGACCTTTCGAGTCTCTCCCGGGCAGTGACCCCAATAGGTTCACCCCCAAACATATCCTTCCCTAGGAAATGAGCCCGCAGGTCACCCCCAGCTGGTGCAGGAGACTATATCGAAATAAAACAAATTAGTCGGTCAGGTCTATCCCATACCAGACTTGTGGTTGTACGGTGGATGTAGAAATGAGCGCACACAGATTCGGCCCTTAATTGACTCAGGCGAGACAAACCCAATAATCCAGACCTCGAGCAGTACCTGCACCGGTCTCAAGTTAACCTCTCGCCTAGGTCTCCCATCATTTTATAAAAATTCCTTGTTTCTAGCAGTAACCCATGTTACCACTACCATTATCATGTTTCAAATTTCAGTTGGCAATGTTTGTATCGTATTTTACTATTATCTCTAAAGCATATCTAAGCACAATCATTATTTGGCAATAATACTATTGTGATAATCATATGGTGACAAGAATAAGGTAATATCAGAACGAAAGATAAGAGATATCATTGTATGATGTAGCTAGCCAATCTATACACACAATAAAGGCAAGCATGTATTTGTATTTGAAATCAAAATATTGTGTTTGAAAACTAGGCTCAACATGATCAATATAAGTACTTGCCTCCTTTTCTGATATCTTTGGTCTTTTCTTGTAGGCTTTAGGATTGTTTCAATTGCTCTTGTAGTTCTTCGATTGACCAACTCGCTGGGTCCAAATACTAACGTGTAACATCCTGAAATTCGGATGTTTGAAAATGAGGGAAATTTAAAAAACTTTTTACTACATTTGGTTGGCATTTGAATTTCTTATGCAATTTTAATTGGGATTTTCCAAATTTCGTGTAATGCAAGTTAATAACTGGGAATAATTCCCAAATGCAAGTATACTCATAACAACAAAATATACAGAATAAATTAAGGCAAGGAATTACAAATATGAAAACTGAAATTCAAAATTAAGTCGTTAATGCAAAACCTAAATTTCGTTATTGAAAGCAAGAAATCCTAAATTACAAATTTAATTTGAAAAGCAAAATTCCCAGCTAACTGATTGAACTAAGAAATTTGAATTTCCTAAATCTAAATGTGATTCAAAACTTGAAATCGGCAATCCAAAATTGAATGCAAATTTAAATCAAGAATCCACATTTCAAAATTTGGCCTGAACCTTCCTTTCTCCCCTTCTTCTCTTCTCTCTTTTCTCTCACTTCCAAGTGGGGCCGCACTTTCTCTTTCATCTTCTTTCTTTCTCTTCCTCCTTTCTCTTTTTCCTTCTCTGTTGCCCTGGCGCATGACCCTGACCTGGCACTCCCGCCTGCACGTCACCATCACCATCACCCTATTGTAGCCATACAGGGTGCCATGCCTCCCCACGTTGCTCGGCCGTGCCCTGCGCTAGCCATGTCGCATCTGCACGCTCAACAACCGGCATCCCATCTCCATCGCCTCACCATGCCGTCAGCCACGCTAGGGACCATGCCCTACCACCGGCTGCTCACCGTCCACGCAGTAACCATGCTTGACCGTGCGCCACTTGCACCTGCACCCATGTTCAGTTATATATCTGTGAACACTATCTACTGATCCAGGGAATAGTACGGTGGAATCACAGAGGATTATGGATTGTAAAATCCAGGTTCGACATAACATGAGAGAACGAATGCAAATGAGTTCCTGCTTTGCGGAATGCAAACTGGGAACAAAATACAATAAAATGACCAAAAGGCACAAAGAAAATAGATTGGGTGGTCAGGGTTTAGGTGGCACGTGGTTTGGTCGATCGAAGTTGTAATTGGGTCAGATGGGTTTGAAATGATCGAAAAAGTATATAGGTGTTATTTAGATTTCTGCGAATAGCTGCGGGTATGGATAGTATTGGGTTTGGAGTCAGAATATCATCTGGGTGGTTCATAGCTTTATTAGAGTTAAAGATGACAAAACGGGGCTAGAAAGGGTGTAGACGGGTTCAAGATGATCAAAATGGGTATATATATTTTTAGGGTTTTGATGAATAGTAATGGCCGAAATAGTGCTAGATGTGGTTTTGGAATGACATATGGGCTTGCTAGGTTTTTATCGGGGTCTGACATGGGAAAATGAAGCTGAGAATAGGATAGACGGGCTCGGAACATATGAAATGGGTATATTTTGTATTTTTGGGTATGGATAAACAGTAACGGGTAGGGTTTACTATTCCTTGCGGTTCAACACTGTTCATTGCGGGTCGAGGCTGCTACAGTATCGGGTTTCCACTATTTCTATCGGGTCATACCGCTACAGTAGTGCGTAGTAAATCAGCCGGCCTAATAGCTAATGAATTCAGCCTTTTACTGTTCAGCCCAAGATGAATAGTGCTTCTTCTAGCTTCAGCTGAGCACTGTAGCGCCAAAACAGAGGTTTCACTTTGTGGCCAAAACCGGTAGTTGTGGTGGCTCCCGAGGGAAGGGGTGGGCATGGATGGGTTCCTGAGATTGAGTGGGTTTCATTTTGAGGTTCGGTGACAGTTAGCGGGCTAGAGTTGGCCGCCGGTGAGGTTCTTCCTTCCCGGGGTATTTGAATGAAACAGTAGCTACAGAGGGCTTCTCCAACCAATTCATTTGTGGTTTAACCATCTACAGGTGTCTAGGGCGCCTCAGGTGGCATTGGTCTGGGTGGTAGTGGTCAAAGAAGGGCTACAGACAATGGAGGGGTGTGTTCGGGCAGTGGCGCTAGGCGTCGGCGAGCTAGGGGACTCGAGGTTCCAAGGCGGTGGTTCAAGGGTATCACTAAGAGCATGAAGAAGCTATGAGCAAAAGCAATTGAAATGATATGGACCGTATAGAAGGAATTGGGATTTGGGCTTACATCGAGTGTCTCCAGCGTCGACGGCGATGCGGCGGTCGTCGGAGTAATTGTGGTGTGTGGGTGGCTTCTTGGACACCAATGCATCACTTGGGAGGAGCTCATGGGCTTTTATAGGCACGGAAGGCGGTTCTGCACAGGAGGCTCTGCTCGGGGAGGACGGCGCATGGCCGAGGTCGGGAAGGCGCGGGAGGGTTCGACTGTGGCAGAGGCATATCGTTCCGTGCGCACCCTCGAATGTTGCATTGCGACGGTCAAATGATAGCAAAGATTACCAGGTCAACGATAGGAATGCAGAGGCATGGCAGTGAGGTTGTGGGGTGAGGTGGCCATTGCGGTTGGTCAAGTGGGAGCTATGACATTTAAGGAGCGGTGTCAGGTGTGAGAGAAGGTACGTTGGCCTAGCGACTGCTAATGATTGCGAACGATTAAAATTTGCGAACGATTAAAATTTAGGTAAGGATTAACATGAAATCAAGTTTTGGCAAAATTTAAATTGTTTTTAAAATTCGAGTTGTTTCAATAAAGGTTGGCTGCGCGCGCGTGCCGGATTGCCATCGAAAGTCGCTTCGATCGCCACCAACCAGGGGGGCAGAGCTCAGAATTTATTCCCCGGCAGGATCATGGCTGCGCCACAAGCTGACGGCCTACCTGTGAGCCGGTCGCTGGCCGCCTTTCGAGCAGCTCCGTAGTCACCGAGCACTATGTATGTGTGTTGATACTGTTTCTGATTTCCTCGCTAAATTGCAAAGATATGTCTGTTGTTTTGCGCGTGCATGGTGGTGGTCAGACATGATATGATGTTTCTTGTCAACGGCTCGCCATTTAGGCTCCGGTTTAGAATGAGCGAATTTTTCTTTATTTCTTCGGGAGTTAAACTGTTTATTATAATTTTTTGTGTGTTTTTTTACGAAATTCTGCGTTCCAAATGAGCAATTAAACTTTAAATGGATCCCTTTGGACTTCATACACATACAGGTTTTTTCCTGTAACTCCAATTGTATATTTAAACCCCAGTTTTTTCCTTCTTAATGATTAAATAGAAGAGCTTCTGCTATTCCTTCGAAAAGAACACACACAACTTGTTGATTTTGCCCTGATCGAAATAAATGGGGCTAGCTCGTTGTACAAGTGAATCATGGACATATTATGCTACTACGGTCGGCAGCGAAGTACATTTTGGTGTCAATCATTCATGTGGTTGCCCAAGTAATTAGTCATAATACTGATGTACCATCTTTGGCAGAGTGGTTATCATTTTAGACCACCAAACAGATCAAGATTGCTCCAGTTCTTTTCCATTTTTCCCGGATAACGGGATGGAAATGGAGATTTTTCACGCTTTGAGTCGTGGCTCATGAGGAGTTCAGCCCCATGGATTAGTTAGTTGTTAAGATCGTTTCAGGAGGGATCGAGGTTTAGCTTTATAAGGGTACCAAAAACTTGAGCCCTCTCAGCCATGGCAAAACTGAAAAGCTAAAGCATTTCTTCATCAGCTTTATTCGATAGCTAACCTGCAAGTCCTGTTTGGAGATAGAAATTCTACAGGAGTCATGTGATCATTATGTTCTCCCCTACAAAATTCACATATTTCAAATTTCTTTGGCTGCTCATTTGTTTTTTTTTTGTGGCTTATGACTTATTTTGCATTGTAACTGTTGGTGGTTTTTTTTTGCGTAATTAAATTTAAAAATTTAAAAAAGGAAAAAAATATGTTAGCCCATCACGAACAATGCAAACGGATACGGGGAAAAAAGAAAAGGAAAGAAAACCTAAAAAGCCAAAAAAGATGAAATTAAGAATAGTAAACTAGAAGCCAAAAGGCATAAGCTGAAGCTGAAACGAGCAGGCTAGGATACATCAGTGAGTGTCAGACCCGGATTTTTCAATCCGAATCTTACTGTGTTTCACCGCACTAATCCCTGGATCAGTAGTTAGTGCACACATGTACATTGCTGAATCATTTCATACATCGCATAATCAACCATTATATTACATAAACTGAAATACACCACGTCGGGTGATAGAGTTTACAAAAGAGGCCGATTAGGCCAATGTCTTTATTACAAACACGCACAGCGGAAATACAGCAAAAGCAAACCCAAATCCACAGGCAAGCGACTGGAAGGTACTGTGTGCATTGTATGTCACCAGCTCACTAGTAACATACGTGCACCCAACGCCGGATGTCCACTCGTCCATGTCTAATTAACGAAGCCTACGCCTTAGTTTCCTTCGTCATTCTTCTCCTCCGTAGCGGGAGCTTCCTCGTAGGCGTAGTGATCTTGCGTTCCTGTTTCTGGATTTTTGCCGCAAAGCGAGCGTGAGCACTCCGACCCCGTGCTCAGCGAATCAATACACAGAATGCAATATGTAACATGTATGGCTAACCAAAGGATGGCTTAGGTTTATTTTGTTTTGCAAAGAGTGCTTTTGAATACAATTATATAAAAATTCCTAAGACCTATCATTTGAACAAAAGCATAATGTTCAAGGAATATTAATATTAATTTCCATACATATGGCATCACACCATATGCCTAATATCACCATAATTTCTCCATACATACGACATCACACCGTATGACATTTTTCAGCGTTATAGCCGCTTAACTTACCACTGGGACGACACCCAGGACAACTCAAATCAGGGCTTTCCGCTGCCCTTCCATTTTTCCATTCCCATTTTTCAATATTTTTGTAAACAGAACTATATCCAGTTTAAGTTCCCATGTCTGCCCTTGACCGTGGGCACGGCTATTCGAATAGTTTTGACTCTGCAGAGTTTTGCACACTTTACCCGCAAGAGATAAATCCACCCGTTGCCCCACATGATTTCTTAGCCATGCGGTTGAGTAGACTATCACAGGATTGTTACAATGCATAGTCCTACTGTGGTTACGCCCGCTAAGGTCTATCTTCCGTAGGATACGACCATCCCTCGGGAAGGGTCCCTCGTGAGCCATCACGGGCAAAGGCGGGGATGCGACCATCCATCCCTTTGCTCGTGGTCATACCTTCACGTAACCACCTTAGAGCCACACAAATTAGTAAACCCTGCCTACATTTTGCCAGCTTGCGGTTGTGCTTGTCATACACGGGGTGACATGACAAGATTCAGTCCTTAGGGTTACCTGGATGGTTCTACCACATTCCACCTTTTGTGCAATCACTGCACCACATACTATCTTTTGTGCAATCACTGCACCACATACCAGCCCCCAAACCATCCATCCAGGTATTTAGCAATGTCAAGGTTTTTGGGAACATAAAATATCCATAACCAAATATACCAGTCATTTCCACCATGACTGCACAAACTAGTTTCTCATGAATAAAAGTGATGCTTGGGACAATTTCTTGCCCCGAGTTCCTAATCAATGCTAAGCATGGCATACGGTTACGGACTTATTTTTGAAATGTTACTAATATATTTTTGCTAGGGCGACAAGGTTCACACATTCAATTACTCAAAGGAGGGGGTAATATTATTCAAGATAAACAATGGCATATAGCTAGAATATCAAATTTAGCATGTATTTGCATAAAAATATCAGCATGCAATTTGTTAATTTAAAACAAAGTAATTTGCAGAAATGTAGGTTCAACATGATCAAAGTATTGACTCGCCTTGGTCACAGTGGTCGGGATCCGGATTCTCGGGTGCTTCTAGTGTCGCTGCCTCGATCTCTTCTTCTTGTGCCTTGTAAGCTATTTTAGCGTGCGCCAAAATTTGTATAAAAAGAAAAGCAGCAAATCAAACCAAATAACACCAGAAATTCAAATGAACTCTAAAAATTATGATTTCAGTTCCATTGGATAGATCTTGATTTTAGATGAATTTAGAAATTTGTCCCACTTAATTTGGAGTTAAAATGAATAAGTTATATTCATTTAAGGTTCTCAGGTTGAATTAATTCCAGAAAATATGAAATTTCTGACAGGTGGGACCCACTGGTTATTTTAATATTTTTATCTTTTTATTATTTCGTTTAATCCTGAGTCTCTGACCAGTGGGGTCCACATGCCAGCGACATTATACACTGACGGGTGGGGTCCGGCTGTCAGTGGGCCGGCGGTCCCGCAGCGGCTGACGAGCGGGGCCCACCTGTCAGCGCAGAAATTAAAAGAAACTCGACCGCTACGCGCGGAGCCGGAGCTCGTACGCGCGCCGCGGGAGCGAGGGGGAGGGAAAGATAGCGCTGAAAGCCACTCGGACAACCGAGCGATGCTTACCCTATAGGGGTAAGAAATCCCCCTAAAGTAGCGCTGGGAAGGAACCGGGTAGAGGAAGAAGAAGGCGGCGGTGACCGGCGGCGAGCGGTGGTCGGGGAGGCCTGGGGTTGCGTGA
Organism: Dendrocalamus latiflorus; assembly: GCA_017311315.1. Classification (NCBI taxonomy): domain Eukaryota; kingdom Viridiplantae; phylum Streptophyta; class Magnoliopsida; order Poales; family Poaceae; genus Dendrocalamus; species Dendrocalamus latiflorus. The sequence continues at coordinate 11,228,232 of CM029638.1, read as the reverse complement.
TATATAATCCCCGCGCACTGGGGAATCTTCTGGTACAGTCGGCGAGGAAGGAGGGGCACGGTGGCGAGCCGGCGGCGTGCGACGGCGGCGGTCCAGAGGTGGCTTCCGATGCCGGCGAGGTGGAGGCTACGGGAGACGCGGGGAAGACCGGGGATGGCTTCACCTTGCTTCCCCGATGCTCTGGGAGCTGGGATGTGCCCGGAGGCGGCCGGAATCGGCGGGGAGGGTGGCGCCGGAGTTCGGGACGAAGGAGGGGCCGACGGGGAAATGGGGCTTCTCGGTGCAATTGCAGCTAGGGAAGGGGAGAGGAGGGAGCTGCGACGCGGTTGAGGCTCCCAGGCAAGGCTTTTATAGCCGGGAGAGGGGACGCGTGGCGAGGCGGCGGAGATCGCCGTCTTGTTGCCGCTGGAGGGGGGGGATGAACCAAATCTCTCCAAGATTTGCAGGAGAGAGGTGGCGGGAGAGGTTCGCCTCCCCTCCTGTTTAATTTGCCCGCGAGGTGAGAGAGGGAGAGCGGTTGATCTGCTGCGGATACGCGAGAGAGAGCTGGCGCGAGGGACGCGGCCGCGTGGAGAAGAAGCTGGGGAGGAAGAAAGAGAGGAGCGCGAGCGCGGGCGGGTCCACCGGCCAGCGGGTGTGAGCGGGAGGGCGCCGGGCCTGCGGGCAGGGAGAGAAGCGCGAGTGGAGGCGGCCCACTGCGCAGGCGCGGTCGGGGCAACACCGCGCGGCCACGCGGCAGCGGGAGGAGAGGCGCGACCAGGGGCGCGGGTGGCAGCGAGACGCGAATCGCGGGCCCGCGGCGCAGTGAGGGCGGGACGCGCGGGAGGCGGGCTGCGGGTGCTGGCGCGTTGGGCCGCGCGTGCGTCGGCCCACGCGGGCGCGCTGGCTGCGTGCGGAGAGAGAGGCTGGGCCGGGGTGATGGCCGGCCCGGCTTTCCTTCTTTTTTTCTTTTCTTTTTATTTTGCTCAACTCTTTTATTTTGCTTTTGTATTAAAAATTGCATGTATATACATGTGTATTTATACATATACATATATATATATCTTTATATACATTGATATTCATATGGGTTTGCATATATGCTAATTTCCTATAATTTGCTTGCCAAAATTTCTAGAAATAATATTTCATGCTTAATTACATTTCTCCTTTGTTATTTTATGGATCATCTTTTCAGATTCTATATTTGATGCTCACGTTGTAGCATTTTATGTGTGGATTTCTTTCCTCTTTTTACTTTTAAAATTCCTTTATATTTACAAAAAGCCAATAAACTCCAAATTCAAATGTAAAGTAAATAAAATAATCCAAAAGTCTAGCAAATTACTATTTATATTTTTCAGGATGTTAAAGTGAGCAGGGCCTAAACTCAAAGTAGATAATGTTGGACTCCTGAGGCAAATTGGTAATTTCCTAACTTGATAAAAAAAGAGAAAAGTAGAAGGGGTCCCACCTGTCGGTGGGACGGTACAGGGTTAAGGCCGAAGCCTTTCACCTGCGCCGTTTGGGGGAAGCATTCAGCTGACCGGTTCTCCCGGCCGATTGGATCTGGCGGCGGTAGCGACGGAGTCGCCACCGGCCCGGGCACTTCAACGCCGGCCGTGGCAGCAGTCCGTCGGCCTCCGCCCCTTTCCTTCCCCTATAAAAGGTGGCTCCTTCTTCTCTTTTCGGCACCAAAAAACAAAGTGAGTCCTCTTCCTCCTCTCCGATCTTCTAGATCTCTCGGCTTTGTCTCGATTCGAGCTTTGGGGCAGCCGATTCGCCATGGTCTTCTCCGGCGTCGACGGCTGTGGTAGACCAATTTGCCTCCCCTTGGCTTTCCCATGTGGTTTCTTGTGCCATTTTTTTTAGATTTGCCATAGAGGAACTTTGGGGATTTCCCATTGGGGGCTGGATTCGGTTTTGCCGAGTTGAAAAGGGAGAATCCAAGGCTTGAACGTGGCGTTCATGAGTGCTATCAGCCAGAGTACTCGTCGGTCTTGTGCGGCATCTACCTGGACCTTCAACTTCTCCTTCGGCTGCCCGAAGTTGGAGTGTAGCATTGTATCTCCGATTGCCATCGTCTCCTTGCACGGCATAGCGAGGCGCTTGGTTTTCTGGGACAGCGCAGACTGCGCGCCTTACCTTCTTCGACTGTTTCTCAGTGATTTTGAGTATCACTGGTACTGTGAGTTTGTCTGTTATTTGCTCTTTGCAATCTTGCTCTTTGTCTGATATTTGTGTGGTATCACCAATTGGAAATTGCAAAGCACTAGATTCATTTGCTCGGTAATGAAACGATATATTCTTGAGATTATATATGAATGTGAGGGTAGATAGATCTTGAACTTTTGGCTAGCTTTACTATTTGTATATTCTGATCATTGCATTTGCTATACTTAGCTTGATGCTATCTATGTTCAATGGTTAAGTTTCGGTTGTTCTTGCTGTAGCCGAACTCTGTTGCCCTGTTATAATCAACAGAATTCATGTTATTTAAATGTTAGATTGATTATACTATCCTTTTATACTGTCAAGTATCATTGGATCTTGATCTGATAGTTTTCTTTAATAGCAAAGCTTGATTTAGAGCTGAAGATCTAATCTATAACTGTCATATATAATCAAGATTAATATTTGTCATGACGGAGATGCCAAGAATAAATCTTGTGCAACTAGCCTTCTGAGAGCACTATATGTCATTCAAAATCTTGATAACATGTCGAATTTGGTCATACATATTATGTTTATGTTGATATCAGCATTCAGTTGGAATGACTTAAATTATTTTCACATGTATATGCTGATTATAGATTCTTACATGATATATATGGTGGGCATATTTTCCAGTTTTACTGACTTAAAAGGTTCATATATTTACATGTTAGTTAAGTCATTTATATACCTTTTATATCATGCTTATATCTTTATTAAATTAACTAAATCTAAATCTAAATATATATACTGTATTATCTACAACAACAGATAAACAATGAATTGGGCCTCAAGATTGATTGATACATCAGTGACCGACTTTTTTTGAGATCACGCAAAAAATTACCTGTCATTTCACCACAAGAATGTGACGTCAGTGACCGATTAATATTCAGTTTTGGTGCGCTAGGATATGCCGATCCCTAGCACACCAAACGAAAACGACTGATGGTGATCCGCTCATCAGCAGCGGCAGGTTCACGTATATTCGACGCATTCCTGGCCTTTCTCCCCGCTGTCACACTTGTCCTTGCCCAACAGTTCGCCGCTGATTGCCTGATCGATCGGGTAGCGTTTGGTACGTGTCCCTGATGACCACCAAAACCACACGTCCTCCTCGAAATCATTTGCCATGTGTTCCCCCTGCCGGATACGTACATAACTTGCCGTAAATAATACGTCCAAAAGCGAACCAAGCAGGCGAAAGTAAAAACCAGTGATAAAAACCAGGTAAGACACATCCAAAGATACTGATCCAGAAAACCTAGGGTCTCTCTGTACCGTTGAGAGAGAAGTATGATAGATGGAGATGCAATACCCCTTTACAATTCAGGACACACCGAAATCAGCAAAGTCGAGGAAAGGAGAAGCTGCATAAGGACGTCGAGAAGCACTGGCCTAGTGTGTATCGCCACCGAGCACCAGGGACCACGAATCACCACCAAGACTGGCGGTTACTAGCGAAGAAGAGGCCTCAAGGATCAAAATCCAAAGCCAACTCAGGAAGAAAAAAGGGGAATGAAGAGATAGAGCTCACTATTTTTTCGATGAATCTCATGGAGTCATGGAGGAGACGACCTCCTTTTGTAGCTGAGAAGAGTGTTAGAAATAATCTTGACTTCGAGTTCAAGACGTAGTAGAGTCCGTCTCCGTATGTAACTCAAGTTAAAGTTGTGTCCAACTTGAAGTCCGAATATATATGCTAGTAGAAGAGTATTAGCCTATATATTGAGAAGACTTATAACCAGTTAAATTAGGGGAGCAAGTAAAAGAATAGAGAAATTCAGGAATTTTCCTATGTTCTCTCAGTTTATTTACGATATGTGCGTTTTCTCCTGGAACAAAATTAACAAGTGGTATGAGAGCCATACGAGACCCGATCGGAAGAAAAAAAAATCTGGTGAAACGTTCGCGCGTCTCGCGCACGGCGTCTGCTCGTGAGTCTCGTGCAGCCCTCCCAAGGCGACGTCCCGGCGGGCGAGTTTGCTTGCTGCCATCGAGTGGTGTCTCAGGCGTGCAAGAAGGTAGGAGAGAGAGAGAGGCCAACAGTTCATTGCGTTGTTCCCTCGGCTAGCAAGACTTCACTGTGACAGAAAAAGGAAGACAAGACAGAAGGTTCGTTGCTTTGTGACAGGAGAGGGGTTGAGAATTCAACACACTAGGCAACGTTGCAATATTTTGGGGGTAGTAGCACAGACACGTTGAGCCGCATGCTGCCTGTTTACGCTAGGAGCAAAGGAACTGGATGAAGCAACCGTCTTTGGAGAGGAGCAACGCTAGCTGGGTCCAACTAGTTTTCTCTCGGTTTGTGAGCATTTTTTTCATCCACCGAATCTAAGCCGAGACGGAAACCACAAATACTTTGACTTGGAGTCAGTTGGCTTCGATTTGTCCGGATGATGGCATAAAAGGAGACGCAGCGCAAGGAGAGAAACAACAAGCGGCAATCACATCAACATCAAAGAAAATTGCCAAGCCAGACGCGATCAAAGTTGTGAAGCATATTTTTCCTTAGGTTTCCTCAGTCTAAAAGCCACTTTAAAGTAGCTCGAGTTCTTGATCTGTGTCCAAGATCATGTCATGTTCTTCGGGAAGTGGTGTCATCGGTGACGAAGCATTATCCAATATGATGGTGAAGGAGAGTTCCGCTGTCTCGTTGCATTATCTGATTCTCACGACGAGCAATTATGCAGCTTGGGCAATCAAGATAAAAGTGTACATGAGTGCTCAAGGAATGTGGGACGCGATCGAGAACGGTAACATCGATATGTGCAAGGATCAGATGGCATTGACGATTATCTATCAAGGCATCTCAAAGGAGACACAGACTATTTGAGCTCTTATTTCCCCCACAAGTATTTAGTTACAAAAGAGAGATCTTTTGACTATTTGAGCTTTCGTCTTTGGCTTGTAAGAACATCAAATTGGTCGCGAGATTAGATGACTGGTGAAATCTGGACATATTTGGACCCCTAAACACCCAAAAATTCCGTTTTTGGACCTTAAACCAAAAAAATTCCGTTTCTGGACCCCTTCCGACCGCGTGTTTCGCGAGATGGCGCCACGTGTCCCGGCCGGCCGCGCGACCGCCCGCTCCACCGCGCGACAACGCGACCGCCGCCCGACCGCGCGACCGCCGCCCGACCGCGCGACCGCGCGCCCGCCCGCGAGACCGCGCCGCCCGCCCGCGCGACCGCGCCGCCCGCCCGCGCGCCCGACCGCGCGTCCGCGCCGCCCGACCGCGCGACCGCGCGCCCGCCCGCGCGACCGCGCCGCCGACCGCGCGTCCGCCCGCCCGCCCGCGCGACCACGCCGCCGACCGCGCGTCCGGGACACGTGGCACCAGCTCGTGAACGCGCGGTGGGGAGGGGTCCAGAAACGGAATTTTTTTGATTTGGGGGCCAAAAGTGGAATTTCGGGTGTTTAGGGGTCCAAATATGTCCAGATTTCATGACTGGTTCACTCCTGCAAAACGTTATGCATTTCAACTTTTTTTTTATCTCTACGACATTAATTTGGCCTGCTCATTTCAGCTTCTCTATTAGGCTTTTGAATTCTGGTTTTTAGTTTCTTAATTTCGTCTTTTTCGTGTTTTTGGCTTTTTTAGGCTTTTTTGCCTTTTCTTTTTATCTCGTATTCCTTTGCATTGCCTGTGATGGGCTAACATGTTTTTTTCTATTTATAGTTTTTTAAATTTAATTACTCCAAAAAACACTAGCAGGTACAGTACAAAATAAACCAGTACCACGAAAAACCCAAATGAGCAGCGTGGGCCGTTCATTCCGTCTTATTTTGTGGTTCTGTTTTGTTTTTTTTTTTGAATTGTATGGCAGTATAGCGTCGGTTAGTTTTTTCTGAATTAATTAATTAAGAAATTAAAAAAATCTATTATATATCTGTGGATAATAAAAAACAAAAAAACAAAATAAAAAAAAAACCATCGCAATCGTACCGACTTTTGGCTCGACCACGTTAGAGCAGCAAAAGCACGGCGTCTCCCCAAGCATCCCGGCCGGGCACATCATCACACTGCCATGCACCACACACGGCGATATATAATACACACAACACAGACCCAGTGGAATTGAGCGAGGTAGACCCGGTGGAATTGAGCTGAGCTACTTGAGCTTCTGTCTTCAATAGTTTACTATTCTTTAATTTTATCTTTTTATAGCTTTTTATTTTTTTTGTCTTTTTTATTTGTTTACATTGTCCGTTATAAATTAATCTGTTTTTTATTTTTAATGTTTTTAAAATTAATTATACCAAATAAATCATGGTATAGCATAAAATAAACCATAGGCCCTTATTTGCCCCCGCGCAAGCAGCAGCTGCTAGCAAGGCGACGAGGAGGAAGCGCGCTATGGCTGGGCCTGGGCGAGGGGGAGGGAGCGGGGTGCCAGTTAGGGTGAAGGCGGGGAGCCGGCCGCCGTGGGTGGGGTTGGCGGCGGCGGTGTGGGTGCAGGTGGCGGCGGGGAGCGCCTACGTCTTCCCGCTCTACTCGCACGCCATCAAGGAGACGCTGGGGTACAACCAGAAGGCGCTCACCATGCTCGGTGTCGCCAACGACGTCGGCGAGAACGTGGGGCTCGTCCCGGGGGTGCTCGCCAACCGCCTCCCGCCCTGGCTCATCCTCGTCATCGGCTCCGCCTGCGCCTTCCTAGGCTTCGGCACGCTCTGGCTCGCCGTCACCAAGACCGTCGCCATGCCCTACTGGGCGGTACGCTCGCCCCCCCCCCCCCCCCTTTTTCCGCTGCTCTCTCTCTCTCTCTCGTTTGCATCCTCAGATGTGTGCTTGTCTACCTTGCATATTCTCCTGGGCTATTTGCCTTGTTTTGCTTGATTTGAGCGATTCATTTTGGGGTGGGGGTCTCGACTCTCGAGTGATGATGATGAGTAGTAGTGAGATGAGCTAATTGGGGCCTAAAATTTTAGTGCAGAGCTCATCAAATTCCAGTTTTTATCCTTTTTATTCTAAATCTTGTCGGTTTTGGGGGGTAATTTGTGGAGCATGTGTGACGCGCCTTTGTTGATTGAACAAATGCCTCGGTGATGACTGGTGGAATCTACAGAATTTATCAAGATAGCTTATGCTCTGTTGTTTCAAGTAAGTCATTGTGTTCACATGTGAATGTTTTTTTTTAATTTTATGATTGACGTTAACACTGCTAGATATTTTCCTTTTCAAATTGGCGTGAAGCTAAATGTGGTATAGGAATTATTTTTTTTGTGCCATTCGGTTGAACTTGTCATGCTTTCGTCCGTTCTCTAGGCAAACCACCTATTGATTCTTTGACCAATCATTTCTGCAAGTGGGGTGGAATTTGTTTCGGCGGTGAACCGCCAAATAAACCTGCAATTTTAATTTCGTTGAATCTGCCAACTCACTCTGATGTGTTCTCAACCGCCATAGCTTCCTAACCGATTTTGGTGTTTGGTTGATGAAATTTGATTCACTGAGATCGGATAGGCGAGGGATCTTTTGAATGCCATTTTTTTTAGTAAAATTTGGTGAAAATTGATTTCTATTTATTCAAGAAGAGGTTAAGTTGATTTTAGTTGTTCTTGTTTTCCAAGATTATCTGCAAAGCTCTCTAATAGTTTAGTTTTACAATAGTGTTACTATCACAGCTCCATAATAGATCACTGGGCCAGGTAAAACTTTAGGCAGTAGTAACAGCGAAAAAGGCTATAGTTCTTGCTGGTCACTAACATTATGAATGTATGCCATCTATGTTATGATCATGCCGTAAATGAAGAGGATTTGTCAAAGAAGAATAAAAAAGACATAAGGCACATGATTACCCTAAACAAATGTTGATGGTATAGATACTCATACTCCGCACATTGCTTGAAAGTGATTGTTGATTTCTCATAAGCTATTTAAGGTTGTTTTCTCTCTGTACGCTCTTTACCTTATTGCAAAAATCCCTCCCACGGCTGAGTTTCTTCATGATAGAGAGCAAGAACCAGATTTGCCACACATTTTGGATGGATGAAATTGGTGGGTTGTTTTCCAATTGAGATGCTCATGCTCCACACTTTTCTTGAAAGTGGTTAGGCTGCACTAACGATGTGGTGATTGATGCTTGAGCTATGGTAGGCAGGTGGCGGACCCTTACATACCTGTGGGCAGTGGCGGAGCCACCTCCCGGTGACCCCGGGAGGCTGCCCAGGCTTGACGGCAAACAGCACAGTGGGTGTTCTTGGCTACAGTGGTGGTGTTCTTGGCTCGTCATCTGTTAGATATGTATACATAGCTGTGTATTTACCTTATTGTATGAGGAGTTTTCTGCATATTTGCCACACCTGTATATGTATATATTGGCCTCATAATGAATAGACGCGCTATTCACAACATGGTATCAGAGCCAAACCTAGGGTTTCGTGATACCTAGGGATCCGCGCCTCTTTCTCACGGATCCGGCTGTCAAGCCGCCACTGGTTCGTCTTTCCAGCCGCTGCCGCCGGACTGTGCTGCTTCTCTTTCCCGGGGGTGCTTGGTGCCCGTCTAGATCTACACCCGAGACTAGACCGCCGCCGGGCCGCTCGCTCCATCAGCCGGATCTCAACGCCCGTCGGTGAAGACCGTTGTCACCGGCTCCTGCTCAAGGCCGCCGTTGCGGGCTCCCGCTCGAGGCCGCCGTCGTGGGCCGCCGCTCGAGACCCCGTTGTTGCCGACCCCACCCGAGGCAGGCCGCTGTCGTGGGCTCCCGCTTGAGGCCGCCGTCGTGGGCCGCCGCTGCTCGAGACCCCGCCGTCGCGGGCCGCCGCCGCCGACCCCGCCGTTGCCGACCCCGCCGACCGCCGACCCCGCTGTCGCCAACTCCTCTGTTGCTTCGGTCGGGTTGGAGAGTTGTGACCGAGTCGGTTGGGATTAGAGATTTGTAAACCGATCGGTAAAAAAAAAAGCAAAAAAAAAGTCTTCTTTTGTAGGCACCGTTTCTGTTCCTCGTTGCCCGGTGATCTTCGATGGCCTCAATTATCGAGACTGGTTTCAGCATATGCGCATCCACATGCGTGGTCAGCGCCTTTGGGACTTTCTTACTGGCGAGTTGCCTTGCCCGTCTCATCCTACTCCACCTGTTGAGCCTGTTCTCCCGAGGGATGCTTCCGAAGACGCTCGTACAAAGGCTTCTGAGGCTTTTGAGGATGTCATGGAGACTTTTCAGACTCAGTATGCTGCTTACAAGACATGGATTGATGAAGATGCTCGTGTCTCTGCTATTTTGGTTGCTAGCATGGAGGTGCATCTTACTGGTGATGTTGTTGGATTGGCTTCCGTACATGCGATGTGGACGCATCTACGCAGCCGCTATGAGCCATCTGGTGATTCCTTATACCTTACTGTTGTGCGACAGGAGCAGTTGCTGCAGCAGGGAGATGCCACTGTGGATGAGTTCTATGCTCAGTTGTCTGCGATATGGCGTCAGATCGACTCTTTGGGGCCAGATGTTTGCCGCACCTGTCAGTGTTTCCAGCGTCAGCAGTCTCACATGGAGCTTCGCCGCATCTACGATTTTTTGACACGTCTCCGGTCTGAGTTTGAGCAGACTCGTGCTCAGTTGCTGGCTCGTCATCCTCGTGTGACTTTGTTGGAGGCCCTTGCAGTTGTTCGTACTGAGGAGATTCAACTTCGTGGAGCGGGTCTGCTATCGTCATCATCATCACTTCCTTCGGTTTTGGTGGCTTCTCCGGCTTCTACACCCGCTGTGCCTTTGCCTCCACCAGCTGTGCCTCCACCAGTGACAGCTGCTGTTGGTAAAGGCCTTCACTGCACCTATTGCAACAAGGATGGACATGTGGAACAGTTTTGCTACAAGAAGAAGAAGGATCTTCGTCGTGGTGCTCGTTCTCCGAGGGGCACTGGAGTTTCCTCCTCTCAGCAGAGTTCTGGTACCTCTGACACTCAGCAGCTTCTCACATTGCTAGGCCGCATGGTTGCTTCTGCATCGTCTGGTTCTGCTGCTCAGTCTTCCGGTGAGAGATCACCTTCTACTTCTCCTTCCTCAGGTACATCACCTTGGATTCTTGATTCTGGTGCTTCTTTTCATATGACATCTGATTCCACATGTGTTACTTCCATTAGTCCTTTAGCTGCTCCTATCACTGTCCACACAGCAGATGGTACCTCTATTTCAGTCACAGGACAATGCACTCTTTCAAATTCCTCTTTTCATGTTCATGCTGTTTCTCATATTCCAAAACTAACCATGCAGCTCATATCTGCTGGCCAGCTCACTGATCATGGTTGTCGTGTTATTTTCGATTCTGATTCTTGTTGTGTTCAAGATCGTCGCACGGGGACTCTGGTTGGTACTGGCCCTCGCCGCCGTGACTCCCAACGGCTCTGGGAGCTTGACTGGCTTCGGCTTCCTTCTGTTGCCCCAATTAGTCTTCTCGCCTCCACCACTGCCTCTGCAGCTGCTGCAGTCTCAACCGCATCGTTTGCTCAGTGGCATCATCGCTTAGGACATCTTTGTGGTTCCCGTATGTCTTCCTTACTTCGTCGAGGTCTTTTAGGGTCTGTCTGGTGATGCTTCTCTAAATTGTCAGGGTTGTAAGCTTGGTAAACAGCTTCAACTCCCTTATCCTTCTAGTGAATCAGTGTCTCAGCGTCCTTTTGATCTTGTTCATTCTGATGTATGAGGACTAGCTCCTTTTGTTTCGAAAGAAGGTCATTGATATTATATCATTTTTATTGATGATTTTTCTCGTCATTTTGATGATTTGGTTTGATACCATCAACATGTATTCATAATGCAGAGTGTGTGCAAATGCTCATTACATGACATGTGGCTACAATTTTTCCCATTTGGCAAAATTTCTAAAACATGAAATTTCCTCTTGATATAAATTGTCTTCTGAGTAACTTGGTAGCTTGATGAATAATCCATATGCGATTATTTATACATCTTCTTGTATCTCTACTTTGAGCTTAGTCTTTTATACCTTGAATATTTTGTGGATGCTGTTGCAGTTGTGGATAGCTTTATGTATTGGCACAAACAGCAGCGCATGGTTGGGCACTGCTGCGCTTGTGACCAACATGAGGAACTTTCCTCTCAGTCGAGGAACTGTTGCTGGTCTCATCAAGGGTTATGTTGCTGTTAGCACTGCTGTCTACACGGAAACTTTTAATGGAATGCTTCAGAATTCACCCACAAACCTTTTACTATTGCTTGCTTTGGGGATCCCCACTGCATGTATTGTGGTGATGTATTTTGTTAGGCCTTGCACACCATCGTTGGATGAGGACAATGCAGCAGAACACAGCCATTTCATGTTCACACAAATCTCTAGTGTGGTTCTCGGTGTATATCTTATGGTAGCTACAATACTTGGTGATACTTTAAAATTAAGTGAGCCTATTATCTACCTTTTGTTTGGTATAATGATACTTTTGCTCCTTGCTCCACTTGCAATACCAATAAAGATGACACTTTATCCAAACAAACCAAAAGGGGAAAAGGCCAGCACCCTTGCTCCATCTTATTCAACTGATAATTTGTCTGGTCCGGATCAAGAGAATTCAGAACCACTTCTGGGTAGCACTTCAACAACACTTGTTACAGGCACCAATGATTCTGATGAGGCTACCGATGTGGATCTTCTGTTGGCTGAGGGTGAGGGAGCAGTGAATTTGAAAAAGAAAAGAGGGCCAAGAAGGGGGGATGATTTCACATTCATCGAAGCCTTAGTTAAAATAGATTTTTGGCTACTGTTCATTGTATACTTTTGTGGAGTTGGCACTGGTGTCACTGTTCTGAACAACCTAGCTCAGATTGGAATGGCTGTTGGTGCTGATGAGACAACTATTTTGTTGTGCCTCTTCGGTTTCTGCAACTTTGCTGGTCGTATACTTGGTGGATCTGTCTCTGAATATTTCGTAAGGTCAGCTCCCTATAACTGGTTTGCAGCAACTTTATTTATACCATTTTCTAACAATGCATCACTAAGAGTACACAGCAGCTAATGTAAGCTGAAGCAGCAAAAGGTTTCTTTACCTGCTTACTGTGATAGTACCATGTCAAGTCACTATTTACTCGAACACTTGTGCTAACTCCTGATGAGCCACTCAAGACCTTGTGGTCACTGATCTATATCAGTTATTTTGCATCTGTTTTGAACACTCATTTATCCACACTTCTTTGGATTCTTTTATTTTTTGGAACATTCCAAGATAATTTCTGGGTTGACACTTCTGAAAAAAGGGTTGATTAAGACATGATGTGTTGCAGGTCAAGAATGCTTCCTCGTCCTTTCTGGATGATGTGCACACAAATAATCATGGTGATAACCTTCCTCCTCTTTTCGACTGGTCTTCATAGCTTGATTTATGTTTCAACTACATTCCTGGGGATATGTTATGGGGTCCAGTTTGCCGTCATGATACCGACCGTCTCAGAGCTTTTTGGGCTTAAGGACTTCGGGTTGATGTACAACTTCATGCTGTTAGTGAATCCGCTCGGCGCATTCTTTTTCTCAGCCCTTCTTGCCGGTTATATCTATGACAAGGAGGCAGCAAAGCAGCACCCGGGTGTGCTGGAACCTTCAAACTGCTTTGGACCTGACTGTTTCAGGCTTACCTTTTACGTTTGTGCCATCCTGTGTTGCTGCGGAACCCTAGTGAGTGTACTTTTCATAGCGAGGATAAAACCAGTTTATCATATGCTCTACGCCAGCGGATCGTTCAGACATCCTCGGAGTCAACAGCAGCTGCACTGATGGATGGCATATATGATAGCATCAAGAGAAAAAAGATTGAAGTTTGAGTACGAGAACAAAAATGTTATTGAAGTTTGAGTACGAGAACAAAAATGTTTTGGAGGAAATTACCAGCTGGTTGTCTGTATTTTGCCTTCTTATGGCATCATATTCCAGTGTTGTATTACCGTACGGTTGCTTGATTCATCCCTGTTGTATGGGAGTGTTATTTTGATTTCATTTGTTCCTGTTCTGTAAAGCTTGCCAGCCTACTAGTTACTGGCATACAGCCGGTTGTCGATGCTACAATTGGACGAAAACTTGGGGTGCGTTCATATTTGGCAATTCTTGTACATCAGGAAGTTTGAGCATGCTGTACAATGAGAATAGATCTTCTGCATTCCACTGCCCTAATACCAGGAGTGCCATCAGTTCATGCATTCTATCTTCTGTATTCTGAATTCTGAAGAGGTGTACTGCAGTTACCAGGAATACAGTAATGTGAAATCCTTACGAATATTTTCATTGGAATACAGTAATGTGAAATCCTTATGAATATTTTCATTCTCACTTGTGCAAGTACATACGGAAGGCTGAAAACTATCAAAAGCTGGTGTACATGGAGCGACTCTTCCAAGTCGTCGCATAATTCACTCGAAATCCAAAACGAGATGGAAGCCATGCATGAGCCACCAGACAGAAGTCACGTGCTAGCCTGATGTTTCTAGCGTAATTTGGTGTACTTTACTCATTGCATGGCGTGTCATGCATTCAGGAACATGTTTGCAAACCAGATCCATGGCATTCGATGCGGGTTCGGGTTGGGCGTCCACTGCGTCGGATCTGGGCCCGAGTGGCACGACTCCACCTGAAATTGGGATCTTCTAGATTTGGAAGTGATAGCAGTCCAGTGGGCGCCCGACGTCTCCTCCTCCGTCCGAGCGAAACCACCGGCGCGCCCGTGCCGGTCGACGTTGACTTTGCCACCGATTGGCACAACCGACGGCTCACCTACAGCTGGGACCCAAAGAGGTGGACCCGGGGTGTCATGGTGTAAAAAGAGAAGGGAGGAGTGGCTCTGTATAGTCTTTGCCCATTTATTTTAGATTGCGGCTTATAAATTTTGGACGACAGCAGATGGTACGGACATCAACACCGATGGAGCACATGGTTTTGAGTTAGAGAAGCTGTTTGAAAAATCTATTTTTAATAATTGTCTCATTTATTTTGGTTTTTGAAGAAGTCAGAAGGCAAAAGAAAAAAAGACATTTGGCCCAATTTTTTCATTTTTAACAACTTTTACCTTCTATCAGTAATTACTATTTATTAAATTAATAAAATATTAGTTAAAAATCATAGGCGGTACAAAGGGACGCGGGAATCCGTGAGCGCAAATGCGCCGGTGTGCCCCCCCCCCTCCTGACCTGACTGCCACCTCAGGAGAAATTATCGCAACGAATCATTGGCCTCCTCTTTTTCGACGTTCTCGTGCAACAATTCTCCGGTGGCACCGTCCAGCAGTCGATGCACCTGGGTCCCAGTCCACTGATTTTTCCTCTTCTCCGAGCAACCTACCGCCCACTGGAATGTTGTTTATCGAATAGGCCAATAGTGTAAAAAGCATTCGCACGATAGCCCTATACGGGTTCCTTTTCCATTCTGGTGGATCAATCAAATCATCACGTTGCAACAACGCGGCATATGGCAGGTGTAAAAAAGCATTGTTGGCTGGATGCTTTTCTTTGGTACTATCGTGATTATGATGTTGTCTTTTAACTTATTCCGCGTGCACCTATATCTACGAAGACATCGGTAAAAAAATTACGACTAACTGTAGCTCGAACCCGTGTGCAGACCACCGTATTCTAAAACTTTCTCACAAAGAAAGATCACCTTATTCTAAAGCTTTCTCACAAAGGAATAAAGGGTAGATATAGGTGCGATCTTTTATCTTTTATGCTACAGACATAAGTAAGTTCTTTTAGACTATGATTTTAATTTTTAGTTTATAGTTTTTGAATTCTGGTTATTCGCAAGATACACTATATAGAAGAAAACAGTCACATATAATTTTAGTTGATATAATTAAACTCGATATATTATTTACTACAGTCTACAAATCCTATATTAAAAAAATATACTATTTAAAAAATAGTTACTATAATTAAAAATAATAAAGGCAAAGAGCCAAAAACCAAAAAGAATCCGGCGCACCCACCCCACATGCAGCGGCATGATGCAACGTAAAAGTTCAACTTTTTGGCTGAAACTTATGGCTTTTAGCTGCGGCTTATGACTTTTGGGCTGTTTGTGTGAGAGATTATAGAGTAACAGAAACTCACGTGTAGTTTTTGCCGATATAAATAAAGTCGGTACAGTATGTACTGCAATTAACTAGTAAGCCCTATCTTAAAAAGATAATCTGTTTAAAAGCTAGTTACTATAGAAAAACCGAAAAACAATTTTTTTTTAAAAAACAAGCCCTATGATGAGACTATGTAGTGCACACAGCACAACGCCTTGGTGGCCGTAGCAAATAATCCGGGAAAGTCAAGTCAGGGCCCATTAAAAAGGGACCCGGCAACGAGCCAAACGACGACGCGTCCCCAACTCGCTCCCCGCTCTCATTTTCTCCTCTTCCGCTCTGCATCTACGCATCGCCGCCTCCGCCCCTGATCCAGAGGAGTCTTCTCTTCCACCCCCGTGACAACCTCGTCCTTATCTGCAATAAACCGCCCCCGCGCCGCCGGCCGAGCCCCGGTACCCGCAAATCCGACGGCCATGGCTCCGCTCCACCGCGCGGCCCTCCTCCGATCCGCCATCGGACGGTTGTGGGCGCCACCGGCCCGCGCCGCCTTCTCCAGCGCCGCGGGAGCGGTGGGGACGGAGGCGTCCGGCCGAGAGGCGGTGCTCGCTGCCGCCGCCGTGGCGGTCGCCGGCTCCGGGCTGGGGCTGTGGCTGATGCCGCCGTCGCTCGCCGACTCCGGCGAGGCGGCCGACGCCGCGGCCCTCCAGATCTCGGTGGCCGCGGCGGGGGCCGTCGCCGTGGAGAAGGAGCGGCAGGGGAAGAGGAGGAGGTTCCTGCTCGGAGGTGAGCGCCCCGATTTGCTCCCGGTGCACGGTCTCTGTATGTTGCGCTCTATATGGTTCTCATCACGGCGTCTGATCGATTCGCGCGTTGGTTGTCGCCGCTACCGCTGCCGTTGTTCCGCGTTGCTTGCTAGCTACGCGCTCTTACATGATTTCTCCCTGCAAGAGTGGTATTTCTAGTGTTGCTGCTACCTTTTTTTGATCGTGTGTTCGCACTATTCTTTTTTTTTTTGAAGAATCGGTAGTGCTTTCGCGATCGGTGCGGTGCTTTCCCCGCTGTACTGATCTAGTTTCAGATAGGCGATAAGCCAACTGGTTGCAAATTCCAAATTTGATGATGCCGCGGCCCTGTGCGTCTGTACTTATTTATTTCTCCTAAGTCCTAATTAAGTGTATTTGGACTCATCTGCTCAATAAAGTTGTTGAAATTTGAACGGTGTGATGACTTGCTCTGCTCGTTCTGCAGACTCATACCGCAGAAGGGTGTTCTTCAATTACGAGAAACGGATACGGCTGCTCAGTCCTCCTGAAAAGGTAAAAAATGATGTGATGCATTGAGTACAGTTCCGCGTAATTTGATTTGGCATGTTTTTGGTATTCTAAAGACGGCGTTTTTCTGGACAGATCTTTGAATACTTCGCGTCCGTGCGAAATCCGGATGGGGAGGTGTTCATGTTGCCTGCCGACTTGATGAGAGCGGTAGTTCCTGTTTTCCCTCCATCGGAATCGAAGGCAGTTCGGGAGGGGAGATTAAGGGGTGAACGCAGCCCCGGAGAGTTGCACTGTGCTCCATCCAAGTTCTTCATGCTGTTCGACACAAATAGTGATGGCCTCATCTCCTTTGCTGAGTAAGTGAATTATGATGTATATTAATCACTTGTGCGTGTTCAGAGTACTCGAATTGTAGGACTTGCCTAAATATTGTCATGGGGCTCTGGTAAGAATAACCTTCAAAATTTCTAGATGTTAATATGAGGTCCATTTGGCTAACCAACATGAGTTATATCTCAATAGTCATGGTGCAATGCATAGTCATTTGCAACCTGATTCATCGTTTGCATGTTATTGATTTCTATGTAGCAGTTACTCAATTTGCTTGATGATGATTATGCTTGTGGTGGCTTTGACAGGTACATCTTTTTTGTGACACTACTCAGCATTCCTGAGTCAAACTTAAGTGCTGCCTTCAAAATGTTTGACGTTGACCACAGTGGGTGAGTTCTATTTCTACTACTGCACTCAGTCTTAGTAATATGTTCCTGCTATAAGAATCATACGCATCTGCTATTCAGCTGTTCTTTAATTAATAAACCTGTTACAATTCTGGTTGCCTGTACAACAAATCATTGAACATTTTTTTTGATAGGGAAAGAGAAAAAACCAATAGTTTGTGTTGTATCGATTCTAGTGGCTTCAATTCATCATTCCTTTTTTTTAAATCATGTATACATGTTTTGTTTACTGAAGCTGCTAAAGGTGTGTTTTCCCATTTGTTCTATTGGATTTATGCATAAACAAGGTATATTTGAATATTGTCTTGTTTGTGTTATATTGTTGTTTACCTGTGACCATTCGTGTGCAGTTAATTTCTCTTGTTGTGCAGAAAAAAGACCTGCTCTTTATGAGCATGTTCAAACATCTGACTTGTTAGTTCATGGTAAAGATGGGTATGGACAAAATTTGGCCAGCTTCTTCTCTGTTATTTTGTTATCCTTATCTGCTACTTGTCATTTTCAGGGAGATAGACAAAGAAGAGTTCAAGAAAGTAATGGCACTGATGCGGTCGTATAACAGACAAGGAGCTACCCATAGCAATGGCTTACGTATCGGACTTAAAGTTGACCAGTCTGTGGAAAATGGTGGACTGGTTAAGTTCTTCTTTGGTAATGACGGGAATGGACCTCTACACTTTGACAAGTTCACAAATTTTTTGAAGGAATTGCATGACGAGGTGATTCACTTCTTCCATTCTTTCCTTTTGCATAAGGCAGTCTACAAGACTTCTCATGAATGCATATCCGATGACTTGTTCACAAAGCTTATCGCATGACGTAAGCTAAAAGGAAACATTCACAT
Source organism: Dendrocalamus latiflorus (assembly GCA_017311315.1). Taxonomy (NCBI): domain Eukaryota; kingdom Viridiplantae; phylum Streptophyta; class Magnoliopsida; order Poales; family Poaceae; genus Dendrocalamus; species Dendrocalamus latiflorus. The sequence continues at coordinate 11,210,166 of CM029638.1, read as the reverse complement.
TATGAACCAAGGATCTCCTTTTTCACCACATACATATTCCTGCATGTGAATGCAAAACACAAACAGCATTCATATATTTGCCACTGGTGCTGCCGAACATCTCATTGTTTCCACATTCCCTCATCATCTCTAGAAAGTTGCCTGAACCCTACCCCTTTTAGGTAGGCTATAACTATATTTGTAAACAGGCTGCCAGTACATAATGATATTATGCAATTAATTGAAGTACCTAAAAAAACAAACCAGTCTAGACAATTTATTGTTATTTTCTACTAAAAAGTAAATGTTTCATGTTATGTTTAAATCTAAATAGCACCTTTTCTACTTGCCATTTGTTTGTTTTTCTATGTTTTCTTGGGAAACAAAGCTTTTTTCCATTCTCAATTGTTCACTATTGACTAATTATTTCGATCTAGCTAATTTTACATTACAATTTAGCAATTATGTTCCACTTTTCCTTTTCTTTATCTCTCAGACTCCCTACATTTCTGTCTCTTGATTCATTTCTCTGCAGATTATTCGGCTGGAATTCAGTCATTATGATGTCAAGTCATCTAAAACTATCCCGGCAAAGGATTTTGCATTGTCCATGGTTGCTTCTGCTGACATGAATCACATCAACAAGCTACTTGACAGAGTTGATAAGTTGGGCAATGACCCTGATCTCAAGGACTTGCGCATCACCTTTGAGGTTTGACTTGTTGCCATGTTGGCCCTAAGTGTATTTTTCTATAGAATTATTATTTCTTGTTATTCTTATGGATGTCCTCTGGAACTTTAGGAGTTTAAGGCGTTTGCTGATTTGCGTCGAAGATTGGAACCATTGGCAATGGCTATCTTTACTTATGGGAAAGTAAATGGGCTGTTGACGAAGCAGGATCTAAAGCGTGCGGCACACCATGTAAGATTTGCTACTAAGTTTGCCATATTTGTTTATGCTATTTTGATATCTCAAGCCTTTGAGCTGTCTGTTCAGCAAAAAAGAAGTGACTTTCGGGCTTTGCATGACCAAATGATCAGCATATTCTTTCTGTTGTTTTAGTTGTTAGATATGGATTACCTGTGCAGTATTAGTCTCTTGTATAGGGTGTTCTTTGCATATTTACCTATACCTGTAACATGTTAACTGGACTGCTAATTGATGCTCTAGCTGTCCAACTAGTACTGTAATACATTTTCTGATTAATTTCATTTCCGTTTTGGTTTGTGTGATAGGTTTGCGGGGTTGATTTAACTGATAGAGTGGTGGACATCATTTTCCATGTGTTCGACACAAACCATGACGGAAACCTGAGCGCGGAGGAGTTCTTGAGGGCATTGCAAAGACGAGAAACTGATATCCGTCAGCCAGCAACACCAGGTCCCATGGGGGTGTTGTCTTGGTTGAACTGTAAAAAGTGTTCGCGTCCACAGATGCTGCTCTAGTCGAGTCTTTTGATCCTCGCTTAGACCCTTTTGCCTTGAATTTCTGTCTCATGGTACGCTTGACAAACTTGAATCATATAAACCTAGTTTATCCTGTCTAGTATAGTATTCCGTTTTGACATTGTTCTCGTCGTGTTCAGGAGATGGAGAACAGGGTCAGCAAGTAGTGCACTGCGGAGTGCCGGAACGGTTTCGCTGTAAATATCGTGAGTGGCCGAAGCTTGGCCTACCATATAGCAGCTGTAAATAGTATCTGGACAGGGAGATGTATTGTATTGTTCTTATTTGTTAACTAAACCCCATATGACTGTAAGATTTGAAACCTTGACAACTGTCTTCCATTTTGGCTGGTTCTGATGTGTTTCGTCAGATAAGTGGCTAAGTGCATCAGAAGTTCTGGTGTTGTCAGTGAATCTCTCAGATGTTGGTTGGTTGCTGAAGCTTGACAGCCCGCTCATTTTAGCTTGAGTTTTTGGTTGAGCTTTTGGTTTCTAGTTTATTTTTTACTATTTATAAATTTCGTCATTCTTGAACTTTTGGTTTTTTGAGCTTTTTTGCCGATTCTTTTTTCTGTATTCGTTTGCGTTGTCCGTATTGAGCTAACATATTTTTTTCCTATTTTTAAAATTATTAAATTTAATTACGTCAAATAAGCCACCTTCAGCTGCAGTATAATTTTAGCCAGCTACAGTGTAATTTTAGTTATAAGTCATTATTTTTCAGTCCAACCGAGCGGGGCCTCACGAAACCGGTGGAACAGCTCAAGAAGCTTGCTCCGAGTAGGCGTAGACAGCTATCAGGGTAGGTCCGGACGAGACGAGTATGCCCGCCACGAGGTTGGTCGGGCGGGCGAGTCGTGCTCACCGCGCGTAGGAAGTCTCGCCGGTGGTGTCTCGAGGACGGTGCGCCGTTGCCCCGCCCACAGCAGGAATGCCCGTGCGCGGGCTGGTGGTGCCCAGCGATTTCAGCTTCCGTCGGCGGCCGATGCCACTGCCGAGTACAGTTCGACATCGGCCGGAGCCGCGACACGTTTCCGGCGATATGGCAGGCAACGTTGGACGCCAAGCAGCGAACAGACGATGGTTACGCGTGGCTGTAACAGAAAGCGGTTGGTGAAAAATTGATGGTAACCGTCCCACGGTGTTACCAATAATTCAGGATTGTACCACAAAGCAAATAAATTTCGCGACAAATACCAGTTATTTACAGGAACCATTACGTACAATCCCACGTGCAGAGGAAGCACCAATATATTTACGGTTGTTCCTTCCCATCAGCTTCGGTTGGTACAGTCGCACACCATAGATGTGTTTCAGGTTTTCAGTTTCAGCACTTGGGGCGTCCATCAGATCAGAGTATCACAAACACCGAAACTCACAAGACCAACGTACACAGATCGATCACTAAAGTTCTCGCTAAATATGTACAGGATGGTCTGCTCTAAGCAGGTGGTTATTTACAGGTGGATACAGGTGCTTGCTGCTAGATTACTCTGGCCGCACGCTTATCAGATTGGGAAGGGCAGCCGATTGAAGCTTCTTGATCTCATTTGCGGTCACCTTGCACGACTCCAGAGACAACGACCGCAGGTTCTGCAGCGGCCTCAGATGGTGGAGACCGGCGTTGGATACCCGCGAGTTCGACACGTTCAGTGAGACCAAAGCAGTCAGGCCTGTGACCAAAATACAACAGTGAGATCAAATCAAAGTGATGCAGGCGGACAAGGCGCACACTGAAAGAACAAGCTTCATTAGGAAGAGCGCAAAGAACACAGACCAGAAATCAGCTCCAAGGTTTTGTCTGTGAGGTTGCCATTTTGAGATAGGTTAAGCAGCGTCAGAGCCTTGAGGTCCTTAATATTCTTCACTCCAGCATCTGTAATTAACCCGCCACAGACCTCGAGAGACTGTAGATTCTTGAAATCTGAGGTTGTGGAAATCATATTAGGTGCAGTGTGATGATTAAAATATCGAGAAACCCTTATATCCAAAGGGAAGAATTCACTTTCTAAATAGAATCCTCCACAAGATGGTCAGAGACGATTAGAGCACCAGAGCCCATTGCCCAGCAAGATATGCAACAACTATGGATTCTCTCATTTTCAATGCTAACAATAGTAGGGTCTGAGAAAATAAATACTAGATAGCATATGTTCTATGATTTTCTGAGTCAGCACAGTGATGTACTCTTGGTGCGATACAAGTGCACACGGTTCCATGTGCCATCATTACTATCTTCCAGTGAATAAGCGCATTCCATGAACCAAAAGCACCAATTTATTGTGAGAAGTATGGAATCTTAGCTAGGATCAACTTTTGACTGTACACTTACATCTGAAGCAGTTTGTGCCAGAATCAGTTATACGAGCTCCAAACAGATCAAGGTGTGTCAATCCAGTGAGACCTGCATTAACGTAATGACTAAACTTTAGCTAATGCCATGTTATGAGCAAACACAACCAAAGCACTAGTCACTACACAACACATTGCAGCACTGGGGAAACCCCGCCATAACGTTGTAATACACTAATACCATTCTTTCTTGTATTACAATTCACAAGTACCAATTGACGCAACAGTTACCATCACTAAAACGTGGAAACATATAATCTTATAGAAAAGGTTATATCTAAAAAGATCCCAAAAAACCCAGCCTACATGCCCTAGAAATTAGCATAAATGTAAACCTTCTCTTGTCAATGAAATTGCTTGAAGGTGTACGAAACTTTGTTTAATACATGATAATAAGAAACCCAATTATGCACAAATACAGTGATAAACAATGCAATTTTGCTGAATCACTATTCGTTATCGCAACATTGGAGAATATGAGAGACATACTTGTAAGAGCTGCCAAGCCATTATCTGTGATTTGGCGATTATCAAGATTAAGCGACGTCAGTGAATTCAAGCCAGCAATTTTCTTCAAACCAATGTCTGTAACCAATGTAAACGATAGATTGATGCTCTGCAAATTCCGAAGACCTGTGGAAATAGAATAATTGAAGAATTATACTGAATGATGTTTTGAGCGTATTTACAGCAATTACTAAAAAACCCTAAGCAACATCAATGTTAAGAGTTCAGATGCATCAACCTAGTTAATAACAATTCAGCATTCTAATTAACATGAAGAGAATATGGCTCAAACATCATTTATTGCGAGCACATTAAGATAATTGTAAAGGGAAAATTGCTTATATACCACACTCAATTTGGACTATTTTGCTAACATACCACTCAGTTTCAACATGGCAAACAGACAAATATATCACTGCAAATTGTCAGCGTTAGCCCATCTACCACTGCATCTTTGAGTGGCATGTTTGCAAAACATTACTGAACTCTTGAATTATGCCATATGTGAACAAGTTGTTTAGATTGATCAGTGGTTATGCATTGACATACCACTTGATGATAACACAGGTAAGCTCAGATGACAAGATAAGCTAAGAAAGAGAATGCCTGTAAGTCAAGATGTACAAAATTACAATATTTGTTTAATCACATTTGTCAAGGTGATTTCCATCTAGCAACCAATCATGCAATGACCATGTACCCTTTATCTGACCGACAAGCTGAGGAAACATAACTACAGATATTGTAGAGTTGTCTGTGCTCACCTAGCTGTGATTAACAAACTATGTGCATGAACTCATGTTAGTTACAGCAGATACAGGTTCAATTTCATCACAAGTTAGCAGACACAACATCGTAAAAAGTTAATACATCGCCTGAACTACTCCAACAGCAGTGATCAAAAAGAAAAAAAATAAAAGGAGAATCAATAGTCGATGCTAATAGCATTCGGCAGATGCTTAAACAAACCAGAGAGGTGACAAAGTCCATTGTTCCCGACTTCAGTGTCTGAAAGTTCCAAACTTCTTAGCTGCACAAGGCCTACAGCACAGCAAGATGTATCAACTAGTGCTTTGCAACAAGAAAGCTCAAAACGTCATAGTTATTAACAGTAAACACAAAACACATTAAGCCCAATAGGAATTTCTGGAGGCATCAATACTAAATTCCTAATTGTAGGGCCTGTTCTTTAAGTCAAAAGCTGACGGCTTTTGGCTTTTGCTACAGTACCTAACTTTTAAACGGGGTATTTTCTCAAGACGGAGTCTACAAGTTAAACGATCTACACGTTAAAAGCCCAACATCTGTACCAGCCAAAATCGCAAGTGAGTATCTGTCTCTCCATAATCTGTATCGTAAACAGCCAAAATTCAAAAAATTTAGCCAAAAGCCATAAACCGCAGCCGAAAAGAACAGGCCCGTAGACTAGTCTGGTAAAAACAATAATACTATATGCTGTTCCACAACAGTAAGTTATGAGTTGCTGCATGAGCCAATTAATTGGGTGGTTCTTTGTCTTCAACTTTTTATGAAACAAAACAAGTAAACGGGGAGAAAAAAAGAAATGCCACCGCAATGCAGAAATTTCTCAAGACATAAAAAACTCACCTTTCAGGTGTAATAGCCCCTCATCACCAATCTTGCATGAGTCCAGGTTCAAACACTCCAAATTGAATAATTCTAGAAGGAACAAAGAATGTCAGAAACAAGCTTTTCCCGCATTATGCATTATTTAGTATATACTGATGCCACAGTTCTGATGTATTTCTAGAAGGGTCAATACAAGAAACAGGTGATTCCACTTGGTACTGTACTCTGTACTTATATTTAACAAATGAACAAAATGGCATGCCAAAAGTGCAATATCCTTCTGGAAGAAGCCTTCTATGGCATGTCTCTGCTTCCAACTTATCGGCATTATTTGCGCATGAAAGAAACAAGGACATACTGATTTGTTCAGAAAATACCAGTTATATTTCTTGAATAAATAATGATCAGGTTTTATGAAATTTTGTACAATAATGCTTTACCATGAAAAACGCAACACACTTGTTGCTTAGATCGAAGTGTCTGATGGATTTCGAGTCTAGAATGTTTAAACATCATTCTATAATAATTTAATGTAAAGACAAATAATGAAGAGTCTTTACCTTTTAGATGAAATAAGCATTCATCTGTAATGTGGTTGAACCCTAAATTAAGAACCTTCAATTTGACAAGACCTGCAAGTCCAGCCAGTGAGCTTAACAGAAGGTGTGCAGGACAAAGAAACAGAACTGCACACAGTCAATTCACACAAAGAATGGTACAAACATGTATGCTTGACAAAATAGTAGGTGAGCTAAATAGAGAAACATAGAGAATCTATCAATTTAACTACTAAGCTAGCCATCTACGGTGCAGAAAAACAAGGAAACTTGTTTATTTGTATGTCATCACAAATGAACGATTTCTGCAAATAACAGAGAATTGGGTTCAGCAGAAAGTCAGCAATCTGCATAATATTTACCTTCCAGGTTCTCACAGCCTTCATCATATATGCCACACCTACTCAGATTTAACAAGACCAATGAAGCCAATCCTGCAATAGCATAACTATTAATGAACTTTTGGCGTCCAAATGATCTTGTAACTGTTTACGTAATTATGCAATAAACACTAATGAATATTACAATATAAAAGAGTATCCGTACACATAGGAGTGTAAGACAGAGAAATATATTTACAGGACTAAAGACTTTTATAAATAAGTGCGTTGTGCAACAGTAACATGGTCAGCTCAGGCTTCATAAAGAAATGCATCCTTGTAAAAAAAACATTTGCCTCCTGTCAATAACTTACTTTGAAAATAAAACAATGAAACTCCGTTTTCCTCCTCTCAGCAACAAAAGAAATAAAAATTCTCTCATCATTTACATGGAGCAGCACGCTTCCCCTGTAGTAGCAGAAAAGCACTCTCAGGTTAACTAGTCTGCCACTTTGCCATTCTCATTCATTTTGGGCTGCAAACTTTTCAAAACTACTGTGTTGTCTTTCCACCAGAGGACATTTCTCTTGGGCATAAATGCTAGAGGGCACTTGACTCGTGAAAAAGTTCACGACACACTCTTCTTCAGGTCCTTAGGGCCTAAATGTCCTCTTATTGTAACCCATGTAATAGATTATACTGTATACGATTGGTGGCACCTTTCAACGAACAAGCGAGATACCTTCAAGGACTTGTCACATTTTTACGGAAGTGAGCATTGATCACATAGTACTCTATCAGGAAAAGATGCACAACCTGAGATAACCTCCAAACAGGCGGCAGTTACTGCACAGCCCTCTAGGTTTAGATGAGCTAGCTTGGATAGACCTGAAATGAATGAACAAGTAATATGAAACAGGAAATAACTTTTGATGAACTGTCAAGTTACTAAACAATGGAAACCATGAATTAGGCCCCGTTTGGCAGAGCTGGTCATCTGTAGCTCTAGGAAATCCTGGATCTAGAGTTGCAGGCATGTTAAGTGCATTTACATGACTCATTTCATTTATATTATATATTAAATAAAAATATTTAAATCACTTTAATTTAGTCAACAAACTACAGATCCAGCATAGATCTCGGAGCTAGAGCTGTGCCAAACGGGGCCTTAGTCAGAAAAAAACTACACAAACACAAGAGCATGTATCTTAAGACAGTCAAACGCCCCAAAGTAATACAGAATCAACCTTCTACTGGGAAAAGAAGAAACTTATTTTTGGGGTTACCTCTTAGATAAGAAACACCAAGATCACTTATTTTGCAGCAAGACAGTTGCAACTCTCTCAAATTTGTAAAATCTAAAGAATGAAAAGGGCATTTGTTAGCCTTGGAGATCAGTATGTGTGACAACATACACTGGTCTACACTAGTTACTTAGTCAGCCAAGGAGATCTGTTACCTGATAAATACTTCATATCTGAATCTGTGATGCAGTTACAATATCTCATATCCAGTGTTTCCAGTTTTCTCAAGCCTGAAAAAGAAAATTATGTTATTGCACCGGACAGAAGCAGTAACTATTTAATTCACAATTGGGCTGAATGCGAATAAATAGGTCGTGTGCCAATTTTTCCTATAGCGACCACAAACAAAGATAAGCATCATCTATGTCGAGACAAAGCTCTGGATGATCCAGTTGTTTTGGTACCACACAGTAGCTGGTAAATAAAATGATTATGGTATGCCTCATAACCGATAAATCCTGGGGCAAAAGGACACCTTTTAAATGAACAAGGCCACCATGAATCTTTGGACATCGCTCAAGGTCTAAGTTTACCAAATTAACTAAGTTTGCAAAGGCTTTTGTTCCTTCAGCAGTAACAGCAGCACATTTCTTAAAGCTCAGCGATGTCAAGTTTGTGAGGCCTGCAGAATTAAGAAGTGTACCATAAATCATAAAAAATAGAATATTTAATGATGAAGAACATTCACACCACAACATTGTACAGATGAAAGCAAAAGCGGCTATTGGGCTACCAGCATATCACTTACCTGACAATGTTTTGAGTCCATGTTCTGAGATTTGATCACAGTAGTTGCATGCCAAACTTTGCATATTTGAGCAATCCTTAAGAAGATTCAATCCACTATCTGTCACATCAGAGCAAGAGATGTCGACAGATAGCAAGGATTGCCCTTGAGAAGACACTACTTCCATCCAAGCATCCTTCACTCCAAGGTACTCTCCCAGACAAATATCCTGATAGAGAATAGTACGCAAGGTCAATTGGTAGTCTTATAGGTTAACTTATCCCAGAACCAGAGAAGCCTCCATGTTTGGCCTTTTTTGGCCCAGCTAGCTCACCAACTGGACAACTGGTAGCTTAGCTCGCAACTTAGAGCAGGAATGACTTGGAATAAGGTAGCAGCTGGCTAAGTTAGCTCAACTGGTCTGTTAGCTGGTCTTCCTTACAGGACAAATTTTACCAACACATTTTTTAATGTCCTACGAGTAAGCTTACGAAAGTTATACAAGCCTGAAACAATGCATTATAAATGCCCGAGTAAGCCTTACAAAACAGATAAGAAATGTCCGATAAGATGCCTTTATTCATTCCCTGATAATACATATAAAGGCCTGATTGATGGGAACATCAGTTTTAAATCCTTAAGTAATTGTTCAGATTCCACAGGAAAGTGGCAGAATTGCATCCTAACGTTCACCATAATTTAACATAAAACATCCTCCGAGTTAGTTCAGTCAGAACTGCTTGCCAAACAAGAACAGAAACTTCACCTGCAAAGCACAATTACGAAAAGCTCCAAGTGACTCCTCAGTGAGGTAGCCCCACTCCACCAGTTCATCGAATATCTGCTGGCTAAGATCCCTAGGCAGCAGCGAGAAATCAGAATACCCACTTATATCCTGCAATCACCCTGTCAAGTCAGGGAAGAACAAGCTCTCCTTCAGCAAACAGAAACATACAAGGCCGCAAGACTACCTCGCTGACTCTGGCCACGCAAAGTTCCAGTAGTGACGGGCGCTGCCCCGGCCCGGGTCCCTGCGCCTTCCGGTGCACATTGGAGCCGCTCCGGGGCAGCGTGTGCAGCAGCCACTTGAAGCTGCCGCTCTTGGAGAACCTCGCACTGTACAGATCATTCTCATCGACCAGTTGGCCTCTCTTCCTCGAGCAAGCACTGCCCATGACGAAGGCGCACGTATACTAATCACAAACAATCGCTTCTGGGTGGACTCAAAAGTGCCAATCACAATGTTGGTTAGTTCTAGCTGATGACTGCATGATTCTTATCGTCCATTCCCGGCGCGACAACAACCTGGGATAGACTTCGCTTTCTTCGCCACCATTCTGCACCATCAAAGAATTATATAAGTTTGAGTTGCACTGCAGCAGGCAAATTATTAGATTGTATGCAAGACTCGGTCAAACAACACTAAACCCCAGGCACTCAATTTTGGGTGCAAGAGTGTCATAATCTTTCACGCAACAGAGCCTCCTACAATTACTTACATACTGCCAATCCTAATTGCAATCAAAAGAGAAAAGATTCCGCAAGTAATAATAGGCTATCCTACAACAAGAAAATCAACCATCCCCCACGGATCAAAGAATAGATCCTGCGTACGTACGATCAAAACACAAAACCCCCCAAAATAGCTAGCTGGATCAAAAGCTCTGCACAGTTCTGCAAATCATGGAGAAAGAACGAGCAGTTAAAAATGCCCAAAATTACAGCCAAGAACAACCGAACCGAGGAAGGAATCACAGAAGCTTAGAGAGTACGTTGGGCAAAAATCAACACCAACCCAAGAAAATCGCACCGAAGTTAGCTACATACAAGACGAGAAATTACCCGATCGGATATGGAATTTCTCACCGGAAACAAAAAACCACTGGAACCACGCACCAAACCCCGGTTCGGTCTCAGATTAGAGTTAAACAAAGCTAGCGCTTCAGGTATCACATCTAATAATGATCTAATCCGACGAAGTTTCGCGAGAGAGAGAGGGGCACACGAAGGCGGAGGGAAAGGTGGGTGGAGAAGAAAATATAATGGTTGAGCAGCGGGGGGAGCTCCACGTGTGACGGAAGGCTGAGCTGCCGCCGTTCTCTCGCACACTGACATGTGGGGTTCTTAACTTGTCGACCCGATTGTCAGTGAGAGGGACGGGGCCAATAGCGAAGGGGGCGGGGGCCACAGGGAAGTGGAAGGGATAAGGCAAAGGAGGGGGGAGTCCCGGGCGGGCGCAGCGCACGGCACCCCCGGGCCCCGCATTGTGCCGCCGGTTTTTTTTTTGATCCCTGTGCCGCCGGTTTTTGTGGCCCCGTGACCATTGGTCAGCTATGCGGCCGACACGTGGGCCCCGCGGTTTTGCTGGTTCAGTTGTTGGCTATATTAACCACGGGTTGGTAGGTACAAACGCAGCAAACTTCAAGAAGATATTTATTTTTTTACACAATTTTATTGTAGCAAATGAAAAAGTAAACGAGGTAAAATCAATACAATTTATAGATAAATCTTAGCGCGACAGATAAAAAAGTAAGCGAGGTAAAACCGATACGATCTATAGATAGACTTCTTTTCATATGCTCCTTTTATTTTGGTTGATATGAATTTTGGTAGTATCATCCTATAGAAAATAAGGAATATATATGTTTTGCTGAGTAGGTCCTTCTACTTGTAGTTTATTAACCATATTTTCACCCCTCTCTCAAAAAAAGAAAAGAAAAAAGAAACGCTAGTTCCTGATAGCATAACTATGGAGAAAAACTAACGAACGCTATACCGCTCATTGTTTTTCTAACATGACTGGTGGTCATCATTGGATTTAGCCCCATGCACAATCTTGACTATTAGGTGACATGGAGGTCATAACCTTACCCAAATGTGAACCACTCAAAATAAACTCTCCTCTCTCTCAAACAACGAGTATGGTGGCTGAGAGCGGATGGACATGGACTCGCTAGAGCATGACGGCCGGTTGCGAGCTTGCACGAGAACACTAGCAGGTGGCAAGGGTTGAGCGCTGAGGGCCGTGGACTCGCTCGAGCGGTGGGTGGTGAGCGGCAACGAGCTTGATCTGATGGCAACGACAAGTGTGGCAGACACTGAGTAGCCACGGGTGAGTGGGGCGTTGAGAGGCAGGCAACCAAAGGCGAGCGCTTCCTCCTCCTCTACCACGTTCGGCACTGCCTCTCCCTATCCTTTTGCTCCACCATTGGCACCATCTCCCTCTCTCTTCTCACGCCGATATCTGGAGATGGTGACGAGTGCGCTAAGCCGGCCAGATCAGACAACAACATGGCTCAAAACGCGCAGAGCTTAGGCCAGAGCTAGGGAAGAGAGAGAGAGAGATGGAGGCTCGACGCGGAGCTCGAGCACGGATTCGGCGATGGGCGACGTCGATTGACTCCATGGCGGCGATAGTCAGAGTTGGAGCTGAATAAGAGGGTGCGTCGACAACGAGTGGTGTTGAGTAGCCCTTGGTGACGTGGTAGTACCATCATAGTCAGGTGAGTTTACTGAAACTAGCCGAACCTTCTTAAAAACTTGTTTGAAACCTATTGTAACTTGTTAAAACTTTTTGAAATTTTTAGTTGATACTCATTGATTAAAACTTGGTGAAATTTGAATTTCAAAATCTAAAACCCATTGAGCTTTGGCTTAGAATCTTCTAGAAAATTCTAGAAATACGTAAAACTAAAACATGAAACTTTTTGAACGTTCTATTTGAAACTTGCTGAAACTGTATGAAACTTATTGATATATCGTTGCAATGGTATACCGCCGTGTGAAAGCATATAGGCCCCTAAAAATGATTTTGGTAATTAATGAATTTATGTGAATATGGGACTAACGTATTTAATGAGTATGCAAAGGATAAGTCCATATGTTGGTGACAAGATGCAAGTCAAAGGATAAATGTGAAGACCCAAAGATGGCTCAAGGCAAAGGTAAACTTAGAATAGGATCCCTTTTATTTTTACCGGTCTTAAGGAGAAAAGGTGTAAGACCGGATTATAGGATAAATAATCGTACCATAAAGAGGGATCATAGCAAGTAGCTTGATAGCAAAATTTATGTGCCATTTGGATCAAATTAGAAGCATTCATTCATCAAAAACCAGATTTTAAACCAAAACTGTGCTGTCTGGAAGAGCGGTAGTACTGCAGTTTACAACGTCGGAACTACCACCCTGCGGTAGTTCCGCTGGTAAAATCGGAACTACCGGCGACCGGAAGCTCCGGAACCCGAGCGGAGCCTTTTTTTTCTAGAGAGCACCCTCTGGGTGTACCCGAGTCTCAGCGGGATCGGAAGTACCAGCGATTTCAACGCCAGAACTACCGCAGGGTGTGGTAGTTCCGCTATCCATAGCGGTACTTCCGGAGCCCGAAAGCTCCGGAGGATGAGCGGAACATTTTTTCCAGAGAGCACCCTCCGGATGCAATATGAGATTTCACGGAGCGGAAGTACCGGCGATTTCAAAGCCGGAACTACCGCAGGGTGCGGTAGTTCCGCTATCCAGAGCGGTACTTCCGGAGCCCAGAAGCTCTAAAGGCAGAGCGGAGCCTTTTTCCAAAGAGCGCCAAATTTGAGACTTTTCGAAGTTCGGCTCAAGCGGTAGTACCGCACCGACTTTGCGGAACTACCGGAGAGCGGTAGTACCGCAAGTTTCAATGGCGGTAGTACCGCGCCGACATTCCAATGGTCACTGCAGAGCTCTGACATAGCCGTTCTGTCACGCCAGAAATAGGAGCGGTAGTACCAGCCCTATAACGGCGGTAGTAACGCTCACCCTGAATTTTTCTGGAATTTGTTCCAAACGACTAGTTTTGCTTAGTGGAGGGTATAAATACCTGTACCACTGCTCAAGGACAGCAAGAAGAGATCCATTGAGCATTCCTTGAGCATAGAGCATTCATTCCACCCCTTGTTCTCACTTGTGCATTTAATTTGTGGTGGTTGGGCAAATTTAGTGCATTGCATTCATTAGTTGATCCTTGGCACTAGTTTGCAAATCAAGTGAAGCATAGGTCTATTACTCTTGGTGTTTGCTGGCACCTGGACGATTGGGAGGTGATTGATCGGTGATCTTCTCAAAGGAGATTGTGAGAAGACCCGACGTTCGTGTGAAGGTTGGAGCTCACCTACCCGAAGCGGGGAAGAGCTACCTCTAGTGATCGATGTGCTTCGGCTTAATTCGTGGAGCCGGTCCAATTCGTTTGGGCTAACCTCAACGTGAATTAGGGGAAATCGGCAAGTTTCCGAACACCACGGTAAAAACATCGATTGTGTACATCTCTCACTTGCTTCCTTCTAGCTCTTGTTTATTTACTTTATTATGATAATTTGATTGATTTAGAGCTAGCATTGTTATTTGCTTGACTAGAATTGTGTAGGATTAATTACTTTACATCCTTGCTATTAAAATTATAAAGAATTAATTAAGTAGACAAGGAAAATTTAAAAACCTCCTATTCACCCCCCTCTAGTTGGTATCCTTGATCCTACACCGTGACCTCCGCCTCATGTTGTGCCGCATCTTCCTCCGCCTTAGCGTACTCTTCCATCTTATTGAAGAGTTTGGCCACCGACTTGATGGGTTTTCACACATTGTATTTGGCAAGGGGCCCTTCTGGAGACCTTGGATGGTAGCATTGATGATAGTCATGTCATTGATGTCCTTCACCTGGCAGCGGACCTTCACGAAGAGCTAGAAGTAGTCCTTTAGCTTCTCTAGCTCCTGCCTTACCGCGAAGAGCTGGTCGGTGTCAACCTGCTCCACATAGTTGCCTTGAAAGTTGTTGTGCATAAGATTTTAGATTTGTTCCCTTGCATATATAGATCCAGGGCGATGGTAAAAAAACCCAGAAAGCACCACTCCCTGCAGGGCGAGGGGCAACCCCTTTGCCTTCGTCGAGTCATCGCCTCCTGCCCCGCCTCAATTGCCGTCTCATAGAAGCGCAGAAACTCATGGGGGTCAATGTCGCCCTTGTATAGGTCCACCATAGGTATTTTGAAGTCCTCAGGCTAGGCACTCTGCTGTAGGCCATAGGAGAGGGGGGACTCCTGGTCCACCTGTCGAGGGGTGTTGTAGGCTCCCGCGTGGGCTTGGTGACCCTCTGCACCTTCCGTGGTTGCCTCCGCTGCTATTGTCGTGGGCATCGGCTGGCTTCGCCTTTCCTGTAACTCACGCATGGCTCTCTGCAAGTCCGACAATTCTTATCGCAACATTCCACAGATCGCCTCAAGGGCGCTTCCACCCGTATTCATTGTAGAAGGGAGGACGCCTCCGCCCCTTACATGGTGATGGAGACGGTGCTGATGCCAATATTAATCCTAAGGTTCCAATTGTCTACCACCATCGAGCTTCCTGCCTCGTCGTCGGTGCAGTCATCGAAGGACCTCCTTCATTTCCTGTCGTCGCTCCCGATGTTGTTGTGTTGGTGCGTCGCTGCCACAAGGGCAAGGTCCCTCATAGACTACCTCTGTTGCTCTCGCCGCGGCAACCTCGACGGCGGTTTTGTATATTTCTTTTTATTCTCCCTTGGATTGTTCTTTTCATTCGCCCTTTTGATCGCAAAAAGAAAAAAAAGAAGTGGTTAGGGGTTTGGGTCGGTTTTGGAGGGTTTTTCTCGCCGAGCAATACACGGGAAGGCAATGCTAGACAAGAATACAAGGCAATTTATTTAATCATATTCTAATGTAATTTTCAGCCATGCAAATATGTTTTCGTACTTGTATGAGGTTCTTGTAATTAATCATATATTATGATAAGGTTTCATTTTGCTAGGAAATATCAGAGGTGATTTCTTGTGATCAATTCTTATTATTCATTGAGTTGTAATTATCTTAATAAATCTCAATTTACTGCTTGTTTAGGCTAATTACACTGTTTTGAAGTATTTAAGATTTAGGGTTCTTTCAACTGCCAGCAAGAAAATGAATTTTGCCAACTTTACAAAACCAAAATCCAACTAAACAATTATGCCAATTGATAATCACCATTTAACTAGGGACCTTCTCACATGGTCCTTTGGTGTGTTTAAGAGATCAATGAGATGTACACCGAACTGCAATTGAAGATTTCCGTGTGTAGCCATTAGCCAATCCAATGTTTTCAGTAATTTGTGTCCTCATGAAAGTGCATTAATGCAGATTGCAGAGCAGCTTCTACGTGCAGTTTTTGAATCTTTGGAACTGTAAGACTTGTAGAGTTGGATAAGACTTATCTTAGGTGAGTTGGCCTCTTCAGGTGATCATTGAAGATCTGCAAGTTTTATTTCTCATTTGTCCCTTATTGCAGCAAATCTGAATCGGTTCAGACGACTGTTCATGGACTGTATGATAGGGAACTGACCTGGGATAGGTGGTCCAGCCTTCATATTATCCGCCACAAAGAACATAGTCGAAGTTTCCAACACATCACAATCGACGTAACAGGCCAAATTTGGATGCAGCAAAAGCATAACTCTAAAACCAAATGTTTAAGCTTATACAAGTGTAGCCCGTTCATTGCCGTCAAATCTAGTTACAACATGCCAATGCGACAAAGCATCCCACACGGCAAGACTAAACTATCCCATCAAGAGAAACATAGTGACATTTTTTTTAAAACGAAGGGCAGGAGCTCTGCCAATGCATTAAGAAGAAAGAAGTCAGTTACAAGGCCGACACCTGACAAACAATTAGCCATGAACAACACAACATAGGAAAAGAAGGAAAAAAAACCAGCAACATCACACTGTAGGAAAAACAACAAAGGACCCTTTATAATTGGTACTGCAAAGCCCTATGTCTGAGCTCAATGTCTCCCTTTATATGCTCGAACACCTGCTGGACATTGAGCAAGTGACATAACAACAAGTGATACTGGCATGTCTGATGGAAAACGCTTGAAGCGAAGCGCCTTAGGCATCAATAGGCGCCCATCTGCCTGCAGCAAAAGGCCTCTCAAGCAGCCAATAGCTGAAACCATCTACCCATCTGCCGAACTTCTTCCCTTGGCCAGTGCGAGCTAGGCCAAAGACGGCAGCCCAGAAACCAACGGTGAAACCAGCTGCGAGTAAACCAAAGAGGACGACCTCATCAACGTTGTCAGTAGCACTTGGGCTATCACCATCACTCGCTTGCGGTATGACGCTGCACGTTCTGTTCGGTACTGATCCACGCAGATCGACGTTGCCTTCAAAACTCGCATGATCGAACGAGCCCATGTGCCCTCCAATGTCATCCATGCAACCCGACAGGTTGTTGCACGCGACCGAGAACGCTCCCATGCTCGAAAACCCGACGAACTGCGAAGGGATCACTCCATTGAGCCGATAGTGAGACAGGGCAAGGCTCTCAATCTGGTGCAAGTTGTCCAGTGTCGCAGGTATCACACCGGCGAGACTGTTGTAGGACAGGTTCAGTGATATAAGATCAGTGAGGTTCCCAAGGGCGCTGGGGATCCCGCCCGTGAGCTTGTTCGCCAACAGGTCGATGGCACTGACATGAATCAAGCTGCCCTGTTCGTACCACTGGTGGCTACCCTTGTTAACAAACAACTCCTTCTGCAGTTCCTCGGGCGGGTGCAATGACACCTTGATCAGCAAGCCAAACAGCCTCGCGATAGTCCAGTCAAAGCGCTGGCTGGGTGTGAGTTCCGGCGGACCGTTGTTTGAGGGGCTCCACTCTTTGGAACGGAACGCAACTCCGCCGAGACATGCCGGTATGGAGCCGAAAATGTTGTTGTTTGGCAAGTCCAGGACATGCAGATTGTGTAGAGAGCAAAGCCGTGCTTGAACCGACCCTCCTAAAGAGTTCTCTCGCAGGATAAGAATGGTCATGTTGGGATTCTGGTGTATTTGAAAGACCGAATATTACAGTAGAGAGGATGAATAGTGTCTTAATAATTTTCTCTAAATATTTACCAATTTCTTACTCTGGTAACTGCAGAGCTATAAAACCCAGATTTAAAAGCCAAACATCAAGCTAGAGAACAAGCACCCGAATGTTCTAAAATTTTCAGCACAAGCGGTACTGCCGCTGTGGTACTACCACTACGGTACCTGCAGTACTACCGATCCCCGATGAACAGGGAAAAACAGCCTGAGTTCAAAAATGAAAATCAAAGGAACTTTTGATCTGTAAATCCAGATGACACGAAAATTGGCAGGGATCTACTCTAAGGTATTATGATCCTATTCCAACAGACGATCATAAAACATATGTCAAAAAATGACACCTTTTTCAGTTTGAAGGAAAGGTGCATCGAAACTGAGCAAAATCGAAGATTGGTGAATACAACTTGCTCGTGGGTGGATGATGATCAAGATAGGTCTAAATGTATTTTCACATGTCACAACAAATTAGATCACCAAAGAAGTCAAGCTAAAAACCCTTAGATCGTGAGATGGAACAAGAAGGCCAAAGTCAAACAAAATCCCGGTTTTCTCATGAACTTGCTATCAACATGCCTAGAAGGGTGGAGATATATTCGCAGATATTATTTCCATCTTTTACACGTTCTTAGCACAACAAGATTAAAAGAAGGAATAAGGAGAGATAAAAAAACAACCAAAACAAGATCACATCAATCAAAACACGAGAGACTCAAAGAAGATGTACAACGATTGATGTATTGCTTACTTGAGAAGGTAGGTTTTACAGTCACTCTACCTTAGAGGACAAAGAACATATAAGACACTCACTCTCAAACCCTAACCCTAGACATAAGAGCACAAGAGAAATAGGTTAGATGGTTCGCACATGTCTCCGTCCAACCCCCTTTTATAGGTGGGCAACCAGCCACCTATACCTCTTAGTGAATCTTATCCATTATCACAATGGGGAAGCTCGTTAACCACACACACACGGGTTTTAACTTGCACATGTCACTTATGCATGTTTTTCAAAGCACATAAACCCGCACCCGCTAAATCCTAAGCCTTGATCCATTTCGATCAAATCAGCTCCACCTTGACCTAAACCGCTTTCCAACGCGCTGTCTACATGCCACGATTTTGATCTAAAATGATTTTCGGTATTTTGGTTAAACTATAAAAATAACCTTCATTGACCCGGTCTTCATCTCCCATTGCAAGCAATCGTCATGCTTGCCATGTATAAGTGCACCACTAACTTATCATGTGTTGCCAAGTCTCTCCCATTCCCATCCCACGGAACCACGGCTCACTTGACCCGTCAAAACTACATTGTGCAATCTCGTCGTTTGAACTCGCCTTCAAAATTTCCCACTTTTCTCGTACCATGCTTAAGCTCACTATCTCACATGGAAACATTGATTGTTCTAGGCCTCAACTCCTCCATATGCCTAGCCCCGATCTTTGCCATTGATCACGGTTGACTCCAAACGACCTTGCACATACAAAGATAAAGAAATCATTTCTGAGCACAAGTTATTCACAAATTGACCCACATTAACGAAATCATACATCATGCAACCTTAATACAAAGATCTAGATCAACCCAACTCAATGCATGACTCAATTTCCCTTATCTTATTTTTCTGTGAAGATCGGTAGTACCGCACTAAACATGTCGATGCTACCGCTCTCAAAGCGGTACTACCACACTCGAACTGGACTCTCTGGAAAAAACGTATCGCAACTCAGACCGGAGCTACCGTTCATACGGTATGACTGCGCTTATATCGTCGGTACTACCATTCTACGGTACTACCGTATAAATACCTACAGTACTTTCAATTTTCCTAAAAGTTCCTGAAAACAGCCTAAATAAAATGCAATCTTTGTAAAATCACTTTAATCACTCTACAAAACTTGTAATGGTTCATCACAATAATATTCTAAATTTTCTTACATGGTCCTTCAGTATTCGATACGGGGTCAGATCAAAAAGCTGATTGACGGAAGGTCCATGGCCAAAAGATGTTGATGAGGGCGCTTGGAATACTCCCTTTCAGTCTATTTCTCGCCATGTTAATGTACATCAGGTTGGGTAGGGCGCATTTGGGTAGGAATCCTGAGATGCTGTTGTCAGACAAGTCCAGTATATGGAGCACTGTCAGATTGCACAAGGACTTGGGGATATGCCCTTTGATACGGTTCGTTCTGAGGTTAAGGTAAGTCAGAGAGGGCACTGCCCCAAGAGACTGGGGATGACACCTTCTAGCTGGTTCTTGTGCACATCCAGTACTGTCATATTGGGTGACAAGATGCTGGGTAGCTCCCCTGTTAGGCTGTTCCTGCTCAAGTAGATGCACGTCGGGCGGCTGAAATTCAGACTAGGTATTCTCCCCTCCATCCTGTTCTTGGTGAGCTTCAGCACTGTCAATTTCGGGCACTGGACCATTAGGAGTGGTGGCCCGACACCTAACATGTGGTTGCGGGATAAATCCAGCATTGCCAATAAGCTTAGGGTGGTTAGTGACCAAGAGAGGGGCCCAATGAAATTGTTTGTCGAGAGAACGAGAGCAACCATATTGGGAAATATCATGCCAATGTCAGGAGGAACAGAGCCTATGAGGAAATTATGTGAGATGTCAAGTGCCTGAATGCTCTCTATTTTTCGATTTGGAATGCTTAGCTTTCCGGTGAAGTTATGGGTGAAACTAAAATATTTCAAATTATAGTTGTTGCTGAGAATGCATTTGGGAATATTTCCTCTCAAGTTGTAAGAGAGATCAAGAACCTCAAGGTTGTGCTGTGAACAAACGAAGTTTGACAAGTGAGACAATTCCATGGTTAGGTTGCAGTTCGCTAGCCATAAAATGCGGAGGTTGAATGGTGGAAGGAAATCTTTGTCAAGATGAACATTAATTCTGTTAGACCATATGGATAGGAAGTGAATTTAGTGATGATAAATAATTGATATTCGAATTGCATTAAAACTTGTGTTTGTGAAAGTTTCAGTCGATGTGGCTTTGAGAGGACTCGAGACTGCTTTTCAGGAGAAAGCTTTAATAGTTTTTGTGCTAGGATTTGAGGGGTGCCGTGAGGGCATTTTGTAGCCATAGAACCTGATTCAGGAATAAATGATCAGATATGTTCCAAGAAGAATTAGTCAACACTAGCGGTGTATTTTTCTGGGCATCGTTTTCCTGTGTCCTTGGCGGCATGCCAACACATAACGATCTTGCGTGCTATGAGCACAGTGTCTTCAGTCGTCGGTTTAATCCAACGCAAGCCGTCCTCGGTAATTCGAAAAGAAACCAGTATAATCATTCACCCCCTCTCTGATCGCGGTATTCAATCCTACAAGTGGTATTATAGTAGGTTGCTATGGCGTCAGAGAGGTATGTGAATCGTCTCCCATGCTAGATGGTACTGATTTTGCTTTTTGGAAGTGTCGTATGCAAGTTTACATTGAGACTCAAGGTAGTAATGTTTGGAATATAGTTTCTAGATCTTATGATGTTCCTGCTACTGTTACTGATCTAAATAAAATAGATGTTGATTTAAATGTTTAAGCTTGTAACTTACTGTTTCAAGGGATTTCTCACAAAGAATTTTATCATGTAGCTCATATTAATTCTGTCGACTTAATATGAAAAACTCTTTGTGATTATCATGAAGGAACCATTAAAATTAAGAAAATGAGTAAAATCTTTATGAAAAAAAGAATATCCTAATTTTGCTATAAAGCCTAGTAAATCTATTGATGAACGTTTTGCTCGGTTTGAGAAAATATTGAGTAATTTGTATGGTGTTAATGTTATTCTGGCTGATGAAAATAACGTAACTAAAATTTTGAGATCTTTAGGTTCTGAGTGGTTGATTGTTGTTACAACTATTAATCAAATTGTCGATCTAGATACTTTAATCATAGATGATCTTTATCTATATTGAAAACCTATGAGATGGAAACTTTGACATTTAAGATTGAGAAATCTTCATCTTTAGCATTTGTAACTAACCCTGCGTAGGCTGTTTCATCGAGTTTTTTGTCTTGTGTTTCTTTGTCTGCTTTGTCTTCTTTTTCAGATAAACAATTCGAGCAGCTTCCTAAAAAGAACTTGTGTTGATCTCCTCATGTGTATTCAAGGTACTCAATAACGTGAGAATGAGGAAGCGAGGATGCGCTTTAGGCTCGATCAAATACTATGAGTGTAGCAAGCCAAGCCACATTAAGATGGATTGCCCCAAGCTCAAGGGGAAGGTGATCAAGGAAGACAAGAACTATCGTCACCGGCCATTCCAGAACAACACCAAGTGTGGCAATTTCTGTCATAAATTTGCTGAAAAAATCCTATCAGCTATAAAGCATCTTAATTTGAGTGATGGAGACTTTGAGAATTGCGATAACGACATCGACGACGATGATGATTCCAAATGTAAAAAGAAGAACAATGACTTCACGAGCATGTGCTTCATGGCAAGGTGTGACGATGATGACAGTGATCCTGATGAGCTAAGACCATCATATGATGAGCTTGAAGATAATTTGATTAAACTTGCTATTGATTTGAAAAAGACAAAAAAGAAATTGAAAGAAAATAATTGTCTTGTTGAAAGCGTAACTTCTAAAATTAATAGATTTAGAGTTTCTATTCCTGATGATGAATCTTGTGAGTTTTGTCAAGATTTATATTCTGAGTTGAAAACCGATTGATCAATTAATGCATCAAATCTGGTTCAACTTAGTGATATAACTAATAAATTTGATGAATTGAGATTGACACATAACTCTTATAATGAAAAATTAAAACTAGCTAATGATGAAATTGAAAAACTCAAGTTTTCTAAAACTTGTTCTAATTATGATTTGCTATAATCTATGCTTAATTTATCTCAGGAGTTTATTCAACAAATGATTTATCATAAAACACTTTCTTACCTCTAACTGTCATAAACTCAACATTGAAATAGAAGCATTGACTAGATAACTTAATAATTTTACTAAAAAAGATATATTGTCCTGCATTGGCTAAAGAGAATGAGTATCTTAAGGACATTTTAGAAATATTTTCTTTTAGCAAAAAAAATCTAAATATGATTCGAGACAAGTCAAAAACAAGTGTGAAAAATTATAATCTAGGATTTAATTTTGTTGAGCATGCTAAGAATAATCCTCGTAAGATTGTTAAGCTTCTTGAACCTAAAAAATTGAAGTAAAATCTGAACCAAAATAAATTATATTTAAATCTACTAGTATAACAAAGGATCTCTGTACCAAAGTGGGTGTTGTAAAGTCAACAAAGATGACTTTTCATCAAGTCAAGTATCATTCACCTATTGTGGTAGGGATAGTCATTTGGTTTAATTTTGCTTCCAAAAAGCGAAGAAAGAAAAGAGAGATATGTTAAGAAAGATTTCTCATTTTGGATTGGAATATGTGCAAACCCCTTATCGTCGCTTTGGTCCTGTTAATCAATGTTGTGCAGGTTCGGGAGTTTTTAGGACAGGAGCAGTCAGATCGACATTTTCAATGTGGTCAGACTGGCCTCGGGTGGTCAAACCACCATTGTTCATGCGGTCAGACCAGTCAGCGGTTAGACCGGCCTTGCTGAAGCGGTCAAACTGCCCGACGGTCAGACTGGCACTTCAACGACGGTCTGACCAAAATCTAACAGAGGCTAATTCTTCACTTAAATCTTTGCCTGCTGTTTCTCCAGTTCGTTGAGTATCCTCGTACTGGTTGCCTAAATATTTATTTTCCAACCCCAGTACTAAGATATCGATGATTGTTCGTGCTTTGTAGGTTTGTCACAAGTGGAAGAAAAACATATGGTTTATTGACTCAAGTTGCTCTCGCTATATGACCGGAGACTCACGATGGTTCTTCTCCCTTACTCGTGCCCCTGGTGATAAGATGATTACTTTTGAGAACAACTCTCAATGATAAGTTTTTGCAAGAGGTGTTGTGCATGTCAACGACAAATTCATGTTAAAAGATATCGCTTTTGTCAGTAAGTTAAACTACAATTTACTTTCAGTTTTATAGTTGATAGATAATAATTTTGAGGTGAGCTTTAAAAAGCAATCATGCTGCATTTTAGATTCATCTGGCCATCTAGGATGCAAAATTATTCAAATTGGTCGTTTGTTTAAGGTGATTTTTCATATTCATCATTTTCTGATCTTAGATGTCTTATTTCATCAGATTCTAAGGATTTATTTCACTAGCACCGTAGGTTAGGACATATTGGTTTTAATCATCTTGCTCGTATCAGTAATATGAATCTTGTTGGAGAAATCTCTAATCTTAAAATTGAAATGTCAATAGATTTAGTTTGTTCACCATGTCGACATGGTAAAATAGTCCCATCTTTACATCCTCCACTCATACTTGTTATAACTAATGCTTCAGGTCAATTGTTGTACATGGACACTATATATCCTTCTAGGTTCAGTCTACTGGATGGACTTGGTTGGAAGAGGGTACGCTAAATGAGAAATCTTGACAGCTACTCTTCGTTACTTGCTTGGGCATCGGCACTCGACAACGAGATAAAAGTTTGCCAGGTTGCAAGAATGCAATGATTTTTTTCCACTACGAGATGTCACTTTGGGATAAAAGTTTGTCCCTAGATCATCGTCTATCAGCCAAAAAAATGGACCTTTTATGCTCCCTGAGAGGTGTGAAACAAGGACAAACCCGCAGTGATGTGACCACGTCACAAACACATACGACAATAGCGTACAATACCAAGATTGAACTAAATGTGAATTCGTTTCTTCAGCCTTAACATATTTTAAATGAGAATATGATGCTACCTAATGATGAAAATATATATTTTTACAGCACCACGTCACTTTTACACCAATTTAAGCAAGAGTTCAAGATGGACACGTTTTGGAATCCAATTCGGTCTCCAGATCAATTCGGATTCAGCCTGACAGGCCCAACTTCAAATGTGCATAACTTTCACATATGAAGTCCGTTTGAGGTCCACGAGTACTTGTTGGAGAGCTTTTCTCATCATATTTCCAATGGATCTAGTATCACCTCTAAATTCCTTCTGTACACACCGCAATCATCAAAAGAGTCCGTGTTGGGCACGTACTGGAATCGGATTTGGACTGCTGCAATGGTGTAAGTTTAAACGGGCATAACTTCCTCATACGGACTCCGTTTGGGACGTTCTTGTACTTCATGGAAAGCTTATCAAGTATACTTTTCAACGGATCCAACCTCATCATCAAATTCCATCCGAGCCGGCCGGAATCATCAAAACAATCCACGTTGATTTCTGAATCCGAGTCAAAAAGGGTGCTGCGCCACCTCCACTTGGGCTCATGGGCCTTGTAACCCTAGGGTGTGCACTTGGACGTCCCAAGGGGTTATATAAGCCTTTTATTCATAGCTTTTAGGGTTAGGTTTTGTTTAGATCAGTTTAGCCCCATGTGCAAACTCCACGTTGTCTCTTGTGTCGGCTAGACCAACAGATTCGTGTTACAGAACTTCAACTATTCTTGTGCGACTTTTATATCTAGCAAGTTTCAGGTTGCTCACTATCCTTGTTCTTGCGTGTTCTTCGGTTGCATGCAGGAATAGACCTTCGTGGTCAGGTCAACCGCGTTCTTGGTACGGTTGATAACGACTTGGAGTGTTGTTCAGCGATTGCTAAGGCGCAAGTGACGTCGTGCGGTTGTAATCGGGTCGCAAGAGTCACATCCGCCAAAATCGAAGTTATCAATCCTATCGGAAGATCGGGACCCCATCGCCTCATCACACAGACTCATTGCAAGACCAAGTTGACTCCAAGCGAAGAATGTTTTGTTGCCAATGTGCGGTTGGTTTACACCAAGCCAACACAGGATGCAGCCCGCTCAGTAACTCACTAAAGACATTTGTATTGGTTTTTACTGATATTTTTTAGCTGAAAATAAACAGTGGTAATTAAAAGAAATGATTTTTAGAAAGAGAATGATAGTAATACAAAAAGTGAGGCGGAGATATGTACGCGTGACGAGAGCGAAAGAAGTGAGGTGGGTGCACCTGTGACCCCCTATCTTATTCCCGAAGTGAGGTGGTAGCGAGAAAAATGAAAAGGATGTTTTAAAAAGCTGAATGTTTGTATTAGTTTTAGATTTTCTAAGTAAAAATTAGAAACGGAAATCGTTACAAATATATCCTGATTCCAAGCAGCAGCTGCGTTTTAGCAGCCCCAATTCAGCCTTCGGGCGCCAGCTCCGAGCTCTGATCCGAGGAGCGGCTTGATACAACCATGCTCCCAGCGCCTGCCCAGAAGATGCCGTCAAAAATGGGTGAGGTTATTTGGTGGAAATGGAGGCGGCCAGTGCTAAGAATTGGTTACCTGCTGTAAGGTTGCGCCTTTGATGGGGTAGGAGGTGTGGCGGAGGAAGCAAGCCGGGCGCGTGCGTGTGGGGCTGCGGCGTGGGCGGGCGCTTGGCCTTGGCCAATGCCACCGGCGGCCACCTCGGCGCGGCGGCTGTGGACGAGGATGAAGGAACCGTCGCCTGATGGGGCAAGGGGCGGCAGCGACGATGACATGTTTCCTCCGAAGCGAAGAGAGAACGACCTCCCTGACTAGAAAGAATGCAGAACAATCAAACAAACTTCCTGCCAAATTCGTCGTTGGATGATGTCAGAATCAAGAAGCTTCTTTCTTTCCTTCTAAATCTTCTTTGAAAATTTTAGTTTGATCATGCCAAACAGGATACAACATGACAGCACATGGGCGACGGGAGGCCATCCCGATGATGATCATGATCACTACATGAATTGATGGATACAATTTAGAAAGGGACGTTGAACACATTGAGAAAACTGCACTTTTCTGTAGTACTACTCTGCCTGAACTTCACAGAATACGTACAAGCTAATCCATAGAACTGCAACATCGAACGTTCACTTCTTTAAAGAATGGTTAAATGACAAGGCAACATCTGAGTACACATGTTCTCGTAAGAACCCTCTAGAGTACAGGAAACCCGACAAAAAAGTTAGATCACACATCACTGAAGTTTTGATTTCTCCCGAGGTATCAACCAACCAATAAGCCGCAGGAGTGATTAACCGTCCCTGTTAACAGCAGTTCATGCTGTATAGAACTGGAGCTTGCCTCTAATCAGGTTCTTTATCCTAAACTACCACATAAACCTTTGTGTTCCGGGCTCATGTTCCCAATGGAATGGTCTGAATAGAAACATCGCCAGAGTGAACAAGTCAACAGCAGCATAGAGAAACCCCAAAGCGAGCAATTTGCCATTGCCAATTACTGGAGAATTAAGAACAAGCAAGACCAATGGAATTGTGTAGTATCTGAATTCGACCAACGGGGCAGGGACAAGAACCAGGGCAACTGAGAACACAAAGGACAGCACCCAAACCCTTGTCTGCGATTTCCCTGTAAGATGAGAAAATCAGAAATATCAGTGTATTATACTCTTCAAAACAGTCAACCTTTTCTAATTTTAACAAGGTTTACCTAAGATGTTGATAATTGAAAACCATGAGCACACATAAAGTGGAATCAAAATGTATTTCATCATCCAATGAGCTTGGATGACCTTCCTCCAGATATAGAAGGTGTAGTGTCTATTGTCAGCAAGGAGATATGGATGAGGAATACTGCACCAAAAGATGGGGGTCATTAGGGTACGGCAAACACACAAAAGACAAAGAATATCATTGTTTAAGTAGAAGAAAAAAGTTGAACAACCAAAGATCTTCTGATATATGTAGTTGCTTTGAACTTAGCAAAATAGTGAGTCGGCATTAAAACAAGGCCCTTAAGTTTCGGCATAAAGTGATTTTAGCAGTTTTTATACTTGGAGCAAGCTAAACACGAAAGAGGTTCCCAGGTAACAAACCTGAAGAAATGTACAGCAATGAAGCTTAAACCAAGAGCCATCAACATTGCCAGAGAACTATAGGTTTTGTTCTTTATAATCCAGCGGCATAGGTCTGATATTTGGCCGGGAGTAAAATGCCATGGTAGGAGGGCAGCAGCTGACACTAGACCAAAGTACAAAAACTGTGCAAAGTGTGGTGAAACAACATGAGCTTCCTTAGCACCTGCATCACTCAAAGCAAGGGCGTGCGTTTAGCTATTTGTGGCTTAGTTAACAAACTGCTAAGCCCTATGAAGTACTTAAAAGAAGTTATACATAAGAATTTACCTAGTACTATGCCACCATTCCAGATTATGAATGCTACAAATACTACCAGAACCATTGCAAATGGTGTAAAAGTGATTAAAAGTTTACACTTTGAATTCCATAACTTGACGCTGATGTCCCATAGTTCTTCCGTAAAACCTGCACATTACTCACAAACATCAGATATGGTGTCAAATGGTTTGCACGTAAAATTTGAGATGACATGAATGCACTAGAATTTCCACCTTTTGCACAAACGACCATTTATTGCATTCAGAATTAAGGCCATAGAAATTAATAAAAGATTGCATTTACTAATTTAGTGTTCTAGTAATATAAATAAAAAACAATCAAGTGTTTCATAAAAATATTTCTATTCAATCTCAACAATCTTGGATGGATGTTTAGCACACCACCTAGTGAATCCCAAAAAAAAGGAGGCGAGAAGCTTGCAGTAAAAGTTGTAAATGTAAGTTTCTTAATTTAAACAGCTGGAGTACTCACTGTTGTGCAATTTAGTAGATTCAGAAGCAACTCCCCTCTTACTTATGGGACTGTTTATTCGCCGTCTTCTCAAACCCGGAGCACTGGTTTTGTTATCACTGTCAGACACTTCATTATTTGACTTATCTATTAGTTCACTGTTCTCGTGAGGAACATAATCCTTTAGATAAAGATCCTGTACATATGTGATGGCTCCATTGGCAGCAAAAAATATCATCCATATTACATTAGTTTGCCGGAAAAGTATTGAGAAAGCACCAAACTGCAGGCAAAAGGAATGCTCTTAAATTCATGGTGACCAACAGATTTATGAGGAACATCCATACCACATCTAATTTCATGTTCCTCCTCTGCAGGAGCTAGAGTACATGCTAGCTTAAGTATGGTAGGATGTATACAATAAGTAGCTCTAAACATAGCGGTTTGGTTCTCCATAATAATGCGGAGTCTCAAACAATATTTAATGAATGAACAACCATGACTATCAAGTATGCTCTGGATAACTGTTATGAATGTATGACTGCCTACAATTCGAACAGGCTGAAAAGAAGCATATGTTGTGAACCGCAAAATGAC
Source organism: Dendrocalamus latiflorus (assembly GCA_017311315.1). Classification (NCBI taxonomy): domain Eukaryota; kingdom Viridiplantae; phylum Streptophyta; class Magnoliopsida; order Poales; family Poaceae; genus Dendrocalamus; species Dendrocalamus latiflorus. The sequence continues at coordinate 11,181,280 of CM029638.1, read as the reverse complement.
ACCTTATCTCACTGAAATCTATAAAGCACTTAGTTCAAATACTCACCATTGCACTGACCCAAAACCGTTTCTTCAAGCAGGACAGGTACATTGCAAGTACTGTGGCTAATGATGCGACATCAGTATAATAAAGAAAGGTAAAGAACCAGTGAATAGGATACAATGCTACAAGAATAGCATACGCAGCTGCCTTCCTCTTGCTAATTTCTGGCTTGATACACAAAAGCAGGTCATGTACAAGAACACCGCAGAGCATTGCCATTATAACATTAGTTGACCGGAGAACTGCGGTGGTGCAAAGGGCATCAAATGCCTCTGCTACCCTAGTAGCCCATGCACCAGGAAACAAAGAAGCAACATATGCTAGTGAAACATAGTACCTGCAGAATTGAAGAGAATAGTCCATCACAAGGTGAATTTGAGGTTGAAGCAATGAGGAATTGTCGAAACTCAACAGTCCAGGAGGCGTGGTGATCATGGGGTTCCACGTTAAGAAATCTCCTCGGCAATAGCGCTGCGCCTGGGGAACATGGAAGATCTCATCCTAAACACAAAGAAATGGGTTAAAGCGGTACTGAATGATGTTGTCATGCTTTGTGTGGAAGCATTTGGTGCTGTCAACATTTTCAGAATGAGAATATGGCGAGATTAGACAAAAGGTACAAATCTGAGTAATTCCGAACCAATTTAGAGATCTTGCAAAAGCTCTAGCTACACCTCGCCTGCTTGCCAAAATTTAAAAATTTCTGGAGAGCTCCAATTTGTATATAGCTATAGCTCATGAATAGACAAGGATATCGGGTGAAGAGAGATCTCACCATGTAAGGGTAAGGCACGATGGAGTCGACCAAAGCTGCGATCGGGACCGCCCACGCGGCAACCGCCGCCGCGACGGCCAGCCTCCCCATCCCCCAAGACGGGCTCCCCGCAGCGCTGGGATTCTTCGGAAACCGCACTTCAGAGGCAGGCCCCCCGCTTCAGATCCAGTTCGGCGCCCGGGGACACAGAGCTTATCGCACGACGCACGAATCCTCGGTCCTCACGATGTCAGAGGAGGCGTCGCAGACGGCCGCGGCGCTGGGATTTCGGAGCAGTTTCGCGGGCGATGCGAAGCGGTGGGCGCAGCGGTGCCGTGGTCTCGCCGGAGGTTGGTCGTTCCGGCCGATCTCGGGCTAGACTAGCGATTTCGTGAGAAAATTGATCATTTGCCACTTTAAAGAGTGGGCTTCGTAAAATTATCACTTTCAAAATTGACTTCGCAGGAATACCATGCAGTACACCATTTAACTTATTTAATATTTTTTTTCTAATTTCAGGGTCTGAAAAAGAGCTTTCTACCCTTGCTAACTCGCATGTTATTAGTCAAGATATAGTAATTTAAAAAAGAGAAGATGACCCTTGTGTCCGTCAGCCCACGTAGTGAAAAAAATAAAGAAGAAAAACATGTGCACAAAAGAAACACGAGATAAAAACATGTAATGACAGTCAGCCCTACACCGTGCAAAACAAAATAAAAGAAAGAAAAAATATGCACGCAAGCAAAAAAAGGAGGGAAGACTGCAAATAAAAAAAACAAAGAGAGAAGGGAAGACGTGCGCACCTAAGAAAGGAAAGAGAAAGCACGCAAGGCAAAGAGAGAGAGTGCAAAACTTATAATGGTAGAAATGTCTTTTTCAGCCGTTGAAATTAGAAAAAAATATTAAATGAGTTAAATGGCTCAAATGGCATGGTAATCAAGAGGTAAATATACTGCATAGTATTTTTATGAAGTCAATTTTAAAAGTCATAATTTTGCGAAGCCCACTATTCAAAGTGTCAAATGATCAATTTTCTCGCGATTTCGTCCGCACACCTCGTCCCAGCCCAATTATTTGTAGTACAGCCCAGCCCAATTGTTCGCAGCCCAGCCCGGCACCGGCCGGATTCGTGGCGAACGTGAAAGGGCACGGAGTCTGACTCGTTGCACTTGGATCTCTCCCCCCTGATCTGCCCCCCCCCCCCCCCCCCCGAGTCCTGATCCGCGAGCACGAAGACGCCGGCGTGCAGCTCCGGCGACCCCTCCGCGCCGAGACTCCTGCGGTCTTCCGTCTCCCCTTTCGTGTAAGCACCCCCTACCCTTCTTCTCCGTCTCATGGCTTGTTAGTTTCGGATGGGTTGATTTAGCCTATTAGCTAATCAGCGGCCAAGAGTGAATGGAAGGGAAGCTTTATTTCGTTCTGTTTTAGGATAATTTGTTGTTCGTGGGTGGAGTCAGGCCAGAAATTGTTGTTCATTGGAGAGTTTGCACAAACATTAGGAAAGAGGCTGGCTGGCTGACGAACCATACTTGGCGAGGCCGAGGCCCATGGGAGCTAGAGGAGGAGCAAACTTAGTTGCTAGATCTGGTGATGCCAAAGGGGGGAGAAAGGTGCTGTGGTGTAGGTGCAAGATCTGCTGAGTCTAAATGAGCGACAGTAAGAAAGGAGCACGAATACCGGCCATTGCACTGGTTTAGCTAGATCTTGGCAAAGCCACAGGAGCAAGGAGGGATGGCTGTACAAGTGAGGTCCAATGGAAGTAGAATTATATTGAGATGTCTGATCTGCAATGAGCTATATGAGAGTTGGAACTGACGTATTTATTGTACCGTTCAAGCTGTGGTATTTGATATAAGGGTGGTGATCAAAGTATATTACATGTCAAAACAAAAACGTGGCACAATCTTCCTGGCAAGTTTTTTCTGCATTTTTCTTTTATTGTTCGAGACTTTCTAAGATAACTTGTGCCATCCAAAAAAAAAAACTCTGATTGTGGCATATGTCTCCCACCCAATATAAGCTGACATTCAACATGTTGCCACCAGTTGCTACAACCTATTAGCTAAAAGCCTACAACTGCCTGTATCAAACTTGGTTTAGCCATGGCTTCAACTCCAATCACAAATTCACCCAGGCTTGAGGATCATGTTTTGGGACTGTTGGTTTTATTCTACTATGAGCAATCATAGAAATTTTAGTAACGGAACTAGATAAAACCTCTGAACGTGCTCCTTTTGGATATCATTTTTGCACAGACGCTGCAATCTCTACCATTTGTGCATATTGGAGTTATTCCAGTAAACTATGTTTTAACACAAAAAAAACTCCGATTTTTATAGAAACACAAGTGTTATAGATTTCTTGGTACAAAAACAGCCCGAGTAAAAACAGCAACAGAGCCCCTAACAAAAATACATGACCCAACAGAAATGAGATAACATAAAATTGCATCTAAAGTAAGTCTCTTAGTACAGAATAATCATAATGTAACAATTCAAGCCCCCCAGTACAAAGCAACAGAAGACACGCACATCAGTTACAGAAGGACTAACCATGGATTTTCAGTAGGATATGCTAAGTAATGAGGAAAAAATGTAGTTTTATCTGGCTTGGTCAGTTGTTAATCATTTGGTCATTCTTGGTTTTGAATGCATAATGATATTCTTGTGGAGCTAGGATAGTGGGATGCATTAATATCTTTTTATGTTGAACTATCTTTCCTCCCAACTATCAAACATATTTAATATTCTTTTGTCTGCAACATTTGAAGATTGCCGTCAGAGTGAAACTAGTGTAAGTGTTGGTGGAAATGGCAACTACAGCATGCTTCGTGATTGTAAGTAAGAACGACATCCCAATCTATGAGGCAGAAGTTGGATCTGCACCGAAAGTATGTATCTCACACTTCATTTCCTTTTTATCTATTACATTTAGCTATATCTAAAATATTGCATTCTTGCCGCAATTTGAACCATTTCGTTTTGTTAATGTGATATGTTAAAAATGTCTCTGTGATACAGAAATAGTTAATGTATGAACATAGATCATGTTGTGCACCCTTTAGAGGAAAATCTAAGATGTCCAATGGAATTATGTTAGTGTGCGTGTATACATGGTTGCTATCTTTTTTTATATGCTTAATGACGTGTTGTGCTCGTTATAATGTGCCCCTCCTTGTCATTTTTATGATGCCCTCCTTGTCAATTATGATAATTACATTTGTTCCTAGGAAATTTAAGCATTTCTATGTAATAGTGTTAATCGATATACAATTATATGTTGGAGTGTTCGTGGCATGGGATCTTTTTTCTCAAGTGACATAGGCATACTGAATTACTGATGTGTACGTCTAATTTTCTGACATTTACTTTCTGTGGCAGAAAGAAGATCTGGCTTATCAGCATCAGTTCATCCTGCATGCTGCGTTAGATGTTGTTCAGGACCTAGCATGGACCACAAGTGCAATGTTAGTATCTATTGGTTGTGTAAATTGGATGTAGGATACACCCAAAAAATGTTGTGTACTTGGCTGTAGGATACATCCAAAAATATCACAGCCCAATATTAATCTTGTAATATTTTTTTGTGTTGTTTACCTCATCTAACCCTTTCTACATTTTATGTTATTTTGTCAGGTTCCTGAAGTCAGTTGATAGATTCAATGACCTTGTGGTGTCTGTTTATGTAACTGCAGGTCATATCCTTTTATAGTGATGATGACAGTTCTTTTTTATTGTGTTATATGGCAATGAATATTTCTCATTGTGTTCATTCTGAATGTTCCATCATTACAATATTATTGTTTTCTTTAACTGCAAGTCTGGCACATACTAGATTCATGTTGCTTCACGATTCACGAAGTGAGGATGGAATAAAAAGCTTTTTTCAAGAGGTTCATGAACTTTACATCAAGGTAAGGCAATCATCTGTCATTTACAATCAGGAGAACTCTCTCATTGCATTTTTAGATTGCTAAATGCTGAATTAAGTCTACATCAATTGTCAAATCATGTATATTGAATAGTGATGCCTCTCCTTATCTTTTTCTTTGTGGTAAACATAATTTTTGACATTAGTTTATCATCTTTTTTAATCTTTTATTAGTGTATTCTGTCTGTGTCAAGGTGATGGAACTTGTCCTCTACTTTGTAAATAGGCAAGCGATGGGTGCATGATATGGGTTCAAAAGTCAAAATTGCATGAGTTGTTTTTGAGTTCCATAGCTTGCAAAATTGCTTGCTGATGCATAATTGTGCACAATTTCCGATTAAATATGGCATGTGCCTGCAACTTCAATCAAGAAGTTCCTAGTTATGCCTATAAATATTGATGCAATAAAATTTTTCTTACAAATGTTCTGTTGTGCAGATATTCCTCAATCCGCTCTATCTGCCTGGCTCTCGCATCACATCCTCTCATTTTGATACCAAGGTCAGGGCTCTTGCAAGGAAATATCTGTAGTGTGTGGTCATGGAGGCTCCACAAGGTTCACGGCTTAATGCAGAAGCAGGCACCAGGAGTCAAAATACTTTGTTTTGGCTCCGGTTCTTTTCTTGTCATTACTCAACACCTGATTATGCTGAAATGGGATGTTACTCAACTATGCAGGGCATAAATCGGAGCATACTTTCATCTTTCTTTACTTTTCACCTGTGTTAATGAATCATGACTGTTGAGAATTTATTCCTGGTTTGTCCTAAAGTCAGGCGATTCAACTTCAATGTATCGTGTTGTACATGGCAAATCTGTAATAATCTCCGTATGACATGGAAGCATTCTATTGATTTCCTATCTTTGTCCTGTTGTGTGGCTAAGATACTCGAGGACAGTTGTGTATTTTACCTTTTCCTTACATTTTTTTGAAACAACCTTTCCTTTACGTTAGTCGATGAGATCTTACATAGTTACCTTTCCCCAGAGCTGTATCCTCTATCCTGTGACCCGTATGCACTATGCTGAAATATTACAGGATACTACTATGTTTAATGCAAGGGTATAGGAGTGAGATTTGATTAAGTACAGCTCCACTACAGAAAAAGGTCCGAGTGATGTGTTACACTTTGGTTCTTTTCACCCTTTTTGGCATGCTTTAGGTTTTCTGTATGGTTTCTGAAATCAATATGAACACTTAGTTTCTCGAAATGACTTCTCTATTTTTCTCGCTTTCATCTCATTTCGAGGATAAAATAAAAGGTCACGGGTATATCATGCGCTCCACTTATCTTATTTCTCAGTTATTACTATTTATTTTCAACCATCAACTATAGTTAATACAAGTATTTCTTGATCTTAATCATAGTCACTTCTTTTAATTATTACTATTTATTTTCAGTCATCAGCCATAGTTAATATAAACACCACTTGGCCTTGACCACTAGTTTTTGTGAAGAACAGCACGCACGCCTTTGTGTAAAGGCATCTTTCCAACACCGGGGGTCCTTTTGTATGGAGGAACAGTAATTGGATAACATCAAGAGCGAGACGTGTGGTATATATATACCGGCATGTATGAATTATGATCAGTGTCAATTAGCAACAGAGTGAAGAGAAGATCTTGAGGAGATTCGGATTACACGTCGTCTGACGAACTGACGAGATTACCAAATTAAACCTCTCGAGTTTACATGAGCTCATCGGAAGCCGTCTCGCAAACTTCACCCGTTCACCCGTTCTTTTCTGAGGTAAACCTTAATTGGGCCGCCCGAAAAATCAGAAGATAAGAGCCTAGGCGACCTAGCTTATCACTTGATTGACTGAAACTCCATGGCCTTTACGCTGGGATCATGACTGATTTGGCTAAACTCCAGAGCTGGACAAAAAAAGACCCCAAAGTGTTCGCCACTGTCAATTAACACTAACAACAAGCTTAGCTTGGTGGTGGCGAACGGTGTCAATTCCGATCCACAGTGCCAAGGGCAATAAACCGTGCCCATCTTTCACTTTCTCAAGATTGCTATCTGGACCGATGAGTACAGGCATTATCTTCCCAGAAGCCAGGGACCAGATAGCACGTCGGCCACGCTACACACGCACACGCTAGATTAACACGGCATCGAAACATTTGCACGTCCCGTTTCTGCTGCCGATGGATGAGCCACTCTCGATCTAAGGTGGATCTTTTTGGAGTATAGCTTATGATTTTTAGTTTAAATTTTGGAGTTCTGACTGTTCACGGTAGAGAGTACGAAGAGATACTTGCGTACGATTTTAGCTGATATAGTTAAAATCAGAACAACATCTACTACAATCAACTTATAAATTCGTATTAAAACATTCTATTTAAAAATCAGTTACCGTAAAAAAACTAGGCTATGAACACACACAAAAAACAACCTTAGTTTCTGTTGAAATAGTTCTACATTAGTTATAGAAGTGCATGTGATCTAACTTAAAAGTAAGAGTTTCTTACATCATAAGCTAACTTTTAGGGATAAAAATGACCTTACGATCCAACAAGTGTTATCAGAGTCCGGTTCTAACATCTCTGACCCAATAAATACTAGTATGTGAAAGCTCGATGTACGATAAAGAGGACGGGGAATAGCTAAGAGACACCAATATATAAAGAAGAAAATTATTAGAATAGTCTCACGTTAATTACGAGGAAACAAGAGACGTAATTTGGAAGGAAAGGGTTTCTCATCTCACATGCTGGAGCGAGGCGTGTGGCTCCCGCTCTTCCCCGGTGCTCCCCTTCCCTAGCTAGTCGTCGGTCAATGCCGCCAGTCACTTAAAGCCCGAGAGCGACCACCCGTGTTTGGACCCCCTTTCGTGTAGTCAATCATGCTGGCCTTTGACAGATGGGCGTGCGAGACGTGCAGCCAGCGAGGTACGATTTCATATATATGGCAGATCTTACCGGCCCGGTACAAGGATCGTTGGAAAAGGACGGACAGGCCCCGGACCATTCTATGCTGAGTGTGGGATGGTAAAAAGCTTAACGCCTACTCGTGTAGTTAGACACGGCTTCAGCTGCGGTGTGTTCGTGGTGGTAGGGACGTTGGTAGACTCTTGACGCCTACTCGGGTTCAAAGCAGGTGTCAGGAGAAGAAAAAAAACTTCTGCGAATTTGTGGGTATCCGCTGCTACATATCCTTAGTAGCGGGCATCCTGCCGTGCCGTCCAATCCATGCACGAAGAATTTTGAGTTCCACAAGAGAGTTACCCGGTAGTTGGCATGGCTCTCATCTGACCTGACACGAGAGGTTTCGTCGCTCGTGTCCTAGGACCATCCTACTCTTTTATATTGCCGCTGCCCACGCTCCCACTGCCGTTGGCCGTGCGTCGCTTCACAATCGGCCCCTGCCTTATGCCTCTCCCCTAAACCCTAGATGCTCCTCCACTATGTATCCGAATTCCTATGTATCCCAACCGATGTGCAGCACCGAACACCACCCCCGGTGACTTCTAACTAGTTTCGCTTTTCCCCTGTTTTTGCAAGTTCCATGTGAAAGTTTATTTTGAGATTTTTTTCCTAAAGTTGAATTTTTATGTAATACCCATGGCAAAGAAAAAATAAAGAAAAGTGAAGAAAGTGCCGTCAGAACCCTAGAGGTTAATTTCGGGCAGAGCAGTCCGTTCACTGAGATACCAGACCGTCCGAAGACCAGTCGGCACCTCTCACAACCGTAGGGTCATCATCCGGCTTAAACAAACCTGATTTGATATAAGGACCCGCCAAGGTAAACGAAATTACCATGACACCCAAAAACCCAAAAATATCATCCGTCTGCTACAGTAGAGCTACAGTAAGGGACAGCACAACTTCTCTAGAATTTCCAGCCACAGAGACAGTGAGATATCGAGAAAACGCTGCACAACCACAAGCAAGATAAATATCGCACAGTCACCAGAGAAGAGAACAGAAAGAGCACGGCAAAGCCAACTCACTGTCTCTCGTTCTCATTTCCCCCAAACCCTCAAACCATTCCAAGCCAACAAAGAGTCCCATCCACCGAGTAGAACATGACAGCAAGACGAGGGCAAGGCGAGCCGACCGGGAGCAAGGGGACGGCGACGGCAGGAGACCAGACCACAAGCTCCACCTCCATCAACCCTAGGAGGTCGCCATCAGGCGACATCCGCGCAACCAAGAAGGCAACAGCCGCAAGCCAACCCCGATTCCACTCAAAGTAACCAACCATCGACCGGCAGAGGTAACCACAAAGTGCTCACAACCGTAGCACCCATTCATTCATAATAAACAGTGCTTAACTAGAGACATCAAGCAACCAAGCACTAGTAGTGCACCATGGAACCAACACAGAGCATGCCAACCGGAGGTAGAGGAGTAGAGTAGAGAAGATAAATAGGACCGAGACTTACTGAAGATAGAGGCGGCGGCGTGCTACCACCGGCATAGCCCCACACCAAGCCGCCACCGCGCACTCCCCCGGCGTGCGGGCGGCTCTAGCCGGCCGTGACCAAACCGGGGCAGCTCACCTCCAAGCCTACTCCATTTCAAGCAAAAACCATTAGACCAAATCAAAATAGACACTAAGCTACCCTAGCCCGGGTATGATGCAAAGGACGGTCAGGCGGCGCAGCGCCGATGGGGTCGGCGACGCGAGGGGAAGCGCGTCGGAGGGGCGGCGCGAGGGGAGGAGGCGCGTAGGGAGAGCCGATAGGGGAGGCGCTAAGACCGGGGAAGGGGGAGCCGAAGCGGTGAGGCGCGGCGGAGCGACGCGGGAGGCCAAGGGGCTGTGCCGAGTGAGGAGAATCGGAGGAAGAGAAAGAGACGAGAAAAAAGAGAAATAGGGGGAGAAGAGCAAGAGGCGGTGCCGGCAGAAGGCACCAGGAACGAGCAGAAAGAAAGAGGGAAAAAAGAAAGCAGGGAGCGACTGCGGAAGAAGAGAGGAAAAAAGAAGGGAAAAGTGGAGGGAAGAAAATAAAATAAAAAAAGAGAAGAAAAAAGGCTAGACGTGTAAATATGATTTATCGCGAAGATAGATGGCACAATCTTTTAAAAGATGGTTGTTTAGGCACCAGGACAGGGGAAAGACTTTCGGGGAGAGGATTATTAGTATCGGGTTGCGCGTAGAACCGATACTGTTTACATGCTTGTGTGAAGTTGCAAGGTTGAGTTGAGTGTTCGGATGATGCTTTCAGGTGGAGGTTTTGGATTGACGCTCCTCCACGCATCGTCCACGGGACAATCAGGCAAGTGCAGGGTAGAACAGTAAATTGTGGTGAATGTTTGTTATTCGTGTTTCCATGCTATGATTTACAGTATTTATGGGATGTATATGAATTGTGCTAATTTTACCTTGATGAGTACCGCTTATGATTAGACATCCATATTTGAAACATAACGCATCATGCAAAATGCATAAAAGCCGGTTCGGTGAGAAAGTCAGACGACTAGTCCGGAGTGCTCTTGAATAAGAGCAAGGTCGGTGAGAAAGTCAAATGGCTAGTCCGGAGTGCTCTTGAATAAGACCTACAAAGATAGGCAAATGAATGGTCCATCGACGGGTGGACGCTCCGCTATACCGGTATAAGCTACAGTTATAGGTGCATTACAGATGCATTGCATAGTATTGCATTGCATGAAAGTGACAGAGAAAGTGATACAGTCTACAGTTACAGGATTGATTTACAGATTATAGTTACAGAGTTGACTTAGAGTTTACAGTTACATAATTGATTTACAGTTTACAGTTATAGAGTTGAATTACATTTTACAGTTTGCGAAATCGATTGAATTGCTAAAGTGATGTTACTGTTTTATCATGTGCTTGTTGAGTCTTCGGACTCACCCTTGCTTTGTTGTTTTTTTAGGAATCTGTTGAAGACGACATGCACGGGTGGGAGTAGCACAGTTATCTCATGTGCAACAGTAATACACATGTCATCTACAGTTAACATATTTAGTCTTGGATGGTCTGAGTACCTTTTTAGTAATTACCAAGTTCATACCTCTGCTGCGCTTAGTGCCATGTGTACCGGCTTTTGTCGTTTGGTTGATATTTACATAAAATAATTGTTTTGCAAGACCAGCGGCAAAAGTTGGAGTTGGTAACATTATAGAGTAGGTGGTAGCACTTTGGGCTCAGAGAAGAGCCGGGGTGTTACAGTTGGTATCAGAGCGGGCGCTAGATCTTTGCTGGATAATTTGGTAACCTAGGCTATTTTAATTAATTAAAGCTTGACTTAGGCCAAGTAATTGGATTAAAACTTGACACACTTTGTTGCACAGTAGGAATGGGATTTGGGACTTGCATTGCATATGCGTTTTCCCTAATTGTGATGTTGATTTGTACTGCTGTAACATCCTGAAAAATGTAAATCTGAAATCGTGAAGCTTTTGAATTATTTTGCAATGGATTTTATTTGGATTTGGAGTTCATAGGATTTTCCGAAAAATTTGATGAAGGTTCCAAAAAGTTAAAGAAGAAACAAACATGTTTGAATACTAGAAGATTAAAATCTAAAATAAGAATCTGAAAAGATGATCCAGAAAAGGGAGGAGAGAATTGGCCTAAAATATAAAACCCTAATTCTGTAAATGGTGATATAAATAACAAGGAAGTAAATACTTTAAGAAAATCAACAAATGTGGATATATACATAAATAAATAAGTACATGTGTATTTAATAAAATATGGTACCTATAAAATTTGTGTTAAATAGAAAGTACAGAAATTTATAGGAGCAAGAAAGGGAGCAGATAAATTGAAATTATATACATGTATAAAAATACAAATGCCTAAACAAAAAAAAAAGAAAAGAAAAGAAATAGGAAAAAGAAAGCTGGACCGGCCATCACCCCGGCCTAGCCACTTCCCGCGAGCGCGCCGACCCAGCCGCTCCCCACGCGCGCTCCTCCAGCCCAGCCGCTCCCTCCGCCTCGTCCCTCTGCCGCGCGGGTCCCGCGCCTTCTCTCGCTGACGCGCGAGCCCCACGCGCCAGCGCTCTCTCCCTGGCCAGCGGGCCGCCCTCGACCGCAGCCTCTTCCTCCTCCCTTCTCTCTTCTCTGCCCGCGTCCAGTTTTCCTCCGCCCCGTGGCGGACATGCACTGCGCCGCGCCTGCTCCGCCCACCGTTTCCAGCGGCCGCAGCACCCGGTTTTTACCCGCACCTGCCCCCGTCGCCATCGCCCTGAGAGCACGTCGCTGCCTTGCGCCCGCATCGCGTCACCACCGTCACGCCCATGCTCTGCCGCCTGTCACCGCGCGCTCGCATCGCCGTCTTGTCCCAGCCACTATGCCATGGTCACCGGTCACATGGGCGCCGCAGCAACCCCATTTCCACGCCTATAATGAGCTCTCCAGGCCGCCCACTGCTTCCCACGCCCCTCCCCTCTCCTCAGCTGCGCGGCGCGCCGATCGCCGCCTATGCCTTCACGTCGTCCCGGCCATCCGGTGAAACCCCGGCCAATCCGGCCGTGCCAATTCGTGCCTCTACCCTCCCTCATTCTTCCACTGCGATGAATTGCTTCAAGAACCACCGTGCTCGCCGGAGTGGCCATCTTCCCTGTCGCCGGCCAAAATCTCCGCCGCTAGCGCTACCTCCTCCTCAGGCGACCACTCTTCGATTCCGCGCGCTAGGAGCACCTTCTCGGTGCTCTGACCCTTCCCCAACCGCCGGCCACGGGTTCCCTCCACCGCAGCTCGCCGGCACCGTCCGCTCGCCCGCGCCGCCATAGGCCATCGCCGCCAGCTCGCCGTGGCTCCCCTCCGGCTCGGCCAGGCATTCGGTAAGCGTCCCCGTAAACCCCTTCTGCTTCCACGCCCACCCATTTGCCCCTTCCTCCACGCCGGCGCTGCCGCCCCTTTTCTACCTCGCCGCCGGCCGCTTCGAGCTACCGCCCGCCCACCTTGTCGCCGCTCCGGCCGACGCGCCGCCGCCCAAAGGTCCCCTACCCCTTGGGGTACCCATTTTAGCAGTCACCGGCCCACCCCGTCCACCACCCGTCGGCAATGCCGTCGACGGAGCTCCGCCCGATGTCTCCTCTGTTCTTCCTCTTTCTTGGCCACAGCAAACTGTCGCTCCTCTTCTAAATTGATTCCACCCCAAGAATCACTAACTGGCCGCAGCCCACTGGTCACTAGCGCCAGTCGCCTACCACTCGCACGGTGAGGTCCCGGGTTCGATCCCACCGGCAGCACCTTTTCCACTTTGTGTGATTTCAGTTTTTGTACCGCATTTTAATTAGTGAAAATTGTGGAAAAATTAGGGACTAATTTAGAGAAGTTACTAAATTTAATTAGGATATAAAATAAGATTATTTAAGCTCTAATATTGGATTAAATGTCATGTATGAGTAACTAATGTAGTTTGGAACATTTAATTACAATTTAGATTTTAATTAAAGGCATTAGTAAAAGATGGATTTGGTTATATGTCCAAATTTAATAAAGATTCCAATAAAAATACATTCAAGATTAAGATTAAGGAAATAAATTGAATAGTATGTTTACCTATAAAAGCAAGGATTAATATTAAAGATTACCTTTAATTATAATTAAATATATGCCATAACCTTTAACATACATTCATAAAATAAAACTTAGTGATACATTTAATTAAATGACAAATCAAGCAGCTCCATAAAATGTATTAAACGATATGTCCTAACCGTTTGGAATGAAATACATATTTAAAATTTGAAAGACATGATTTAAAGTATAAACTCCGCCATTAGCCGTCATCGATAAATAAGTCTCAACGGCAGCTTTAGTAAAAGTGGTAGTAAATAAGAATATACAAAAATTTACTATTAAACATCAATGAGATAATTAAATACTTCCGTACTTCCATGAATTATTGAAATAATCATTTAGTGAATAATTCAAATACTTAGTAAATAGAATCCTATAAAATACCATACCCTAAGTTACGAGGAATACATGCCGTAAAGATAAATCTAATGCACTAAACTCTTACACTAGTCTATAGGTCTAATCTAACTCATGGAACTTCCTTGATAAGTACAAAAATAATAAAAGAGATTATTAATAAAAGATCAAGTGATCGTATTCTACCACCGACCTCGCAACAAATCATCCTAATCACTCATAATAAATCTAAATTGAGTTTACTTGGATTTATTTGGATCTTTTGAGTTATTTGCCTTTATTTGAATTCAGTTGCTTAGCACGTAATTAGAAATTGAAGTCCGGAAGATTCTATGGATCAACAAGACTGAGATTGATGAAGACCAGGAATTAAAGATCATCGTATGAGACAACTTCGTGTGAGCTCAAGACCGCGGTAAACCGCGCCAGGCGAGTCAATACTTTGATCATGTTGAACCTACGTTTTTCGCAAATTACTTTTGTTTAAATTATCAAATTGCATGCTGTTATGTTATATGCAAATACATGTTAATTTAAGATTCTAGTTATATCCCATTGTGTACTTGGTTAATATTACCCCTCCTTTGAAATATTTGAACATGTGAACATTGTCGCCCTAGCACAAATTATAATAGTAACCTTTCAAAAATAAGTCCGTAATTATATGCCATGCGTAGTATTGTTTAGATACTCATGGGCGCGAGAGCGCCCAAGCATCACTTTTAATCCTGAGAAAAATTGGTTGGGTAGTCATGGTGGTAATGACTGATAAACGTTGGATATGATTATTTTATATTTCCAAAAACCCCCAACATGCTTAAATATCTGGGCGGATGGTTCGGGGGTATGGTGCAGTGGTGCACGAGAGTGTGGTTTGTGGTAGAACCGCCCAGATACCACTAAGGACTGAATCTTGTCATGCCAACCCGTGTAAAACAGTACAACCACAAGTCTGTAAAATACAACTTGGCTTAGTAGATTTACCGGACCCTGAAAGTCATCCTTCCAGGAGGAGGTGTGAGCGGCAGTCTGTGTGACGGCTTGAATGGGACACCCGTGGAAGGTGAAGTTCTGCTGTGGCGGGCTAGCAGGGGTGGGGAGCCAGCTGCTAGACGTTCAGAAGGAGAACATCCCGCACAACGTATGGGACCCACCGCAAGTGGGAGCGACCCATAGGGTGAAATGATGGAAGGGGCGAGGTACTTTGAAAAGTTACTGTGATGGTTGGCTCAACCACACGGCTAAGGAATCGTGTGGGGCAACGAGTAAACTGTCTCTTGTGGTGAAAGTGTACAAACTCTGCAGAGTCAAAACTATTCGAATAGCCGTGCCCACGGTCAAGGGCAGACATGGGAACTTAACTGGATATAGTTCTGTTTTAAAAACATTGGAAACTGGGAATGGAAACTTGAAGGGCGAAGGACTGCCCTGGTTTGGAATTGTCCTGGGTGTCGTCCCAGTGGTAAGTTAAGCGGCTATAACGCTGAAGAAATTGCTATATGGTGCAGATGCCATGTAACGGTGGATGGAATCTGAATCGATATTAATAATGCATTTCCTTGTACATTATGATTTGGTTCAAATTGCTAGGTCTTAGGGATTTTTAAGTAATTGTATTCAAAAGCACTCTACGCAAAAATAAAATAACCCGAGCCTTCCTTTAATAAGCCATGCATACTATTTAATTGCATTCTGTGTATTGGCTCGCGGAGCACGGGGTCGGAGTGCTCATGCTCGCTTTTGCGACAAAATTCAGAATCAGGAATCAAATCACCTCGCCTCAGCAACAAGATTGGACAAGCTGGCCGAGAAGATGAAGATGTCAAGGGCTAGGTCGCGAACCTCCAGTTGGCTGCCTGTGGGCATGTCCTGAAGGTCCCACCTGTGTGCTTCGTTCTTCCGCTGCTGCAATTTATCGATTTCGGCCTAATCGGCTCATGTGTAAGTTTACTATTATATTTACGCTTCCGCATGATATGTACTTTGATATTCAGAACTGTAATCTGTGAGCACTATCTACTGATCCAGGGAATAGTGCGGTGGAATCACAGAGGAATCCGGATGTTAATATCTGGGCTCCTACAACTGCTAAAGTTGATGATTGTGAGTTGGTTGTGTGATTACTTCTCTGTTGTGAACAGATATGCCAAAGGGTAGAGGCCATGGTCGTGGTGTTTGTGGTTGCCATGGTCGCGGGCGCGGTTCGGCAGTGCCACCACCTCTAGCTGAGGAGAGTATCGGTAGTGTGGGTGAGGATGTTGTTTCGGCTGTTCAACCAGTTGCTGGTGTTCTAGTAGATTCGGCAGTCGAGATTCGAAATCTTCAGAGAGAAGTTCAAACGCTTCGTCAACAAGTACAGGAGTGTCGCTATGTTTTAAAGAGAAGGAACTCTGAGGGTAGAGGCAGGTTTTCTTAGCGACCTGTTCCCAAGAGATTTCAAGGGGGCCAATGTTCTCTATCGTTGACTCAACCTGTCTACCCGAGGCCGTTTTCTTCTGCAACGCCTCGTTATTCCCCGACGACCCCAACAAATTCATATCGTCCTGTCCCTGGGCAAGGTATGATCTGTTTCAAGTGCGGTAGAGGGCACCGTGCTGTCGAATGTTCTTGGATGGGAAAGTGTCAACATTGTGGTCGAACAGGCCACAAGCAGCTGGTTTGTCGTCAAAACCCCTCTAGTATCATTAAGTGGGAGCCAATATCTGCATCGCAACCTTCTTGGGCGCCACCTACCGAGTATTCCGGGTGTCCTGCACCAATGGTTCCAGTTCAGCATGCTACAACGCCATCATTTCCGGTGTCGCCACAACAAAGGGCCGGATCTCTTGCTGTTTCGGTGCTACCTGAAAACCACGCATCTACTGTTTGAAAGTTTAGGTGACGTTATAGTTGTAGCAGTGGGGTGTTTTGTATAAACCCCTGAGTTTGGTAACTCGTAGTTAAAGTGGGTACTTTGGTGCGTTTGATGTTGGAGGCTTGTTAGTAGTATGGGTTAATGTTGATGTTATATGGGAGTTATATTTGGAAGGACCTTGTACCTAGTAGTAAACATCTTCTGGGGTATTTGAATGGGAATAAGTGTTTACCTTGACCTATCAATATGGATAGTGTTTTATGGTGGTTAAAGTAACAACCTAGCGGGGCATGGAATTCTAAATTATGAGAACCTAGGAGGGTAATTAACTTTGGTTATTTTTGTGGGATTGAAGTTGATTTGAATCCAATGGGGATTTAGTAGTTACATGAGAAGTAGTGGCGTAAGGCAGATCCATTTCTGCCTAATAGTTGGATTTGAATTATTGGTGAACCAGTCGGTGATTGATTATTATAATCACGACCGATGTTTTGGAAGGCTCTAATAGTTGTAATGTTAGAATTATTGGGATTAATTGGGAGGATAAGAATGGGGATTTTGATGTCGAATAAAATCTCCCAGCTAAATTGAATGGTGAAGAATTGTTGTGGAGTTGAGTGAGATTCAAATTCCGAGGGATGAGGCTAATAAAGTCCTTGTGAGATTTGGTAGCAATCTCTAAGTATGAGTTAGTGGAGTTATCACCACATTTGTGGGAAATTATGAACACACCTTTGGAAGTAGAACAGATGGATCTTATGCTTAAGGCAAACGTAAAGGCAGTTCATGGGAGTACATATGTTATATGTTGAAATCTAGGTGATTGATTATCTCTAAAGTGTTGAGCTGGTGGATTTTAGTTAGTGCCTAGAATCAGGTGCTTATTGTAACATCCTGAAAATTTGAATTTGAAAATGTGAAGCTTTTTGAATTTATTTTTGCAATATGTTTTATTTGAATTTGGAGTTTGTGGTATTTTTCTGAATAACTTAATGAAGGTTCCAAAAAGTCAAAAGGACCAAAGGGAAAACAAGCATGTCTAAATATTAGAAAATTAAAATCTAGAATAAGAATCTGAAAAGATGATCCATAAAATACCAAAAGGGAATTGGGTGTAAACATGAAATCCCATCTCTAAACATAATGGCATGAATGACAAGGAGGTGAACAATTAAAATGCTAACCTATATGGGGGTATATGTGTATATATATATATATATATATATATATATATATATATATATATATATATATATATATATATATATATATATATATATATATATATATATATATATGAAAAGACATATTAAATCTCTGTATCTACAAATATGTGCCAAAAATATAAATACAAATATAGGTGAACAAAAGGGGAGAAATAATGTACAAGGGCATTAAGGAGAATAAGAGCAAAAAGGAGAAATGTAAATAAGCATGAAATATCATCCCTAAAAATTATGGCAAGCAAATTAAAGGAGGCTAGCATTTACATATATATGCAAACCCATATGAATATCAATATACATATAAATAAACATGTATGTACATACACAAAAATCAGAGAGAAATGAAAATATGAATACATGTATATACCCCTAGGATATATGTGTAAATGTGTGTGTGTGTGTGTGTATATATATATATATATACATATTCAAATGTAAATAAATCAGAGAGAAATGAAAATATGAATACATGTATATAAAAGTAAAAATAATAACATTTACAAATATATGTATGCATACAATTGAATATAACAAGAAAATAATCTTTACGTAATAAGTATCAGCAAAATGGTAGATATAGTATTACAGGGAGCAAGGAAGTGAATATATAGTGTGTGTATATATATATATATATATATACACCTATGTATACACACATGAATACCCAAAAGGAAAATCAAAGAAATACAAAAAGGATAAGAAAAAGAAAAATTGGATGGGAGCCAGACCAGGCCGCTCGGCCCAGCCCAGCCCCCATCTCCCTCTCCCGCAGCCCAACCCCGCGCGCGCCTCCACCGCGCCTCACGCCTCACTGCCGCGCGACCCCACGCGCCAGACCCTTTTCCCCCTGGCCGGTGGTCCCGCCTCCACCCGCGCCTCTCCCTCTGTGCCGCGGGCCCGAACGCCCCCGCTCTCTTCTTCCTTCCCCCGGCTTCTTCTTCCTCCACGCGCTGGCAACGCAGCTCTCCCTCGCGCTCGCTCCTTGCCGCAGCCAATCTCCCTCTCTCTCTCATACACCCCCAAGCAAGTTCAATGCACCCCCGTTCTCTCTCTCTCCCACAAAATCTCGGAAGAGATTTGGTTCATCTCCCCCCCGCCGGCGTGAGCAGGGCGGAGGCCGACGCTGCCTCGCCACGTACCTCCCCCTCCCAGCTATAAAAGCCTTGCCTGGGAGCCCCAAACGCGCCGCACTCCCCTCTTCTTCCCTCCCCCGTAAACAATTGAACCGAGAGCCCCAATTCCCCGCCGGCCCCCTCCTTCATCCCGAACTCCGGCGATCGCCGATCCGCCAAACCGAGCCACCAGAGCTCAATTCCCTGCTCTTGAACCATCTCCGGAGCGTCGCGAAGCTATCCCCGGTCTCATCCGCACCTCCCGAATCCCGTACCTCGCCATCACCGGAGTTCCTGCCCGAACCACCGCCACCGTTCGCCGCCAGCCATCTCCGGTGACCGTCACCTCCGGCCGTCTACACCAACATCTTCACCATCACCTGGGGGCTACATTTCACGAAACCCCCGAACCTCTCCGGCCACCACTCGCCGCCGTCGCCACCGCCTTCTTCTTCCTCTGCCCGGCACCCTCCCAGAGCTACTTTAAGGTGATTTATTACCCTTATAGGGTAAGCATCGCTCGGGCTGACCGAGTGGCTTTCAGCGCTATTCTTTCCTCCCTCCTGCTCCCGCGACGCGCGTTCGAGCCCGTCTCCGCGCGTTGCGGCCGAGCATTTCTTTTAATTTTCTTCTCTGACAGCTGGGCCCCGCTGGTCAGTGGCCGGCGGTCTGCGCTGGTTGCTGACGCTAGGGTCCCGCCTGTCAGTGCCGCCGCTGACATATGGGCCCCACTGGCCATAGAGACAGAGAAGAAATAATAAAAGAAAAAGATAAAAATTAAAATATGACATATGGGACCCACTGTCAGAAATTTAATAATTTTGGGATTTAACTGAACTGAAATATTCAAATGGGCATAACTTATTCATTTTAACTCCAACTTGAGTGGGACAAATTTCTAAATTCATCTAAAATCAAGATCTATCCAATGGGACTGAAATCATAATTTTTGGAGTTCATTTGAATTTCTGGTGTTATTTGGTTTGATTTGCTGCTTTTCTTTTTATACAAATTTTGGCGCATGCTAAAATAGCTTAAGAGGCACAAGAGGAGGAGATGGAGGCAGCAGCCCTAGAAGCACCAGAGAATCCGGATCCCGACCACTGTGACCAAGGCGAGTCAATACTTTGATCATGTTGAACCTACATTTTCTGCAAACTACTTGGGTTTAAATTATCAAATTGCATGCTATTATTTTATATGCAAATACATGTTAATTTAAGATTTTAGTTACATGTCCATTGCTTGCTTGAATAATATTACCCTCTCCTTTGGAATATTCATTGTGTGAACCTTGTCGCCCTAGCAAAATTATAATAGTAATGTTTTAAAAATAAGTCCCTAGCTATATGCTATGCTTAGTTTTGCATAGATACTCAAGGGGCGCTGAAATGCCCCAGACATCATGATCGCTTTTAATGATGAGAAAATGGTTTGGGCAGTCATGATGGGAATGACTGGTATATTTTGGACATGACTATTTTATACCCTCAAAGTCCCTAACTTGCTTAAACATCTGGGCGGATTGGTTTGATGGTGTGAGTGTGGTGCAGTGGATGCACAAAATGGGCTAGTGATAGACCGCCCAGATACCACTAAGGATCGAATCTTGTCATGACCTCCTGTGTAAAACAGTACAACCACAAGTCTGTAAAGTACAACTTGGCTAAGTAAATTTATCGAAACTCCGGACTCATCTCACTAGTAGGGGTGTGAAGGGACTACGCTATGGCAAGGGAGGCCTGAAGGGACACCAGTGGAGGGTGAAGTTTCCCAGTCGTGCTAGCGCAGAGGGGAGTGGAGCCCGTACGCTAGTAGCTGTGGGAAACATCCCGCGCATAGATTGGACCCACCGCAAGTGGGCAGTTTCCCATAAGATGAGATGGCAAAAGGACTTTGATAATTTGAAAAGTCACTGTGATGGTCTGCTCAACCACATGTCTAAGGTATCATGTGGGGCAATGGGTTGATTATCTCTTGTGGTGAAAGTGTACAAACTCTGCAGAGTCAAAACTATTCGAATAGCTGTGCCCACGGTCAGGGGCAGACATGGGAACTTAACCAGATATAGTTCTATTTCAAAATGCTTTATGATGGGTTGGAAAAGTGGAAGGGCAGTGTAAGGCCCTAGTTTGGAATTGTCCTGGGTGTCGTCCCAGTGGTAAGTTAAGCGGCTATAACGCTGAAGAATTGCTATATGGTGCAGATGCCACGTAACGGTGGATGAAATCTGGATCGCTATTATTATTGCATATTCTGAACATTATGCTTTTGTTCAAAATGCTAGGTCTCAGAAAATTTTTAAGTAATTATATTCAAAAGCACTCTATGCAAAATAAAATGAGCCCCAACCTTCCTTTGATTAGCCATACATGTTAAATATTGCATTATGTGTGTTGGCTCGCGGAGCACGGGGTCGGAGTGCTCACGCTCGCTTTTACGACAAATTCAGAAGCAGGAATCGGATCACTACGCTTCAATAATACTTATGGATCACGATGGCGAAGAGGATGAAGATGTCGAGAACTAGGTCGCGAACCTCCAGTTGGCTGCCTGTGGGCATGTCCTGAAGGTCCCACCTGTGTGCTTCGTTCTTCCGCTGCTGCAATTTATTGATTTCGGCCTAATCGGCCCATGAGTAAGTCTACTATTATATTTACGTTTCCGCATGATATGTACTTTGATATTCAGAACTGTAACTGTGTGCACTATCTACTGATCCAGGGAATAGTGCAGTTAAACACAGTAGATTCCGGATTGCAAAATCTGGGTCTGACACTTATGGGATTGTTAACTGGTAGTGGATCTTTTGATGACAGAATTATGTCCGCACCTTGTGTGTTTGCACGCGAGACAGTCGTGATGACTGTGGTATTGTGTGCAGTAAAGTGGTGGAGTTTGGTGAGCCTTGGGAGGTTTATGTTGATGAATGCTAAATTCATAACATGAAGCTCTGTTAGGCTTAAATCTATAGTGAGGATGGTTGATAAATTCGCAATGAGATGATAATAAATATTTGTGTGGCTAATAGAGTTCGGAGTTGATTTTATGCCATAATCTTTGTAGGAAATTGATTGAGAAAAATATTGGCCTTAGGGGCAAAACCGATTGTGTTGCTAGAACCGATAGCGTCTACAGGGAGTAATGTGACTAATATCACATACAAGTTGGTGAATCATTGATAGTGTCAAGACTGAGATTTTTGGGTGAAAGAGTTTCCCCGAATTATGTTTTGGATATCTGAGCCTTTGATTGTTGATAGCTAGTGGAGTCTAGAAGATTGAGATAAAGTTGAAGTGGAGCTATTATAGGATTTAGTTATCTGATGTTAAAGAAAATCTTGAATGGAGCTTACCTCATTTTGTGGATATGAGGAATTGAATACAGATAGGTGATTTTTATATTCACCGTGTTCGGTGATCATTAACTGATAAAATAGCCAAAGTGATGATTCATTTCATGAGTTGAAGTCGACTATTGATGGAATTCATTGTGGTGCAAATAGAGCATGAGTTGAAACCCTAGAGAATAAGGGTATTGGAGGGATTGAATTAATAGGATCCAATACAGATTTGATGGGGCATATGGGATTACTTGTCGACAATATGTCGCTGGTGAAGAAGGTTTGTTTTAGTACTTTGCAAGTCGTGTACTAAAGCATCCCTAAATTCATGTGAACATTGCCCTAGGGTTGGGTTGATTTTCTAACTCATAGATAGATGCTGGAAGGACGAATCATCCTATCGCAATCTAATGAGTATTTGAAATGATTGACAGATGTTTAATGGGTTATTTTGGGTTCCCTTGATTTGGGAATTCATTCAGGTTCACTTGGAGGGAAAGTGGATTTAAGTGAGAAGTTGCGGGATGTTCACATTTCTTATGTGATTGATATGATTTTTCGCTAAGGCGTTATTTGTACACTTTAAAGAGTGTTTCTTTTTCTTTGAAAAGAAAGGGGCTAATTTCGAGAATAAAAACCTTTTCGCGTGATTTATGCGACATACTGTTTGTTAGGATGAGGATTGGTTTCCTGTCCAGTTTTCTCTCTTGAGGGAATTGGTTGTGATGAAGTGATATGTTGTGGGGAAGTGAATTCTCAACTATTTTAGAAGAAATGTTATTATTTGTGGATGAGTGGATTAATTCCATGATTGGGTTTGCATTTATAAAAGACTTCGCTTTGTAACAGCGAGTCGGATTTATGAGTGTTATGTGATACTTCTCTTGTGAAAGAGAAGGGCTCTCTTTGTTGCGAATAAAAGTAGCATTGTCTCTTTTGTGCAAGCAATGAGAGTGATTTTCTTGGAGGAATAGGGATTTCCTTATGCCGAGGCATGAGACGTTAAAGGTTGCTAAGGTGTTGGTCGTGTTAGACCAGACCTAGGATAACATAAGAATTGAATATATGTGCGGAGTGTGCAATGTGTTCCCTTTTCTATGCTGAGATAGTATTTAAGGGATCTGGAACATAGGATTGTTCTAGAACTATTGTCTCTTAAGTAAAGCCTCATCTGCGAGTCCGCCCAGATTGGATTCTAGGGGAATCGGAAAAGGCAGAGAGGAACAGGACATTAAGGTGTGTTAAAGTACTGGGGTCTAGCATGCGCGAGAAGTACCCGAAGTTGTTCTCTACGGGTATGAGATAGAGTTTTTTGTAGTTTATGTCAGGGTATTCTTCATGTGGATTACTTAGCACCAGAATTCGGTGTCGAATTCTGTTAAGGGGGGTAGAATGTAATACCCATGGCAAAGAAAAAAAGAAAGAAAAGTGAAGAAAGTGCCGTCAGAACCCTAGAGGTTAATTTCGGGCAGGGCAGTCCGTTCACTGAGATACCAGACCGTTCGGGGGCCAGATGGCACCTCTCACAATCGTAGGGTCATCATCCGACTTAAACAAACCTGATTTGATATAAGGACCAGCCAAGGTAAACCAAATTACCATAACACCCAAAAACCCAAAAATATCATCCGGCTGCTACAGTAGAGCTACAGTAAGGGACAACACGACTTCTCTGGAATTTCCAGCCACAGAGACAGTGAGACATCGAGAAAACGCTGCACAACCACAAGCAAGATAAATATCACACAGTCACCAGAGAAGAGAACAAAAACAGAACGGCAAAGCCAAATCACTGGCTCATGTTCTCATTTCCCCCAAACCCTCAAACCATTCCAAGCCAACAGATAGTCCAATCCACCGAGTAGAACACGACAGCAAGATGAGGGCAAGGCGAGCCGACCGGGAGCAAGGGGACGGTGACGGCAGGAGACCAGACCGCAAGCCCCACCTACATCAACCCTAGGAGGTCGCCATCAGGCGACATCCGCGCAACCAAGAAGGCAACAGCCGCAAGCCAACCCCGATTCCACTCAAAGTAACTAGCCATCGATCGGCAGAGGTAACCACAAAGTGCTCACAACCGTAGCACCCATTCATTCATAATAAACAGTGCTTAACTAGAGACATCAAGCAACCAAGCACTAGTAGTGCACCATGGAACCAACACAGAGCATGCCAACCGGAGGTAGAGGAGTAGAGTAGAGAAGATAAATAGGACCGAGATTTACTGGAGATAGAGGCGGCGGCGTGCTACCACCGGCGTAGCCCCACACCAAGCCTCCACCGCGCACTCCCCTGGCGTGCAGGCGGCTCTAGCCAGCCGTGACCAAACCGGGGTAGCTCACCTCCAAGCCTACTCCATTTCAAGTAAAAACCATTAGACCAAATCAAAATAGACACTAAGCTACCCTAGCTCGGGTATGATGCAAAGGAGGAGACGCCACGGATCTGGCAGCAGCAACCGGTGCCGAGCCTAACCGGCGAGGCGAGGACGGTCGGGCGGCGCGGCGCCGATGGGGTCGGCGACGCGAGGGGAAGCGCGTCGAAGGGGCGGCGCGAGGGGAGGAGGCGCGTAGGGGAGAGCCGGTAGGGGAGGCGCTAAGACCGGGGAAGGGGGAGCCAAAGCGGTGAGGCGCGGCGGAGCGGCGCGGGAGGCCAAGGTGCGGTGCCAAGTGAGGAGAATCGGGGGAAGAGAGAGAGACGAGAAAAAAGAGAAATGGGGGAGAAGAGGAAAAGGCGGCGTCGGCAGAAGGCACCAGGAACGGGCAGAAAGAAAGAGGGGAAAAAAGAAAGAAGGGAGCGACTGCAGAAGAAGAGAGGAAAAAAAGAAGGGAAAAGTGGAGGGAAGAAAAGAAAATAAAAAAAGAGAAGAAAAAAGGTTAGACGTGTAAATATGATTTATCACGAAGATAGATGGCACAATCTTTTAAAAGATGGTTGTTTAGGCACCAGGACATGGGAAAGACGTTCGGTGAGAGGATTGTTTGTATCGGGTTGCGCGTAGAACCGATACTGTTTACATGCTTGTGTGAAGTTGCATGGTTGAGTTGAGTGTTCGGATGATGCTTTCAGGTGGAGGTTTTGGATTGACGCTCCTCCACGCATCGTCCACGGGACAATCAGGCAAGTGCAGGGCAGAACAGTAAATTGTGGTGAATGTTTGTTATTCGTGTTTCCATGCTATGATTTACAGTATTTATGGGATGTATATGAATTGTGATAATCATACCTTGATGAGTACCGCTTATGATTAGACATCCATATTTGAAACATAACGCATCATGCAAAATGCATAAGAGCCAGTTCGGTGAGAAAGTCAGACGACTAGTCCGGAGTGCTCTTGAATAAGAGCAAGGTCGGTGAGAAAGTCAAATGGCTAGTCCGGAGTGCTCTTGAATAAGACCTACAAAGGTAGGCAAATGAGTAGTCTATCGACGGGTGGACGCTCCGCTATACCGGTATAAGCTACAGTTATAGGTGCATTACAGATGCATTGCATAGTATTGCATTGCATGAAAGTGACAGAGAAAGTGATACAGTCTACAGTTACAGGATTGATTTACAGATTATAGTTACAGAGTTGACTTAGAGTTTACAGTTACATAATTGATTTACAGTTGTAGAGTTGAATTACAGTTTACAG
Organism: Dendrocalamus latiflorus; assembly: GCA_017311315.1. Taxonomy (NCBI): domain Eukaryota; kingdom Viridiplantae; phylum Streptophyta; class Magnoliopsida; order Poales; family Poaceae; genus Dendrocalamus; species Dendrocalamus latiflorus. The sequence continues at coordinate 11,155,506 of CM029638.1, read as the reverse complement.
TTTGCGAAATCGATTGAATTGCTAAAGTGATGTTACTGTTTTATCGTGTGCTTATTGAGTCTTCAGACTCACCCTTGCTTTGTTGTTTTTTTAGGAATCTGTTGAAGACGACATGCACGAGTGGGAGTAGCACAGTTATCTCACGTGCAACAGTAATACACATGTCATCTACAGTTAACATAGTCTTGGATGGTCTGAGTACCTTTTTAGTAATTAGCAAGTTCATACCTCTGCTACGCTTAGTGCCACGTGTTCCGGCTTTTTTTGTTTGGTTGATATTTAAATAATATAATTGTTTGGCAAGACCAGCGGCAAAAGTTGGAGTTGGTAACATTATAGAGTAGGTGATAGTACGTTGGGCTCAGAGAGGAGCCGGGGTGTTACATTTTTTCCAACTGAAAAGCGTTCAATTTTATAGTTGAAAATTCAAATATTAAGTTAAAAAGCTTTTCGAATTTCTAGCTGAATGTCCTGAATTTCAACTTAGAAGTTCAGATTTGGGTAGAAAGCTTCAATCCTAGTTCAAAAATGTTCTTCAAAAGCCCATTTGGATGTGAAAATGGCATGAAGGGGAGGTGATATCCGTTGCTTTTTGTCACAACCGCTAATTAGCCGTGAAAAAGAATGTCTTCTAGAGAGGAAAAGAAGTTTGGGCACGACTTATGACAAAGAATTGGAGGCCGTTCTTGATGAGATGATAGTGCCGAGTGGTACTCCGCTGTAGAAATCATCACTATATTAAATCCCGGGGAATTCCGGCCTCCCACCACGTCACGTTAGCATATTTGCAAAAAGGCCTCAAAATTTCCGAAGTCATGTAAAGATTCTCGGTTCATGCAAAAAGTTCCTGCCAGTTTTTTTTTTCTAAAAACACCTCTCCACTTCACCGAAATTACATATTCTTTTTAAGGATAGCACCCCGTGGTTTTCAAAAATTATGTACGAGTCCTCATTTAGTTACGTACAGGTCCTCATAAGTCCTTTTTTTGTGGAAAGACCTTCTATTTTCTTGAAATTACGCACGTGTTCTCGATTTTTTTTTGTTGAAAAACTTCTCTGTAAATTATCGTCTCTTTTACTTCGATCCACACGATAGCTAGCACGACGTGCCACCGCGCTTACGCTGCTAGTGGTAATTATAATTGGTCAAATGTCTTCAGAGGTGTTGTTTCCTTGTAAAACCAAGTTACCCCGCATCTGCTTGCTCTACAAGGATAGTGTGAGTTGTTACTCTCCTTTCTAATAAAGATGCCGCAAAAATACGGATACGGCTACGCTACAGGATTCCATCAAAATCGAATCCAACGGTGTGGCATCTAGCCATTGCATCCAGTTCTCATCGAATGAACCCAAAATCACCTCGCGATGCTTCATTCTGCTTTCTCTTGCAGACTTGCGCCCTCCTGTCGCCTAAGCTTGTCGCTGCGCTTCGTTCTCACGAGCAGCAACCTGCACGACGCCACATTCGCCAATGTCTTCTCCGTCATTCTGTTGTCGCATGAGCTCGCCACCGCCCTTCCTCGGTTCTCGCCGCCGTCCTTCGTCATGCGCATGAACCCTCCCAGCCATAGTCCTCCTCTCGTGTGAAATCCTCATTGGCGCCCTCCTCCTCGCACGCTCACATGCGCTAATCGGCCTTCAAGATTAATGTGCACGGGACCTCGCCATCGACCTCTCTGTGTGAATCACACGAGCAGCTAGGTTTTATTTTTTTGGATAAGGTAGTTGATGCTTGTTGGCAAATGTGCTGACATCCTGCCTGATATGATACTATGATGAAACTTTTTGAAACATGTACAAAATAATCATGAAAACTTATTAAGGTAGGCACAGAACTTAATGAAAATTTATAAAATTAGACATGTGTACATAAAACTCAAGTGAAATTTGCTTTAAACTGTATGAAATATGAGTGGATTTCCCTTAAACTATAGATGAAACTGAATGAAACTACCTGAAACTTGGAGGATACCAGGGTTCAAACGTGTATGCCAAAATAAATACAGTTTGTTGAAATTGGTATGAAACTGAGTGAAACTTAGCTAAAACTTCATGAAATTTACTGAAACTTCATGAAACTTGAATGACACCTCATGATACATGAATGTAGGGGTGCAATCGGAGCGGATACGGACGGATATCGCTTATGCTGTATCCTATTCCACATTTTTTCGTCAGAGTCAGAGTCGGAGTCAGACACGAATAATGTCGAATATCTATTTCTCCATTCCGTATCTGTTCCATAATATTTCGGACGGTCGGACGGACGGAAATTATCTGCTTCTTTGCACAGGACATTGGACAGTATGGTATGATCAGAGCGGATATAGAGAGGCTAATTACTGAGATGTTGAAGAAAGAACACTCAGTACTCCTGCTTGTTTAGATATGACAATCCGTCTATATGTTATTTTGTTCCTAGGTGAAATCATAACATACTTTCTCATATCATTTGACATACGGATATATACGGACGGATATCACTTATCCCGTATCCTATTCCATATTTTTCCTCGGAGTTAGAGTCGGACACGGATAGTGCCGGATACCCATCTACCCTTTCCATATCCGTTCTGTATGCTTTCGGTCGGTCGGACGGATGGAAATTATCCGCTCCGTTTGCACCCCTACATGAGTGGAACTTCATCAAATCTCATGAAACATGAATGATTAAATTCATGCACATGAATGAACTCTCGGTCGGGTTGAAGACCTTGGCCTTTTGGTTGGACGGACAAAAAATCGGTATTGACAGAAGATGATTCCATTTCTATATGAAAAATGACCAAGAAAAGGTGTAAGATTTTAGAATTCATTCTTCTAGGTGTCTGTGGTTATTGTACCTGCAGTGCCACTGTTGTCAATTCAGATCAATCATTCAAAGGGTTCAATTCATATATATCACCATTCAATTTAAAGTTCAGAACAACCATCCAACAACAAAGAGGAACAACAAAATTCAACTTCATAAATCCACTATAAAAAAATTATGAAACCTCATAAAACACCATTAAACTTAGATATAAAATCTTATAAAACTTAGTCAACTTAGACATGAAACCTTATGAAACTTTATAAAACTTAACGAAACATCATGAAACTTAGTAATAAAACCTCTTGAAACTTAGTCATGAAACCTCCTGAAACTTAGTCATGAAACCTAGAGTTTAACTTCATGAATCCGCTACAAAAAAAAACTTTCAACATCATGAATCCATACAAAAAATTATAAAACCTTATAAAACACCATAAATTTTAGACATAAAACCTTATGAAATTTAGTCAACTCAGCCACAAAATCTTTTGAAACTTTATGAAATACAATAAAACTTAGTCATAAAACATACTGAAATATTGTGAAACTTCATGAAACCTAGAATTCAACTTCATGAATCCGCTAGAAAAACTTTCAACTTCATGAATCCACTATAAAAAAATATTATGAAACCTTATGAAATAACATGAAACTTAGGCATAAACCTTATGAAAGTTAGTCAACTTTAGCATGAAACTTTATGAAACTTAGTCATGAAATCTCCTGAAACTTTATAAAACCTCATGAAATCTGGAGTTCAACTTCATAAATACACTACAAAAAAACATTTCAACTACATGAATCTGCTACAAAAAATATTATGAAACCACATAAAATAAAATAAAACTTAGACATAAAATCTTATAAAACTTAATCAACTTAGGTATGAAACCTCCTAAAACTTAATGAAATTCCATAAAATTTAGTCATGAAATCTCTTAAAACTTTATGAAACCTTATAAAACTTGGAGCTCAACTTTATGAATCAACTATAAAAAAACTTTTAACTTCACGAATTCGCTACAAAAAACTTCATGAAACCTCATGAAATTTAGTCATGAAACCTTGAAACTTGATGAAATTTAGACATGAAACGTCAGTAACCTTCATGAAAACCTAGTCATGAAACCTCACGCTATGTTTCAGTAAATATCAATAAATTGCATTGGTACTTCAAGTTTCGGATAAAATTTTATGTAAATTTCATAGAAGTTTCAAGAATATAGAGTGACTTTCACACAGTTTCAAGCGAAGTTTTATTTATGTTTTAGGAAGTTTTAACTAGTTTTCATATTTGAAAATGCCATGTTTCAGAAGGTTTCAACTAGTTTCAAGTTTGAAATTGCTATGTTTCAGCAAGTTTCATTGAAATCGGAAATTTAAAGGTTAAAGGTGGATTTCAAAAAAATCAAAAAAGTTTTTGAGTAGGTTTCAAGTTTCATGGCGGTTTAAGTAGGTTTTAAGGAGTTTCAAATATAATCCTGGAATTTTGCAAGCTATGGTGAAAATTGAGCCACCACCTGTTGCCTTCATCATGCCCTCCTTGACCTCTACATCAGGCCAGCATCACAGTCCCAGCCGCCACCCATGCACGCACCTATCGTAGTCTCGACTTCACTCCTCGACCTCCACTACCTCCGTGCCCACTCCTCAATCATAAGTTTTGAGAAGTTTAAAAAGGATGTAGCAAGTTTTTGGTTATTGTAGTAAGTTTCTAGAAGTTTCAAAAAAATTTAAGACATTTTGGCACTTTTTGGAGTAGGCTTCAGCAAGTTTTAGGAAGTTTCAAGAGATTTTAGCAAGTTTCAAAATGTCTTAGATAGTTTTAAGATATTCCAGTAAGTTTCGAGTAGATTTGAGCAAGCTTTAGGAGGTTTTGTAAAGTTTTAAGACATTTCAACAAGTATTGAGTAGCTTTGAGCAAGTTTCATGAGGTTTCGGTAAGTTTTAGAAAGTTTTAAGATGTTTCAACAAGTTTCGAGTAACTTCAAGCAAGTTCCAGGAGGTTCCAGTAAGTTTTAATACATTTTAGCAAGTTTTGAGTGGGTTTGGGAAAGTTTTAAACAAGTTTGAACAAATTCTAAAAGTTTTGAGAGGTTTCAGGAATTGTTAAGAAGTTTTAGCAAATTTCATATTTCAAGGCCTGAGTATCGCATCCTTTTTTAATACCACATATCCTTATCTTTGTTGCTTGTACAGACATGAAATAGGCATCAAACGATCTGATTTCTATCAAATAAGCACCGTGGTAGGATGGCTCGCTACTGAGGTCAGAGGCCCACAAGACACCGAGTGCTCACATAGACCTTGTCGCTGTGCGCGCTAGCCGGCGCGGCGAAGGAAGGGCTCACTCGCGGAGTCCCGCACACCATCCTCGTTACGGTGCCCGCACGCCAGTCGTCACGGTCGGAGACCAAACCAGAGAGCGCGAGGGGAGTGAGAGAGTATTGTGTCGAAAAAATAAGACATGGTCAAAACGCTTTAGGATGCACAGGGGACACCCTCAAACGGGTGTTGGCTATGCTGTTGTTTTGGAGAGAAATGATATACAGCTCCTTAGTTTTTCTCAAATCATTTACCGACCATCACTGGCTTCAGTCTACCGTGGCCATGGTTATACACACCACCACTTTTTTGGAATAAAAACGGAAGGACAAGATCCCACTATGTGTATATATATAAATAATATTATTCAGTATGTTCCAAAAAAACAAAAATCATGATACACTGGCTAGCCAATCTATGATTGTGGGTATCTCTTCTTTGCTCTGTGGATAACTATGGCAAACTCATGCTTCAAAGTCCTTTTCCAACCATCAAAGCTGGGGTTAATCTTTTGAAAAAAAAAATTAAACCATCTTATTTCTAGAGATCCAAACGCTCCAGGAAGCCGAGATTATTATTTCCATATAAAATGGCAGATGCAGCTGATTTTTCAAGTCTTCAATGCTCTCTTGAGCTGATAAATCTGCATTTCTCATAGCGCATATATAACCTCAACAATTTCCCATGAATGAACAAACAATTCAAGTTGCATTTTGACAAACAACGCAAGCGTACTCTGGCAAAAAGAAAAGTTTCCTCCTATGAGGATTTCGTGTATTTAGGCTCTATTCCAAACAACCGTGGTTCCTATCTTTTAAAAGTCAAAAACTGTTTGAAACATGTTGGTTTTTTAGTGTATTTTTTTCTCCTTTTATACTTTGCATTATCATAGATATAAAATAGTGTTGTTTATTTTTTTATTTTTCTTATTTTAATTAAATATTTTAGAAAAACTAACAGCCGTTTCAGTCTCATCTAAGCAAAAAGTCACTGCCCGGGCGGCGATCCCAGAAAACGGCAGCTCACGCCGTGCCGAGGCGACAAATGTCTTCCAGTCTTTTGCTTAGCGGTGCCCGTCAACGCGAGGCAGATCCGGTGGCGGACGTGCGGCGCACGCTCGCCTCCCACGGGCGCCACGGCCCTGTTCTGAGGCTGCTATTTGCCTCTTTTTGGCAGCTAGAGACTGTGCCGAGTCGAGTGTCGACGCAAGGCATTTCGCCTGGTCTTGTCACGCGTCGTGACGCGCACAACAGTAGTGTCACGAAGATGAACGCGAGGTCCCTTTCGGCTGGCGACGTGCGAGCGCGACTGATTAGTGCGGCCAGATACGTACAGATCGCAACTTTGACGTTCTCTCACAACTTGGTAATCTCACTGGCTTACATGCTAATTGGCCCTCCTTATCATAAGCTTGTACTATAAATTAAGGTGTCTTCATGACATCATGTGACTGGCTCGAAGAAACCAACCATGGGCGTTATTTTTAGGTTCTGATTTATGACTTATAGTACGTCAACTAGCTTTTAAATAGAGTATTTTTTAAAATAAAATCTATAAATCGATTTAGTAGACACTGTACCGACTTCAGTTATACTGATTAAAATCAAATACAACTGACTCTTTTTATATTTTCTTGCGAAAAGTCTGAATTCAAAGTCATAAGTCTCTGGAGGTTGTGAGCTCAATTAGTAAGGCCGTTTTGGATCGAACCAACGTCATACGAATTCTGCATGAATTTCTCAAAAAGAACAGTTTAACTACTGTAGTAAATTATTGGGTTGCAAACGGCCTAAGCTCTGTTTATTTGGGCTTTTGTTTGGTGGAATATGGCTTATTTTTCATGTTTAGTATTGTACCTGATTTATTTTATATTTGTAGCTGTTTCTGACTCTTTTAGCATAATTAAATTTAAAAAATAAAAATAAAGTAGTCTATCACGAACAATGTAAATAAATACGATAAAAAGGTAAAAACCCCAAAAAAATGATAAAAATAGAAAAACAAAATTAAGAAAACAACGTAGAAACTAGAAACGAAAGGAAAAGTCAAAACGAGCGCCGCATGACATGCTAAGTACCGTACAGATGGTTCTTTTAACCATAGTTAAAATCTATCGCAACAAAAAAAATAAAAATTGATTCCCTAGACAAACCGTCCATTACTAGAGGTCCAAAATTTACGGTGCTGTACTTAGCTCGTGTACATGGGTGGATTCGGTCCAGCTTTGATGATCAAAAACTAGAAACTAAAACCGAAACAATCGGAGCAATATACACAAAACAACGCCACTATTCACGCGTAATATGAGTTAGTATCGATATGTTCTTCTAGTAGCATGCAGCTAGTTGTTAAGAGACGGTCTTCGTGTAACCCTGTGACTGCTGCTGTCCTCCTCCATCTTCAATAGCTACGGATTGAACTTAGTAGAAAAAGATGGGAACCAAAGAGATCTCTTTTGCTCTTTTGCCCTTTTCCCTTTTAGCAATCTTAGCGCCTTTTCTAACGACGTGCCTGGTTCGTTCTTTTCTCGCCCCACCTTGGATTGGAATTTGTCAGTGGCGACCTTACCTCTTAGTGAACCGTGAGCAATTACGATCTACTACACCTTCACTATTAGAAAAAAAAAACTAAACAATCGTTCACTACCGGCATGGTCAGCACACGTGTAGGCAGCCGCGCAGGCACCGGCGTAGAGGATGCAAGCAGGAAGGCAGCGATGCCCAAAGGGGCGGCCCCATCGCGATATCCGGGATCTCACTGCGGACAGATACGCTGCGGCTCGCTGACCCAAAAATACTCGTCTGTAGGTCGAAAGCTCCATCTTCCCCGCCATCCGCTGCCTCCCCTCTCCCTCTTCCGTCCCGTGTGCCTGTGGTGGAGGTGGTGGTAGTCACCTGCCTGCCTGCCTGCCTGCTGCTGTGCTCGCTCGCTCACATGCCCTTGTATCGGTGTGCGTACGCCTCCCCCCGACGCGGCACAGTGAGCCTACGCGCGGCGCGCGCGCGCGTAGCCATAGGGCGTGCAGCCGGGCACTGTGCGAGCCCAGGGAGGGCACGGCCGGCTGCGCAGGCAGCGGCAGACGAACAGTATCGTGTAACGTGGCCAGTGGCCGGCCATAGTTTTGGCTCTTGAGCCGGGGCGCGGGCCGCTGGCCGGCCGGCCGCATCCGCATGCGGCGTACCCGTACCAGCCGCGTACAACGGCACAGCCACGTCGCAGTGGGAAAATCACATGATAATTCAATGGGGGAAGGACACCATACTGGCGCTGCGAAATCCGCGGTGTACGGCTCTGATTTCAGCTCTAACTTTTAGCTTTTAGAGATCAGAAGTCACTTAAAATATGATAACTTTTTAATTTTGGGTTTTTATTTTTTTTCTTATTATTTTTTGCATTGTCAATAAAAATATAATAGTGTTTTTTTATTTTTTTTAATTAAATAACTTAGAAAAGGCTAATAATCACTATAGTACAATTTCAACCAAAAAAATAACAGGCACAACTATAAGCCGGAGTAAAGCCCCATGGAGCAGCAAAGGATACAAAGACCCAGGATCTTAAACAGATACTACTTACTAGTTAATACTACTCCATATGTCAGCATTAGTGCAGGAGTTAATGTAGGTTGTAATGCCACATCAACTGATTTCAATTTGTTTTCCTCTCAGACAGTAGCAGAGCCAGAATAATTTGAGAGCCTGAGCAAACTTGACCATAGGCAATAAGTACGAATAAGTCAATAGACATGTCCTTTTAGGCTAGGTTTATTAGTCTAAAACAGTGATTGTCGAAAGAAATCAAAGTCACTGAAAAAACAAAAAAAAAACAGAGCCAATATATACATGATAAAAGCAAAATTGATTACCACACTAGTTCTATGACAATAAATCAGTTTATCACACTTCACAAATACCATATCTTCTGACTAGATAGTTATCTAAAACAAAAATGAAACTACCTTTTAGACTATAGTCCATTGGAAGCTTCGGAGTACAGACCAATATGGCTTGAGCTTTTGGCTTCAACTTATTTTTGCACTATTCATAAATTTCGTCTTTTTCTGAACTTTTGGCTTTTTTTGAGTTTTTTTACCGGTTTTTTTTCCTCGTATTTGTTTACATCATACGTGATGGGCTAATATGTTTTTTCTATTTTTAAATTTTTTTAAATTTAATTATGGTAAATAAGCCTCTGTCAGCTACAGTGTTTTTTTCAGCCAGCTACAGTGTTTTCAGCCGTAAGCCACGGGCTTTTCAGCCATTTTGATCACAACCCAAATTGTTAAAATTTATGCAACCAAGGTTAGTAAGATGCTATAACAGTATAATACATTAGTACATTTCTCATAAAGGCAACCTCCAAGGTTTTTTTTGTTTATCGTCTACAAATATACTGTTGTCAAAGAGGAGCATAAAGATCTAGGTTTTCTCAAGGTGGTTAAAGACCGTACTACCGAAGCCGGAGGCTATTCACATGAAAACAATTTGTAGAATTGAACTATAAAAATGCAAAACCATATATCCTACCTGCTTTTAAGAGCGCCACATTTTATATCTAAATACAATTTAAACATCTAGTTTATGCATCTTGAAGCAATTACATTTGTAGTATGCCATCGTCAAAGATCTCTTCAAATATTCGTCTTCTAATGTATGATTAGAACTTTTGGACATGCACTGAACCAGGAATTCATTTCTTACAACTGAACCCTGAGGAATATGTATACTGTATAAATATGCTAAGGATTCCAGATGAACTTACCAGCTGCGCCACAGGGGCTCCGTGTGTGTGGGATTTGGTACTTTAGCCTGTTTGGTTCACGTACGAGTAGAGCCTGGCTCGTATCTGAGAGTCAGGCTCTCGTGGGACAGGTTGAGCGCATGCAACGCTGTCGTGTTTGGTTCACGTACGAGTAGAGCCTGGCTGAGAAGAGATGTTGTTTGGTTGCCTGTACGAAGATATGTTGCATGAGATAAAAATAATATAAGATTATGATTATGATTATGAAGATATGTTATATGAGATGTTCGTATCTTATTATATCTTAAACTTCTTCAAAACACGTTAATAATACTTGATATTTACTAATATACACTAATAACATCATCAACTGACTAATCACCTGCATCCCGCGAGCCTGGCTCCCCAGAAACGCCCATCTCCCACGTTTCTCCAGAGCCTGGCTGGAGAGGGAATCTTGCATGAGCAGAACCAGGCTGAACCCAGCGACCAGGCAACCAAACAAGGAGACCCTGCATCCGGCCAGCCTGGTTTAACCGGATGCAGGCAACCAAACAGGCAACTGCCGTGGATATTTACAGCCCTTCGACTGCAGTGTAGTCTGGTGATTCCTCCACAAACCTTCTGGAGATCAGCTAACGTGGACCTATCAAACAAAACGAGAGTGAACTAATGGCACTTTGTTTCTTTAATTGCTCAGTTAAAAACATATCCCATAGAATTCCACAGAAAAATCAAATTGCAGACTGGCACCATAGTTTCGCTGCAGGCTGCGGCTGCTGAATGCCGCCCCCTTGGGCCTTGGCTGGCTCATTGCCGTTGCCGGCTTCAGGCGCTTGGCCGCTTGCCCGTCCGGACGCTCCCTTGACCGTAGTTGATTTGCTGTCGGTTGCCGCTAGCGGTGCGTATCCATATTTTTCCTCATATTTAAATATAAATTGGACAAATGTCAAATTCGAATATAGATCATATAAATATCGAATACGAATTTAGATCAGGTTATACTTAAAATTAGATCGAATCTGACTATTTTTCGTATTCCAATAATTATTCGTGGCATCTCCTATTTAAAGCATGACATCAAATTGTTTTACCATTTTAAATTGATAAATCGTTGACTCTAACATGTTACCGCGTATTAAATATCGACAACACATAAATGAATCATTCATCTTACGTATTTGGATAATACAGCTTCTAAAAACAACTTCATATCCTATGGCATAATGAAGTTTAGCAAATTGACAAAATATTTATGCCTATTTTTAGTTTATCATGTAATCATTGATCATTTGTGTCATTTTGCAACTAATCCTAATTAATCATAGATATATTGCAAATATATCGGTTATAACCATATCAAATTGGCAAAAAAAAGCATACAAAAAGCTTTATTATGAGATGTGCTAAATAAAAACATCAAATGCCAAATTAGAGTCCACCATGACAATGGACCCATCGAGACGATCGAAATGCATATATAATATGACCAATTTAGAGGTCAGATGCAAAAAAAAACACATATTAGCCAGTTGTTGCTATTATATATGCCGAATCCAGATATCCGGCTTCGAATCCTCACCAGGCCATATCGAATTCGCATCTGACATCTGGGACTTTGCCAGTTCAACATCTGAATTTGGATCCATTTTCTATTCGGATTTGAATATTAAATATCCGGATAATCCAATTGAATCCGGATCCATTTTCACCCCTAGCTACTGCCCCATCTGCCTGACGCTCCGCGCGCCCTGTTTTCGGCTACAACCTTTGTGGCCTTGCCAGTTGCCGCCCCACGTGCCACCTGCGCCAGCTATCACCTGTCGTCTATGAGTGAGTGAGATCTGAGGGGGAGGGAAGTAGGGAATCAGCAGCCGAATGCTTGAATAGGAAATTAGGGATTGACTGCTTTAGGATGGAGGCCGTCGGGGCATGATGCCATGATGTATGGATTGTATGATGGGCCGTCAGCCTCCTGATGTCCCATTGGGTTGGCCTATGACCCATGTAATGGCCCAACCACCCAGGCTTCGTGACAAGTGCCCACAAACTCACCCATAGCGGCACGCCGGCATGGGTGAGATGCTCTATATCCTCCATTGCTTGTCACCGACAAACCTGGACAGCCTGTCTCTGCCCCTGCTCTTGGAGTGTTGTACGTACACGTCAATATTCAAAATGCCCCACTCCAAGTGGCTTCAGCTTCTAGATTCCAGAAGCCAAAAGGCGGAACGAACCGAGTCAGCTTCTTTTTTGGCCTTTTTGGCTTGTCTTTTTTTTCTCTTATTTCTTTGTATTATCCGTGAAGATATAAGAGTGTTTTTTTATTTTTCTTTAATTAAATGACTTAAAAAACTAATAACCGTTATAGTATAATTTTAACCAATAGCTTGAAGCCGCATCCGGTTGGAAGGGAGCCGTAATCTCTAGACATTCATTATCAGCGTATGGTTCGTTAGTGGTAAAATGTAATCTGTAGACGTATATTATCAGGAAGACGGTGCTAAAGTGGCTGCATTTCGGTGCCGTGCCTTTCCAAACTTTTCATCCTTGCTGCTACTGTGACATACTAATGCTTTCCCTAGGGTTATTTGTGGGATGCAGCAAGCTCTACATTTATTAATGTATACCATCTTGATTTGATGCAACTCATGCGCTAGCCGCTACGAACATAAAAAATCGTCGGCACACATACACACACGGTTTTACCCGTCCTGGGCTCCTGGCTACCGTGACCAGCAGACGTGGCATGCAGCACAAACCATTCCGTACACAAAAGAAGCCAGGCATTGAGCATCGGATCCTCGCTCGCTCACTCGCCTCAGCACAGCACAGCACGCAAGGAGAGCGTCGTAAAAAGATGGACTCGTCCTAGTAAAGAAAAGATGTCTGGGCAGGCAGCTGGTAGCTGCCGTACCTACACGCAAAATCTGGCCTCAGATCGGATGCAGCCACTGCCGCGCCAATGCAAGCTACTGGTACTAGCTTAGTCGAAGTAAACTCCAGGGAAATCTCCTCTGCTGAAACGGCTACTCACTGGTCACAATTCATGAATAGGGGGGGGGAGAGAAGGGGTTGGCCACTGTGAGCGAGGCTGGGCTGGCCTGGCCTGGCCTTCTCAATGCACAGCACAGCGCGAAGGTGGTCCTGGCTGCCGGTTTCCAAGGACAATAAAAACTACCCCCTCCCCCTTCCCCCCTTGCCGCTACGGCCACCCGGCGCTTGTACCTCGCCTCCGCGGCTCTGCCTTCCCGTGTTTATTTATACGCTCCCAGCTACCACTCAAAGCGATAGCTGAAGAACCAGAAGAATAAGCGAAGGAGCGAGCGAGAAATACTAGGAGAGAGAGGAAGGCGAACAGAGTTAATTTGCTCGTGTCATCGTATGGGGGAGCAGGAGAACAACAGGAGCGCTAGCAGCGGCAACAGCATGGCGGTGGACGCGCCGGCCAAGGAGAACGGCCGCGCCGCCGACCCGCGCCTCCAGGGCATTTCCGACGCCATCCGCGTCGTCCCCCACTTCCCCAAGCCAGGTCCGTCCGCCCGCCCGCCCGCCCGCCCGCCTCGATACAAACCGAATTAACCACGCGCGCGCACGTGTACGGGGTCCGTGGACTGCTTACCTAGCTTACCCTCGCGGCTCGTGCAGGGATCATGTTCAACGACATCACGGAGCTGCTGCGGCGGCCGGGCGTGTTCAAGGACGCGGTGGACATGTTCGTGGAGCGCTACCGCGGCATGGGCATCGCGGCCGTCGCAGGTAAACGAGCCAAGCAGTCAATCATCAATCATGAGGCCCCGTGCGAGCGCATGCGTCCACCCACACGCGCCCCCCGCGCCGGCCGTGCGTCTTTCTTTAATGCCCCTGCCGCTCGGTCGTCAGTTCCTGCCGCTGCGGGGGCGCGGCGCGCGCCGAGCTGAGCTCGCGCTGTGGCGCGGTGTTGGCTCGGCCGCTCGGTGCGGCGGTGTTCTGAGATTCCGTAATATCTTTGGGGCAGATCTTTCCTGCTCCTTTTGTCCCCCCACGCTTTGTCGTTGATCAGGTCATGACCACCACCTACGCATTTTTTTTTTCTTGCTTCCTTCTGTGCGTACGCACATACAGTCACATACTCCTATTTTAATAATGTAAATTAATTAGAACTCCCAACGGCAGCGGCAGTGGTACTACAGTTACAGTCCAAGGTACTAGGAGCGCTGATACTCAACGCATGTCCGCGGTAGTTTCTTTCCATTTATAGTTTATCTAAATTAATTAAAATTATTGTTTTTTCTAAAGGATTTATAGAGATAGTAGCTTTTTTAAAATGGTTTATCGGCATTTGATTTATCCGTAAGTCACAGCAAAAAAGTAACCACTCTAGTCTGATATAAAGTAGAAGTACGTCTTTCTCACCATTTGGTCCAGAGCAACTAAATCCAGGGTTCAATGCCGCCACGGTGGGAGAGTAGGCCATAGAAGCAAGTAACAGGTAGGTTCATTATGGCTTATAGCCATGATTTATATTTTTGATTTTAGCACAAACATCTACGTAAATGAATCGAATGCTGATAAATTACTTTAAAAAAACTGTTTTAATAAGCCGTCTTGAAACGAGCACAAAGACCTTTATTCAAGGTAATCCATAACCCGAGAAGAACTCGGCTACGCTGCTGGCCGCGCGCATGTGGGGTGTGTCTCTCCGTGCGCGGCGACCGTATACTACAGATGGTCCTGCCAGCCTGCGCCGAGCCGGTTTCGCAGCCAGCGTCCGCGCGGCCAGGAAGTCCGTGCGCCGGCCGGTCGGGTCGCGCGCACCACGCCGGGCTTATCCCTCGCTCGCTGGGCGGCCAGCGGAATCTCGCGCATCCCGTGCCCGGATCGGAGGGCATGTAGACGGTTGGTAATGGGGGCAGGGACCGGCGCTGGCTGTGGGGTGTGGCTCCGATCGGACGGCCATGATTGCGCACATGCGGTGTCGGTTCCCGTGGCTCCTCCTGGTATGCGAGAGCGGCGGTCGTGCTTTGTGCATCACATATTCACATATGGTTTCGTCCTATCTATGCCTACGGGACTGCATGTGCACAGTCTCCGGCTGTCCTGGCTTCAAAATAGAGTACAGCCTCTGATTAGCTTCGCTGTTCGCTTGGAGCAGCTGCCTATGTCATGTTTTAGCTGCATGATGACGTTGCTCTAAACCGTACTAGACGTCCAACGCTGTAACATTGCATTTGTACCAACAACCTCGTTGTTACTCGTACAACGAATGCTGAACGCCGTATTTGTGCCAACCTGCGCCGCTATACATACGACACTCCTTGTCGTACGATGCTCTTACGACCCACGCGCTGGACCTTCAGGGAGCCTTGGCCCCACTTGCAGGAAAAAAATTGTTTATACTTTGGCACTGTAGTCATTTTCTAAAAATTTTGGCTTCTAGACATCCGTTCTTGTAAAAATGGCTCTAAGGCTGATGGCACTTGTCACCTGCCACATCTAGGAATGGGCTAGTGCGGCAATGAGTGCACATGGCAACAGGTAGGGCCCACAGCCTGTCGAGCAGCTATTGCTTGGTACTTGTCTGCCAATTTAGATAGGTGACCGAGAGCAAATGTATCTTAGTTATAGTTGGGATCCCCATAATGATCGATGTCATGGTCCGCTAGACCCAGTTACTAGAAGTTCTCACACAGAACGTAGTAGCATTAGGAGGAAAATCTAAGAGAACCAAACTGTGGTTACTGACCAAATAATAGATAATGGGACTACAGTGAGGCCACGAATGGGTTGTCCAAACTCCGAAACACACTGGGGAGTGGATATAGAAGATATATGTACTATGTTTGAGCTACGTGTATCCCTTTCTTCATAAAAATGAATCCTCTTCTAAAATGAGTTGTTTTGGGCCTACTGCCCCCCACATTGGCCTAATTAGTTCATCGCGCCAATAGGTTCATTAAGTGTGTAACCGTGCGGTGGGCTCAAAAGGGTCATGACAGGAAAAAAGAGATGTTTATGTAAATAGCCTCCTTATGGCTATAAATGCGTCCCTTAGGGTGCACCATGGAAAGAGAGATGATTCATTTTTTTTTAGAAAAAGGGATACATGATAGCTCAGACATAGTGCACACATATTTTGCATCCACTTTCTACTGTGTTTTAAGCTCCAGGTTGCCCCTTCGTGGCCTCCCCATAGCCCATTGTTCACTGTTTGATCTGTAACCATAACTTAAACCTTTCACTTTTTTCGGTCTCAAGGAACCCCTAGACATCGACTATTAGATCCATACTATCGAAAAGAAGCTAGAAATCACACAATACACCACCCGCGAAAAGGTACTCTTCGCAAGCCATTAACCGGAAGGACCCGCTGAAGATTGGTGAGATAATTTGAAAGTAGTTCAGGAGGAAGGCCACAACATCAACAATGCCCCTGCTAAATGCCAGGTTATTTCGGAGTGGAACAAATCTACACAATTGTAGAAGCCAAGTATTGGGCGTGGATCACGAGGGCTAAAGCCCACAATGGAGAGAAAGGAAAGGCATCGATGGATCCAAATGTATATGACGAATGACTGCAAGCATGACTTCCAAAAGGCGCACACGTATCTAGTTATAGTTGGGTTGATGGTTCGTGTGCTTTACCATTTATATCATCCGAGTAGTAAGGTAAATACACGCACCTAACCAAACAGTACACGCTATATATAATTTATATCTTTATATCCATATGTTATGTCGGGCTATATATGGTCCATTACGATAATATTTTTGCAATAACGTATCTCTACTATTTAATATAGAGAATTGGTGATGGTGATTCATCTATCCCTCCGAACACTCTTGCACGTTCCTAAAAAATTTCTACCTTCATACGAACATAACAGTGTTGGGATAATATGACTTTTAAATGCGTATCAAATCACAAGTATTTAACTAGTTTGTACAGATATTCGCCTAATCACAAAAATAAACTGAACGCGTGGCGCTACCGAGCTGGTGCTACTCATGGTTCGACAGGTGCTGCCAAGCTTGGGGAGCTCGGCAGCACCCTGGGTCCGACCAGCTGCCGTGCTGCGCCCTCGCCTGTTGAGCCCGTGTCTGCTGCTATGCCCGCCCGCCTCTGTCAAGCTCCTCAGACGTGCCTTCCGAGCTTGAGAATTAGGCTATTTTTTAGAAAGATATGCAGAGTAAATTTGAAAAAAAAGGCCACATACCAAGTTCGTGAACAGCTAAAAAACAATCCACTTCAACATCAAGTGCACAAAGCCGCTCATGGAGAGGTGCCGAACAGGAGTGGCCGGGCGTTAGCAAGCGCACCATCAGGCGCCCCTCTGCCGTCTCTCTGGTGGTCCGCCCGCTCCGGCGATGGTCCTCGACTTCCTTGCAGCGACTAGCAGCAAATTCTACAATTCAACAGTCTCAATACAGGAAGATAGGAGCCAAAAACAAAGGGGGAAAACAAATGCTACAGCATTCTGCCGAATTCACAAGAATCACATCTGTTTCAATCAATTTTTCCACGAATGTGGATGATTGATCTCTGATCTCATGCTATGTAGCACGGACACGTGTAAAAACCGCCGTATCCGTGTCCGACACGTGTCGGACACGGATACGACACGGACACGTCTTGGACACGTGTCGGCAACGTATCGGCCGATTTCGGAATTAATTTTAATTATTAAAATTCTCGACACGTGTCGGACACAGTAAGTATACGAGTCGGACACGGCCAGGACACGGCTGGCCCATCCCTAACCCTAACCATAAGCGCCGATTCCTGAGCACATCATTCCTATCGCTCACTTGCACTTCTCCGCATCGGCCGCTCGCGCCGCCGCCCACTTCCGTCGGCTCCCGCATCTCGCCGCCGCTCGCTCCCACATCTCGCCGCTGCCTCCATCTCCTCTGCCCGCCGGTTCCCGCATCTCACCGCCAACGACATCTCTCGCATCTCGTCGCCGACTACATCTCCCGCGTCTCACCGCCGACTACATCTCCCGTGCGTCGCCGGCTCCCGCATCTCCTCCCGTGTAGTCTTGCCGATTTGATCATGTTACTTTTTCCCAGATTAATGGAGTTTTTATTTCTAGAAAACAAGATTATCGCCAATTAACAATTATCGCCAGGATTAACAAAACAATTCATGAGGTACATATTCCGAGTATACACTTTACAAATTACAAGTTTACAATTTACATTATTTCAGATAATAAGCATGTGGAAACATAGAAAATAATACATATATATATATATAATTTATTTATTTATTATTTAAATATATATAGCCGTGTCGGCGTATCGGTATTTTTGGGAAAACGGCGAATTCCCATGTCGATGTCGTGTCGTGTCGTGTCGACGTATCCGTGTCCGTGCATCATAGATCTCATGAAGGCTCTCCAAGATCAGCAAAAAGAAAGAAAAGCTACAGGCAAAAGGATGAAAAAGCTTGACGTGGTGGCTGGGTGCCGAAGTGATTAAGACGTCGGGCTAGTCAATGGAGGTTTCCATGAGCTTGACGTGGGTGCCATTGCCGTAGGAATCTGACGCCCAGCCAGCAGCGAGTGAGCCGCCATGTTCTGCTTCATATTCGACGGCGTGAATCTGGATCCCCGTGGTGGCGTGGAGCTCGATCCTACCGACGGCCTGTGGCTACGAGTCGGTGCCGCAAGGTGTGAGAATGGAGGCGGTGGTGGCGTCTAGGAACCAAGAAGATTAGGGATAGGGCGTGAGGAAGAAACGGCATGCAGAGGTCACGTGAGTCGGAAGCTCGTACGAGTATCCTAACGAAAACGTCGTGTGTGAAGCATTTTCCTTGTACCAACTACCCATCTAGCTTAATTGAAACTTTAGGTCTTAACTTCCTGTATGCCTCTAACTTGTGTATGTATGGTGAATTCTTCATCTTCGATCTGCTAGGTATTGAAGCTAGAGGATTCATTTTTGGCCCAGCGATCGCCTTGGCCATCGGAGCAAAATTCATACCACTGCGCAAACCTAAGAAACTTCCAGGTGATCTGCGAGCTGAACTAGGTCATTTGCAAATGTGAAAAGCTCTTGGCATGTCTTTACTTATGTGCAGTTTTGCTTTCCATGAAGTGCTGTATGAATACTATTGCATATTGAATCCATTAGCTCATCAACCACTTAGTATGTTGACTTTTGAAAAAAAAATTAGTTTGGGTATATCCATTAAATACTGTTACAAGATCATGTAAACAGTTCTGATAAAGAAAGTTGTAGTTTAATTTACTGTCAAGTCTGAAGATACCGGCATGGGAGATTGGATCATATACCCTCCCTTTAGTTGGGAAATTGAGGATTTACCCTCCACATCTCAATGACACGTAGGGTCATCATAAGTCACTAACACGTGGGTCAGGAGGGTAAATCCTCAATTTCCATCTAAATGGAGGGTATATGATCAATTTTTTCTTTCTTGTTTGGTTTGTCAATAGCATATCCACTATCATTTCTCCAAGAGGAAATTGTAACTAGCTTCGTTGTAGAATGTAGTTTTTATTGTAGTTTCAAATGTGCTGATATTTGCTTTACAAACATTGAAGGTGAGGTAATTTCTGAGACTTATGTACTTGAGTATGGGACGGATTGTTTGGAGATGCATGTTGGAGGTATTGAACCGGGTGAGCGCATAGTGGTGGTTGATGATCTGGTTGCAACTGGTGGAACACTTTCTGCTGCTATAAGACTTCTTGGTGAGTACCTGTTTATATGTTGATCTGTCTAAGATTGGTATGCATGCAAATGAAATTCCATGGCCTTCAGCAATTCTTAGTAGAAGCATTGATCTAAGTATTTAATGAATTTAGCAGATAAAACAGAATTTAGTTAAGAAATACAAAATGTCTTCCTTGCACTTGTTGATGTTCTTCATCTGACACCACTAATGAAAGAGCACACAGTACTACCATTGTGTTCAATTTTCTTTGTTCTACCATACTATATCTAGGGAACTTTTCAGGTGCTATGTTATAAGATGCTGCTCATACATGCGGTTCGTACCTTGCTGAGTCTCTGGTATATTATAACAGAACTACAGTGTGTAGCAATCAAGTACCTTGTGCTTGTACATAAAAAATAAAAACAGAAAAAAGAATGGTATTCTCACTTTTATCCTATGGTCAGAATCAGCTACAAAATTTTCATGTTACAATATTGGTCTTTTCTAAACAAGCGAACTAGAATCTTCTGACATTTTTCTTTCTTTTTTCAACATTCCAAACTTGAACTTATGATTCAGATTTGATATTGAGCAGGAAAAGGCCTTGATTAATTTAGGGAATTTGTTTCACAGACGATATTCTGATCTCAAAATGTGTCATATTGAAGAGAAGGAAGTTTAAAAAGATAAGATTGGAAAAGGAAAGTAAGCGAAAGTACAAGAAAAAGGACTGAAGTTGTAGCTTGCGTGCTAATTTAGTAAACATGATAAGTCAAATTCTTTGTGATGCTCATATGGAATAATCTTGGATTGTTGCCAAAAAAAAATGACACAGAGTACCATGTGCTATTGTCAAGCATCTCAACAAATTAGTGATAACATCTAGAGTAGAGTGGCATCATGTTCTGTTGACTATATATAAGCAATTTTTGTCCTTGAGCGGGACAAGCTGTTTATTCATAGGACAAAATCCTGTCTGAAAGATATGTCCTATGGGGTACCTAATTACATATAGCATGGTTCCGATGGGACTGGAGGCATAATGCTGATCTTTGATGCTAAAAGCGAAAATTTCGTGGATAAGAATTGAGCACTCGTGTTAGAATCAAGGACTATCACTATGTTCAAGTTTTCAACTGTCTTTCTTTTCCTTTTTCTCCTCTCTTGAGGGGTGTTGCATGTGTGTTGGAGGGGTTTGGAGTAAGTCAAGTTTTAAACTCTTGTTTACACTTGTTACATGCCATCTACCGTTAATGACATCAAAACCAGCTTATGCTATAATGTTTGCATAACTCGTTAGAGTATATCATATGAATATATCATGAACCAAGAACCGGAAAATGGCTTTTGACTTTTGACTATAACCTTTTTGTGCTTGCTGAAACTTTTCAGAACGTGCCGGAGCTGACGTGGTTGAGTGTGCATGCCTCATTGGGCTTCCCAAGTTTAAGGTACCCAGACATTATTTACAATGCATTTTAATTCAGTTAAGGAAATTTAGGATGTACTAGTGTTGTCGTAGTATTGCACTTCTACGTGACTAATGCAGGCTAGTGAAAAAGAATAAAATAATGAAAATCAACATGCTAATAACCTAGTCTGCTTGACCAGGAAAGCTTCGAGAATCCTAACTTCAAACCCTTTGTAAGTTGTAATTTTCAGTGATAGATAGGCGCAAGAGGCAAGGCTCCCTTTTAATTACATGGACGACAAGAACAGCTTAGCTTATTTTACCAGCTGCACGACCCACTCCTTTAGATACTTGTATCTATCTCTTGGTTATCCATAGACCTGAACAAAACCAGTGATTGGCTTGTTTGGGAGGCCTTCGGCCTATCCACATGGATCCCGGCTGGGAATAGGTCTTTCAAACAAGTCCCAGTGTAAACTTATGAACTTCTCTACCCTTGGGGAAAAACAATACAAGAATGTTTATTCCTAAGGTGACTTGTGCCCAAAGCTAATCCAAAAGCCAAGAAATTAGACTTGAGTTGACCAAAAAAAACAACTTACAGATAGCAAAGCCGAAAAAATTAGCACTAGTACTATAGTACAAACAATACATACCGGTGGACCAAGTCAAGGGAAGAGCCAGTGGCTTGCGCAGCTCTATCATATCCCTCGATGAAGATGTTTCATAGAGCACTAGGAAGCTTCGAGATCTAGCAATGTATTTGATATACCCATTATCTTCAAGAGAGGAATGGCAGGGTTAGCCCTTTAAATATGCTGACTGGGATTGCATATTCTATACAGGATTTCTACAAGCTAAACGGAAAGCCAGTATATATACTGGTGGAGTCCCGCAAATAGAAAGTAATAAAGTATGATCAGGCAAGTTTCATTGTTTTATGCTTGAAAATTTCTCTCAATGTTGCCTTTTTTGTAGGATTTTTCAACATATTATGCAACACAGCTGGGTTTGCAAATACACAAGTTCATGTTCTATCAATACACTGCTAGCTTCCTAATACACTAACAACAGGAGTAAATGATAATACCCATGCCTTGTTTCTTCAGTAGTCCGGCTTAATTAGATTCAAATCACAACTTCACAAGGCATCAAATATGTATACTTCGTTTGCAACTGCTACATTATGCCATTCTCCACATCCATGTTTGCCTTGCCGGAACAAGAGAACAGGTGCTATTTAGTCTTGTATTTGAAATCAGAGTTTTACGTGCTAATTCCGGTTCCCCTTGTTTCTTTTTCAGAAAAAGCTCACAGCTTCATTTCTTTGCAAGCGCATGGCGGATGGGTATTGATAACTCTGCAGTATACTGTTAAGGGCAGCTGCTAAGTATCTTGTTGGAGAGGGTGAGAGATGAAATGTAGGGCCTGTTTGGTAAGTCACAAGCTGACCGGCTTTTGGCTTTTGCTACAGTACCTAACTTTCAAACGGAGTATTTTCTCATGGCGGGGTCTACAAGTTAAACGTAGTACACGTTAAAAGCCCAACATCTGTACCAGCCAAAATCGTAAGTGAGTATCGGTCTATTCGTAATCTGTACCGTAAACAGCCAAAATTCTAAAATTTCAGCCAAAAAGAACAGGCCCGTAGTCTTTTCTAGCACTAGTTTTTCGAGTAGTACCGAGGAGAGCTTGTAGTTATTTCTGTCGGGAACATCACTATTAGCCGGAAAAGAAAAAAAATCATCCTGTTGTTCAGGGTTTTTTTTATGAGAATTATCCTGTTCTTTCTCCTTTTTTTCCCCCGCTTCCCGCTTGCTGATTCAGCTATCTGATAAACGCTATCCTAGCATGAGTTTAATTCATTGTCGCTGAAAGTCTGAGAATCAAGAGTCTAACCAATCACAACGCCGGCATAAAGAGCGACAGGTTGTTAGTAAACTGATACTAAGTGGCTTTCTTTTGGAGAACTAGAGAGTTGAGAATATAGAGCGAGTTTTTTTTTAGTTATGGCTATGGCTTATGTTTTGGCGTGAGCACTTATATGAATAAATCAAATATCAATAAGCTGATAAGTTGCTTTAAAAAATTGTTATGATAAATCATTTCGAAATAACGACAAAGAAGCTCTTATATTTATTTATTTAAGAAAAATTCTAAATCATAAATAAAAAACCTCGATCATAAATATTCAGATGCTCCACCTGCAGCTAGATCCCCTATGCTTGAGTTCAGAGTTTAGGGCTATATGTATATCCTCGCGGACACTAAAATAAGCATGCATTAGATTACTGAAATGGCGTGCGTGCAGCTAGGTAGGACCGTAGGAGAGTTGGTACTTTGTTCTAGGATCCCCAGACAGGCGTTGTGAAACATGTGAAAGGCTGCCTAAACCTGACGACTGGGGAGACAAACCCAGGAGCCTTGCCAGCCTACTGCCCGCTGCGATCGCTGCCGCAGATTCGCGTGTTTGCTTGCCCTCAGTTCATCCTGGTTCTGGGGGCGCTGGATCCCACGCCCAGGAGTTTATTACTGCTGCTACTGGTCCGGACTAGCCATCGGTCGAGTTTTCTTTACGTATGACTTACCAATCCTCACAAACAAACAAATAAATATTAGTTTTTCTGTTATTTTGTAAACTACTTATCAAGACAGTCTTTTTAAAACAGTTCATCGACATTCGATTCGTTCACATAAACAGTTACACTAAAATAAAAAATTATAAGCTGTAGTTGTAGTTATAAGCCATAAGTCAGTATAAAAGAAACTCATCTTTGCTGGCCTGCTAGGAGCAGCAAGATTTTGCTTGGGCTAGAGATCACATTATCATTAGTAACGTTTCGAGTTTCTCGATTCATTATCGCGGTGCTTCCGATCATGTTTGCCTAGCAATACGTTCACGGTTACGCATGAACAAAATGAACTGTACACCATACGTTCAGTGCATTGAACCTTAGGCAGTTAGGCTGTTCCGCTTCTGGTTTTACGGGATCAAAGAATCAGCAAAGCCTATTGTTCTAACAGAAGGGTAATGCAAGTCACAGTTTCTGAGTAGATAGGCTGACGTTGCAACACTTGTAAGGGTGTGTTCTATCAGCTATGACTTATGATTTTTGTTTTTAATATGAGTATTTGTACGAATGAACTGAATATCGATAAATCGATAAGATATTTCAAAAAACTTACTCTAATAAGTAGCCTTGAAATGATGACAAAGAAATCGTGCAATTTATCTGATCGGAAAACCACAAGTCACACGGTACGTCCTCAAAGTTACAGTGGTAGTTTCTGATTTTCTGACGCTTACCAAAAGGTAAGCCTGGTTCAGGGTCCTTGGTCCTACCATGGATGGAATCCCCTTCTTGTGGTCCTACCATGGATGGAATTCCCTTCTTGATCACTCCTCCTCAGGGCCGTCTTAAGGGGGGGGGCAGGAAGTGCGACGGCCGGGGGCCCATGCCACGGGGGGGGGGGGGGGGGGGCACCGGCCCATGAGTATGTATATCAGTATATGTATGTATGCCACGGGCGTCGCTTCCTATCCGATCGTTTCGGCGTTTCGTCTCCCTATTGCCCCGCTGCTGCTTCAGTGCTTCTCCGCCCGGGCGCCATAATTCCGATTGACGATCGGCCAGCCCTCGCAGACAGCAGCAACGGTGATTGGCCTTTCTCAGCGTCATATTAAAAAATTAGATTGCTGGGCCCTTGCTGTCTTGCTTGCCCAAGGGCCCTTGAAATTGTTGAGACGGCCCTGCTCCTCCTGAACAGAATCTTGCCACGATACTGATCTTGGCACTGGGAGAGCGCAGGAACTGCTGTTCCGACGCCGACCTCAGCATGCCGCAGCCTAAAGGGTGCGTGAACTGCTGCTGCGACAAGGGCCTCGGCATGCGGCCGGAACAGAGCAGCGGGGAGCTAGAGCTACGCGCGCTGGGGTCCCCAAACTGTTGGCACGAGGTCGACCTCGGCATACCGCCGCCGGCGCGGTGGAGCCGGCACCGGAAGGACCCGGGGTGCGTGGTGAGCGAGCAGATGCATCGTCGCATCTCCTCCTCCATCCCCGGTGGCACCTCCCCCGGCGCGTCGGCGATCTTGGAAGCCATATCCTGCAGCTCGATCACCACCGTCACCACGCGCTCCACCACCACTACTGATGGCTCTGCCGCGGCGTTGCATCCGCCGCCACCGCCGACGTCTGTCTCAGCCGCGCTGTTCATCTTCGCTTGAGGCTTGAGTGGTCCAGCTCTCGGAGCTAGCTAGGATTGGGTGGTGGAAGTGGAAGCAGAGGAGTGGATGGAGCGAGTGTTGGAAGCAGAGTGAAATATACATTGTACACAATTTAATTAATTTGTACACTTAGATAATTTTAAAATAAAAATATCTTCTGCATCGATCAATATTATATTACTTTCTACATTGTCTGCATGATCATTTCATCAAATAATATCATACACATCATTATCTTAACTAAGATATCGTTACCATAGCTAATAAAACAATGCCATCCACATAAACTAAACATATATATTCACTAAGTATGGTTATCTAACCCATTCTACACTATTAAAGTAACCATTGCGCTAATTGCATGCTAGCAAAAAATTAAGTACACTATTTGAAATATACCTCTTTTTGAAGCTTTGGACCGAATCTATACTATTCATAACTACCAAATCTTCTAAATTCTAGCAAAACCACCTCAAAAATCAATTTGAATATCTTTTTTCCTCCCATCTCCCTTCTCTCTGTCACTCTCTTGGTCGACCGAACATAGTAGTAGCGAAAATGGCAGGGCGAGTGGAGGATGGCAACGACTGACGGCTTTTATGCGCGCGGTCCCCTGGTGGCCCACCAAGTCCTACCACGGTGTGGCACTACAATAGCGAGCTACTACACTCGGGCACCGCGGTAGGAGCTGTCGAGCTTGGGCAACGCGACAGGTTGGTGGGGCCCGTCGCCTACCACGCTGGGCCAACACGTCATGGTGGGGCAACACGACAAATGACACATCTCACCTGTTGTTGGCGATGTGGTCGTGGAGTGGGCTACGTGATATTTATGCTTACAATTACAGGTTTCATTGTAGTTCTACCTTACATTGGCCTAACAAAACATGTTTCCCTGCATAGGACACCAGTAATTACACGGAGGACTAAGTGCAGCAGATGTTCAACGCTTGAGAGATTAGGCCCAGTCAATTGTACGGTACACCGGTTCCCATTTGGTCACCATCGTAATACGACTTGTGCGACGTATGACGCTCTTCGGACAGGCTGACGTTCTCTCGGGACCAGCTTCGCTGCTAGAGAAAGTGGGCAGTCGGCAACCCTTGACTCGGTACTACATTCGGTGCCAGCTCTTCAGTCCGAGCGGGTTCAACTTAATTATGTACTCGTTAATGCTTTATTCCTGTTGTAATAGTCTTAAATAGAATTTGTCCATAAGCAATCTTACATCAAAGCACATATTTTTTTATTAGTTTACACGGATATTGTTATAAAAACACTAAATTTATCACATGGCGCTATAGATTAGATGCTGCCACCGAGTGTCGCAATCCCGAGCCACCCCGACCCCTTGCCCGTGCACGTTGCCTGGTCAGCTGCCGAGGAGGGGTGGCTCGGTAGGCTACTAACCCACCTGTTGTTGTGCCCAGTCATTGCCTCCCACATGCGAGCACCCTGCATGTGCCACCTATCCTGTTTAGTCACCTATCGCATCTTTTGAGCTAAAGAAGGGGGATATTTTTGCAAATAATGGATGTTCAAAGCTAAAATTGAAAAAAAAACATAACTACGGTGCCAAATACATTAACAGTTCCAGCATCTTCCTCATGTCTGAGTGTTTGAGATAGGATAATTTTTCCTTGATAGCCTGACCTCTGTTCTTCCTGGTTCCCCCCACCCTCACGCTGCACCGACCAAGGATGCAATGCTACCCCTTGAAGCTATCTAAAGCTTCCTCCCCTCATCGGCAAGCTTCTACACAAACTCGATCAATTTCCAGTACTAGAATGGCTCCTGCAAACAACTAGCTAGGCTTGTCGCTCTCCGACCAAGGGAACCCACAGCCTCACCAGAATGATTCACCCACCGCTGCCACCATTGACATCTCTGATTCAGGCTGTTGGGACCAAATTACTCAATCCTCTCTCTTGTCACTCTGGATAAACACACACAGAGGGAGACTAATACAGTGGGATCAAATCACTCAATCGTTTCTCTTGCAGCGATTTAATAGCTTAACACCTACATAATAGGAATTACTCAGCATAAATAAGCCTCATGTACACACACAACCTCCACGCACCCACAAACTTGGTCCATTCTCATGCCTCCTAGAATATCTCCACGATTGCACAAGACTGCTTCTCACGTGCTTCAACTACCGACTTCCCTCGGCACTCGAATGCTCCGACTGCACCCAACTACGTCCGATTTCTGACCATAATATGCACTTAGACGCTTCCGACTGCTACAATGTTCCTCCAACTGCTACAGTGCTCTTCCAACCGCTGCAACGCTCTTCTGACCACAACATATGACCATGGTGCCTTACGACCATGTTGCCTTCAACCATGTTGCCACGACCACGTTCGAGCACTAACCGGGTTCTCAAACTTTCGAATGCTGCTTCAACCATGGCGCATCATCTCGATGCTACGACCACAACTTCTTGCATACTCAGTCTTCAACTACCTTCATACTCGTAGTCTTCGACTGTGGCTTCGGACATGGCTTCAACCACTACTTCGCAGCTTCAACCACGGTTTCAACCACTGTGGCTTCAAGCACTGCTCCGACCTCCCCGGCGCCTCCCTCCTCCCCCGACCACCCCCTTCTCCCCCGGCCACCCCTCCTTCCCGATCTCCCCTAGCACCCCTCCTCCCCCGGCCGCCTCCCTCCTCTCCCAACACCCCTCCTCCCCGGCGCCCCCTCCTTCCCCTGCCGCCTCCCTCCTCCCCTGATCTCCCCCGGCCGCCTCCTCCTCCTCTGGCGCCCCCTCCTTCCCTGACCTCTCTCTGCCACCTCCCTCCTCCCCCGGTGTACTTCGATCGATATGGATCAGCGGACCGGGACTCAGTGCCGCGGATGCACACGGACACCAGTTGCTCCGAGAGATAGCGACCACGACCTCGACTACTCCGAGAGCGAGCTCGCCAGCGGCGGATGGCCGGGCGGCAACTGGGCATCGATGATGAGTTCGTCATCGATGGCTCGCTCTTCTAGCCGCCGTCGCCGGGCGTCTTCGCGTGGGATGCCGCCTTCGGCTCCGGCTACCCCGCTTCTCCTCCTACGGCCGTCATCCACTCACCTGGGCTCCGGTGATTGGTATACGTTCTTCCCCTCTACTCCCTCTCTCTTTGCTCTGTGATGGCCTGATGGGTTATGGTTGTGGGGAATCTAGGGATGACCGTGAGAGTAGTGGATATGGGATGTCGACGGGAGGGGGAGGCGAGGTGGAGGCCGAGGTGGCCCGACCGCTGGCGCCAGCGTGCCCGCCGTGCCGCCCGTGCTCGCTGTGCTCCCCATGCCGTGCCGGCCCGAGCACGGCACGATTCGCCGTGTCACCCAATGGGCTGGCTTTCTAGGCCCGGCCTGGCCCACCGTTTGTGCCATGCTGGCACGACCCACCACGTGTCAGATACTGCTTGATTTTGAGGACGCTATGGGAGATAAGATGAGCGTAGGGGTGGCAACGAGCCGAGCCAGGCTCGGCTCGACTCGTGAAAGCTCGGTGAAATGGAGGCTCGGTTCGGCTCGGCTTGGTTAGGATATCAAGCTTTTTTGTGGGCTCGGCTCGGCTCGTGATGCGGCTCGAGCCAGCTCGCGAGGGCTCGCGAGCCAACAATGAAAATAACATAAACTGTCATATACACGTATTGTACAAACCAATACTGATAGTTTCACTTTCACATTCACATACATACAAATCCAAAAAACACCACATACATCAAGAAGACCGTAGATGGAGACATGGAGGCGGCGGCGGCGCGCTACCACTGGCGGTCTGGCGCAGGGGCGGAGCCGAGCGGCGAGGAGAGGACGGTTCGGGCGGCAAAGCTCGGCGAGGGGAAAGCATCAGATTGGCCAGATCTGGCTGGAGATCCCCCGGCGTACGGCGACGGTTCACCGGCGGTCGGCGGAGTCAGCCACGGTCACCCACCTCCCAAAACCTAACCCTAGGCAAAACCTCACAACGTTAGCAAATCACCAACTTAGAATCAAAGCAAGAAAGGGGAAAAGAGGGGAAAGCATCAGATTGGCCAGATCTGGCTGGAGATCCCCAGGCGGCGCCGGACATCCCGGCGGGAACGGCCGGCGGGCCGGGCCAGAGGAGGCGTCGGAGGGGAGGCACGAGTGGGCGGCGGAGCCGCTGGAGGAGCAGAGCGGCGGCGCGAGGAGGCAGGGGCGCGAGCAGAAGGAGCCGCACGGAGGTAGAGGCGGCGGCGTAGAGGAGGAGCCGAGGGGAGGCGCCGGGCGCGTGAGGACTGAGGAGAGAGCGGGGAGATCGAGACTCGAGAGAGAGCGAGAGAGAGACGGAGATAGAGAGACTGAGAGAGAGCTGGCTGAGTGGGCGTGCGTCGGGCGAGAAAAGAAGAAAAGGAGGAGGAGATGGAAGGGCGTCGGGCCGTCGGCACTCGGCAGAGGCGGAAAGGAGAAGGGCAGAAGGCCCATCGGGAGAGTTGGGCCGAGCCAACCGAGCCAGCTTGCGAGCTGGCTCGGGCTCGGCTCGTTTAGACCCCGAGCTTTTTTGCTGGCTCGGCTCGGCTCGTTTCATCCACGAGCCGAGCCGAGCCTCTACGAGCCCGAGCCGAGCCCGAGCTTTTTTGCCAGCCCTAGATGAGCGTGCCTTCGGACCTGTTTGATATGGCTGTGGCTTATGGCTTTTGGCTGAAATTTTTGAATTTTAGATGTTTGCGACAGATATTATGGAAAGAGAGATACTCGCTTGCAATTTTGGTTGATACAGATATTAGGCTTTTAACGTGTACTACAGTTAACTTATAAACTCCGTTTTGAGAAAACACTTCATTTAAAAGTTAGGTACTATAATAAAAGTCAAAAGCCGCTTTTAGAAACCGTTAAAGAACATGCCCAACGTTTGGCGGCACACTGCAAACTCCAAATGCATGGACGTTTCAAGCAGCACCAGGCGTCTTGTTCGTTATGCCAGCCAGTGAGCTAGTAAAATCCCATTGGGAAGTAGAAGCAGATGATTTCCTGGGCCCTTCCTTCTTACATCCAGTTAGTCAAAGCAAGATGTAAACGTCGCTGCATACGGCAATACCTTGCAGAGCATGCATCCGGGGTTAGTCTTTTTGTAACCTTGCTTCTGTCTCAAAAACCCTGAAGTTCATTCAAACTAAAACAACTCTTAGGGAGTTAGCATTAAACGGTCTCTACGATTATATCTGCTTTACTTCTCATGCACCTCAGGCAGTGAGCTGAATCCATATCTGGATCTTGGGATCCCATTATTCTGTATGCTTCTCTATGTTACACAATATAACAAATCTGCATGTACAACCCTGAACACTAGACGAAGACATGTCATATTAGCCTATTTTAACCCGCTGACCCTCACGCGCTCGCCGCTCTAGGCTAGCCTCTGTTGCCACGCTTCATCAAACAGATCGAAAAAAGCATCCACCTCGCTCTCCCTGCCGCTCATTGAAATGGCCTCTTCCCTCGCGCTGCTTCCTTCCTCATGAGGGGCAGCAGCTTCCTGGCTTTCAGCCTCGGCAATCTCGGTGCTCTGCATGGCCGCCATGATTTCTGCAGCGTGTGTTTCCACTCCCTCGGTGCGTTCTTCCCCACCTGATGCCATGTCGTGTTTCATCGGACTCGCCTCTTCTTTCCTCTCACCCTTGAGAGTTCTTGCTGTATCATCACAGCTGACCTCTTGTTCCCCTGTTTCTGGACGCGTTGCCTTCTCATATGCACCTTGCCCAACATCGAGGTCGGTCTTCTCGTCGCGTTCAGTGTCCCCGGTGATCTTCTTAGCTGGACCGACGCCGATGGTCTCTGTTGGATCTCCTGTCCCACCGTCGTCGCCGTCGCCGTGCACCGTAACAACCTCCACGCTCTCCACTTTCCGGGTCGCATCCTCGCATCTCTTCTCCATGGCCCTCACCTCGTCCGCCACTGCCCGGTACTGCGACGCGCCTTCCTCCTCGTCGCACCGGATGTCCCTGAAGACGCCTGCTTGGCAGCACCGTTTCGGGATGACGCCGCCCTTCACGCCGGCCACGAAAGCCTCGAGGCCGTCGATTGCGCCGTCTAACCTCGCGGGCAGGGACTCCATGAGGAGGACGAGCTCGTCGACCTTCCTAAAGGCGCGCTCGGAGCGAGGGAAGAGCACGGCCGTGACGTCCTGGACGACGATGAGCTGCCTGTCGACGAAGGAGAGGGCCGAGAGGCATCTGAGCTGCAGGGGGCTCAGGATTGGAGCCGCCATGTGGGAGAACCCCCTGGCCAAGCATCCCACCGGGCAGCGCATCGCCTCCACTCGTCGGTACGCCTTCTGCGCCACGGCCAGGATGGATTCCCCGCAGCTGAGCAGCAGGTGTGACCTCGGTGTTTGCATCGGTGGTATCTTAGTTGCACCTTCTAGATCCTGCAAATTGACACAGCATGCAGCAGCACGTAAAGGATCTAGGTATGGCAAATTAACGCAATTAACAGCACGGCATGCTTGCTGGCTTACCATGGCGATGCGCAGCTCCAACGGGGCGCGCGATGCGACCTGATTTTTCCATAGCACAGACTGGGAATAATTAGCAGCAATCACATGAAGCTAGCATGCAGTCAGCTAGTTAATTATGAGGCACAAAGCAAGTGCAGTTTTTGGATTGGACCTGGGCTTGATCCATTCAGCGCAAGCGCGAGATGGTACTAACCAGGAAGGGAGTCACGGACGACACGGAGACCTCTCTTGGTCAGCTGCTCATGTCGTACGGCCGGTGAAGTAGCGGTGGCTAGGCTTCGTTTATGGCGGAGCTGCGCGGGTGGAGCGGATGGCTTATATCCGCAAGGCCGGGCTGCGGCACCGAGGCTGTGACGAGGGCTGCGCCATGTGGCGGGCGGCCGGGCTCCGCGCGCATGCAGGCGCGCAGCCGTGTTGTTACTGGGATTTCGCCACCGGTCACTGCAGCAGGTGAGGTGAGCCGTGAGCCTACGCACGGGCGAGGCAGATACAGGCGTGTATAAAGTAACTAGCCGGATGCATGTTTACGTTACAATAAAAAAAATCATATTATCTTAGCATAAGATGAGTCAATATTATTGAGATTGGTCTATTCGACCCACACGCTCGGTCATATCGTGCCTCTGCGCCTTCTGCTCTGTCATGCATTCATCCGGTAGAACTTTATTGTTGTTTTTTTTTGTTAGAAGATTTTTAGAATGCGAGAATTTATTTTTTTAGTAGATTGTTTCTTTATTTTTATTAGAATTTTTTACTCCGATGAGAGGGGAGTTGGGAGGGATGAACCACTATTATAATCAATTTACTCTTTTAAGTAGCAGAGATACAACTCGAGACACTTGCCGGTTGCCGCCGCGTTCGCCGAGTGCTACTGTCGCCACGCCGTGCCGGCTTGACCAACGAGGCAGAGCGTAGGGATGCCGGGTTTTGGCACTCGTCGTGCCGTGGGCTGTCGCTGGCAGAGCTTTTGGCGAGCTCGGGCGAGATGCGCGAATTCTGAAGGCCGTTGTAACGGAAATGAGCGGATAATGTTGGCTTTGGTTTTTGAAAGGTCAAGTTCGATCTCATGCTAGCATCCAAAGGCCTTAGCGCTGGACACTCCCAACTTATAGATTACACTGTTGTTACCCTGCACATTTGGCTGTTGAGCCTGAATATTTAATGGAGCTTGCTTGGTTGATGAACCTGCAGGGACGTTGTACCATCTAACTAAGAATCGAAAAATTAGATGTTTATATTGACTTTCGATTTTTATAAGTAAAAAGTAAAAGTAAAAGGTAATACGAACAAACTTAAATGTCTTTTATGCTTGTTGATGGCACCTTGAGGTTTCCTGCATAGAAATTGTTTCGACTACATCTGTCCAAATTATAGATGTTGCTTGATATTTTAGATGTTTATTTATGATTGCAGGTCACAGAGGTATTTAATACGTATTTCAAGATACAGTATTGCCCCATGATGATGCCAACATGACGGATTGTTTCATGCTGAATTCACGCTTGACAAAATGACAACCAAGCAACACAACCCAAGTGCGATGAAATTACTTGGCTCTCATCATTACGCAAGACATTCCATACAAAAAGTTTAGAAGATCTAAGTTCGAGGCGTGCAATGTTACTTTCTCACTCAATCATTAACAGCAAAAATTGCGACAAGGCACAAGTATAAAACCGGGGCTCTCATAGTACTCAAACTTGGAAATAAGTACCTGGCCACAATGGCAGGGACACCAGGCAAACAGAGAAGAATAGCACCTAACATCCAATACGAGAACTCGCCTCACTCAAGTTCAACCATGTAGGGGAAAAGATACCGTCATGTGCCGGATAACCTCAGGGAAGACCACACGCGACTGCAAGCTAAAGATTCCCACGACTCTAAATTAGGAGATAATGGCGTCGGCCAATGATAACCCAGCAAGTTCACTGGTCGGGGCGTTCGGATTCTGCTGCTGGGCCACGTTGCGGAGAACGTCCATAGCCTCAGCAACCTTAGACTTCAGAGCCTCTGGAGACTCGAGCAGATGCAGAACCTCCGTCTGGTCCATCTCCAGAAGCATTCCAGTGACCTTGGCCGCTTGGTTGCGTTCCAGTTGCTCAACCAGTGGATATAGGCTTTCACCAAGGATCTAGATGTAAAAATAAATAAACACATCAGAACATTGACAGTGCAGGAGGGCAAAATACAGCAAAGAGAGTTTGCAATGCAATTTCTGCGAACAATGGGTGCATCTCCATGCATATTGTACAAGTCTCCAAACAATAGCAACATAGCAGAAGGACATATATTCTAACTGTGTGGATCACTGGGACCATGTGATATAAATTGCCTAGAATGAAAATATGGATAATGAATTGAACATCGAATACAATAGGCTAATAGAGGACTATTAATCAAGACATACCGTTCTTTGCTGGTCTGGAGTAGCATTTGCAAGGGCAGAAGTCAGAGTTCCAATTGGAGCAGCAGGCGACAAGCCAGCATCTCGTACTGGGAAAGCTCCCATATCGTATGGCTGCATCATAGCCCCAGAAGCAACCCCCGGCATCGGTGGAACATCAGGCATGTTACGTCCAGGTGGGTATCGGTAGACACGTCCTCTTGGAAGCATCTGTTACAGAACCATGACAATATATGTGATATGTCACTGCACATTCAGTAGTCCTCCACAGGACAAAACCCACCAACCAATCCAGACTTCCAGCACACACACCGGACCGGACAACAAGAAAAGTAGCACAACATACTTCTTGGCAAAGGGGAAAATCGGTTTTTGAGATTGAATACAATCTACGTGAAATCAAGTTTGCTGCCTAATTTCTATTGACAAAACAGTGCCCAAAAATTGGCATAATAATAGGAAATACAATGGGCGTATTGATTTATTGTTGCAAACCTGTTGTTGAAATGACTGAGCAGATTGCTGTCCCTGGGCAGACCCAGCGCCAGAGCGCCGAATACCTGGGCGAGGACCCTGTTGACCTTGTTGGACAACCGGAACGAAGTAATTTGGCATATGGGCACCCCCAGGCCTCATGCCTGGAACAAGTTGTTGCTGGAAACCGAATCCCGGCTACACAGAAGCACACATGCGATCAATATCCAGTTCTTACATTTTCCATGAAGTACAGCACATTAGTTAAATAATTAAAATAAACATAATGACCAGACAGGACTAGAATTTCAAACCAAATGCCAAATGAATAAGACATGACAAAAAAGTTCTTATTGCAGGAAGTCCAGAACAGCTAATGTAATGTTGTTGACAGGTGAAGAACCTATTTATGTTCTAAAAATTGCATTGCATTGCTAAATTTACTTACTCCTGAGTATGTTCCCAGCACGAGAGAAAGCAACACACCAGCCATTGAAAACCAATTGCATAAAGTAATCTAGGATATTGATCAATGATATTATTTCATTCATATAAAGTTGATAAACCCCCAAGAATATTTCCCACTGAACCCCCACTTTGCAATGCTCATTTAATCATACGAAATACCATGCAAATTTCCATGTACTTAGACCACACAAGCTAGTGCTAGCTTATCTTATTTACTGATGTAAATATATTGATTCTCATTTTAAAGTTGGACAGGGGTAAAACCTGAAGGTAATGCTAAGTTCAAAATGCAAGCAATAATACAGTTACAAAAGTACCTGAGGGGGTATGATAGCAGGTGGAGCTTGCCCATAGAAGAGTTGCTGCCCAAGAGGAACCATAGGAGGGTACATGGGAAGGCGAGGAGCCATAGAAGGTGTCATTGGTACAGGGCGCATTTGAGAAAACTGGGCCTGAATAATAAGGAATGTGCTACCGTCAGCATTTTAACGATGGATGGTCAGAAACAACTCAACAAGAACAAACTTTGTACAAATTGCAAAGTATTTATGCAATAATCTTTGTCAAGAACAGGAATTGTTGTGGTCAATAAGTTTAACAATATCTAAAGTATAATATACATTTATTGTGCAGGCTATGAAAGTTGCATTTTTCATGTGTCAGCTACAAAATTAAGGAACACATATTTGGAAGGCATCCATGCACATCGGTGCTACCATCACCATGCTCTGAACTCTCATACTAAAAAAAAGAAGTTTCAAGTTCATCAAACCTAATTACCTAAGTATCGATAAACATCAGCAATCTATTGTTGCATCCATATACAAAACAGTAATTCACATGACATCTCTTATTTTCATGTGAAGTGCAAGATGAGTGTGCTGCTATTTGCCTGATCTATAATTGGCACTAGCAATAACAATTTGACATCAGTGCAATAAAAACTCGGTTCAACGACAAACACCTGCAACATCGCTTTTCTTTCTTCTTTGCGCTGTGCAAATGCAACATACAATGGCTTCCCAGATATCATTTTGCCATTCATTTCAGTTAACTGTATACAAGGAAAACATGTCAGCCACATGTGTC
Organism: Dendrocalamus latiflorus; assembly: GCA_017311315.1. NCBI lineage: Eukaryota > Viridiplantae > Streptophyta > Magnoliopsida > Poales > Poaceae > Dendrocalamus > Dendrocalamus latiflorus. The sequence goes on along the minus strand of CM029638.1, from coordinate 11,119,403 downwards.
ATTCAACAGTTAATCAGGCATTCAGGAAGTAAACTTACAGCATGAGATGCTTCCTCACGAGTTGAAAATGCAACAAAGCCAGACCCTTTGCTAACACCATTTTGATCATGCATTACCTATTAATTAAATTCAGTCAGCTATGATCATACATCATCAAGAAATAAAGGTGAAGGGGAAAGATACAGATTGCAAAACATGAAAGCACCTTGCAAGAGGTAATTTTGCCAAAGTTAGAGAACAGTTCACGTAGCTGATCATCTCCAATGCTATCATCCAAATTCTTCAAGTATAAGTTTTGTCCTTGGTATTTATCAGCAGCGTCTTTCATGCTTTGCTCAAATCTTCTCTTCAATTCCATCTCTCTTTCTGACTTCTTCTGAGCTCTTCCAACATACCACTCTTTGTCACTAATTTTCTTTCCATTAAGTTCGTCAACAGCACGAGCAGCATCATCTGCACTCTCAAAGTTGACGAAGCCAAAGCACCTCGATTTACCATCCATGCCAATCATGACAACAGCACTTGTAATATTACCATATTCACCAAAAAAATTGACTAGATCCTCCTTTGTGGTAGACTCAGACAAATTTTTCACAAAGACATTGTTAAATTTTGCCTTGTCAACAGAATTTTCCCTCTCTTGCTTGCGAAGAAAAGGCCCAACATAAACAGGCTTATCGTTGATAAGCATCCCATTTAGACTTTTTATTGCAGACTGTGCAGCTTCTTCTTTTTCATACTGAACAAAACCAAAGCCTTTGGATTGGCTCATTTCATCTGTAGCAACCTTACATGAGAGAATTGTACCAAATGCAGAAAAGGTATCATGAAGAGTTTTGTTGTCTATTGTCTTGTCAAGGTTCTGCAAAAAGAAAGTTGAAAGTGCTCTCATCAGAGATAAGTGATGAAAGAAGCTGGTTATTTTAGAGTGACAATGCAAACTAAAACATGAAACAGTACCTTGATAAAAATGTTTGCAGATCCACTTCTGCGGCTGCTTGGGTCACGGTTTGAATACATTACCCGGATGGGCTTGTTGTTCAGAGGAGCAAAGTTCAGCATTTCCAATGCTCTTGCAGCTGTCAAATGGAATAGGTAATCAGTGAACAAGCCTAATATGGCCCACATTTAACTGTAATAGGCTAGTAGCAAAAGTGCTAAAGTCCGACAACAATGCTAACAAGCTTCATGATGGATGATGTAGTTTGATGAGGCATAACAATTGCTCTAATGAAAAGCATGTATTCCAAATGTGCTTACCCATTATCTACAGTATGCAACATTTGCATGCACCTTACATATTGTTGCACCTTATATCCTCCTCTTATGTATCCATTCAGACTGTGCCCAGAATTAACTTTGGTATTGAATGAGGGTTGATCTACATTCCTACTCTATCTATGTAACAGCTAATTTACACAACAATTCAATAACAGCTACGGACAGCTGTATAGAACATCAATACCATAGCTTCCAATCAATCAGGATGGCATCAATTCTTCTAGTATACAGCACAACCATATCAGTACCGACCAAAAACATAGGAAATCAATCTGGTAATTCAATTGTAAAAAAGGTCGTCTAAAGTCTATAGTCTACACCACAAGCACCACACCAGGATCAATAAAACCAATTGCTGGGCATCATCCTAACCACTTCCCAAAACACTACAACCCCAAGTGACACTATCATCCTCCCCACCACCCAAAACACAATAAATCCAAGTGGCATTGCATCATGGCAGCTGATTGACATAAACCAATTAGCTAGACATTGACTTCTGCTAGTACGATCGCTTCAATACCTATCCAAGTTGGCAAGTTGCCAAACAAATCCAATCAGCCAATAACTAATCGAACTACCATTGATGTTAACAATTTTACAGATGTTATCGGATCGAACCGAACACACAAATTTCCCCCATCTGATCACACCAAAATTCAACATCCAAACCTTGACCAGTTTCCTAATCCGAAATCGAACATAGATATATACGAGAGGGGATCGCAATACCATCCATGGGGTTGCTGAAGTTGACATAGGCGTAGCCCAGCGAGCGCCGCGAGTTGACGTCCCTGCAGACGCGCACCGACACCACCTGCCCCGCCTGGCTGAAGAGCTCGTACAGCTGCGAGTCCGTCACCGACCCCTCCAGGTCGCCCACGTACAGCGACGTCGTCGGGAGCGGCTGCGCCACGCCGACGCCGACCCCTCCCGCCGCCGCAGCCGCCGCGGGGACAACCCCCGCCGAGCCCCCGTTCGCCGCCGCCGCCACCTGCGCTGCCATCGCCACCTACCGACCCCTCGAGTTCTTTTTTCTCAATTTTTTTTTCGAAAAATCGGCTCTAAACCCTAGCAAATGGATTGATATATAGGTAGATACGAGTAGATCTCGCAGAGATTGGGGATTTTTTTTTCCTTTTCGTGGGATATTACTTTTTTTGGGGTGGGGGTGGGGGACTGGGGGTGGTAGTTTTTGGTTGCTGGATACGGGGGCCGCAGGCGGAGAGCAGGCGACTCTCTCAACGGGGGCGGGGCCGACGTGGGGAGGGGTTCGTTATATGGGAGCCGCGCAGCGCGCCCGTGCGTTGTTAGGGTTTGGCCGCGCCCGGATTTGATTCCGACACGATCTATTTAGGTTCGTAAATAAATAGGTTATGCCATATTGGCCCACAGGATGCAGTATAAGCCTCAGGATTTAAACATGATCTATTTAGGTTTGTAAATAAATAGGTCATGCCATGCCGGCCCACAGGACGCAGTATGAGCCCCGGACCATGCCGTGCCGACACAGGCATGATAAGGGCTTAACGGGTAGTGCCGGCACGGTTAGCCCAAGAAAAATAGAAAAAATTCAGAAAATTAAGAAAATTTTGTATTAATCATCAAAATAATCATTTTCAATGACATAATGAGCTTTGTTAACTTGTTAAATATCATGGGATGACTGCCTCCTTAAAAACTTTACCCAGTAAAAACTCAACTTGAGAAAACCTTGATAAAAAAGAGTATAGCCTATAAAGCTCACTAGTGACTACATATTGAAAATTCTATTCATTGCTATCTAGATACAAATTCTCAAAAGATTTTTCTAAGTCTCTATTCTCTGTAGTATGTTGGAGTCTTGATTCAGCTTGTTCCTAGTCTTTAACGGTAAAAAGGATTTCGACCATCTCGTTCGAGAGACTTGTTCGCCGTTCCTCGATTATTCTTCCAGATAGACTGAAGGTTGATTCCGAAGAGACTGTAGAGATACGAACAGTCAACACATCCTGTGCTAATATGAATAGTACTGGATATGTTACATTCTGGGTTTGCCTCCACGAGAAGATGTTCAACTCTTGCTTGAAACTGACGCTATCACTGTTGAGATAGCTTGATAGGTTTTCGGTGCTTTGCCACCTTCCTCCTCCTGACTGATATGTACCTGTATGAGAATCTCTAGAGGAAGAATCAAAAATCTTACCCCATTACATAGTCCCCATAGAGGTGCGAGGGGCTACCGGGGGTATTTCCAAATGCACGTATCCAAACTTTTTTCGTATTTCTTGTATACCTCATATAATTTATTCTTAACACTCTATAGTGTGTACAATAATCAAAACTGGTAGCATCACTTAAAAGTTGTAATACATTTATAAATCCTTAGAGTTTGGCCTAGAATCCAAAATAAAGTTGAATGCATATAAAATAGAAATTTCCTCCTAATATTTTAAAAACTTAGTTTTCATGGCAACTACAACATCCGGTAGTATAGGATTATTTTTCGTTCTTCGCAGTTGGCCCAACGGATGGTTATGTCGACATCGAGACAGGTAAAATTATGTTGTTGAAGTGTGTTAACTTTTGCCGTTTTCATTTTTGCAAGTTTGCATGAAAATAAAATGATGATGTTTTGTCTGCAGATGTTCCTGTCAATTTATTTTCTTCATATTATCTGTAGAAGTTCATATTTTGCGAATTGGTATTCGTGAACAATGTCAATTATGTTAGACATGTAAATAGTCTAGAGGGTTACTTGTATATTTACCTGTACATATTGTATTGGTCTTTTGAGCCTCTTTGGAATACAAGGGCTCTATTCAACATGGCATCAGAGCTGGGCTAGAGCCAGGGCACTGCTGTTGCTGCTGCTGCCGATCTTCCCACCCTCTTCCCTTTCCCGCTTCTCGCCGCTGCCGCTTCGGCTCAAGCCGCCCCCGCCGTCGGGTCCTCCCACCGCCAGATCTAGGCTTCCCACCGCCGGATCCTGCCTCCCCGCCAACAGATACGGCGCCCTCCTTCTGCCTAGCGCCACCGCGTCTCTCGGTTGCTGCCTCCCACGCCGTGCCTCCTAGACACTGCTCCCACGTAGAGCTTTCTGACCGCCTCTCCCGCGTCGATCCTCCTGGCCGCGCCTCCCGGCTAGCTAGGCCACGCCATCGCTTGCCTCAGGCCGGCTCGCCTCGGCCTCTTCCCGCGTCAAGCCCTGCCGCCTGATGTCGTTGACTCGTCAGCCGCCTCCTCTTGGCAGTCTATTGCCCTGGCTCTGACCCCGCCACCTCGGAAGCCGGTCGCCTCTTTCTGTCCACCTCCTCTCGGCCGACTGCCTCCTCCCAACTGCTTCCTAGATGCCTTCTCCCAACTGATGGCGAGCCTCTTGAGGATCCCACTTGCTACCGTCATCTTGTTGGTAGCTTTGTCTACCTTGGCATCACTCGCCTTAACATCTCTCACCCAGCCCACATCCTGAGTCAGTTCGTCTCTGCTTCTACTCAGCACCAATACAGTCACCTTCGTGTTCTGTGAAATCTTCACGGGACTATCACTCATCGCCTTTTCTTTTCTCGCTCCAGTTCTTTGTAACTTCTGGCGTATTCTGATGCGACTTGGGCTAGCGATTATTTTGATCGCTGGTCTCTTTCTGCCTATTGTGTTTTCTTCGGTTCCTCCTTGATTGCCTAGAAGACCATGAGCAGACTATCATTTCCCGTTTGAGCGTTGAGGCTAAGTTGAGAGCCATGTCATTGTTGACAGCTGAGATCACCTGGCTTCGGTGGTTACTTGAGGATTTCGGTGTTTCTACTATTGCACCGACCCCTATCTTCTCATACAGTATTGACGCGATCAGCATCGCTCGAGATCCCATGAAGCATAAGCTCACCAAGTATATTGGGGTGGATGCTTCATACATGCGATCGCATGTGAAAGACCAAGTTATTGCTCTTCAGTATGTACCTTCAGAGCTCCAGTTAGCAAATTTTTTCACAAAGGCACAGACTAAAGCTCAGCATAGCTTCTACCTCTCCAAACTCAGTGTTGTTGATTCACCATGAGTTTGAGGGAGGGTGTTAAGCATGTAAATAGTTTAGAGTCTAGGAGGTTATTTGCATATGTACCTGTACACGTTGTATTAGCCTTTTGGGCCTATTTGGAATACACGAGCTCTATTCAACAAATTATACAGTCCATAACTGAAAGTAGTGAGGGAGGCAAAAAATAATGGAATATATAGCATTCATCAAGATAATCTCGGTTTTTCATTCTCTCATAGCCTCTATATTTTTAAAATTTTTAAATATATATGCTTGTTATATTGACGTAATTTTGTTTTTATAGAATTTTGTATCACGGTATCATCGTATCCGTGTCATCATACCTGTATCACGTATTTGGTATCCTAGCTGATAGATGACATACTAGTTTCAAATGGAGTGTAAGAGAAAATTTAAAACAGATAGTTGTTCAGGATGAACAACACCTACCATCAGGGGTGAATCCATGGGGTAGGCTTCATCAGGCTGAAGCCTACCCTCCACTGGTTGCCGAACACCCACCCCCAGGCTCCTACGGCGACCAGTCAGTCAAGCAGTCACAGGCAACGACGTTTGAAGAAGAAAGAGAACGGAGCCAGGGAGAAGAAACAAGGTCGAACCGAGGCGCCGAAGAAGTAGAAATGCAGCCCACGGGCCCAACGGCCCACCGCCCAGTACATGTTGCCATGTTCAGCTGTTCTCATGCTCGAATGCTCCCAAATTTCCCCAAATCCGAAAGACCAAAATCCCCATTCCCTTGCTAAGCTCCCGTTCCCCCAAATACCCGTGCCGACGAGATTTGGATCCGGATCCGGAGGGGGGACGTGCCGGCTGGGCCTGAGCGGCAGAGGCGCGGAGCCGGGTTGCTGGAGTGCCGGGGTCGGGGTCGCGCCGTCGCGGCCGACCTGAGCAGCGGAGGCGCGGAGCCGTCGTCGCGGCTGACTTGAGCGGCGGAGGCACCGAGGCAGGGAGGCGGGACGCGGCGGCGCAGGCGCGTAGCGCGCAGGGGCGGCGAGCCGACGAATGAGTGCGTGAAGCGTGATTGCGTCTTGCTTGAAGCCGTGAACTGTGACTCACTGACTGTGAAGTGTGATTGTGTGAAGCATTTAACTAGTGATAGTGAAGGCCGAAGACGTGGCGTACTGGCGTGTCCGCGTGTGAATGTGTGATTCAGATTCAGTGAATGCAGCTGCAGCTACTGCCTGTGTTATTTGGCTTGGACTGGTTCTGGTTCACTGGTTGCGTTGTGACTTGTGCTGTGAAGCAGTGAAGTAACCGGCAGCTGCCTCACCCGCTCACCGCCCAAACGTGTACTGTGAAAGTGTGAAGCAGTGAAGGCGTGTGATAGGATTCCTCCGCACTGATTCAGTGATTTGTAAGAATACAACTCAAGCTCATTATCTCAATTAGCAATTAATTTGTTATATTGTTATACTGCCAAGCTTATTTGATTAGCAATTTATTAGAAATAGTGTTATACTGTTGTTATACTGCGAGACATATTTAGATCCATTGATGATGATGCAATCATAAAATCCTTCCAAGGCATGAAAAATCGCAGAATGAATTTGCCTCGTGAAAGTCATGATTCAAGCTGGTTGTATGGTTCTTTTATTTTAAATGTTCATGATCATTTAAGTAATTAAATACAATTTGCTATTGCATCACTATTTTTTTTAATTTTGATGTATAGATTGTTACCTACCGGAACCATATTTACATGTTTTAGGGATTCACTTGCCATTAGCGAGGTACCTCCATTGTATCTCTCTTTTTTTCTTTGTTTTTGTTCATGTATGAAACTATGAATTTGATTGCACAAGAATACAAAACTATGTTTCTAACAAGCTTATGATCTGATAGAAGAATGTATATTTTTTAGCCTACCCTAATTTTTCATTCTAGATTCTCCACTGCCTACCATCACCACCTTGTTATAATTGTAAGCATCAACTCTGTTATTGGTCAGCCAAAAGTCCACAAAAGGCCCAAATATTAACAGTGATGCAGCTTGGGCTGGAGCAGTATGACCCAAGAGGTCGAATGAGTTGAGTGAGTATTTCTTTTGAAGGTAATGGATATACTGCAAAACAAGAAGGGCAAAGTACTAATGTTAGAACGATAGGGGAAAAAACAAAAAGAAGGTAAATCGTATCCGAACATGACAAAACACATTAGGCCTATTCTTTTGGGCTATGGCTGATGGATTTTGGCTGTAGCTGGCTAGTCTGATGAATAGTGATTGCTGAAAGAAGCCAAAGCCAAAAGCCGACTGAAAAACTGAAAAGAATGAGCCACTATGTATAAAAAAATATTCGAAAATAATAAGTTTTTTGTCTAACGGGTAATTTACTCAGGCTGCTTATGTCATCTTGATGAAACAAGTATGTCACAACTTTAGGGAATCATAACGCACACGAATAATAAGGAACTAGCTACAGCATGCAGTCTTAGACTTTGGGGTATTAATTTAGACAAAAACCTTCAGTAACCCGATTAACTTTTATCAACCAGAGTAAGCTTATCATTAAACATCCCTGAGATGAACTCTAATCCTCTTCGAATGGACCAAAAACACCAAATTTACTAGAGAGAGAATACTCTAGTGCTCTACCGATAGTGGAAATCAACGTGTCTTCTACGACTGGAATAAAAATGCTAGACTAAGCTATCAATAGACGGTTCATACTCGACCTGCGGGGGGAAGAATCCCCCGGGCATTGCTTAAGAAGAAGGTCTTCTCACGCAGACCGAGAAAACCCCCGAACCCCTGCTCCACCCTTACACAGCGGCACCATCGCCCGACCTTGTGAGACTACCGGCGGATCCTTCGGATCAACGCCTTGGCAGGGCCTAAGACCTGTGCTTTTAGTGTGGTAGCAGGCGAGGGGATTTTTTTCCCCTAAACCTGAAATTCGCTCCCACTGGAAGTCGAACCCAGGACCTGGGGGGTGCTACTCAAGCCTCTAACCATTGGGCTAGAGACCCTTTCGCAATAGACGGTTCATACTACAGGACAGATTTTCACAGAGGAAAGCAACGGACAGGAATCCACAAAATGAAGGTACAAATTCTAGTAATATCAATACTTACATGTTGCTGAAATGCAGTGCTGCAAACAGCTACCACAGCAGCTATCAACCCTTGGGTATTTACACTAACATCAGTGACAGTACATACTGCAACCCCCACAAGGACAACCATTATGATAAGCTTTGTGTCCCTTGAGTAACGGACATTATCAAATAGGACTTCCAGCATGCATAAAGCTGGAACCATAGACAACTTGGATATCTGGGGAAAAAAGGGTGGCACAATTTAGTACATGTATATATATTTCCAATCTAAATACATCAAATACAAAGCAAACATTTCACCACCTGATAGAATCCAACAGAGTTCCACATCAAGCTAGCATTCATCCCAACAACTGATACGTTTGCAAAGAAGACAAACTTTATAAGCTCTGGAAGAGGCAAATAGGATGGTTCAACATATCCCAACCATTTCATTACTAATGTCGCCAAAGCTGTAGTTGCGAAATGAAGGCCAGGCAATGTTGTAACTACAAAAGGAGAATTCAGCGCAAAACACTAATTGCAGGACAAAGCAATATATTAAGGCATGACACTTATTCAATACATATGCTTGCATCGTTCAGTACAAATTTAACACATTGATACTTGTTGATCACAGGTTCCGTATAATAGGCATCAGCACATTAGACCAGTGAAGCGAAAAATAGAATATGCTGGCCAAAAACCATTTGTCAGATCACTCTCCCATAAACTGTATCCAAAATTTCACAATATTGCATATGGGAATTTGAGGATATCACAGTTTTCTTTCTAGAAAAAAAAGGTTAATAAACTTGCAACCAATCTAATGAATGTTCCATGAATCCAGGCATATGATGGCTTCCGCAGACCACAGGCAGCAAGCAATTTTCAGGTCGAGCCGTATGTCGATTTCATGCAAGGAGAGAGCGCTTCAACTAGCTTGTTACTTTCCCAGCCAATATCTATGTACAAAAACAATTTTGTGGCCAACGTGAATCTAAAGAGGTCATTGGGGAAAAACTGGGTGGAAATGGAAAAGTAATACTGTGGTTCTACTACGAAAGCACAGTTTAGCTTCATAGAGTAGCTAGTCTTACCAAAGCGAAAACCATGCGTAGTCATCAAGGCCTTGTTGACCATGATGATGCTAACAGAAGTCACGATGTTGAACACCCATGCCGCAGCATCCAACGCAACCTTGCTCTCTGCCTTGCTTCCCGGCGCCAAACCCATACTCTTCTTGCGATGCGGGGACCTTGTCCACCCACCAATACGGGTTGCAAAGCACCTGAGCACGTAGGGAATCACCATTAGCGGGTGCGTCAGTCGAAGCAAGCATCAATGCACGTTAGAATTCAGAAACCCCGACCACTTCCATCACAAGCCCCAAATTCCCACTTCTATCTCCTCAACCCGCACCGCCACCGTTCGAGACTCAGAGGCACGATCGATCGAAAGGGGAGCCCCCGACACGCATGCTTCCCAGTTCCTACCGCACAAGAGGAAGCGATCCTTGAAGCCTCGAATCGCGCAAGATACCACAGAACCGCACGAAGGAAGGGAAGGTGGAACCGGAACCCAAATCCAACTACACACGAGAATCACGAACGGGGCAAACAACGCCAAGGTCGAACGAATTCTGTCGCACGAGGTTAAGGTCCGCGAAAACAACCCAGCGAAAAGCGAAAACAACCCAATGGAGGGGAGGTTTGTCGGTGGTCGTACCGGTGATGTGGGCGCAGCCGACGTCGGAGGCAGGATCGGACACTGAGCGAGAAGAAGAACCGCGCATGGTCGGCGAGCCATGACTCGTGAGGGAAACGTGGTACGGGCGCCGCTCTGGCCGTGACTCGTGAGGGAAACGTGGTACGGGCGGCCGGCGCGCCGGCCAATGGTTTGCTAGCCTGCGGCGGGGGGGTTTGCCTGATGTCTTATCCAAATCAGGAACCGCTCCCTCCTGTCAAGGGAAAGTCAGGAAAATGTTCCTAGTCCTAGTGCTGTCATTACACCGGTGAAATTCACTGACTTCTCTTTGTTTGGGCTAGATGGCTATCGCGATGCAAAGCCTGACGTTGTATGGTTACAGCTGTTATCTTTTTTAATCGAAAGGATTTGCATAGTTACGGCTGGACCTGAGCAAAAGATGCTGCTGAACCGGGTTTGAGCTGGGTCGCCTAAAAGCCCTTTTTGTTTTCAGCGGTGCTATACGTACGGCATTCACTCGTACGATGCGTTTACGACGCACCAAGACGCGTGACAGAGTAAACGATCGATACAGCATCGCTCCCCTCTCCGTCTCTTCGCTTCTTCCCACCAAGTCGATCCATGGCTGAGCGATACGGGGCAGCGGCGCGGAGCAGCATCGAGCGGCGGCCCAGAGCGCGGCGAGGCAGGCGGAGAGCGTCGCGTGGCCAAGCGTGCACGGCGGCTCGCCCGGCATGGAGCGGCCGCATTGCCGTGGTACAAAGTGTGGCGAGGGACGGCGGCGAGGCCCCCTCGAGCAGGCGACCGTGTAAGGCTTGACCAGCGGGAGACGTTGGCGCTGCAGGCGGAGGGGCGGGCGGGTGTAACAGCCCAAAAATCTAATTCTCTGTTTGGTTGTGTTTAAAATATTAAATGTATGCGTCTCCGGGTTTCTCTAGCATTTTGGCTATTTATAAAAAGAGCAGTTTTCCTATCCTTAAGGAGGTACCAAGAGGTACAAGGTACCAAGAGGTACCAAATTAGATCCAGTCGTTCAATCAGTGTGATCAACGGCTCAAAATTTGGTACCTTGTACCTCTTGGTACCTCGCGTCCGGTACCACTAGGTACTGCCAAATCTCAGCCGTCCGATCAGTGTGATCAACGGCTCAAATTTGGTACCCCTTCCCCCTCAAGGATGGTAAAATTTCCCTTATAAAAATCTTTTTTCTGTTTAATCACTACCTAAAAGAATTTTCAGGGAAAACTAAAAGCTTATAAAATCTTGGAAATAATTTTTTTAGGTGCTAGATGGTGCCAGGGACCTCTCCAAAAAATTTCATAAATTTCGGAGTTAGGTTACTAATTTTTAAAATTAAATAGTTTGCTAATTTTTAAAATTAAAACTTAATTCCTGAAATTAATTAATTTCGAAAAAGGATTAAAATTCCAAAAATGATTAATGGGTCAAATCTTTCTGCCCTGGCCTAGCCTGCTCCTATTTTGGCCCATGTCTGGCCTACGTGCCAACCCCACCTGAGCCACCACCATCCCTCTCTTTTTTTCGTTTCCTTCATATGGAAGCGCCTTGTGGCCGAGTGCGCTTCTCTCTATCACTCTCTTTCCACTAGCGTTGACCGGTGGGCCCCGGTCCCACATGTCGGACCCCTTCATCCACCCTGTGCTCACTTCCTTCGCCACCGTGGCCACGTGCTTGTGGTGTGGAGATGCAATATGCTTGCCTTGACTCAACTGTGTTGCTGCCCAATGGACCCCTGGGCCTGCACCACAACCATCACCCACCTCAGCTCACCACTGTCACATACGTGCTCATGAGAATTCACGAGCTACTCTTGCTTTTCTCCTTACAATATAAGCCAAGACATCCGCATCATTATCTCTAGCTTGCCATTTTCGGCTTCCCTTCGAAGAACCAGAGCTTAAAGTCTTGGGGTTTGCCAGGAATGACATCGTCCTCCTCGGCACTAGCGAGCACGCTACCGTGCCATTGCCCTCCTTGATTGACACGTGCATCCTTTTCCTCCTTGAGCATCACTCATCTACTCCCTATACTTGTTTTCATAATTGGAGCCATGAGGGACCTCATCGCCGTCATCTTCTTCATCTCCGACGAGTGCATCATTCTGCACCATCGTTTTCCCATCGTTCTGGTGAGTTCGCCGTCATCTTCATCTTTGGTGAATGCACTGTTCTGCACCATTGCGTTCCCACCGTTCTGGAGTTTGGCTTTGCGCCAGTCATGTCATTTCGTGTTCTATATTGCACTTGTGCTTTCACCTCATTTAATTCCTTTGTTCACGCAGCGAGCTGTTGAAACCACCCATTTTCCCATTTCCGATTGCTACCATCATTTTTGTCGATTCCCGCTGTTCTGATGATCCTTCGGCCAACTCCTTTTGTCTCCACCATCTCCTATGTTCATGCAAGCTAATGTGCACCTTCCTGTAGCTCATTCCCCACTGTCGATGTTTTAATACCGATCTTACGTATGATTTGTTTGGATTCAGTGAAACTCTACAAAACGGCTTGCTATTGCACTAGGCTTGAACTCAGGAAGAGTTTTGGATGACCAAGATCACTTCCATTGTCAAAGGGGAGAAAGATATGCAAAAATACACATCTAGTGTGTGATTTGGTGTTTTTATGCAATTTTTGGAGCTTTATTGTGTTTCTGCGATTTTCTATCACCTCTCACCATGACTAAGGTCAAATCGAGCAATTGTTCTTTCATATGGAACTAGAGTAAGATTTTTTGACACTTTTGGGTGGATATGAAGTTTTTGTGCAAAACAGTCATTTTCAACTTCTATCCATTTCAGTCTCAAATGGTCGTCTTTAGTTCTTCGCAATCTTCATTTGACTATTTGGATCTCTCTTTGCAAAATTCCTCTTTCTCTTTCTAAAATCACCTCTAATTTGCATTTTTGAAAAATTGCTAATGACTTGATCAAGGGAGAGATTGAAGGACCATGTGAAAAGGTCCAGGATGCTGTTGTGATGAACCATTGCAAATTTTGTGAAGTGGTGAAATGGTTTTGCAAAGATTACATTTGATTTGGGCTATCCTCTGGAAGGGTCAAGAAAATCAGGAGTACCGTAGGTATAAGTGCGGTAGTTCCGATTGGCAGAAGTACCAGGTTGAGTTCGGTATGTTTTTTTTCAGAGAGCCACAATAAGGTTTTCAGCGTGCGAAAGTACCATTTTGGGAGGCGGTAGTTTCGCATTGCGGAAGTACCAGTGTGTTAGGCGCGGTACTTCCGATCTTACCAAGGGTTTTGGTAATTGAGTCATGGATTGAGTTAGAATGATTTGGGTCAATGGATTAAGGTTGCATGATGTATGTCTTGACTAATGTAGGTTAAATTGTGAAGAACTTGTGCCTAGAAATAATTTCATTGTCTTTGGATGTGCAGGGTCGCTTGGAGTTAACCGTGGTTAATGGCGAGGATCGGGGCTAGTTTCATGGAGGAGTTGAGGCCCAAAACAATTGAGGATGCCAGGTGAGATGGTAAGCTCAAGCATGGCACGAGAAAGGCGGGAAATGTTGAAGGTGAGCTTGAACGGCGGGATGACGTCATGTAGCTTGCACGGGCCAAGTAAGCCGTGGTTCGATGGAACTGGGATAGAAGAGATTTGGTTTTTGATTACGTTGGTTCTCGATCACTCTCTAGTTGTTGACCACTTGAGTCGAATTTCGACCATGTTGGCCTTCAACTACATTGGCTTCGACCATGTTGGTTTTCGATCACTCTCTGGTCATTGACCACTTGAATCGAATTTCGACCACGCTGGTTTTCAACCACATTAGTTTTCGACTGCTCTCTGGTCATCGACCACTAAAGTTGAATTTTGACCATGTTGATTTTCGACTGGTAGTCGAATTTCGACCACAAATGATTTCTGATTGGTGATTGAATTCCGATCACGTTGATTTTCGACTGGTAGTCGAAATCCGATCATGTTGATTTCTAATCAGGTCACGCTCAGCTCGTTTTTTTTTTGTTTTCAAGTAGAATTTCTATCCTAATCTTCATAGCCTGCTAAAATATAAATGAATACTTGGGGAAAATTTTTTAATGTAACATTCACCTTTGTTACCAATCCGGTCCTACAAAACACATCATCATCAACCTAGTACGGCCACTTGAATGCAAGCCGTACCGTTCCTATCCAAAAATTCAAAACAGTGATTACGTTTTCAGATAAGCCGCAGCATTCGTGTCCCCAGTACAGCACGTACCAGCGTACGTCGACGGAGCAGCTAGCGACGAAAGCGAGAGGGGGCGAGGAAATCGCGGGGAGAGAAGCGCGCGGCAGCAGCAGCAGCTTGTTCCTCACCTGCGCCGGGGTCGATGGACCCATCGCTATCAGGCGTCGGTAACAGCCCAACCGCTGCACGCGCTGCCCGCGCGCTCCGAGAGAAAGATGGCGCGCGAGCTGAGCTGCCGAACCCGCTACCTAAGCTTGCTTTGCTTCCTTCGACCGGCCTAATCAAGCCACCACCACCACCACTCGTCGCCTCACGAAAGGCCCTTCCGCGCTGTAGCTTTGACACTCGGGCTGCGCTGCTCGGCCCCCCTTTAAGGCGACAGGCGGATTGCACCTCCTGCATCGTACCAAACCAAGCAAAGCAGAGATGGACGGCAGAAAGGAATGCCAGGGCTGCAGCTAGCTGCCTGTGTTTTCTCGGCTGGTTTGCCCTCTGCCTCTGCCTCTTGCTTTGTCGAGACTCGAGAGAGATCGAGCAGCCAGCCTTCTGTGCGGGTGCGGCAGGCAGGTGCTGGAAGAAGGTATATATATCTCACTTGCATCTGTTCTTGTTCACGCCATTGCTTGATTTCTTATTCTTGAGTGTTGTTTTTTTTTTCTCCCGGGTGTTCTGTTGGCCTCTTGAAGTTGTATGGACTTGTGTACTACCCTGAACACCTCTTTTGAAGTTGATTTATTTTTCTACACCAATTGAACACCTCTTTTGATAATGCCATTGAGAGCTTCATAAATCTAGTATATACTGCTAGTATGTGATACAGTCGTCCCTATGGAAGCTAGCTTGTTCCGTTCTTCGACACTTCAATTCAGTTTTTTGGACTATGGCTTTAGAAGATGAGCGGATATTTTTGGGATATGCTTAGTGAGTAACTGCCAGAGCTGAGAACAGATTGAACTGTATGAAGTATGGGTTATCCGGGTCTAATTAGCTTTGAAATTTAAACAGTAGTGGATTCGATATAATTGCACTTGCACTATCGCACTGCCCATTACACAAGTCCACTATAGGCCCCTTTGGAACGAGTGAATTTTTCCTGATCCTGCGAAAATTAAACCATCTAATGTGAAATTCATGTGTTCCAAATTGACGGTATAGTTTGGGTAGGAACTGATTGGGATTTGGATTGAAAGAATAAGGCCCATCTTACCTTGAACTTGGGCCAAGCGGCCCAAGCCCACATATTCCGCTTCTCTTACGAGCATCGTCACCGGAAACTGCAACAACAGAGCATGCGAAGGCCACGCGGCCACGGTCATTCCGCCGTTCGCCACCGCCAGGGCTGAGGGTCGCGGGGGTAGGGGCATGCGGACCTGGATGCAGTACGAAGGAAGGAGCTTCGTGTTCCTGCAAATGTCTAACCTGTTCACGGTGAATTGAGATCCTCTAATTTTTGTGAAGCAAAGTCAAGAGGAGAACATTAACCGTGACTGTGGAAGATTCTCAGGTATTGGATGCAAAATGAATGGCCTAGATCAGATGCTAAAATCAAGACACTACAGTATCTGAGCTACATTATTTTTGCTACAGTGCTGCCACATCATCTTTGCTACGGTATCTTGACCGATCCCAGACTTAGGTTTTTGATCCGGTGGCTAGCTTTGCTTCACAAGGTCAGAGAATCCGGTTCCATTCGTGGCGCCCTCCGCCAGCGGGGAGGGAGGGGGGCGCAGTAGATTGGTGGCGACGGCAGAGGCTTGACGTCCTAGAAGGTAAGACGCGTGCCCACACCGAGTCCCCTGGAAGTCACCTCCATTTGCTCAGGATGTCCAGCACTAGGTATGTAGGACCTCATCATATTTGAATTGGGCTGGATACGGACTTAGATCTGCTTCAAACTGCTTCAGCTTCAAGCCACTTAGAACGTGCCAACTTCTTAATTTTTTTTGGGGGTTTTGGCCTTTTTGTTTTTGTTTTCTCCCCTTATTTCTTTGCATTGTCCTAATAGATATAGCGGTGTTTTTTTTTAATTTTTCTTATTTTCTTAATTTTTGTTGACTCTAATAGCCATTACAGTGTAATTCCTGCCAAAAGTCTACACTAGAAACAAAAAACCATGGCTTTTGAGCTGTTTGAAGCACTACTTTAAACCTCTAGAATTTGGAAGTCATGGGGGTCTACTTTGCTAGTCACAAGTCATAATTGCTAGTTTTGTTAAGTTACTGCTATCTAGTATTCCATTTGAATTAGTTTGATACATCGCGGAACACATTGTAGTAGCCAAAATGGTTTATCATGGGGAGTAGCTAGGGAACGTTATACCATCATGGGAGCTTCCAACGGTATAGCCTCCCACTCTCTCCCCTCTCCCACCGCTCTCCCTCCCTCCCTCTCTTGTTTGGCGCCAACGCAGCTTCCCCTGCCAAGCTCTCCCTCCCCCCTCCCCCTCTCTTCTCTGACACCGACACAGCTTTGCACCCCTTCTCCACCCTACCCAACTTAATATTCAGTGCGCCATCGTTCCCTCTCCCCTACCGTCCCGTCCAACCTAATATTCAGTGCACCACCTTGCCGTGTCTCCCTCCGCCGCCGCTTATCATGGGACCACCGTCTCCCCGATCTCCCTCTACATCCGGAGGCGTGATGAACCCATTAGTGGCACCTCCGGTCGGCACGAGCGAGAGTGAGTATGCGGCAGAGCGGCAACCGGGAGCGAGTGAGCAAGAGAGAGGATGCTACACTGTTTCAACGGTATAGCACTTTCTAGTTTTCCTCTTTATTATCTGTAGATAAATGTTACAATATGAAGAACTAACTAAGCTTGTACATGTTATTTTAAGTTAAAATGGTAACAGTAAGTCAATTCAGTGTTACAGTTGGTAGTTATGTTTGCATTTTATGGTTTCATTTTAAATTTCTGCTGAAATATGTCTTTTTTTTTTTGCAAAATCTCTTCACGGTTTATTACAATGTTTCTGTGAACTACTTACTAGTTACTACACCTAACATCAGGTAAGGTTTGGATTTCATGATTATTTCAGAAGGTGCTTAATAACACGTCATAGAGGAAGAGGTATCCAGGAAGGATGACTGAAGTGGGGGATGCTTTGAGGTCCTGCATGGAGCAGCTACTTCTTGTTAGAGAAGATAAAGAGCGCCTCATTATCGAAGCAGCTAATAAGATATCTTCCGAGCAGAAGAAAGCGCGAGATTTACAGCAAAAGTTAGAAGATGCAAATAAGCGGTTTGCGAAGGTCGCCACTGAAAACTACAATCTTCGCAGCACTGTCAACTCGAAGGACAAGCTGATCAGAGAACTGAATGAATCCAAAGCAGACTCAGACCAAAAGTTAACTGATGCAACAGCTAGGCTTGAATTCACGCAGAAACAATGCACCTCCCTTCAGTACGAGGTGCGCATGCTTCAGAAGGAACTCGAGATTCGGAACGAAGAGCAGGAGTACGACCTCAATTCAATTAACGCTGCTCAGAAACAGCAGAGGGAGAGTTTCAAGAAGATTGCTGCACTGGAAGCTGAATGCCAGAGGCTGCGAACCATGGTTCAGAAGCGACTACCAGGGCCTGCAGCGTTGGTAAAAATGAAAGATGAGGTCGAGCGACGGGGTACTAATTCTGTTGAAAACAGAACGAGAAGGCCACGTGCAGCAGTGCAGCCATCGCTGCGGGCGGGGACTCAGAAACATTCTGTGTCTGAAGGTTACCTTGTCACGTTGCAGGAATTGGATGATGAAACTAGACATCTCAGGCAGTTATTGGCCAAGAAGGAGAGTGAGCTCCAGTTTATTCAGTTGCAGTACGCAGATGAGGCGTGCAAGCTGACAGTAGTGCAAAGGCAGCTCAAGGAGTTGTCTGGTAATCATGACTCGGAAGAGAAGGACCATTCTGAACCATGGGCTAGTGCTTTAATTTCCGAGTCAGAGCACTTCAAAGTTGGGAAGCAACGGGCATCTCAGAGTCGGAGCAGAAGAATTGCAGGATCTGACATGCAGTTGCTTGTTGATCTTGTGGAGATTGAGAAACTAGAGATGGTGTCGAGGCCTTCAAGTGCGCCACATGAGTGTGCGCCAGATGCATCTGATACAGATTCCAAAACAGTTCTGTCAGAAATAGTTCACGGAGACCTCCTCCCTAATGATGCTTTTTCTGACAAGTACCCTGAGTGGATTCAGGATGTTTTGAAATTGATCATTCATAAGCATCAAGTCAGTAAAATAAGTGGTGATGTCATTCTTGACGAAGTAACACGTGCACTGAGGAGTGAGATTTCTGCTAAAGGAAATAATGATGCAAACTTATCATATGACCGGGCAGAAATAGACAGAATGGTGGCCACTTTGATTGGAAGAGTCAGTTGCATGATTGAAAGATCTACCGAGAACAATGTTGTGATTTTCCAATCATTTTTGCAAGAGAAATCTGAACTTAATTCTCAACTTGAGCACCTGATTCATGTCTGTAGTGATGTGCTAGATGGAAAGGCTAATCTTGAAAAGTTCATTGATGAAATTTGCTTGATCCTAGAGTGGATAGTGAACCGATACTTTTCATGTTTTGATGGACTAGACACTGTGGATTACATTACAAATAATTCTATTGGAAATGAATCACTAAGGGCGTTAGGGGTACATGAAAAGCATGCAATGCAAAGTGCAAAATCAGAAACGATCTTAGGAATGCAACAAGAGGCACAGAAAGAGCTGATTGAAACAACCGAGGGCCAGATCCTTGATGACATTTTGGAAAATCATTCTCAGATGATTCAGTTCGCCACTTGTAAGCTTGACGAAGAACTGTTGGCTGTTAGACAAGAGCAAGATGACAATTGCCAGGAAAAACAGTCTGTATACTGTGAAGCGGAAAGGTAAATTATTATTTAGAATCATCTATTATGCTATTGTTTGCAGCACTACTGCACCATATTAAAAAAATCATCCAACATAAAAATGTAATGTCTATTGTTTATGATGCAGTGCTGCTGCCGATGGGCGCTCGGGAAAGTTAGCAGAAGAAGAGGGAAAGCAAGTACTAACGGTAATTTCTGATGTCCTTCTCAGAAACTGTCTTCTTTGGGGGGTTAAGTTGACATTCAATGTTGCAATTCACAAATCTATCTGCACCACACATACACCTTGGCTACTATAATTGAGCACAGCAACTATCACTTTATCACATGATTCCTTGGACATTTCTAAATTATAATCTTATAGAGATTCCAGTATAAACAGGGCAAAGGTGGCCTGTGTTAAAAACGTCTATTATATGACAAATCGATGCAAACAGAAAAGGTAGTTGCATGCCACTGGGTTTATTGTACGGATACAGTCAACACTATTTTGATAGTAAATTTAATTTCGATCCTGCCAGTAGTTATGTTTTTGGATGCACGCAATGGCTCTGGAGTATATTATTTAGTCATCATTTAGTGTAGATATCAATTATCAAAGGCCGTAATGTTTACAATTTGTGCAGAACTCGGCAATATCTGCAGCAGCCGAGAAACTTGCAGAGTGCCAGGAGAAAATCACAAACCTAAGCAAGCAACTGCAGGCTCTACAAATTCCGGCAAAAGCTTCAGACAAAGAAAAGTCTGATACACTACCTCTGTCAGTTGCAAACGTTCTTGCTGAAGATGATGCCAAGCCTGAAGATTTCAGTCCTCCCACATCTGAAGAAGTGACATGCAACAAAGAACACGGTGAACCTGTTGCAACTGAAAATAACGTTTTACAGGGGCAAGATGCCGGCACGGGTCATAAAGCTGATAACAATGGCTCGACACAAGTCGTTGTTCGTCCAGTGATTCCAAAGTCGCCACGAACATCCGTTTCTGTTGATATGAAGAAGAAGAAGCGGCGTGCGAGCTTGCTGAGTAGGCTCGTCTTCAGAAAGAAGGCATAAAGCAGTTCCCTAACTGCAACGCTCGGCTGCTAGTCTGCTACTGTGGTGCCCTGTTATTAGCAGTGCTTGGGAGCTTGTTCTTTCTTAACTGATCTAAGTTTTTTTTTTCCATTTTCAATCAGACGGGACAATGTTGCTGCGCATGTGATGTGTTATGTGTAATTTATTGGTTATGTATTGGTGATATGTGCAAATATTGTACGTGAGAAATTTGTGAAAACCTGTTTCAGTCCAGAAGCATGTACATAATGTGGTGCCTGGTTTACGGTGATTATTGGACTTCATACTTCATACTACTGCCTACTGCAGAAAAGAATTTGGATAGTACCAGCTACAATGTACATATCTGTAGATTAGCCTCCAGCAAAAGGCAGGCAGCCATTGTCGTCACTCATCATGCTGAACGCCTTATTCTACATTCCTTCCCAGAATTATTGATCGGAGCTAGTTACAGTTTGTTTGGTGTGCATTGCCATGAAGGGGGTGTAGACCATGTGCTTTTCTGCACTTCGGAGTTCAGACGTTTGAGATGGGACAACAGCATCCGCCAGGCCGCCACTCAGCTGGATGATACATCATTCATGGAAGCTACAGCTATCCAAGGCCTAGAATTTGGTGGAAATCCAAGCCGTCAAACCCTTGGATTTAATATTGCCAATGAGCAGCAGAACCTCGATCAGACTGACTGAAACGTGTTGGATGAGTAGTACCTCCAGGATTGTTGTATGTGCACCACTACCGACGCCCTAGTCTTTGGAGTGTTCAATCTTTTTTGACCAAAAAGAAACATGAATCAAGTGTCTTCTATTTTGACTTGGCAAAAATGTACGCATATCCTCAAAATAGCCCTGCCGTTAGCTTTTTGCCTGATACTGTGACCCTACAAAAATCACTAGTATTTGGCCATGTTTGCCTTGGACCAAACACCTGATGAACAAACTTTTGGAGTTTTGGGCATGTTTGCGATTCTCAAGTTAGCATGAGATAAGTGCATGGATGCGTGACAAGCGATTCTAACAATGCTACTCATTCATGCTCCCAAAAACGTGCAGACATGGGACGTGGCACTAGAAAACGCTACCTTTTATTGATGCTTTCAGTAGAAAGAAATTCTGGAGTCGCAGCATATTAAAAGAAGGGCAGCATGTGACCGTGCAAATGAATATTCTGCACGGTCTAAATTTCTAATAGAGTTCCATCTAAATTATGTAAGCGTATTCCTTATCGATATATATCCCCTTACATATCCAAAGCACAGACATTTTCAGCAAAAAAAATGCTGATCAAATCCTCTCCCACCAAAATCTAGTAGTATAACAATGCAACTCAAAAGGGAAGGGAAGAATTCTTCCCTCGACAAAAGAGCCAATCAAAACTGTAATGCAAGCAGCCACTCTCACATTGTCCCAAATCAGCAAATTGACGCTTACTGCACAATGGCAAACCAAAAAAAAAGATCAAATTATGGATCACCTTGAATCCACCTGCTCCGCTGATTAACTAGTGTATCGGCCGGTAGTAGCTGTACACACTGTAGAACGTCTGCGTCATGGTGAGCAGCAGCAGGAACACACCGGCGACCACCGAGACGATCGCCCACGGGTTGCTGAAGTAGTTGTGCTGCAGGCTGGCGATCCACGTGTTCCACTTGTAGTCGTAGTACCTATTCACCTGGTCCGAGAGCCCGGAGAGGTAGCTGTCGTTGATGTCGAACACCACCTCCTGGCACAGCCGGTTGAAGAGGTCGGCCACCTCGGCGTCGCTGCCGAGCCAGTGCTCGATGATGCCACGGTCGTGCAGGTACTTGACGTCCTCGGCGGAGTTGATGAGGTTGTCCATGAAGATGGCGTAGGAGGTGATATTGTTGCCGCCCGGGGTGGCGATGTCCATGTGGCACTGCTCGAATGCGATCAGGTTCAGGAACAGCGACTTGGTGCCGTCGTGGATGAGGATGCGCGGGATCTGGAGCACGCCGTTCTCGAACTTGATGTCCCAGAAGCGGTCCGTGTTGCGCCGCCGGCACCGGATGCCGGACTCCCGGAGCTCCGACACGCAGTGCACGAACTGCTGCCGCCGCTTGTCCGCCACGCGCCGCAGCCCGGACCACTTCTTGAGCCATAGCCGCGCCGGCGGCGGCGGGGTGGGCTGCAGGCCCGCGCGGAGGAGGCTGCTCCGGAACACGTCGAGGCAGTGGAGCATCGGGCCGGACAGGGGGTCGAACGCCGCAGCGGCCGCATCCCCGGCGCCGACGGAGGACTCCAGCTTGGACCGGTCCTTCCGGAGCAGAGGCGCGTCCGTAGGCATGAGCGGGTCGAAGAACCGCAAGGCTAGGCTGGCGACGGCGCCGGTCTGCTCGGGATTGCCGAGCTGGATCCCGAGCAGGAGCTCGAGCACAAATAGGGGTATCTGGTTCTCGAGCAGGATCATGTCGTTGCGCACGGCGTGCATCGCGCCGCTCATGGCGAAGATAGGATCGTGCCGCGAGTAGCCCAGCTCGTCCACGAACCCCTTCCCGCCGTCCAGCGCGCCGCGGAACAGCTCCAGCACGAAGGTCCCGTCCAGCACGAGGCACTGGACGAGCTCATTGCTCGGCATCCCGGAGACGCGGCCGTCGTAGCAGGCGCGCACCCTGTCCTCCATCGGCCGCAGCGCGTTGAGGTAGGCGGTGACGTCGTGCCCCGTGCGCTTGAGGACGTGGTGCAGAGCGCGCCACTTGTGCCGCTCCATCTCCCGCAGCCGGCGCCTGCCGTGGTGGAGCGGGCCGATGGACACCACCTGCGGCATGTAGGCGCGCTCGTCGCCCTCGCGGAGGGGCTTGGGGACGCGATACACGGACAGCCGCGCCCATGGGCACGCCGCCTCCTCGGAGCGCGCCTGCGCCAGCCTCCCGCGTATGGTGACCACCCATTCCGGGTCCTGAGGCTTCGGGCTGTGCGCCGGCGACTGCACCTGGATCGCACCTGGCCGGTCCCGTTCTTGGCGCGGCAATGCTTCTCCTCCCGGCGCGCCGTTGGTGAGCAACGGCAGGTTCCGGGGCAGCGGCTGCCACTGCGGTAGCGCACCGGGCGGCGGGGACTTCTGGAGGTTGGCGTCGACGGTCTCCTTGAGCTTGAGGGTGATGAGGTACCAGCTCAGGACGTCCTTGTTGAAGACGGCAACCATTGATGGAGGCTGGCGGAAGCTTGGCCGGCTGTTGGGTGTAGCGTCTCGTGGTTGCTAAGACTACTGGGCTACTGGCCCGCCCCGGGATAAAGAGAGCCAGGCAAGGCAAGCGATGTTAGTACGATTTTCAAGTAGCTGATGATGATTGATGCGTGGAATTTGGATCGTGTTGCTTGTTCGTGTTAAAATATTTGGACTTTCCAAAAATGTATATTTAGACTTTGAACGTATAAACAAACAAATACATATTAGTTTAGTAGTATCTTTTACTGTGTTTCACAAGTTTCTACAAAGAACCTTCTGATGATAATTTGTCATGCTGCGTGTCAACCATGGGAAACGGTCGGTGTACCTTTCCAAGCGTGATCGGCCCGAGAGAAGTCGCGGATCTGGGCAGTCCGATTGAAAAATGACGGCTCAGATCCGTTTGCTACAGTAAAAAAAGTATTATAGCTACGGTAACTTTTACTGTAGCAAAAGAAGGATCTGAGCTGTCATTTTTCCAATCGGACGGCTCAGATCCACGACTTCTCTCTGCAGTCACCGTACGGCGACTGCAGAGAATTCGTTTCCTGATCGGCCACTACCGGAACAATCTGGGTTACTCGTTGTACGTAGTATAGGACCGTAAACTAACAAGACAACGATCTAGTCACTCCAAATCTTCAGCCCGGAGGTGAGTAGCTGACAAACTGACAGCGTACAAAACTTCAGATTATCAGAAAGCTCAGGGCCTCAGATTAAGGCCTCGTTGGACTAAAAAGTTATAACTTATGGCTAAAATTGTATTGTAGCGGCTTAAATTTTACAGTAACTGAAAGTGGTTTATTGGTGTAATTAAATTTAAAAAAATTAAAAATAGAAAAAATATGCTAGCTCATCACGAACAACGCAAACGAAAATGAGAAAAAAGAACCAAAAAAACCAAAAGTAAAAAAAAAACGAAATTTATAAATAGTAAAAAATAAATCAGAAATTAGAAGCTGAAGCTAAAACGAGCGGAGCCTAAGGGCCTGTTTGGGAGAGCTCCACCAGCTCCAGATCCACGAAAAACAGATCCGGATTCAATTTTGCTAGCCAAACAGTTCTAGCTCCTGCAGCTCCACCGTGGATCTGCTCCACCAAAACCATGGATCTGGCTCCAGATCCACCAAATTGGTGGAGCACCTCAAGGGGTGCTCCACCAAACTCAAGTTGGTGGAGTTGGGAAAAATTACCCACCATGCCACTGATTACACAAAAAACGGTTCGTTCTTTCCCGTCCTCTTCCCGTCGCTGCACGCCCTCGGCCAGCCGCCGCGCCGCCCCCGGCCGGCCGCCGCTCCGCCTCCTCCTCTGCCGCGCGCCGTGCCCGCCCTCGGCCAGCCGCCACGCCGCCCCTGGCCGGCCGCCGCGCCGCCCCCGGCCGCCATGGCCGGCCACAGGAGCTCACCGAAGCACCGCATTCCCCACCGAAGCTCACCAGAGAAACTCTCACCGCCGCCTCCTCTGCCGTGAGCGCTCCGTCGGCAATCCCCGCCGCCAAGCGCGACCGGTGGACTTCAGGACCCCCTCCACCCACCGTCGCACTCACCTTCCCTCCCTCTTCCTTCCTCCCCGGCTAATCGACCCCTCTTCCTCTGCAGGCCGCCGGCGAGGCTGTTTCTTCCCCAACACCGGCATTGGGGACTCCCGGAGAACCGCCGCACCTCAATCCAATTAGGCGCACTCGGAGCACCACCAGGGCACCCCGAGCACGTCCCCAACCTCGCCGGACCCCGCCGCTCTCCCCAGCGAGCCGCCGCCATCTTCACCCTCGCCGCCAAGCCCCCTCTCGCCGCCGGCCCGCCCTGCTCCACCTCGGCCACAGCTAGCGCTCTAGGTGAGTTCAAGAAGGCCCGTAGATGCTTCTCCGTCAAGGAATCGAACTCCAATGACCCAAGCCGCCGCCGCCCTTGCTCCCCTGTCTCGGTCGCCGCCCGGTTCGCCGCCGGTCACTGCCGGACGAATCCGTCCGATTCCTCTCTCCCCAAGAAGCGGCCGACGCCCTGGAATCCGTTTTGGTCGGTTCCGTCGCGCCGCCATGGCCGTTCCGCCGCCGGCTGGCCCCGTCTCCCTCGCGGCCGGGATGAGCCACGGCCGGGAGCACCCACTGCAGGACAAATCCGTCCGATGCAGGGAACCTGACGTGTGGGCCCAAGTGTCAGTGAGATAGAGGAGAGCAAATTCAGAGCTGGAGCTGTACCAAACACTTGGATGAAACCCAGATCCACGGTGGAGCTGCTCCACGGTGGATTTGGGTGGATCTGGTGAATCTGGGTGAATCTAAAGTTAGTAAAACTCTACCAAACAGACCCTAATAAAAGCTAGAGCGACTTGACCTTGGCTTCCTCTGAAGCTTTCTCACCCGGGTAAACTGGCACCAACGGCCGTCCGTCCGCTCCTGTCACCACGTCCCTACGCCGTGCAGAGGAATCTTTGCGTCACACTTCGGGAATCGGGGACCGGAGAAAGCTGGCGACGCGAGCGAGAAATTGGCGTGGCACACGTCGTGGGGCCTCCAGTTGCTATCGAAAGCAATATGAATACTGGATTTTTTGAAATGATTTTTCAACTTCTCTCATTTTAGAGATTATGTGAAGTTACATGCGTATCATACATTTTATTTTTCTCTTACTTTGTTCGTCACTCATGCTCTTATTTTAAATAATACCTTTTCCAATCGCTACTGTTTATTTTTAATAAAAATCATTCGCGGTAATTAAAAGACATCAGCTGTAGCTAATAATACCCTAAACAAAGCCGGGGGACTCCCCGCGCGAGGAGGCCCTCCACGTCGCCCCAAGCGCTCCCTCGGCCGGCGCGTGGCCCGCGGAATTCGCGTACGGTCGGGGGAGCAGTTTTGCGAAAAAGCCTCCGCGTTTTTCAGAAATTACGTAAAGGTCCTTTTTCCTCGCGGAAAGGTCCCTGCCGTTTTTTTTCAAGCCCCTCCACTTTGTAGGATAGCGCCCCGCGGTTTCTAAATTACGTATGGATCCTCGTTTATTACGTACAGGCCCTTGGTTTTTTTCCCTCGTGGAAAGGTCCCTGCCGTTTTTTTCAAACCCCTCCACTTTGCAGGATAGCACCCTGCGGTTTCTAAATTACGTACGGGTCCTCGTTTATTACGTACAGGCCCTCGGTTTTTTACAAAAAAAATCATTCGACTTTTTTGAAAATACACGTACCCTCTCTAAATTACATACGGATCCTCGTTTATTACGTACAGGCCCTCGGTTTTTTACGAAAAAAACTCTTCGACTTTTTTGAAAATACACATGTGCCCTCGATTTTTTTAAATTTTTTTAAAAAACTCCTCACGAATTATCGTCTCTTTCACTTCAGTACACACGGTGGCTGGCGCGGGCTAGTAAAAATTATGATTCGACGATTCGTAGCCGTTGGGTGTGTTGTTTGGGAGTGACGAGCTGGTGGAACGCACGAACGAACTGCGCGTGCCCCCGCATGTGCAGCCGTGCAGGTTTGCGGCTGAACAGTCGTCGCAGAAGCACGATGATCAAAGACGGTCAGGGACGGTGGTGGCCGCGGCCTGCAGGCAATTACTTGGCACGAAGACGACCATCTTGGATATTTACGTTCGAGGCAACGTTGAGCTGGACAACTAGGGATCACTGTCAGTGATGACAAAATAGTTGGTCGCGATCGTGTTAGCTGCATGATCAATTTGACAACAATTGGCATAACGTGTTTCATGGGGTAAATATGTAGAGACATTAATCGCTCGTTTCGGCCTGAACTCTCACTAATCAATTTAGGAGTCGGGCTGTGGACTGTGGATTCCTGCTACTACTGACTAGGGGAGAGGGGGGATTGGATTATGCGTTTCTTGTTCGGCGGATGGCTTTCGCTGGGCCCTGCATGCTGAGCCGTGCTGCACCGGGCCAATGACAGAAGGGATCACCTCCAAAAGAAAAAGAAAAAAAAAAGAACAAACATGATGTTGATCCTGGCCTTCACGACAGAACCACTTCCTTGCAATAATTTCACGATCTGCTAGTGCTAGGTACATGATTGACTCGTACCACCATGTGCCATACAAGTGATGACTTGATCCTGAAACCTGAATGTTTTGGGTATGATTTCCATTTCATCTCCCGGTAAAAGCTCCAAATGTTGAACTTGGAATACTCTTTTTTTTGTTGGACTAGCCTTGCAAGTTGCATTTGTGACTGTGGGAGGAATCATGATTTATGATATACAAATTTGGTACCATTACTTGTAGTACTAGTAGCATCAACTTTTGCCGCACATTTCAGTCACAGTGCTTGCTAACATGCGAGTAATGCACACTAACTGGCATGGTTATCAAGCAGAATATAATGGCCGTATGTGATTTGGACACGAGTTCACCTTTGTAGTTATCGAAGGGCCTAGGGCAACACATGGCACATGCA
This sequence comes from Dendrocalamus latiflorus, assembly GCA_017311315.1. Lineage (NCBI taxonomy): Eukaryota > Viridiplantae > Streptophyta > Magnoliopsida > Poales > Poaceae > Dendrocalamus > Dendrocalamus latiflorus. The sequence goes on along the minus strand of CM029638.1, from coordinate 11,091,626 downwards.
TCCTTCTGGGCACGCTTGGCAATTACAACCATATGTTTCCGCATCCTTCTGTAGATACAAATCCAGCTCTACGAGTGATTACGAAAAATATGACTTTTGTATGTCTATCTCACCCACGCTTTCTGTTTTTGACAACGCAGGAAAGTACTATTTGATCAACTTAGGGTATTCAAACAGGAAAGGGTTTCTAGTGTCAGTCAAGAACAGATGGTACCACGTAGCCGAGTTTCCAAATGGCAGTCGGCCATGCGGGTGTAAAAAGATGTTCAACTATCTGCATTCGTCACTACGTAATGTCATTAAGCGTGCGTTTGGTGTGTGGAAGATAAAATGACGCATCTTGCAACATATCTCTAATTTTGACTCGGTGACCCAAAAGAAGATAATTTTTACCATAATGGTATTACACAACTTCATAATAGACACTAGGTCGGGTGACCAAGATTTCGACAATCCCCACTTGGCCTCGAAGTATGTTGGCTCCGTAGTAGATGTGACTTCTGATGTGGGTGTAGTTCCATCCAGAGATATAGATATAGATCATGTACGTGATGTGATGACGGAAACTCTAGTTGTGTGACATAAATTTGCATTGACCTCACACCTAGTCCATGATATGAACACTTCTACGTGTTTTTGTCGTACGTAGAACCATATCTGTGCACGTATGCATGTATGTTTGTATTTGTGGACATATGCATGTAAGGAACACATGTATGCTTGTAGGTTTGTATTCGTACACATAAACTGTAACGAATGCATGTACTAGTTCTCTACACACAGAACTTAAGGATGGACAATTTGCCACCATGTTAAGACATCTAATACAAGAGTGTTAGTCAGAACAAGCGATAGCTCGTAGCTAAATCGTCAAGATAAGAGTGCATCTAAATAAGTGAAGTAAAATCAGCGATCATAGCTAAATAAGATACATGGCTAAATAAGAGACGCACGTTCTGAGTGCATCAGCTAGCATAATTCAATTTAATTAACCAAAAACCGAAAACCATCGATCCAAAAAACTCTACGACTTTTTTTTATCAACTATCAATATTTATCGGACAAAACTAAAAGCCACTTGTTAAAACGAAAAAGGGCTGACCCAAAGTTTCAAATTTTGAAACGTGGAGTTAGATTTCATGAGTACAAAAAGTGGCAGGATTTCTCCGCACAAAACTAAATGCAGTGACGCCCCGGGGGCAAAGCTTGGACGCACCCCTCCCCGACCCCGAGGTGGACAACACGAGGGCGAATTTTGGACATATTTGGACCTTGAAACACCCGAAATTCTATTTTTGACCTCAAATCAAAAAAATTCCAAATCTGGACCCCTCCGCGCACGATTTATTTTTTGACTGCACGACCCACTCTCCGAGCGCACGATTCATTTTTTGACCGTACGACCTGCGTTTTGTTGTCGGGAGGGGGTCATGCGCTCGGAGAGGCGGTCGTGCGCTCGGAGAGTGGGTCGTGTGCTCGGAGGGGTCCAGATTTGAAATTTTTTTAATTTAAAGATTAAAAATAGAATTTCAGGTGTTTAATGGTGCAAATGTCCACGAGGGCAGTCTCCCCCAGTTTCCGTGCCGAAGAGCAGCATCCGAAGCAAAAAGCACAGCGAAAGAAGGAGAAATAGCCAGAAGCCGACAAGCTTCACGATTTTGGATCAATGGCACTCAACTACTCAAGAGAGACCCCAACGGCATTTACTCCCGGCAACTGGCACAGTACTATAGTAACAGTGGCAGCAAGCGACTAGCCGAAGACAGCACGGCACGTCAGGTCCATGATGGGCTGTGTTCGTGTCGACAAATGGGACACCATGACCGGGAAGGGACTTCTCTAGGTCATGTCCCCATTCCTCTCCACGGGGCACGGTCGGATACCCTTCACGGGGCGCACGAATCTCCGCAAGCTAGGAGAACCTCCCAAGCCAAGGCCTTCCACCGGAATTCCCCTCCCCTTTTCCTCAGTGGCGAAACCGTAACCAAGATAAAAATAAAAGAGGAGCTCATAGACCAAAGCTTCCTCGCTACCCATGTTGACACCGTAGATCAGGGCCGGCTCAACATTTTCAAGGGCCCTAGGGCGAATTCGGCTCAATGGATCTTTTACTATAAATTTTTTTCTACTCATAAAATATGCAGTTTAAACTTTATATTGTCTAAAGTGACACAAATCAATAGTTCTAACATGATAAACTAATTAGGTACTAACTAGTTCATAAACCAAATGTAACTAGTAAGAATTAATTTACCTCAAATAGGAGCGACAAATATCCAATGTCTTTCATAAAAAGGAACTTCTTCTAGCACTTCTTGATGCAAAATCATTAATAATAACATCGAGATCAATGTCGTCCAAGATATTCTTCTCAATGCAGCACATAGCCAAGCCATTCAATCTTTCTTGTGACATAGTAGACCGCAAATAGTTTTTCAGCAACTTCAATTTTGAGAAACTCCTTTCAGCTGAGGCTACAGTCACAGGTACAGTTAGAAGAATTCGATATGCAACAGAGACATTTGGGTAGCAATCTGCAGCTGTAACGAACTGAAGAATCTCAGATGCCGACATCTTATCATTTGGCAAGGTGACTTGCAGCACTTTTAATTCAGAGAAAAAATCATTGAACTCAACGTCAGATGACCCATCATGAGAAAAAGCTTGTACAAAAGTAGTGCAACACCTCCGTAGATCATTATCATCCAGAGACTTTAGATTTTTGGAGTTGAATAAGAAACCAAACATATTTTCAAATGCCTTCAACTGCTCAAATCGACTAGTCAATGAAGCAATTGCAACATCAATCATGACAATAAAGTAATTAACTCTGAAGGATTCTATAGCTGATTGTATTTCTTCATTTTGGTCATTTTGTTCATCAAAATGCTTCTTTCTTTTACTTTGACGTTTTATGGGAAATTCTGGCTCTACATCCATTTCAGTTGCAATATCTTTTGCAATATCAATACTAGCAGTGAAGCCTTCATTTCTGTACCTCTTAAAAAATGAGATGACCCCTTCAATTTGTGTGAGAGTAGCATCCATGCACACAATCTTAGATTGTAATTTCTTGCTCACCATATTTACAGAAAACAGAATATCATGCCAAATAACCATACCAACTAAAAATTCAAAATTCTCAAGTGCAGTTACCAAAGATTGAGCATCACTTACTGCTTTTGGATCATCAGTAGAAGATTTCTCTAGTTCCAACAAAGCTGACCTTATTTGGGGAGTTTGGTACCTGATAGCTTGGACACTTTTTATTCGACTCTCCCAATGAGTATTAGACAAAGACTTGACTGTCAGTTTTGGAACATGGTCAAGCAAAATCTTCCACCTTTTAGTAGAACATGAAAACAATGCATATATCCGTTGTATAATCCCGAAAAATGAAATAGCTTTGCTGCAAGATTTTGCCATATCACAGAGAGTGAGATTTAGACTATGACATGCACATGGCATATATAATGCTCTTGGGTTAATTTCAAGCAACCGCTTCTGAACACCTTGATGTTTACCCTTCATATTAGAACCATTGTCATAACCTTGACCTCTCACATCAGCAACATTCAAATCAAGAGAGCCCAAGGCACCCATCATTTCATTAAAAAGCCCCAGTCCTGATGTGTCATCTACTTTTAAGAAACCAAGAAAAAACTCCTCCACTCTCGGAGTGTTACTTGACATATTGACACAACGCACAATTAAAGTCATTTACTCTTCATGGCTCACATCTGGGGTACAATCCAAAATAACAGAAAAATACTTGGCATCCTTGATGATCCTTAGAATAAAACTTTTCACGGCATGAGCAATAAGCGATATTAACTCATTTTGAATATTGTGGCCAAGATAATGATGATGAATTTCATTATTTACAATGCGCCTAATGTGTTCTTGCATCACATGATCAAATTCACCAATCATTTCAATTGTGCCCAAAAAATTACCATTGCTATCTTCATAAAGTTTCTCCTTTGATCCTCGAAAGGCCAGATTATGTTTAGCAAGAAACTTCACAGTAGAAACAATTCTAACCAAAACTTGCCTCCAACGCTCTTTTTCCTTTGTAATTTCCCGTTGCAAATCATCATCAATTGTTTGATTTTTGTTTAGCCTCAACCTAAGTTCATTCCAAGTATTCATGTGTTGTATATGCTCAACACTATTTTCATGCTGTTTGAGTCTCACACTAAGATGCTTCCAGTCTCTCATTCCATCAAGTGCTAGTGAATTTTTGGTCTCAATTGATTTAAACAATCGACAACAAAAACAGTAAACTTTATCCACATGCTTAGAATAAACTAACCACTTTCTATCAACAACCTCACCATTACTTAACTTTCTGGAGTAATAAGCATATGAAAAATGTCTAGCAAGGTTATCTAAAGGAAATTTCAGATTCAGTTCTCTCACAGGCCCCTTTTCAATCAAGATATCTCTTTCCTTATTGTCAAGATTATCCCATGTTCTAGGATCAAAAATTGATATAAGTGGGTCGTTCTGTTCATTACCATTTGGATTCTCAGATGAAGGCTGCAAACTTTGTTCCCCCGCACTATCCTCATTGGCATCAACTTGTGCATTTAAATTTTGTTCCCTTGCATCGTCCTCATTGACATCAACTTCTGCATTTAAATTATGATCAGATTCTTGTTCTTCATCTTGCGTATCATCCACCTCCTCAGGATTATCACCGGGAACAACACTACTTGAAGCTGAAAAGAACTTATGTATAGCTCCCTTTTGCGATTCAATAAACCGTTCTTCTCGTTTTCTTTTATTTCTTTTTTGAGCACCCGACATATGCTTCTTAGGCAACATTCTAAACCCTGTAATTTACAAAGTAAAGTAAACAACAAGAACATAAAATCCTAACCTAATTTTTGAAGTAGATGTACATGAGTAGATCACTAGATGTAAATTGTTGCCTACTTGCCTCACCTTGGCGATGCGGCGCAGTGGCGGATGCAGATGGAATTGAGAGACAGCCAAGTGATCGGCGCGAGGCAGCAGAGCAGAACGGTGAGTCGGCGGCGAACCGGCGAGTCGATGGTACGTGGTACGACGTACGACGGTGACTCGGCGCCTCGGCGGCAGAACGGCGAGTGATCGATCGGGCGCGACGAATACGATCAGACGATGGAGTCTGTCTCGGCGAGACGGTGACTCAGCCTCTCGGCCTGTCGGGCAGTCGGGCTGCGACGGCGGACGGCCACGAGCCCACGCGCGATGTCGCCGGCGCAGGAGACTGGAGACGAGTAGACGACGAGTCGACGACACGACGTTGCTCCCGTGGTCCCGCCCCGGCGCCCCCTCACGCGAGCGATCAGCGACCGAGCGACGTTGACGGCGGCGGGCGGCCTTGAGCCCTTGAATCCTTGATGCAAATGCAATGATGCGGTATTGCGGTCGTCTCGGTCGATTCGATCACGTATTCGATCGGTATTCGTATTCTGTACGGCTGTATTCACGTGATCACGTCGTGGGCTCGTGGCTTCCGAGCATGCATACCGATTCGATTCGATCCTGCATGCGTGCTGGGGGCCTGGGGCGTTGCGGCTTGCGGCGGCCGGGGGGGGGGGGGGTGGGCCCTCCTGGCCCGGGGCCCTAGGCCGGCGCCCCCCCGGCCTACCCCCAAAGCCGGGCCTGCCGTAGATTAACACATGCATGATCAACGTCGTTACGGCCTGCACCAGCACTGTTGGTCTCACACAAACTCACAGCCCATACATACTGGCAGTGCGCGGGCGTATGACAAAAATTTCTCTGGGACAAACCTAAATATGGATAATTTATCGCAAACAAGTTGATTTATGTATTATTCATACAAAGTTCACAATCACTATAATTTTATACTAAAATCAATCCTGAAAATAGATAGACAAAGAAAACAAATTCATTCTCTCAACTCAACTCACTATTTCTTAGTTAGATATTCCTCCCATTCCTCCTCAAATAATTAAATTTAGTATACAGGGATATCATTTCACAATGAAATTTGACATATAAAATTTTACAGTTTCATTCTCTCAAATTAACATATAACTCTCTCATTATCTCTCATAAAATGTGGCCTCATACATGATATCAAAATCAGAACTGCAAGGACTAGCTAGGGAGATGCGGGGTTACATATGCTGGAGGGTGGGCTTGAGCCTATTGAAGTCCACCTGTTGGCTATGCCCTATTTACCCCCAAGGCGAGTGTTGCTCCCGCCAGTACCTGATGCCCCCCCCGAGTCGGCTGCAGACCGCGGCGTTGACCTGCCGGACGCCGCGCAAGGATTCCCTCTGCTGCCGCTAGCACCTCTACTCCCTTCCCCCTTTTTCCCCAAGGCGAGCGCTGCTCCCACCAGTTCCTAATGGCGCCCTCCCCCCGTTGGCCGTAGACCGTGTCGTCAATCTGCCGAACACCTCACAAGGATTCCCTCCACCGCTGCCGGAACCTCCACCAGTGACGGAGGTTGCAGCGTGAGGGCTCTATCGGCCGGCCACCGTCCTCGCTGCGAGAGGTCTCCATTAGCCGGCCACCGTCCTCGCCATGAGATGTCTCCATCTGCCAGCCCCGACCTCTTCGCAGGAGGGCTGCATCCACCTGCCGCCGGTATCCTCTGCTTCCGCGCCGTAGTCCCCGAGGCCTTAGGGTTTGCCTCCCTTTCTTGTTCTTGCCTTTAACTGAATCTGTAGTTACTGAGACAGTCAAACTTCTCAATGCAAAGCTTGTTGATTATGATGTTGGTTGATGGAATCCTGAGATTGTGGAGGTCTCCATTTCTGGTTCTGGTTGGCGATTGGGATATAGCTAATTCTCCACTCGTGGATTTTATGAACATATAGTTGGTTTGTGTAGTCGTTATTGTGTAGTATTGTTTTCCTACAGCCAAAAAAAAATCTTGATCTTTTGTATGGTGGAGGTGGTTTTAGTTCATGCTGGCTGCATGAGCAGCAAAAATGCAACTGGTTGATACTTGTGAGGAGGTTTGTTCTCACCATCTTAAGTGGTACGAAGCTGGGGATGTTAAGATTTGTTGGGAATTAATGCGAATGTGCTACCATCCTCGTTCTGATTTCCTCTCATTTATTCACTTGTTGAATTTGCCAGACGATGGTTTCCCAGACGATGAACAGGAACAGCCATCACTTTGTTGATACTTGTTTATCTAATAGCTTTTATCCACAATTTGTTTAAATCTGTCATCTTTCTGCAGCATAATCAGGAACTATGGCCAAACTAATGTAGGATTATGCCTGGAGATGACATGGAAGACAATATTTTTTGCTTAAGTACCACAAACAGTAGGTCTGAGGTATAACCACCATTAGCTGGGTGATGATCACTGAAATCATTCATTCCAGACACATCACAACTGCCCAAGAAATTTTACCATTGCTGTAGTTGGACGGTACTGTACTGTTCATGCTTATGACATGTATTATACTAGTACTAGTAGGTTAAAGTAGTAAACTGAAACTCTCTGTAATTCATGATGCATCCTATAGGTTTGCTTCTGTGAGTATATCTTGTTCTTTTGGACAATGTTGTATCAACTGGAGTTGAGAAGCACCATTCCCTGTAATTGAAGTCTCAACTGTTGGCAGTATGCTGGTCAATGTAGTTTCTTGTTCTGTGAGTATATCTTGTTCTTTTGGACAATGTTCCTTTCTGTTCCCTTTTTTTCCGCTTCTAACAGTAAATTGAAAGTCTCAACTGTTGGCAGCATGTTGGTCAAGATGTGTTACCATGTGTTAATACTAAATCAAGCCATCTTGTAGTCTCAATGGGCGTTATTTTCGTACTCTTGCCAGGCATCTTTGGCTCGCTCTTGCTGACGGCAACTTGGAGCCATCTGTCCAGGAAGTCCCACTGTCCAGCACCCTAACGCCTTCCCCCTCTCAAAATCTGAAGAGCACCACCTGTAGGGTATCCGACCGTGTCCCATGGAGAGGAATGGGGATAGACCCCAGGTAAGTCTCTTCCCCATGACCGGCAAAGCACCCTTTTAATATGGGGTGTTTTATTCGGCGAGCCCGTGTTTTTTTTTGCTTGGAAAAAATAGTTTTTAGAATAAAATTTTAAAAAAGACTTTTGAGACACGCAAACGCAGAGATCTCCTCCGGAGGCCGGTCGGCAGGTTTGGAAAAACCGCTTTTAGAAGCCGATGTGTTCAAATTAGCTTATAGCTTCTCTAAACAGAATTTAAAAGCTAAAGCCAATTTGAACACTCTCATATATATGCATCTTCTGTGGGCCCTTTTACTATAGTTCTAGGGAGCATCTCCTTGAACAAATTTTGCATTGCTCCTGTACTATTTTATGTCAGTCTTGGTATGTTTAGTTAAGTATTAGAGCCGATTCTTAGCTTGACCAAACAATCGGCATATTTGTGTTAGTGAAATCTTTCTGGCCCCTTCACTGTTTGATCGATTTACTGTCGGTTTGAACAAATACTGATAAGTATCTACATCTTTTCTGTCAGAAAGGGCAACCCACAGTTTAAATTTCCAGCCCCTTATGACATTTGACGCAGCAATGAAGCATAGAGTACAGCATTTACAAGTCCTTGCTTTCAGCTCAGAGTGCAGCATTGACTACAATGAAGAATAGAGTAAAATGCAAGTCCTAACACACGCACAACATTAGACCAACTAACGACAGCTCCTAATAATAGCTTTCTTATGGGCCAGACAAAAGTCTCATTATCAGAGGGGTGAGAAGCTGAAATGGGCCAGACAACCTCATTTCCTTGTTAACCTCCCCCTTTAGCCAACAATGCATCATTTACTGACAAAGGGGGAAAAGGGTATTCTTATCAACTTCCATTTGCTTAAGTTCCAAATCTGACAACTATTTGAGACACAAAACCACAACTACATTTTCAAATGTTTCTTGCCCCACATTTGTTATAAGGTTATTTTCATCTGTTAATTACTCTATTAACACCAGGAAGGTTGATATGCCGGCAACTAACCAAAGGAGATACAATATGTCTCACAGGACAAACTTTACATTAGAAAATATCTATGACCGGATTAAATATTAACATTTCAAACGGAATAAATATCATAAACGATTGATGTTCATTTCCGCTAACTAAACTATTTTTAGAACGAATATTATGTATCAGTTGCAAGATGACTCAGTTCCAATTGAACTCATTCAGTCAACATTTAAGTGCTGTATTATATAAGACATACATGGATAATCACAAATACACGCATACCGTTTTCATAATATGGAATCCTTCACTGTCAGCATACCACCTACCACAGCAAAATAAACTTCCAAGCAACAACTAGCATATCGCTGTCCAAGACCTTTATAATTAGAACTTGGCTTAACGTATGCATTATCTTTTTTTTCTCTACAATACACCATTTCATTAGCATACTACATGGATAACGAGGTAGACAAACTGAATAAATATCGTCTCTGCATGAAGAAGATAAATTTCAGTTATGCATGTTTCTTTCTTCAAACCTAACGCAGAAACAGACATATACTATACTACTATGCATACCATATATCTATGTTGTAGGCTGCCATCCACAGCTAACTATACCATTGTGCTCGACAGTGATGGTAACAATTTTTAGTACTGATGTAGATATACAAAGAATGGCAGCTCCAGATTTCTCAACTCCAAGCAACCAAACAAAATAAAGAATATGAACCATCTAGATAAGGACGAAAGCATGATGATCATCAGCAGGTTTTATAACAGAGCAACGAAAGAAACTACTGGTGATGCAATTAGCACAACATTAACACATGGAAATATCCATAATGATGATTTTGCATGGACTGGATAGGAAATGTAATAAGCTAAGGAACACAGAATATGACATTAGAAACCATAAAGCAGTAAACAAGTTCATCAAGTTCCATCTCACATATAGTCACATCACATTGGCGGAGGATTGCCAAACCTCCTCCTGAGTGCTGACATGACCCTCCTCATCCTACTATTCGCCTGAGCAGCAGAAGATTGCGCACCAGCAGCGTTAGTCGGAAGATCCATGGCCACCATCTGATCAGTCAGCTCTGTAATCTGCGTTTGGCCAGTCTCCTGCGCACTATTTTCACTCACACTCCCTGCATCATGCTCCAAAACAACATCCAAGCTGATCGAGAACGACTCCCCCCTGGCCATCTTCAGGTGCTCAATACATTCGTATGATACTCCACGGCATCTCTTCAACTTCACCTTGACCAAACTAGGGCAGCCCCCATTCAGTGCCCCCATCCCAAGGTCTGAGACTGGGCATCCCTTGATGCAAAGCTTCTTGAGTGACGCACAGCGCTCAGCCAGGCAAATGATCTCAGGATCCCCCACGGTCTCACACCCACAAAGCGCGAGACGCTCCAACACACGGCAGTGCTCACCAAGCATCCGGAGGCTCTGCACGGTGGGGTTGACCCCAATCAAGACGAGCTCCAGCAGCTCCGGGCAGCCTCGCGCCACGGCCATGAGCCCATGATCCCCGATCTGGTTTGTGCGCCAACCATCGATATGTAGCTTGCGGAGTTTGTGGCACTTCTCTGCAACACTGATTATGCCTGCGTCAGTGCACTCATGGGTCTTGACAAGGAACAGCACCTCCAGATTCTTGCATGCCGAGACGGCGGCAAGGCCGCGGTCGCCGACCTGGAGCTTCTCGAGGTGGAGCTCAACAAGGCCCGGAGCACGCGCCGCGATGACCTCCAATGGCAGGTCCCAGGCGCCGGAGCACCGCAAGATCTTAAGAGAGCGGAGGTTCCGCGAGGACGCAACAAGCGGCAAGAAGCAGAGGGCGCTGTACAGATCCTTGAGGCACACCGACCGCAGCGACGAGGCGGGCGGGAACAGGATCTCCTCGGTGATGGCGGTCGCGGCGCCGGCCGTGTCTGGGAGGCCGCGGAGGCGCTTGACGGAGAGGTCCTCGAGGAGGGGGCAGGAGCGGAGCACGGCAACGAAGGCCTTGGGTCCGAAGGTGCAGGACGCGACGGAGAGCTTACGGAGCACCGGGGCGGTGGCGGCGAGGGACGCGAGGCCGGCGTCGGATAGCTGCCTGAGCCCCCGGAGCTTGAGCCTGGAGAGGCGTTCGGAGGGCAGCGCGGCGGCTACGGCCGCGGCGCCGTCGTCGGAGAGGCTGTCGGCGCCTGAGCCGCGGGCGCAGCGGAGCGCGAGCTTCGTGACGGCCGTGAACCGCGCGAGAAGCCTCGGCGCGGAGGAGCCCAGCGCGGCGCGCGCGTGGAGGGAGAGGCGGTGGCGCGTGGCGGCGTCGACCTCCTTCCATCGCGCGCAGGTGAGGGAGCACGCGTTGCGGTCTGCGGGGGAGAGCGACGCGAAGACGAGCGTGAGGATCTCGTCCGGCAGGTCCTGCGTGTGGTCGCGCACGGGCGAGGGCGCCACGAAGGGGGTGCCGCCGCTCCCGCTCCCCGGCACGGGGGTCATGGGCATGAACACCGGCGGCGCCATGGAGGAGATGGGGAAAGTATGTATGCGTGAGACTCGAGTAATTACGGCCGGTTGTGTTATTTGGAGGGCAACACGTAGCTTCACCCCACGCCTAAATAAAAGGAATAGGCTGGTTTGGTCTAATTCAGTAGCAAAATTGACTAACATCAGGTTCACCAAAGTTCAATATTCTATCATATTATTAAAACGATAGGAAAAAGTTTCCGTGGTCGCTTTTAAAAAATAAAAATTACTACGTTAATACGATTAAAAAAGAAATATCTATGCCATCTATTTTTTATGAATCTAAATTATAACGGTAGAGATTTATCACGTAGAAGTATCTTTCTACAACATATACAAACCTATCATTCGTATACGAACATCTAAATATCTGCATGTGACTTCCTATGGACGTGCTATGAAAAGGTTAACTGCCGGGGACCTATCTTCGGTAATTTTTATAATTTCAAGGACTTTTCTGTAAAATTGCCGGCGCCAGCCCGTTTTTCTTTTCGTTTTCTTTCCAGCCCATTCGACTCGACTAGCCCGCTCGGCCGGTTTTAAGGCACGGGGGGTAGGGTTTCCCTACCCCATCCTCTCTAGTGGTGGCGGCTCGAGCCGTTCGGCCGGTCAGGCGGCACGAGGTGGAGGTGGCTTCGGGTGCGTGGCGGGAAGACCAAACCGAGCGACCGGGAGGTGGTCCGAGTGGTAGGCCAGCGGAGCTCGGCGGCTGGGCCGACCGGCGGGTGTGGCTTAGGGCCGAGCGACGGGGCCGACGCTTCGAGCGCAGTGGCAACCGGCTTCGGGCCGAGCGACAGGGGCCGACGCTTCGGGCGCGGTGGAGCCAGCTTCGGGCCGAGCGACGGGGGCCGACGCTTTGGGGGCGGTGGAGCCGGCGGCGCGCGCGGACTCACAAGCTGCGGCAGGATTCGGCCCCTTGAGCGGCGGCGTCGGGTACAGCCGAGACGCAGGATCGGTGGTCGGTGCTTCGTGCGGAGGCGACGACTGCATGGGGCCCGGCATGCGGGCGGTGCTCCAGGCGTGCATTCGGCTGGCAGGGCGAGGAGGCCGAGGCGACGGTGTCCGCCGGCTGTGCCGAGGCCTGTGCGGGCGGATGGCCGGCGGCCGGCTGCGGGCCGACGACCGACAGCAGGCTGTCGCGCCGTTTTGCTTTCGGCGGCCGTACGGGGCCTGGCCGAGTACAAAATTTTCCCCCTTTTTTTCAATATACAGTGCAATCAACATATACTCTGTGATGCAATATATCGATCGATATTGTGCCGGCGACTTCAAGTCTGCTCGCAGTAGATTAGAGCGGATTTGCACCATAGAAAATTTATCTAAAAAGCGAAAACTTCGAATTTAGAGCGATCTAGATAATTCAATCTATTAGAGCTTCGATGATTACCTTCGATTCACCGGAGCGAACTCATGCTGATAACATGTTGAGGAACCGTCGCTGGTAAGCAGTCTGATTGATTCCTCTGCTTAATGTGAAATAAGATCAATCACAGAAGACAGAATAATATATTAAAAACACAGAGAGGTAGAGAGAACTTCTGATTTTTCTTTATTATTTTTCTAATTGCATATGTACAAATCTGCCGGTACGACTCCCTATTTATAGTCTACCGATGAGGTGTTTATCATGGGCTAAGACTTCTTGGCCAGACCTAGGTTTCCTAACAGCGACATTCCTGTTCCAAAAATAGAGGCGTTACACTGGCATCGTCGTCGTGCGAGTCCGCCGGAGCCGGCACCGCGAGAATTGGCCCGATTGGTCATGGATGGAAGCCGAACCTTCTCCTGAGCATGTCTAGCCAGGAGGACTTCAGCTCTTGGACAGTGTTGACCAGGACCGCGTCGGTCTTGCGGCAGAACGAGAAGACCCGCCGGAACAAGGCCATCCAGGGGTCCGCCCCCGTCGCAGCGAGCATGTACCTCGGGGTCTGCGTGCGGTGGAAGACAGACTTCCGGGAAGTCTGGGAGCGGGAACTCGTCGCCGGCGGCGAGGGTGTGCGGGAGGTGTTCCCACAGGGAGAAGAAGACGGCGTTGCCAAAGGCGCTTCCCGGGAGGAAAACGGCGTGGGACGCGCCGCGCGCGCGCGACGTCGTCCACGCGAAGAAAGTGTCAGCGATGATGCAGACCGGGGACCGGACGCCGGAGACAAAGCCGTCGAAGTAGGGGCGGAGGGACTCTGACGCCTGGAAGAAGGTGCTGAACAGGTGGACGTGGAGGTTGGCGCCGGGGGGCAGGCTGTGGTCGGCGGGCGCGAATGGGAGCGCGTGAAGACGGATAGGAGGAGAGGTGGGCGGGAGGGAGAGGGAGGGAGCCGATGAGGCGCGGGGTGGAGACGAGGGTGACGGTGAGGCCCGGGCGGAGCGCGTGGAGGACGCCGGCGAGGCGGAGGAAGGCGGGGATGTGACCGCGCGCGAGGAAGGGGGAAGAGGACGACGTGCGGGCTCTCCGCTTCCTCTGCCCCCATGGTGATGGAGACAGCATGTTGGTGGAGTGGGCTGTCCGTCCGTGTGGAGGACTGGAGGCTGGCCGAATTTTTTCTATTTTAGCTCTTTTTTTGAAAAATATTCACATTTAGACCCCTGGTAGTTTTAATTCCGTTTTTGGACCCAGGGGGTCGGCGCCGTGGGTCACGGCGCCGAGCTAACACGTCTCGGCGCCCTGATCCATGGTGCCGAGGTCGCAGGCCCGCCCCAGCGTGGCGCCGACGTGGCAGGTACCTCGGCGCCGTGGCTCGTGGCGCCGAGCTCCCTACCACGTCTGCAGACACTCGGCTGTTTAGGGTTTGCACCGATCAGCCTTTTTTCGCAAAATGAATTACTAGTTGTATTTTTTATTTGGATTATTTAATTATAGTAATATATTTATTTATTTATAGAGAGCAAAAAAATACGACATATGTTTTGAAAATTCGTTATGTATTGCAGATGATACATGTAGGAAATTTTTTGTAGATTTTTTAAAATATTATGGTACATTGGTAATTGTTTTTGAAAAATAAAATTTTGATGTGGAGTACAGTTTGCTGCTACGCAAATTATTTTTGCAATTATGAAAAGTAAGAAATTTGCTTGGTAGAGTACGAACGAGTTTTGTGTGAAGTAACGATTAGTGTATTTGTGATTTTTGTACAATACTGACCGTGAAAAATATGTTGAACTGGCAATAACATTTTTCGATCATGTTATGTTGTTTTATTGGAAGAAATTTATTGAAATGTTTTTTGAGGACAACTGTGATAGGAACAATTGGACGAAAGGAGGGGAAGTGATAATAAGACACGTGGGAATCATTGCATGCGAAAAGCCGAGATAATAAGCGTATAAAGTTGGGACGAACATGGCGCGTACATTTTTATTACATGCATAGCATATAGCATGATATCCGACTAACCGACCCAACTGCTCGTACAACCTCTCGTGTGGACCGGGTCTATTACATCTTGTCTACTGGGTGTAGCCTGGTTGTTTCCCCTTTTTGTCGCGCCCTGAAGATGGCTCCGCTGCATCCTTCTTCCTGTCACTCTTGGTCTTGAGAGCTGCCTCACGAGCTTGAAGCTCTTCCTTCTGACGCTTGATGGCTGCTTCACGCAGACTTACCTGCTCCTGCCTCCTTGCCCTTCAGACAGATTTGGTCCACCCTCACGCGGCGCTCTTGCTCAAGCCGCATCTGTCGTTCCACCTCGCGAGCCTGAGTCATCTTGACAAAGTATTGTCCTTTGTTTTCCACCTCCATTGGCCGGTTCCGTGGCCATGCCGGCGACACCCGATCCACCCATTGCATGAACCCACAAGGCTATGTGTGGCGTGGTATATGTCATGGATCAAGTTGAGAAACGATAACAAGAAACAAAGGATTTAGTTGTCGTCGTTACCACGAAGTCGTCATCCAGGTCTGGACTCTTGAAGAACCTATGGCCGTAGTTGGCTCGTTGTATTGGATCCGTCCAGACGCACAACATCGTCCGAAAGCCGCAATGGCACTTTGGGCGCTCATGCCACTCCGGCACTCCAAATGGGTCGGACCTCCAGGAAGACATTGTTATGTAGTAGTATTGTTATGTCTTGAGGAGGAGATGTGGTATGGAAGACATAGGAGGCCTTTATGTAGGCAGGTTATCTGGTGCAGTGGGCATAGTCCATGGAGAGGATGTTATAGCTTTTTCTGGATTCCAGTGTAGCAATAAATGGCCCTATGTAGGCTTTTGAGAGACTATAGTCTCGTAATAAATTCATAGTTCGTAGCCTTTTCAGAGCTTGGACCATTCAATGTATTTGGTACAACATAGTCTTTTCTGTCATTTTCTGCTACAGGCCTATGTCACTGAGCAAAGCTGGGCTCTTTTGTCATGTCTCTGCGCAAAGCTGTCGCGTTGTATCATGAAATTCCTATGTAGGCTTTTCAGAGCCTGTAGTTTCATAATAAATTCATAGATCGTAGCCTTTTTAGAGGCTAGTAATCATAATTCTCGTAATAAATTCATAGTTCGTAGCCTTTTCAGTCGTTTGCAGGAAACAATACGTTCCACGAAATAAGTGCTACAACATTGCCTTCTCAGAGGCCAGTAATCATAATTTCTGAAACAACAAGCTACGGTACATTGCAGGAATTATAGAACCACAAAGTACAGACTACGGATTCGAACACAAATATCACATGAATATAACATACACACATATATACAACAAGTAGCTCATTACAAACACATCTCAGTCCAACCACTTACCAAGTGCCTCCTAGCTCATTACAACATATATACAACGACTTTTAAGCCCAACCACAAGCCTACACATAAGTATCACTGCCTCCTAGCCTTACCCTTACCCTTACCAAGGGCGTCGGTGCCTGGAGTGTAACGGCTAGGCTCACGGCGGCGTCTGCGTGGTAGAGGCTGTGAAGGCTGAGTCGAAGGAGCGTCTACGAGCTGAGACGGGCCTATCTCATCGTAAGTCTGCTGCTCCACCTCGTCCTCGTCGTCGTCCTCACCGTCCTGGGCCGGGAAAGTGTCGCTCCTCGTGGGGGACGAGCTCTGTCCCGTGTACGACCCTCGCCGCGTCGGGTCTGCAAGTCGTGTCGAAGGCACGTCTACGTCCCTCGCCGCGCCTGTGCTGCAAGATTTTGTTAACCAACAAGATACGAAGATATTAGGTACTAATTTTGTGAGTGACTTTGTCGAAGCTTACCTCTAGGAAGCTACGCGTCCTGACGTCGCCGACTGTCCTGGAGAAACGCTCTATGTCCTGTACGGACTGCTTCAGGGTGTTGCCCTGCAAACAAGCAAAAGAATTGATAATTTGCTATATGTAGTACTATTTATGTCTATTGGAAAATAAGCAATGAGATTGAACATTACCACACGGTCCAGGACTAGTGCTATCTCCACCTGCGTCCCAAGTCGAGTAGACTGGTCGTAGGGCGTGTCTTCGTCGTCGAAGGACTCAATGTCGGCATAGTCATCTTGAGTCCATTGTCCCTTAAGCTTGGACCGCGTCGCACGCTGGTGCCAAACTTGGTACCGCCGGAAGTGCTCGTTGCTGTGCGGCTCGTCGTTGTCGTCCACGTGGTCCTGAAAGTGTCCCCACTCCTCAACGTACACGTGGTGGTGCGGCTCGAAGTCTGTGACCTTCTTCTGTCGCTGACGATCAAATCTGCATGTCACGTAAACCAAACGTTAAAATTAGAAAAAGCTCTGTGCAATTGGAATCCAAGGTTAGAATTGAAATTGCATGGCACTTACTTGTGCAAGGCCACAGACGTGGAGAACGACGCTACTGGCCACAGCTGCCTCATACCAAACTGGCGTGCAACTCTATGTGGCAGGTGATACTCAACAGCATAGAAACAGATTAGGGGGCACCTCATCCTGTAGAGGGCCTCGTCTATGCTACACAGTGCGCTGAACTGAATGGCCTCCACCTCTTGCTCGGCGTACGGCTCCCACTTAACCTGCATAGCAACAATTTACTTATAAGGTCATATACTAACAAATGAAAATCACGATACCAAATGGAATTAACTTACATTGGAGGCCGTGAGCGCATCGATCTCGTTCGTGTATCCCAAAGATATGCAAATGTCGGACGTCGACGAAGAGGAACCTCTGCGAACCATGGACGAGGAGGCAAAACCGTGGGACGACCAACTGGTAGACGACACCACATCCACAGCTGGAGGAGGTAGAGGCAACCACCTACTGACGAGTTCGCCGAAGTCCGACGACACGCCTCGCAGAGGTGGCGGTAAAGGAACGCCAACACCCCAGAAGCCCAGCTGTACTGCCCCGCCGTGTCCCAGTCAGTGAGGCAGTGGATGTACATCCACGACGCGCTGTCCCCCGTGCCGTCGGGGAAGAGAACGCAGCCAAACAAGTGAATGATCCATGCTCTACAATTATATGTAAAATGATATTAAATCAAACTATGTCAATTTTAGAAAAAGCTCGATAAAATAACGAGTTGGCTCGATATCCACCCCTACCTGCAGTAGTAGGCAACTGTCTGCTCGTCCGCACCTTCAGGACACACTCCGAAAGTGTGCCGGAGCCAGGTGATTGGAACTCCAGAAGTGCGATGGCCTGCCTCAGGAGGAAGCTCTCTCCCGAGGAAGGCCTCTACTCGGGCTCTCCAACCAGCAGCCACGCACGGTCCGATCACTGGACGACCGTGAATGGCGACACCAAGTATCTTCTGAGTGTCCTCGAGCGTAATAGTCATCTCCCCGAAAGGGAGGTGGAAGCTGTCAGTCTCCGGCCTCCACCTACATGATACAAAAAAGAGGACTACATGTCAGAGAATTTGAGGCGCACATAGCCGATAAACAATGAACATGCAAGTGGAGCAATGGTTTAGGAGAATACCTGTCAACCAGTGCAGTGATGGCCGAGGGGTTGAAGGTGGGCAACCCACGGCGAACCTGGTAAGAGATGGCGTCTAGGCCAGCCCTCTCCAGGAAGGGAGTGTACCTCTCGTCGTACCGCATGTCCAGGAACCCGTCATGGGTTTGAGGACGAAGGATGGGCAGCTCATGTATAGAATACCCCAGTTTTTTTAGTTAACGCATCAACATAAATAATTAATTGTACAAGAAGTGATGAAGGCAGTACCCTCCCCTCCGCGGTGAGCCGTCCTCGGTGGTTCTCCTCGTAGTACGGGTCTAGCAGGTGCAATTGCGCCATCCTACAAAAAAAATTGAATTTGTCAGTCCAACATAGAAGTAAACAAAAAATTGAACATGCATAAAATATGAAAATAATAAGAAATTAAACAAAAAACATAGCAAATTGCATATGGGAAAACAACTAGACGAACTATGAAACATAACGAACAACAAACACTCGCACCTGACTAAGTGGCCAATGGCATGTGCGTGAATTGTGGCCAAGTCTACCACATCTGCTACATTGGTTCTGCTCGGTGTCAGTAAGAAAGGGGGTTGCTCTCCCTCGCCTCGTTCTTCTTGGAAGCTGATCCATAACCATCTTGTGTCTCGTCCTCTTCCTGGTTCCACGTTTGTTCCAACGGCCACCCGGATCCGCAATGTATTTGGGCCCGGTGTATGGTGGCCACTCTCCCTCATCCCGGTAAGGCTCGAAACGGGGAGACCACGTAAGCACAAGGTTGTCAACACTGAACTCCTGAGGTATCTTGCTCTCGTAGTCAAAGTTGCGATGCCTTGCTGCTGCCACATAATGAGAACATGGAAAGTGGTACTGCCTCGGTTTACCACATGTGCATGAGAAAGTAATAAGGACAACCTTATGCCTCCTCGTCGGCCGGAGCTCTCCATCGGTCGTTGTACCACCCCTTTCTACAACCTCGTAAGTGCCCGTAGCGTTGTCAAAACAATGTACCTCATGTGCCTCAGCCCTCGCCTTTGCCTTTTCAAGGTGGCGCTTCGGTTTTGGCGCCCATCTCATTTGTTTACTCTGTAGCGCCATTGCATGTGCGTGTCTTTCGTTGAACCAGGCAACAAGCTTGTAAAAGGTGAAGGATACGATAGCATTGACGGGCATACCACGTATACCCCTAAGCAAATTATTGAAGGATTCAGCCATGTTGCTTGTCTGAAACTCGTACCTCCAGCCACCATCGTCATGAGCCCTTGTCCATTTGTCGACATCTCTCATCAATCCCGTCAACCACTGTCTACCTTCTGAGTTTGTTGCAGTATTAAGCTGCTCCAACTTCTCCTGGAAGAACTTGACCTCAAGCATTCGAGTGACCTCCTCGAACAGATGAAAGTTATCCTTCATACCATCCTTACGGAGTAGATTCTCGGCAAGATGCCGAGTGCACCAACGGTGGTGCAAAGCTGGATACCCCGGTATCTGCTCCTGTACGGCAGCAAGTATGCCCTGGTGACACCAACCTCCCTACCAGGGCCGACCACGTGCCTCCGAACGAGCCGCAAGAACCATCCCCAGCTGTCTTTGTTCTCCCTCTCAACCAAAGCAAACGCCAAAGGAACCAACGCGTTGTCTGCGTCGCACGAAATGGCTATCAGAAGTATGCCCTGGTACTTGCCAAGAAGAAATGTACCGTCAATGGAGAAGACGGGACGACAATGCCGAAAGGCCTCGATGGACTGAGCAAAGCACCAGAAAGCACGGAAGAATATCTGCCTCCCATCTTGTGTCCATTCATTTGGTTTCGGGACGTACTCATAATGCATGCCTGGATTAACCGCTTTGATTGCATTGAAGAGTGCTGGCAACTGCTCGTACCCATCTTCCCAGTCCCCATATATCATCTTCCAGATGCGTTGCTTTGCCCTCCATGCTTTCCCATACCTTATCTCGTATCCAAATTTCTCCTTAACAATCCCAGCAAGTGTCTTCACTTTCATATTGGGTTCTCCCTTTACTATGTGCCACAGTGACTTGGCAATAATGGTAGAGGTCAACTGCCGATGCTTCTGTTTGAGCTCTACTTCGGCACAAGTGTGTGGGCCAACCATTCTTGTGATCTTGAACTTTCCCGTGTCCTTCTGTTTCCTAGCACAAACCCTCCATTCACATGTGTCAGACCCAGATTTTGCAATCCGGAATCTACTGTGTCTCACTGCACTAATCCCTGGATCAGTAGTTAGTGCACACAGGTACATTGCTGAATCATAACATACATCGCTTAATAATATTACAATGTCTGAAATACACCACATCGGGTGAATGTTTACAAAAATGGCCGCTTTGGCCAAATGTCATCATTACATAACTGCAGCGGAAATAGTAGCAAAAGTAAACCCAAATCCACAGGCAAGCGGCCAGTAGGGTAATGTGTACAATATATGCCACCAGAGTCCCGGTAACATAAATGTACACAACGCCTAGAGTCTACTTGTCTATGCCTAACCACCGAGGCCTACGCCTTAAGTATCGCCTTTGCTTCCGTCGACGTTGGCAGGGGCTTCCTCATAGGCGTAGTGTCCTTGAACTCCTGTTTCTGAATTTTGTCGCAAAAGCGAGAATGAGCACTCCGACCCCGTGCTCAGCAAGCCAACACACAGAATGCAATATTTTAACATGTATGGCTAATCAAAGGATGGCTCGGGTTTATTTTATTTTGCGAAGAGTGCTTTTGAATACAATTACTTAAAAATCCTACGACTTAGCCATTTTTAAAACCAACGACCATATTTTGTAAAGTATGACCAATACAATAACGACACAGATGTCATCCACCATTACATGACATCTGCACCATATATCATTTTCCTTCAGCGTAATAGTCGCTTAATTTACCACTGGGACGACACCCAGGACAATTCAAACTAGGGCAGTCCTTCACCCTTCATAGTTCAGTACCCAACCTCCAAGTTATTTTTAAACAGAACTATATTCAGTTAAGTTCCCATGTTCACCCTTGACCGTGGGCACGGCTATTCGAATAGTTTTGACTCTGCAGAGTTTGTACACTTTCACCACAAGAGATGAATTATCTTTGTTG
The DNA here is from genome assembly GCA_017311315.1 of Dendrocalamus latiflorus. Classification (NCBI taxonomy): domain Eukaryota; kingdom Viridiplantae; phylum Streptophyta; class Magnoliopsida; order Poales; family Poaceae; genus Dendrocalamus; species Dendrocalamus latiflorus. The sequence continues at coordinate 11,070,214 of CM029638.1, read as the reverse complement.
CCAACATGCTTCCTTAGGCATGAGACCCAGATAATTTATCACAAAGCCTTTACCTTACTCCGATCTAGCTAGACACCACCCACGCTGAGGTTTCACCGCTGAAGGGTTACACCACCACAGTCAGAAGCCCCCTCTTGCGCCGTGTGAGTACAGTACACCCTGTGCCTCACTGTGAGTAAACCAGTACACCCTGGCACCCACTTTCCTCGGTGATATCTGAACTAAACCCTTGCAAGTTATTCAGCTAGGTCGTACCCATTATAGACTTGTGGTTGTACTGTTTTACATCAGGAGGTCATCACAAGATTCAGTCCTTAGTATTATCTGAGCGGTTCTACCACACTCCATAATTTGTGCTTCCACTGCACCACATACCAGCCCCCCAAACCATCCGCTCAGATATGTAAGCAATTTAAGAGTTTTGGGAGCATAAAATAACCATATCAAAATATACCAGTCATTCCCACCATGACTGCCCGAATCAATTTCTCCTGATTAAAAGTGATGCTTGGGGCAATTTCTTGCCCCGGGTCCCTAAACAATGCTAAGCATGGCATATAATTAAGGACTTATTTTCGAAAGCTAATCATTATAAAGTTTTCCACTAGGAGACAAGGCTCACATAGGCAATATTCTAAGGAGGGGTGTAATACTTAATCAAATTGATCGATGGGCATATAGCTAAACTTTTAAATCAACATATTTTGCACATAATAACAGCATGCAATTTGATAATTTAAACGAAAGTAATTTGCATAAAGTGTAGGTTCAACATGATCAAAGTGTTAACTCGCCTGGGTCACAGTGGTCTGAAACTTGATTATCTTGCTCTTCTAGGGCTGTTGCCTCGATCTCCTCCTCTTGAGGCTCGTACGCTATTTTAATCGTGCGCGAAAATTTGGATAAAAAGAAAAACAGCAAATCAAACCCAAAAACACCAGAAATTCAAATAAACTCTAACAATTATGATTTCCGTTCCATTGGATAGATTTTGATTTTTGTTGAATTTAGAAATTTGTCTCACTCAATTTGGAGTTAAAATGAATAAGTTATGCTCATTTGAATATTTCAGTTCAATTAAATCTAAAAATTAATAGATTTCTGACAGTGGGTCCTACATGGCATATTTATCATTTTTACCTTTTTCTTTATCTGTTTATTGCTGTGCCTATGGCCAGTGGGGCCCATTTGTCAGTGTACTCGCTCACTGACATGTGGGACCCCCTGTCAGTGGCCATGGATGAAACTGGGTCACTGACAGGTGGGACCCTGGTGTCAGCAACCCGCGCAGACCGCCGGCCACTGACCAGCGGGGCCCAGCTGTCAGCGGGGAATTAAAAAGAAATGGCTCACCTCAGCGCTGCGGAGCCAGGGCTCGAACGCGCGCGACCGAGGGAGCCAGTGGGGGAGAAGAGAATCGGCGGGGCTAGCCAAGTGGCCGCGCAAGTGTTGCTTACCCTATAGGGTCAATCAAACCCTTTGAAGTAGCTCTGGGAGGAGGCCCGACAGAGGAAGCTCGGCCGAGGAAAGACGGTGGCGTCGCCGGTGAACGGTGGTCGGAGAAGGCCTGGGGTTGCGCAAAATGCAATCTCCGGGTGCCGATGAGGATGTTGGTGTAGACGGCCGGGGGTGACGGTCACTGGAGAGGGCTGGCGGCGTGCGGTGGCGGCGGCGTTGGAGGGGCTCTGGTGACGGCGACCTACAAGCAACGAGGAGCTCGGGTGAGGCGGGAGTTGGATTCGCGAGGAGCCGAGGGTGGTGGGGTTACGAGGAATTGAACCCGAATAGCTTGAATCGCCGGATTGGAGTTCGCCGGAGCTGGGGATGGAGACGATCCCGCCGGCGACTGAGGAGGTTTTAACCCAATTGTTTGTGATGAGAGGTGGAGGTGAGCGTGATGAAGCGTTCGGGAGTCGCTCCGGGTTTTATAGGCGACGGGTGTAAGATCGAGGAGGCCGACTAGAGGGGGGGGTGAATAGGAGGTTTTAAAATTTTCGTCTAATTCTAATTAGCAATTTTAAACTTGATGGATTGATAGAGCAAGATAACACTAACACTAGCACAAGTAATCGACTAAGAGCAATAACGAAAGGTAGAGAACAACAATTGCTACTCTAACTAAGCAAGCAATCAAATGATATGAATAAAGAGCGTTGCTTGGAAGAATATGATCACAAGAGAGCAAACCACAATTTGACACGATTACTTTTTACCGTGGTGATCGGAGACTTGCCGGTCTCCCCTAGTCCACGTTGAGGTAAGCCCGAACGAATCGGACCGGCTCCACGAATGAGCCTAAGCACCTCGATCACTATTGGATGCCCTTTCCCTCTCCGGGTAGGCGAGCTCCAAGCCTTCACAATCTTCCGGGCCTTCTCACAATCTTCTTGAGAAGATCACCGAAGCTCCGCCAAGCCGTCTAGGTGCCGGCAAGCACCAAGAGAATAGACCACTGCGGCTTGATCTCACTCAAGTGCTCAATGGATCAACTAGAATGCAATGCACTTGAATTTTGGGTCAACTACCTCAAATGAATGCACAAGAGAGTGAATGAGGTGTGAGAGGTTGCTCTAGGCTCAAATGTATTCAATGGATGTTCAACAACCTGTCCAAGTTCTGGTGGGGGTGTATTTATACCCTCACCAACCTCAAATAGCCGTTACAATAAACAATCCTAAAAAAACAGGAAATCCGGTACTACCGCAGGCAAAACCGCGGTACTACCGGACCCTAGCTGACCGGTCAGAACGGCTATGTCAGAGAGTCAGAAGTAACCGTTGGTCAATGAGTGCGGTACTACCGCCGTTAAAACCGCGGTACTTCCGGACGTCCGGAAGTTCCGCCCCAAGCCCGGTACTTCCGATCTCAACGAGACTAAGTCTTATTCTCGGCGCTCTCTGGAAAAAACGTTCCGCTCGGGCGTCCGGAACTTCCGCACATGCGGTAGTTCCGCAGGTAAAACTGCGGTACTTCCGTTTTCCGAGAGGCTAAGTTAAAGTCCGGGCGCTCTCTGGAAATAAAGTTCCGCTCGAGTGCCCGGTACTACCGGCAGTCCGGTAGTTCCGCAGGTCAAACCGCGGTACTACCGTTTTCCGAGAGACTAAGTCTTAGTCCGGGCGCTCTCTGGAAAAAACGTTCCGCCCGGGCGCCCGGTACTACCGGACCTGCGGTAGTTCCGCCCAATACATGCCGGAACTACCGGATTTTCTGACAATGCACAGATTTGATTTAATTTTAATTTCTAAGTGCATGCATGATCCTAAATTGATCCAAAGGGCACATTTGAACATAATCAAGCAATCACCATGATCCCTCTTAATAATACGGCGTCTATCCTATAATCCGGTCTTCCAACCTAACTCCAAGACCGGTAAAACAAAATAGATACCTAAACTATTTACCTTGTCGCCCTAGAGATCTTGAATCTTCATGGGAAATTTTGTGAGCCTCTTTCTTTGCCATTTGAACTTATCCTTTCAAACACTTAATGCACACATTAGTCTCATATTCACATAAATTCATTAATTACCAAAACTAACATTTTTAGGGGCCTAGATGCTTTCAATCTCCCCCTTTTTGCTAATTGATGACAACAAGAGCAATTTATGAGAAGAATTTAAGATTTGGATATACTTCTAATTTGCAAGATGTATATCACAAGGACTTTGAAATTTTAGCAATTTTTAGAACATGGGGAATTTTTGCATTTTAGGAACTAATAAGAAAGAGCTCCCCCTAAACATGTGCATCAAATTTTGCAGGAATTTAATAGGCATGATTTCATCATAGCATTCATAAGGATACGCAATAGACAAGTAAAACAAGCATTGCATTAAGGACAAGACATAGTTCATTACAAAGCATCAGAAATTAAAATACTAAATGACCACAGAGTTTAAACCACACCATAAGCATTACATGGTTCATTTCACCATACATTATTACAGCGATAGATAAGACTTAAAACTTCTTCTCCTAACTATTTCTCCCCCTTTGGCATCGAAATACCAAAAAGAGGAGCTAGTCCTGAGCTGCACTGGGAGAAGGAGGACCACGGCGACGAGTGCGACGACCATAACGAACTGGAGAAGGCGGCTGAACTGCACTCTCCAAGGCTGATACGCGATCACCAAGGGAAGACACAGTGGAGATCAAGACATCCTGGCGCTCCTCCAGCCTGAGTATGGCAGAGTAAATCTGGGAAAGCGACACGTCGCCCTCGCCCTGGGGAGGAGGATCAGCAGCTGCCTGATGCTGAGGCTGAGGCTGAGGCTGAGGCTGAGGCTGAGCCTGAGCACGGGTGCGAACAGGAGCAGGAACAGGAGGCTCTGCACGCGGCTTGTATGGCTTGTGCGGGGTGCAGAGTGCTCCTCGGTATCCAGTCTTCCTAATGATCACCGCCATTATGAATGGTGCAAAGTTAATCCTTTTCTGTTTGTCATTCTTATTGGCGTCGATCCCCCTGATGATAAGATCCACCACATCAAACTTTTGTCCGCGCATAATGTAATCAATTACATTCCACGCATGGCCACGAATAGCATCATAATTCCCACTCTTGGGAAGAATGGTGTGGTTGATGATCCTGTTGACAAGGCTGGGAATAGGAAGTAAGCCATTTGTCGTCCCCAGTGTCCGTTCAGCAACTTGGTCATAGTACTCTGAATATGCAGCAATAGGAAGAGCTCGCTTGCTGAACACCTTCTCATAAGCACTGGTTTCCGTCCCAAGTGCTAGCTCAAACTCGTGCCTGGTGCACTCAATGAACTGGGTCCCTGTCATCCAACTCAGATGCTCAAAGTTGGGAGAGACGTACAGCGTAGCATAGAACTGTCTGATCATGTTGTCCATATAGTTGCATTTGAATGCAACAAGTTGATGGATATCGGCTCGCTGGAAGAGCTGATAAGCACCACTGAACTTGTCGATCTGCGACAAGTGATCCCAGTCTACATACTTATGTGTAGCAAATTTTCGGGCTGGACCATACATCTCCTGGTACACCTTCTCTTGAAACTTTGAATGAAATTGGGGGTTCATTGAGTCTCGAGGGCGTACATACTGACTTCGGCGACGAAGAATGGCATAATCTTCATTAGTGATCTTGTCGAGGTCCACTTCGTGGTCTGCAGTTACCTCAGGCATCTCCTCATCTGGGACTGCATATTCCTCGCTCTCATGCGAGGCCTCAGATTCACTCTCATGCGAATCCTCTGAGTCACTCTCAGGGTCGGAGGCGGGACCCTTGCCCTTGTGCGCCGCTGACTGAGATGCAGGAGTCGAGGAGGATTGACCAGCTGTGCCCCCATAGGACTTGTGCGAGACATTCTTCATCCTCGGCATCTTCAATGACACAGTAGGATAATCAAGGTAAGAAGTAGAGCAAGCGAAAGAAGGTTTGAAATTGAAAGCAATGAATTTCTGCTGTTTCAGGAAAAAAAACGGAAGTACCGGCGGCAAAACTGCGGTACTTCCGGGAAATCCGGTAGTTCCGGCATTAAACATGCGGTACTACCGGGACCCCGGAAGTTCCGGCCACTTCGACCGGTAGTTCCGGTTTTTCTGGACATTTCTAGGGTATGACAAAAATTGAATCTTTTGGGGTATTTCTGGGATTGAATCCAGTGCATGTTTGTATAAACATTCTAATACCCCAAATAAACTACTTTGCCCAAGAAAATTTCAGCAAAAATCATCACATTTCAATTTTAACCTAAACTCTACCTAGGGTTCTAAGAACAAGATAAAAAGTGGATTTTGATCCGATTTACCTTGTGAAGTTGAAGGAGGAGAACCCTGGGAGTGCAAGGAATCACCCAAAAACGAAGAACTCTCCTCGGATTCAAAGATCGGAAGAGGAGGTAGGATCTTGGGAGAGAGAGAGGTTGGAGGAGAGGAAGAGGAGAGGAGTGGGCGGCTGCGGTTTGGGAGGAGTGAAGATGAGAGAGAGAGGAGTTAAAGGGGTACGGAGTAACGGTTGGAGGAGTTGGCGATTTTTGGAAACCGCATTGAATCCCGTAGAACGCGGTAGTACCGCGCGTAACACGCCGGTAGTACCGTGGTCACAGAAATTCCGGAAGTTCCGCGGATTACACTGCGGTAGTTCCGGTTTTTCTGTCAGGTGCGGAAGTACCGCACAATGAACTGCGGTAGTTCCGGATTTTCTGGAACTTTTCAGAATTTTAGATTTAGAACTTGAAATTTTGCAAATGATCCCTAGTTTTGCATCCAACTAAAGTCATTCAGGATCATTATGCATCAATTGAGCTAATGCTATATTTTGAAACTAATTTTTATGAATTTAAACGAATTTTTGACCAAAATAGGGGAAAAAACCAACAAAAGTCCATATGAGCACAACAAATGAGCAGAAATAGATGAAGTGAGATTTCAAGCTACATTTGAGTAGTCTATGACATTTAATTCATTCCTCAATTTGCAAAAGCGGCTTTCATCTAATGGTTTGGTGAAAATATCCGCTAGTTGATTTTCGGTTCGGATGTGGCTAATCTCAATATCTCCCTTGCTCACATGATCTCTCAAGAAATGGTGGCGTATATCTATATGCTTGGTTCTTGAGTGTTGAACGGGATTATTGGATATTTTGATAGCACTATCATTATCATATAAAAGAGGCATTTTATCAAAATTGATCCCATAATCCAACAATGTTTGCCTCATCCAAAGTAATTGAGCACAACAACTTCCCGCTGAAATATATTCGGCTTCGGCGGTTGAAAGTGCTACGGAATTTTGTTTCTTGGATGACCAACACACTAGAGATCTTCCTAGAAATTGGCAACTACCCGAGGTGCTTTTTCTATCCACTTTGCATCCCGCATAATCAGAATCCGAATATCCAATTAATTCAAATTTTGCACCTTTGGGATACCAAAGCCCTATGCTTGAGGAATGCTTTAAATATCTTAGAATCCTCTTGACGGCCACTAAATGGCACTCTTTTGGAGAAGCTTGAAAACGTGCACACATGCATACACTAAACATAATGTCGGGCCTAGATGCGGTAAGATAAAGCAAACTACCAATCATGGGTCTATAAAGCTTTAAATCTACCAACTTACCTTCTTCGTTGAGGTCTAGATGCCCGTTTGTTGCCATGGGTGTTTTGATGGGTTTGGCTTCTTCCATTCCGAATCTTTTGAGTAGATCCTTCACATACTTTGTTTGGCTTATAAACGTCCCATCTTTAAGTTGTTTGATTTGAAGTCCAAGGAAGTAGCTTAGCTCACCAATCATCGACATCTCGAATTCCCTAGACATCATCTCACCAAATTCTTTGCAAAAGTCTTGATTAGTAGAACCAAATATAATATCATCAACATATATTTGACATACAAAGAAATCATCTCCAATAATTTTTGTGAATAGAGTTGTATCTACTTTACCAATTTTAAAGCCTTTTGATACTAGAAAGTTACGAAGGCGCTCATACCAAGCTCTAGGAGCTTGCTTTAAACCATATAGTGCCTTTGATAATCTATACACATGATTAGAGTATTTTGCATCTTCAAATCCCGGGGGTTGTTCCACATATACTAATTCGGAAATTGTACCATTAAGAAATGCACTTTTGACATCCATTTGAAATAATTTAATGTCAAAGCATGATGCAAAAGCAAGCAAGATTCTAATTGATTCAAGTCTAGCAACGGGCGCAAAAGTCTCATCATAATCTAAGCCCTCGACTTGAGTATAACCTTGAGCTACTAACCTTACTTTATTTCTTACCACAATTCCGTTCTCATCTTGTTTGTTCCGGAAGACCCATTTTGTGCCAATGACATTGTGCTCCTTAGGTCTCTCCACCAAAGTCCAAACATCATTTTGGGCAAAGTTATTCATCTCTTCATGCATAGCATTTATCCAATCCGGGTCATCTAATGCTTCTTCTACACGCTTAGGTTCAAGTGAAGATACAAAAGAATAGTGTTCACAAAATGAAGCTACTCTAGAGCGAGTTTGAACACCCTTACTTACGTCACCCAATATTTGGTCAATTGGGTGATCCTTGGCTATTGCATTGTGAATCTTGAACATATTTTGCGGTTGATCCTTTTCTTCATCTTCAATAACTTGAACATCGTTTATTGTGGAAGAAGAGGGTGGTTCCACTTGTCTAGATGAGCTTGGTGATGTTGGATCCTCTTTTGGTTTGATGTCTCCGATTTGCATGTTCTCCATTGCCTTGCGAAGACTTTCATCTCCTACATCATCCAAGTTCTCATGCTCTTCTTGAGAGCCGTTAGTTTCATCAAATTGAACATCACATGATTCTTCCACTAAACCCGAATTTTTATTAAAGACCCTATAGGCTTTACTATTTGAGGAATACCCTAAAAGGAAGCCTTCATCACATCGACTTTGAAATTTTGAGAGCCGAACACCTTTTCTTAGAATATAGCATTTGCAAGCAAATACTCTAAAGTAAGAGATGTTCGGTCTCCTTCCAACAAGAAACTCATAGGAAGTCTTTTTTTCAAGAGTCGATGTAAGTAGAGGCGATTTATGGCATGACATGCGGTGTTAATAGCTTCCGCCCAAAACTTGTCGGAAGTATCATATTCATCAAGCATTGTCCTAGCCATTTCAATCAATGTTCGATTTTTCCTCTCTACAACTCCATTTTGCTCCGGAGTGTAGGTTGTGGAAAGTTCGTGTTTTATTCCAAGTTCATCACAAAAGTCTTCAACTTTTGTATTTTTGAACTCGGAACCATTGTCACTCCTAATTTTCTTTATTTTAAAATCAAATTCATTTTGAGCCCTTTTTGAAAAACTTTTGAAAATCCCGGAGGTTTCACTTTTGTCATTTAGGAAGAAGACCCATGTATATCTAGAGTAATCATCCACAATGACTAAACAGTAGCTATTACCTCCAATGCTCTTATAGGTTGTTGGCCCGAACAAATCCATATGTAAGAGCGCTAATGGCCTAGAGGTTGACATGATACTTTTGGAAGGATGAGAATTAGCGACTTGTTTTCCGGCTTGACAAGCACTACAAAGTCGATTTTTCTCAAACTTTACATCCTTCAAGCCAACCACTAAGTCATGCTTAAAAAGTTTTTTAAGTTGAATCATTCCCACATGACCTAGCCTTCTATGCCACAACCAACCCAAAGAAGTTTTTGCAATTAAACAAGTTTTCAAACAAGACTCATTTGAAGAAAAATCTACCAAATAGAGATTCCCAAATCTAAAGCCTTTGAAGACTAGTTCATTATTATTATCTTTTGAGATTACAACATTTTCTTTTGAGAAAGAGCATGTTAAGCCTAGATCACATATTTGAGCAACGGATAGAAAGTTGAAATTTAATGATTCAACTAATGATACATTAGAAATGGAAAGGTCGTTTGAGATAGCGATTTTACCCAATCCTAATACCTTTCCTTTGCTATTATCTCCAAATGTGATTTTGTCATTGCTTCCATTCTCAAATGTGGTGAACATCTTCCGGTCTCCGGTCATATGTTGAGTGCAACCGCTATCCAACACCCAATGCCTTCCACCGATTTTGTAGTTCACCTACAAAAGAAGATCAAGTTTTTTTAGGTACCCAAATTTGTTTGGGTCCTTGGAGGTTAGTGACCAAGGTCTTGGGTACCCAAATGGATTTCTTTTTAGCACCCAAAATTGAGGTGCCAATGAAATGAGCAATAACATTTCCATTTGTGGATTTTCTAAGCATATAACAAGAATCATATAAACCAATGGAATGCATGTTATTCTTAGAGCAATCACTTGGCATATGTCCAATACACCGGCATTTTGTGCAATACTTACCATTTTCCTTTACAAACCTTGGAGGCTTGTATACCGGCTTTTTACCCTTTTGGGGGACATATCCAAGTCCCTCTTTGTTGAAAGAGCATCTTTGATCGCTTAGTAACTTATCAAGGGTTTCCTTTCCCTTGTAAGCTCTCTCTAAGCTTTTGTTTAATTTTAGCACTTGTTCTTTTAAATTTTTGTTTTCATTAGCAATGATATCATCATGAACAAGATTTAGAGCATCTCTAGAATCTACACTTGATGAACAAGGTATGGCAAGTAGATCATCACAACAAGTAGATATGCTAGACTTTGGAATTTCTATACTAGACATTTCATTCAAGATATTGCAAGTAACTCCAATGCTAGTACTAGATTTGTGACTTTCTTGGAGAAGCAAATCATGAGCTTCCTTTAGCTCCTCATAAGAGTCTTTGAGAGAGGAGTGTTCTCTCTTTAAGACCTTAAACTTTGATTTTTCTTTTCCAAGAAATTCATTCAATTCAACTAGCATATTCATCAAGTCATCATATGAAGGCTCATCATCATCAAGCAAGTTTACCTTTTCTCCTTTAGCCATAAGGCATGTAGGAGTGGAGAATAGTGATGGAGCCTCCTTGATTGCAATGCCCACAAGCTCTTTCTTCTTGGGAGATTCGTCCTCGCTTGAGTCGGAGTCCGAATACTCCTCTTCGGAGTTCCACTCACCAATATGGGCTTCATTTTTGCCATCCTTGTGAAGCTTCTTGAAAAGCTTCTTCTTGCCGTTGTAGTTCTTCTTCTTTGATGACTTCTCCTTGTCATCCTTATTTGTTGGACATTGAGAGGCAATGTGCCCCTTCTCATCACATACATAGCAACGAATGTTGCTAAACTTCTTGTTGGAGGAAGAATGTCATTTCTTGGTCTTCTCATGGCTTGTACTCCGAAATGGGCGTCTTCTCATGAACTTCTTCATTCTTCTTACTAGAAGCGCAAATTCTTCTTCGGAGTCCTCCTCATCATCTTCTCCGGATTCTTCACTCATTACCGCTTTAGCTTTGAAAGCGGTGATCTTCTTATTCTTGGAAGAGGATTGCTCCAAGAGCTCTTCCTTGTCTTTCTTGTATAGCTCGTTGGTGATGAGGTTGCCCAACAATTGCGTTGGTGTCATTCTTGCCAACTCCGGTGAGTTGAGGAAGAGAGTCACCAACACTTCATATTTCTCCGGCAAGGCCCTAAGCATCTTTCGAACAATATCAAGATCGGAAAGATTAGTTCCAAGGCCCTTAAGCTCATTCACAATGTTGTTGAGCCTTGAGTGCATCTCATTAATGTCTTCATGGGGCAACATTGTGAATGTCTCATATTTGATCCTAAGCCGATGCAATTTGGCCTCCTTGACCGTGGATGTCCCTTCGTGTTTTTTCGAAAGGGTAGTCCAAATAGCATGAGCCGTCTCAAGATTGCTCACCCTATTGAACTCATCCGCGTTCAAGGCTCCAAATAGAGCATTCATAGCTTGGGCGTCTAAATGAGCATTACGCCCGTCTTGATCCGTTGGGAGATCCGGATCAAGAGCCATAACGTAACCCTCATTTACGACTTTCCAAATTTGAGGACTCATGGCCTTTAAATAAATAGACATTCTAATTTTCCAATAAGCATAATTTGAGCCATCAAATAGAGGTGCCTTTCCTATTGCTATACCCTCACTAGCCATCCTTTTCTCCCTAGACGGTTAAGTCTAAATTTGAGAGACCAAGCTCTGATACCACTTGTAAGATCGAGAAGGCCGACTAGAGGGGGGGTGAATATGAGGTTTTAAAATTTTCGTCTAATTCTAATTAGCAATTTTAAACTTGATGGATTGATAGAGCAAGATAACACTAACACTAGCACAAGTAATCGACTAAGAGCAATAACGAAAGGTAGAGAACAACAATTGCTACTCTAACTAAGCAAGCAATCAAATGATATGAATAAAGAGCGTTGCTTGGAAGAATATGATCACAAGAGAGCAAACCACAATTTGACACGATTACTTTTTACCGTGGTGATCGAAGACTTGCCGGTCTCCCCTAGTCCACGTTGAGGTAAGCCCGAACGAATCGGACCGGCTCCACGAATGAGCCTAAGCACCTCGATCACTATTGGATGCCCTTTCCCTCTCCGGGTAGGCGAGCTCCAAGCCTTCACAATCTTCCGGGCCTTCTCACAATCTTCTTGAGAAGATCACCGAAGCTCCGCCAAGCCGTCTAGGTGCCGGCAAGCACCAAGAGAATAGACCACTGCGGCTTGATCTCACTCAAGTGCTCAATGGATCAACTAGAATGCAATGCACTTGAATTTTGGGTCAACTACCTCAAATGAATGCACAAGAGAGTGAATGAGGTGTGAGAGGTTGCTCTAGGCTCAAATGTATTCAATGGATGTTCAACAACCTGTCCAAGTTCTGGTGGGGGTGTATTTATACCCTCACCAACCTCAAATAGCCGTTACAATAAACAATCCTAAAAAAACAGGAAATCCGGTACTACCGCAGGCAAAACCGCGGTACTACCGGACCCTAGCTGACCGGTCAGAACGGCTATGTCAGAGAGTCAGAAGTAACCGTTGGTCAATGAGTGCGGTACTACCGCCGTTAAAACCGCGGTACTTCCGGACATCCGGAAGTTCCGCCCCAAGCCCGGTACTTCCGATCTCAACGAGACTAAGTCTTATTCTCGGCGCTCTCTGGAAAAAACGTTCCGCTCGGACGTCCGGAACTTCCGCACATGCGGTAGTTCCGCAGGTAAAACCGCAGTACTTCCGTTTTCCGAGAGGCTAAGTTAAAGTCCGGGCGCTCTCTGGAAATAAAGTTCCGCTCGAGTGCCCGGTACTACCGGCAGTCCGGTAGTTCCGCAGGTCAAACCGCGGTACTACCGTTTTCCGAGAGACTAAGTCTTAGTCCGGGCGCTCTCTGGAAAAAACGTTCCGCCCGGGCGCCCGGTACTACCGGACCTGCGGTAGTTCCGCCCAATACACGCCGGAACTACCGGATTTTCTGACAATGCACAGATTTGATTTAATTTTAATTTCTAAGTGCATGCATGATCCTAAATTGATCCAAAGGGCACATTTGAACATAATCAAGCAATCACCATGATCCCTCTTAATAGTACGGCGTCTATCCTATAATCCGGTCTTCCAACCTAACTCCAAGACCGGTAAAACAAAATAGATACCTAAACTATTTACCTTGTCGCCCTAGAGATCTTGAATCTTCATGGGAAATTTTGTGAGTCTCTTTCTTTGCCATTTGAACTTATCCTTTCAAACACTTAATGCACACATTAGTCCCATATTCACATAAATTCATTAATTACCAAAACTAACATTTTTAGGGGCCTAGATGCTTTCAACGGGGTGGGGCTGGCCGCTGGCGAGGCCGTGCGGCATGCTGGCAATGTCAGGAGGCGGTGGCAGAGCCAGGGATTCGCGGGGGGTTTGGCATAATGCCGCTATGCCGTGCGCATGCTGAAGGGCAGAGGGTCTAGCGCCGTGCGCGTGATGAGGTCGGGTGTAGCGAGGCGAGAAAACGAGGCGAAACAGTAGGGGGTAGCCCGGCGCAGATCGGGGACGACGGCGATGTCAGCGGCGGCAGTGGGCTACGGGGGTATGGCAGGGAGATTTGGGCGGTGCACACGCGTCATCCTTGCTCTGCTGCTCAGCTGGATCCCCGCGGCCGTGTTACTCGGCTTTTGACCAGAGCCGCGCGGAGAGAGGGTTGGGGAGGTGGGGGTCCGGGCGCGCTCGGGAAGAGAAGGGAGGAAGAGGAAGGCGCTGACGGCTCGGTCCCGCCAGCCAGAGAGAGAGGGCGCGAGGGAGCGGGGCCCGCTCGGCAGAGGGAGAAACTGGGCTGGGCCGCTCGGGTGCGTCCGATTGGGCCGCGGGCGCAAGCGCGCTGAGGCCGAAGGGGAGAGGCGGGGCTGGGCCGGGGTGATGACCGGCCTGGTCTCATCCTCTTCCTTTTTCTTTTTGCTTTTCCCTTTTTATTTGGTGGATCATCTTTTCAGATTTTTAATTCTCTCATATTTAAACATGTTTATTTCTCCTCCAACTTTTGGAACCTTCATCAAATTTTTCAAGAAAATCCCATAAACTCCAAATTCAAATAAAATTTATTGCAAAATAAATCAAAAGCTTCACAATTCAATTTACATTTTTCCAAGGTGTTACAACATGTTTCCTTCTCGCACACAACTGTGTACCTCCGCTCCACATAAGAATGTCTCACCTTGAATGGCCTTTTACGAATCACTGAATACTCCTGCAGCCACCTTTTCAATGCAGTCAAGTCCTCAAACACCATGCCCTTCTCAATTGTCATGCTTGACCCGGCCTCAGGAGCATCTAGCAGCTCGTCATCCCTTCCTTCTACATAAGCCTCATGGGAATGCCTAAGATCGCTGAATTCATGAACTGATGGATCCCGGCCAGGGCAATAACGCCTGATCAGCTCAATATCACTTTCGGTCAGCTCTCCAAAAGGGCGGTCATCATCAGAATCAACGGCCCTTGCGATCTCGTAAGGCTCCAGATCATCCACAATTTGAACATCCACACTGTTGGAGTCCCTACAGACTTCTTCAACGTTGCCAGATGGAGCAACGGGAGGAACACCCACATTATCAGGAATGTCTCCTGCATCATAAGCACGAAAACGATGGGATTGAGACAAAAGAATGGAATGACGGGAAAAGACTAAAGTGTTGCTCGACTCTTACTGGGATGATTCTGGGTCAAAGGGATCTCCTGAGGGGCCGCCACGACATCATTAGTCCGACATTCGACTCGAACTGGTTGAGAAATCTGAACCTCGTTCGGGGCAGATAGAGCATCGGACACCTCAGGCACTTCTTCCACATCCACCGCAAGGTCCGGTAACGGAGGGTCGAAGGGTGCCTGATGACCTAGTTCTGGTGAATAACCATGAGGGGTGGGATCAATGGACACCTTCCGCACAACAAGGTCCAAACATTGGAACTCATTCCTCATAACCAATTTGACATATTTGTCCCACTGATCCTCACAACCAATTAAGATCAACCGCCTTAGAATTGTGTCTTTCCAACCGAAGTGAAGTAACCCCTCAACTGTGATGCCCTCCTCGTTTGCATGACAATGTAGCTCCTCCCGGGCCCTAGCAACCAACTCACTATACGACGGCCGATCACTGAATATCAGAGGCACCCTTTGCATTTCAACAAATCAAACATTTCCATAATCATCACTTGTCACACTGCCTCCATGATATAGGGTGACTAGGTTGTCCGTCTAGTTCATACAGAAAACCAAACTTAATACATTTAATCGAAATTGGATACTAGATAGTAACTAATAAGTACCTAGTCGCTAACTAAATGCTACCTAACTAACTGGCTGACTACCTAAGTACCTAAATTAACTAACTACTACACTATAATTGATGCTAATTAACTAACTGAATTGCATTGTCAATTTTACCTGTCCGACGATGGTAGTGGACAAACCGAGCGGCGCGGTGGCTTGGAGGCGGCCGGCGGCGTGGATCGGGCTGGCGGGGAGACGGGTATTAATTTCAGAGATGATAGATGATAACAAATAAATTCTATTTTTGTCCTTAAAAAAGAATTATATTTCTAAGCACATGCTTCAACATCTGAGTGGTGATAAAGTATTACACTAAATTAATCTGCTTGAAGTATAATATTGTATTGGTTTCTTATAAATAGTAGTATATTATTGACTTGTCTTAGTGAGTCAGCATTCAACAAGGGTCAAAATTTTCAGTTAAAAAGATTGCTCCAGGTTGCATGATTTGCACTATGGTAATAACAAGCAGAGTACAGTGAAAGATGAAAGACCTTCA
Source organism: Dendrocalamus latiflorus (assembly GCA_017311315.1). Taxonomy (NCBI): domain Eukaryota; kingdom Viridiplantae; phylum Streptophyta; class Magnoliopsida; order Poales; family Poaceae; genus Dendrocalamus; species Dendrocalamus latiflorus. The sequence continues at coordinate 11,054,551 of CM029638.1, read as the reverse complement.
GAAGCTCACAAGACCTCCTTACATTCTTCCATTTTTATTCTTTTACAGATCCTCTGAACATTCTTCAGCTCTTACGAATAAAATGCATATAACCTACTTTCAAAGTTTAAAACTATGACAGAAGTACCTAGTTAATGCTACTTGTATGCCAAAAAATTCACCAAAAATCCTACCTCTCTGGAGGCAGCCCGGGAGGGGGGGGGGCGGTGGAGGCGGGCTTGGAGACGGTCGGCGACGTGGATGCGACGGGGAGGCGGGCGGCACCACGGGGCCGGGACGCGGCCGGGCGGGGAGGCGATGGGGGGCTTGGGCTGGCGGGGAGGTGGTGGGGGCTCGGGCTGGCGGGGAAGGGAGGCGGCGGCACCACGGGGCGGCGGCGGGGAGGCGGCGGAACCACGGGGCGGCGGCGGGCGGCCGAAAGAAATGAAGAAATGAGTCGGGCGGCCGAAAGAAACAGAGGCCGAAACAATTATTGCACTGCCAGTTGCTCGGCGCCGAGCTCAGCGCCGTGACCAGTGGCGCCGAGGTGCGTGCCACGTCGGCGCCACGCAAGCGGCCACGCTGGTGCGGGCCTGGAACCTCGGCGCCATGGACCACGGCGCCGAGACGTCTTACCTCGGTGCCGTGGGTCACGGCGTCGACCCCCTGGGTCCAAAAACAGAATTAAAACTACCAGAGGTCTAAATGTGAATATTTGTTAAAAAAAAGGCTAAAAAAGAAAAAAATTTGGGGAGGCTGGCACCGTGACAAAGGCTTATGCGCTGAATAGTTGGAAAGGCGTCGTCCATCACAGTGTGTGATGGTGAATGGTGATGGGACCGCCTCCTTCTTTCCCATCTTTTCCATGTCGTCCAACTGCAAGTCTGCAACGACGCCATGAACAAGGAAGTTGAGCAGCAACAAAGTCACCGCAGCAAAATAGGGCACCGATCAATGCAATGTCTGCATTGCACTGGGCCACCGGTATCAGGAATTCGCAGTTCATGTATTGGAAAAATCACACAGATTAGTTTTGTAACAATACATTACTCAACGTTACGTAAGGATGCAGAAACTAGCTGTAGTGCCAGAAGGCACGGAATCACAGAAGCTAGCCTCATGAATCATGATCAGAACCAACACTTCAACAGGATGAAGATGGAGCTTTGCATGCGGAAGAGAACAGATGAGAACAATGGTCAGTCGACTTATTTTAGAACTGAACAATGAGCATCTTCAGAGTGAGAAATTATAAACCTAAACCAAAGAGGCACAAACAACAGCAAGTCAAGGAAGATCTCTGGCTCAAATATTTTCGGTTACTCTCAGGTCCGAAGGAGAACTTTTGAGTGACACTAACATACAGAATGACACTGTATTGAGTCAGTATTATTGATCTCACTCGAAAATAATGACATAAAGAATGGATGCAGACTCCCAAAATTCCTACCATAAGTAACAAGGGAGCAAAAGGGTATTGCCTTGACTAATTGAACATATATAAATACATCATGAGTTATCCTCCTTTGAAGAATGATCAGAAGCAGGTAAGGATGCAGAGCTCACCCCGGCCCTATCTTTAGACTCGCTTAACATAACTACAACATGCCGCATCGGTGGTCTGTCGTAAGGAGACATACTAGTACATAGCAAAGCAATTTTCAAGACCTCGATCATATGATCGACAGTGGTTTTATCTTCTAAATCCAGATTACTATCAAGAATCCCTGGACCCAAAGGATTGTCCCTGATGTAATTCTTTACCCATGTTACCAGGTCACCTCCCAATTCTAATGGTTGCACAGGTGCACGCCCAGTTAGCAGCTCCAACAGCACGACGCCATAACTGTATATGTCACATTTTTCAGTGACCTTCATGGTGTATGCATATTCTGATCAAAGGAAAAGAACTAGGTTAGTACTTTGTACATCAGCAAATGAATAGTCTAGCATATGTTTCAGCAACTGAACCAGAGTGAATTACAAACATCACATCTAGTGACCTTAGATTTGCCTAACAGCTTCAAGTAAAGCATATACGAGATTAAATAGCAATGGAAATGCAAACTAAATTCATAAGAGTAGGATGACAAGAAGATTTAAGACTCACCAGGTGCTATATAGCCATATGAACCAGCAATTGCAGACATTGACTTTGAGTATGGCATGTCAATCACCTTTGCCAACCCAAAGTCACCAACATGAGGTTCAAAGTTTTCATCAAGTAAAATGTTATTGGATTTGATATCACGGTGGATGATGTGAGGCTTGCAATCGTGATGCAAGTATGAAAGCCCTTCAGCTGTCCCAAGGGCTATCATGAATCGAGTCTCCCAATCAAGCGAAGAAGAAGATTGCCCATGAAGTAGCTCTCCAAGGCTGCCGCTTGACATGTACTCGTACAACAAAAGGTTGGAACCCTGATGATAGATGAAACCGTATAGCTTCACAATGTTACGGTGTCTTATCTTTCCAAGAGTCAGGATCTCCGCACGAAAGCTGTTGTCTGTGTTGCTTCCCTCCCTGTTAGAAGCCAGTTTCTTTACCGCTATTGTTTGTCCAGGCTTCAGGATGGCTCTGTACACTGTTCCACAAGCACCCCTTCCAATGACACAACTCTCGTCAAAATTATTTGTAGCAGAGACCAACTCCTGAAATGTATATGCATCCTTTGCAGAAACATGTATGTTAGACCCAGCAGAAAAAATTTGTTTGTCTTGCAAAGGAGCTACTGTCTCTAGTGGTTTTCTCATATGGTACATAATTATGGCAATAAGAATAAGTGAAATTCCTCCAATAATAGCAGCAACAATTGCTATGATCTTGCCCAAAGGGGGACCGACTGAATTGGATGACTGGGAAGAAGAGGATAACTCAGACCCACAAGTGCCAAGTTGTCCACCGCAGAGTCCTCTGTTTCCAATAAAGCAGGTCGCAGCCATGTTATCAAATAGTGGTATAGGGGGGAGAGCACCGGTGAGATTATTGTAGGAGACATTGAGCTCAAGCAAACTAGACAAATTTTCAAATGTAGCTGGGATTTCACCTGTCAGCTTGTTATTATTGAGAAACAAATTTTCCAATAATGCAAGTTTACCAAGCTCTGATGGCACGTTGCCAGAGAGATTATTATAGCTCAAATTCAGGGCAATCTGCAAGCTTGAGAGCAGGCCCAGCTCCTTTGGTATTCCACCAGAGAATTGATTGCCACCAATCTGCAGTGCTGTCAAATGTGAAAGTTTACCAAGAATAGGTGGTATCTGACCAGATAGCTTATTATCAGCAAAGGATAGAAGCTCCAGCTGAGGCAGTCTGCCAACTTCACTGGGTAGCGAACCTTCAAAGCTATTCTGGCTGAGATCAAGACGTTGCAACATTGTACAATTGAAAATTTCCAGTGGTATGCTTCCTCCTAGTCTATTAGATGAGATATTGAAGACAACGAGCTTTAACAAATTACCTATTTCTCGGGGCAACTCCGATGTGAAATAATTGTTTGTAAGGTCAAGCCTTTGCAGAGCCTTGCAATTCCCTATCTGAGGAGGAATAGGGCCATTGAACTTGTTTCGAGCCAGCTCAATTGTTGTCAAATTCACCAGATTGCAGAGATCACTGGGGAAGCTTCCTGTCAGACTGTTGTCACCGAGACGAAGCTGCCCCAAGGATTTACAGTTGGTGATCCCATGAGGAATGTTCCCAGTCAACTTGTTAGACCCCAAATTCAACAAAAAAAGGTTTGACTGCTTACAAAGATCTCGAGGGATCTGCCCTGTAATGTTGTTATTTGAGAAATCCACCACCCAAAGTCGGCTATAGATGCCAAATCTTGGAGGTATGTTGCCTGATAGCATATTGTTGAATAGTTGCAATTGGATTAGTTTGGTCATGTACTGAAATCCGACTGGAATTGGGCCAGTGAGTAAATTGATCGAGAGATCAAGCTTACTCAAGTTCCTCAATCCACACAACTCCGTAGGAATAAAGCCAGCAAGCTGGTTTTGGAAGAGGTAGAGTAAATACAGGCCTGGTATGTTGCCTAATTCCTTTGGTATCCCTCCAGTTAAGAAATTCTCTGAAAAGTCAATCTCTCCTGCAAGAGAAAGATTCCCAATTTCAGATGGAATTGTACCATTTAATGAATTCCTGTAAAGGTATAGCTTCTGAAGATACTTGATGTTCCCAATTGTTGCAGGTATAGGACCAACTAGATCATTATCATAAAGGGCAATTATTCTGAGATTTGTACAGTTTCCGATCTCTGGAGGAACAACACCAGAAAGCTGATTTCCCCATAGGATTAAGTCTGTCATGAGACTCAATTTCCCAATCTCTTTAGGTAAAGGACCTCCTAACTTGTTTTGTGCAAGACCAAACACAACCAGGTTTAGGCATTCACCAATCTCGACAGGAATGTTGCCAGAGATAAGATTCTGACCCAACCGGACAGTCTTCAGGTTCTTGAGCATGCCAATAGTATGAGGTATAGAACCAGAGAGATTATTACTATACCCTACTAAGTCCTCAAGTGATGCCATATCACCAATCTCATCAGGTATTGAACCATGGAGCTTGTTATTGCACAGATTGCACGTGGCCAGCATACCAAGATTCCCGAGCTCAGGGGGGATTGTACCTTGGAAATTGTTGTTGTTCAAGTAGAGCCCCACCAGTTTCGAGCAATTCCCAATCTCCGCAGGGATAGTGCCGGAGAAATCATTGAAGGATAGATCGAGGTTAGTCAGCTCAGCCAGACCACCAATGCTCGGGCCGACGGTGCCTGACAGGTTCATGTTGCTAAGGTTGAGAGACACCACCGCCGGCCTGGACGCCGACGAGCAGTTCACGCCCCTCCACCCGCACGGCGATGGATTCCTCTTGTTCCAATTGTCAAGGTGGTGGAAAGTGTCAACCATCTGGCTCTTGAGCGCGAGGAGAAGCCAGCCTTCATGGTTCAGCCCCTTGGAGCCGGAGGCTAGCAGAAAGGCCATCACCACGCCGAGCTGCAGAGCCCAGGGCGTGGAGGCCGTCCGGGAGCCCATCCTCCTTTCACAAATCAAGAAATGCTCACAGCAGAACGGGTGCCAAAACCCTTGCTACAACCTTGTCCACTCCCACCACATCGCCGCGCCTTGTCAAACCTCCTGGAATAGGATGCAAGCAAAGAAATGTGAGAACATGCTGCAAGAGAGATGCTTCTGAATTGGAAAGAATCTAGTAGCACAACCATCTGCAAGCAAAGGAACAACTTTTGCATTGCCTTCTTTCAGAATAATGGACACTAAAAAGACAAGGCAAACAACATCAAGCCAAGAGAGAAGACTGAAGCCAAAGGAATCAAAATTGGGACCAAATAAAGCACCTCCAAGTCAAGAATCTCACACAGCGAAGAAGCACTCAAAGCAACACCGATTCCGAATCCCCCGCCAAAAATGGTAACTCACCTCAACTCCTGAATAACAAACCAGGAGTACCCGGCCACCAATCGCACCATTCCTAGTAAGAAACAAGAACGAAACACGCAGGGAACCCCAAAAAGATGCGAGGAAGAGGGACCGAGACAACCCCCCCCCCCCCCCCCCCTTCAAATCACGGGAGCCCCCGGCCCATCCGCAGCGGAAACAGACCTGTAAACAGGAGCGAGCTTTTCACTCCCCCGAGCCGAGCGAGCTCCGCACCGTCACGCGAGCACCCCACAAGGCAGCACGGGAAAAGCGCAGGGCACCAGGGGCACAGTAATGCGGACGCAACCCACGCACAAGAGCGAGAGCTCCAACTCACCGCGTTTTCTCCCGCCGCCACTCCCACCGCCGCCGGGTCTCGCTTTGCTGCCGGCTCCCGGACGGTACGCCGTGCGGGACGCGTCCACGGGCGGCCGGAAGGAATGGGCAAGGAAGATACCGATGGACGCGTCGTCTTGGAGTAGAGAGAAGAGGAAGAGGCGATGGTGGGACGGGGAGGGGAGGAGGCGGAGATGGAAGGAAGGAGGGAGGTGGGAATGGCAGGCAAGCACGCTTTCAAGCCTGCGAGGCGTAGCAATCGCGGACGGCCCCTCTTCCTCGATCTAGACTCCTTTCCTTGTCTTTCCTTCCTGCCCTTCTCTCTCTTACTTTCTCTGCTTTGCTTTTCGTCCTAAGCCACCCGGCCCCCACTAACACTTTTTAGGCCCTGTTTGGAATGCGGGAATTTTTTCTGATTCCTACAGGAATTGAACTGTTTCCTGTAAAATTCCTGCAAAATTCCTGTGAAATTCCTCTGTTCCAAACAGGCCCTTAGGAGTCATTTTTATAGATATTATATTAACTTTAAATATATCAATTAAAATCAGACATAAGTATTTTTATACTTTCTTATGGATCATTTTGATATAGCTGTAGCTTATGTCTTTTGACTAAAATTTTTAAATTTTAGTTGTTTGCAATAGAGATTACAGAGAGATACTCGCATGCGATTTTAGTTGATACAGATGTTAGATTTTTAACGTGTACTTTAATGAACTTGTAGACCCTGTCTTAAAAAATATTTCGTTTAAAAGTTCTATACTATAGTAAAAAATAAAAGATGTTTTTAAAAACTATTAAAAAACAGGCTCTATAAATAGTCGCTATAAAAGAATAAGATCTTAGCTGTTTCTATGGTTTCTCTCTCTACTCTAGTCTTTATTTTATCTGGTTTTAAATTCTGTTGGGCAGTAGTTTTTAGCAGGAGCATGCTAGCAGCTGGCATGGTAAAGTTGGCAGCACCGCAGCCGCAACAGCAGCACAGTGTTCTGCTGCAGTGACGAGGACGAAGGTTCTGGAGCTGTTTGATTGCGAGGACATACCACGTAACGAAGTGTTCCTGTGCGTCTCCTATCTACGGATGCGGATGGGCGTTGGGTTGATTGCTTGTCTTGTCATGGCTCACGAGTGAGATCAGATATTGCGTACTAGACTACGTGATCGCACGGGTTTCTGTAATGGACGAGAGAAAAAGGTTGGCTGTGCACAGGTTTACAGTGGAACGCGTGGTGAGGCCGTGGAAGGCTTGGAATTTGACTGCACACTACTATGACAGTACAGTGTCAAGTTGTAATTCCAAGTTTACCAGTCACATGACTCTTATGAGAAGTAAGTTGAGTTTTGTACCTTTGGAACGAGCCTCATGAACGATTCATGCTCCTGCAAGGGTGTCAGCATCTCTAGCTATCGTGCGGGGGGTTTTCTTTTTGGCAAGTTACATTTTTCGAGGTTCCCATAACTGTTACTGTAGAATTTGATAGGAAACTGACGACGCCGAGGAAGACGACAATAGTGGCTCTCTACGGATCTTGTCAGTGTTGTATCAGCCCAGAAGCGATGTACAGGTGAGGGTAGCGGCATAGAGGCGAGATTAAGGTTAAAAAAGGAAAAGAGGGATACATATATAAAGAGAGTAATATATCCACTCAATTTTTTTTCCCAAGTGGTATATCCATTCGGTGTTTATCCAATAGTTATATCCGATTGGTATATCCATTCGATCTTTATCCAAAGGTTATAATCAGACTAATGGTTTCAAACGGGCGTGATTTTTTTGGGAAAAAATGATGCGACTAACTGCTAGACAGCCCTTCTAATCTTTTTCTCTTCTTTTGGCATCAAGAGAGATCTATACCAATAATTCTGGAGGAACATGAGTAGTAAGGTGATGCTCATTTCAACTTAATTTTCACTGTTTAGTACTGTAGTTAACTTATTTTGTACTATAGTTACTGGCATTTTTTTGTGTAATTAAATTTAAAAAAATTGAAATATAGAAAATACATGTTAGCTATCATATAGTGCAGAGCAATACGAAAAAAAGCCAAAAAAAAAGAAAAAAACTAAAAAGTCAAAAAAACTAAATTAAGAAATTAGAAGGTAAAATTCAAAAGCTAAAAACTAAAGTCTAGAAGAGCAGAGCCTAAAATTCTCGTTGAGACCTGTTAAGGTTTTGATTAAGATGGATACCCTCCCTACGACCACGAGAGGAGAGTGGGATTCATTAAACTAGGCCGCTAGCCTCGCCGGCCGAGGCTTCATTGTGCTTGGAGTAGCGGTACTCGTAGCACTCGTACTTGGCCTCGGGGTGCGCGAGGCGGTGGTGAAAAGGGAGGAAATCACACGAAAAGGCCGTCTTTTTACGTGCGCGCGTGCGCGATACGATGCAACTTTTGTAAGCGCACGGATGGGTCTCTTCCAGTTTTACCCTTTTCTTTACCCGGATCAACGCGAAGTCGAGTAGTAACACGTGTGGGCCCTACCGCGCGAATCCATGACAGGTGTGTACGGATCGGCGTTTTACGTGCACTGCACTGGACTGGACTGGAGACTGGAGCCAGGCCAGCGGTTCGTTATTCTCCTTGACGAGTTCCGGCGAAGATGTGACTGCCGTCTGCCATGGTATGATCCCACTGAAAATGAGCATGCTCCTACTTATCGGGGCAGAGTCTCTAAGCTGGCCCAATTGAGTCGAAAGGCTCATTCAAGTGTGTCGTCATATTATGAATCTAAATGAATTTATGATAGGTGAAAAGATATGTTTATCCCACTATTGCAAAGTAAACAAACTCTTTGTGGTTATAAATACTCCTTATGACGCCATGGAGGAGAAAGAATTCATTTCTATGAAAGAATGGTTATAGCTCAAAGATAACACATACATCCATTCTCCACTGTGAGTTTCAGGCTCCGAACAACCCCTCGTAGCCCCATCATCCACTATTTGGCCTGTAACTACAACAGTTAGTATCATCCGTAAGAAATGACATAGAAGCTGCGAGCCAAAATAAAGACGTTCGAACGCAATGGCACCAAGGAAGGCGATGACATATTTACTGGAATTGTCTATATATGGTTACATATCCTATTTAACATAATTGACTATATGTGTCTCTTGTGTTTTAACTAAAAACAGCCATGATGCCACAATTAGAACAACACCTCGTAAATTTAACAATCACTTCACATAAGCATTTTTGCAGACCTCTTATCTCGCAAGGGACTGCACAGGCGCAACGTAGCGCGTCCTACCTATCTTGTTTCTTTTATATCTCTACTATTTAAAAGAAAGAGCCAAATGAGTGGTGTAGACCGAGCATGGTGGTAAAGACGTTCAAGGGACACCTCAATCTTGCATTGTGGCAGAGCTAATATCGAGGTACAGAGCAAACCGAGCCTGATGATGACTCGATGCGCTAGGATAATACGATTTTTTTAGTCCGTAGCAAAGCACGGGTATTGAACTAGTTTTTAACCAGACGGGTACAAGAGAAAGGAAGATGGCAGCAGCCGCCGCCATCGTCACTTCCGTCTCGCCGTGTATAGTTACTTTGAGTTGGGCTTGTGTTGGTACGACACGAACGCCAATACGTTGGGCTTTGGGCCTAGCCAGAGGGGAAGTGGGCCGGCATGGCACGACATGGTAGGGTGACTGAACCGAGTTGGTACAGCATGACACGGCCCGAAGCACGGTAGACTCGGGCCATGCGGCGTAGAGAAAAGAAAGTCTCCAGAGCGACGAAAGCATCAGTTCCGACCAATATACAAACTGAGAATGACGAGATAAGCATCCGATCCGTCCAAGCCGGTCGGTTGGTTCCAATTATTCCGTTCGTCTCTTCGGGAGAAGGGGCGTGAGAGCGAGCGGCGTAGAGAAAACAAGAAAGGATGAGAGGGATGGAGGAGGACGGATCGGGCCATTATTCAACTACAGGGGAAGTGGCGCGATGGTAGCGATGGAGCTAGCAGGTTACAGTGGGAATCAGGAGGGTGGGAGGGACATGGAAAAGAATGCCTAGAATAGTGCGGTGTACCAAAGAGAGCTCCTACGCGTGCGGACCACAAACACTTGGGTTGTCTAAGTTCTCAGGTCCGTGGGATACAGAACCTTATGTGAAAAGCTTGTTTGGTTGTCCGTATGTAAAAAGCGGCTAGGCCAGTGGGATGCAAGATTTTGGGTCTGTATTTTTCAGATTCTAAAAATAATTTTTCAGTTTTTCTTTAGTAACTAGCTTTTAAACGGAGTATCTTTTTAAGATAGAGTCTACTAATTAATTGTAGTACATACTGTGCCGACTTCATATATATCGACAAAAACCGCACGTGAGTTTCTGTTACTCTGTATTCTCTCGCACGAACAGCTCAAAAGCCACAAGCTACAGCTAAAAGCCATAAGATTCAGCCAAAAAGAACAGGCCTCTCTCGAGCTAGGATAGCGGGAAACGCAAAAAAAAACGAGCTTCCCTCTACAGACCCAACTAATTGTGTGATTAGAGAATAATTAGTGCACATGAAGTGGTATTAGTGTATATTAAAGTGGATTAAGGCTTAATAAGTAAGGACTACTAGAGTATTTTTAAGATAAATTAAAGTTTTGCTAACAATTTTTCAGCTTTCACACCTTGCATCTAGCATTTCTCATGCAACCAATAAAACAACATACCCATAGATGCAAGCTGACCACAATTAGATAACCAAATAACCCACACTTGCATTTCAAGAGCCTAACTTAATCTAGCCTGGTTGCTTTTTTGAGCCAGGCTAGAAACATCCAGGTAACCAAACGGACCTAGGTTGCATGTGTTCGAAAAGAGATAGGCCGGCTCCGTTTGGATCTACAAGTTTTAAAAGACGATCCCTTGTCATCCCTGGCCTTCTTGTGGTACGCAGTTCATATGGATTTTCTCTTGTCCGTGCGTTTTAACGGGCTGGTGTTTATTTACTATGGAAAACGTTGCGATGCCAAATTAAGTCCTCAAACGTTGAATCCAAACAACATATCAAATTAAGCATGGCCCTCATGGGATATATCCATGATAAGAGATCCTGATCATTCCATATACTTTACCGAAAGGAATAAAGTCCATTTGACCATCTTAACTTTTGTTTAAGTTCGAAAATCAGCCTTCAACTCTAAAACCACCCATCCATGTGATACCCTCAAAATATCAAATATAGTGCAAGTTACCCAAAAGTTGGTTTCCCGTAGTTTTTGCCACCCGACAGCCACATCACTAGTTCTTAGTCTATCGGTAACAATGGTACCCACACATTAGAATCAACGATCACATGAAATTTTGGTGAAATCAGTTGAATTTTTGACCTTGCGGTCTGCTTGGAGATTCATGCTTCGGCCAACGGGGTTGTTGTATTCTCTGGCAGTGGCAACAAGTTAGGGCGGGGGTTCACCAGATTAGGATTTAGGTTCATCGGGGGCTAGCTATAGAGGGAGAAGACGGTAGGTGGAGGCTCGGCGGATAGCGAGACAATAGTAGCGCCGTTGGCGGTGGGTCAGAGGAGGGTGGTAGGCACTGGCGGATCCAGTATGGATCATAGGTGTTCAGCTGAACACCCAAAATTTTTTATAAAATACCAGGTATATAATAGGTATATTATATATATACTATTAGTTGTGTTAAAACGATATTTTATACCTGCAATTAAATTCAACCCACACTCCTCGTATCTCGCGTGCAGCCTATGTAATACATTAGACCTATTTTTCTTTCCACGTTAGCCCTCCTCACGTCCAAAGAGGTAAAGATATAAACAAAATCCTAATATTTATTCTATTTCTCATCTTGTGGCTGTCTGTGTGGGAGGCAGCTTCGGCCTTTGAATGGCGAGCGGGCGGAGGTGCAGGCTAGAGGCGAGTGATGACCGGCGGACGTGGTGCCATGATGTGACGACAATCGTGCGTGAGGTGGCACGTGGTGCAAAGTGAACATGTGGCAGCGCGGACGAGCAGAGAGGTGTCATGGGCAAGCAAGCAGTGGCACAACGAACACGGAGGTTGGGAGCAGCACGGTAGCCGGGAGGGAGCGTGACATTGGGAAGTGAGTAGCACCTCCAATTTATTGTCATTGTCCTCTCTTCAGATCTATGTGTGCTCCATCCCACTCCACTTATTTTCTTTCTTGGTCTGTTTTGCTCTATGGAAGGAACATACAATTTTCTCTTAGATGGACAGTTCTTACTGATAGGGAAATAGTAAAAAAAAGGCAAGATCAACAAGATATACAACTCTCATTTATCTCTATAATTTGTTGTTTAATTCATATAATTATGCTCGCCTTATGTTGCCCATTTCCTCGTAAGAAATTATTAATTTCTGTATTTCTATTATATCTACATACATGAATCGTTATATCGGTGTTTTGGGGGGGGGGGGGTGACAGTGCGCTGCGGTATCGACGTATTCGAGCAACTTAGCTCCGAAATCCGAACACCCATTCAAAAAATCTTGGATCCGCCACTGGTGGTGGGAAGTGGAGGTTGGTGGGGGTGACGAGAACCAATTAGCAATTAGAGGTGGGGTTGTCAGTAGGGTATCTAGCGATAGTAGCCACTGTAGACGGGGATGAAGGCTGCGGGGGAGGTGGGCGATGTTGACAGAGAAAGAGGAGGCGATAGCGACAGTGGGGGTGGGGGGGGGCACTAAGGCGGCATGCCAGAGGTGGTGGGGGTGGCAGCGGGTGGGAGTGAGAGAGGGGGTTATGGTTTGGGGTTAGTGTGTTTTAATATTGGGTGGGTGGATGATCAGTGCCATTGATTTTTCATGTGATGGTTGGAAAGATTTCGGGGAGAAAAACGGTCCCACAATAAATAGACAAATCCTAGAATCAATGCATTATAACTCATCCATCTGAAATTCTTTTTAGAGTTCATGCATCTATCTGAAATTGGTTGGCATGTTCCAAGTACTTGGTCTATTGGTTACCATCAATATCTTTGTTATTTGATTGACCACTGAACATTTGTTTCACCTATTCAAGCACACGCATGCTGTCTAGACCAAACTCTTCCTGCTCTTTTCATGAGCCTTTTTAAACTTTAAAATAGATTACTTTTCTTTCAAAAGAACATGCAAGCACTCTTCAGTACTCAGTCCTCACAACCCATCATTGTGGGAAACAATAAAGAAGAGGAGTGGAAACAAATCAAGAATCTCTTGTAGGAGACTTGGGGATTTTATGCGCCCGCGGGCGCTTAAAAGAATAAGTGTATATAATACTTTAAACTTTGTTTGAAAGTTTTTTTAGCACCTTGAATTATGAAATCAGACATTTGACTCCCAAACTTTGTAATCCGGTTCAAATAATACCTTGATCTGGTTCGCATGGTAATATTGATTGCATGACGTGATGAGTAGGCGGTTTTGTTACGTAGAATAACAGACTAGCCAAGTTGGATCAATAATATGTGGGGCTCACAAGGGTTTCTCCCCTACCAAGCTTCCAGCCGTGCTTCCATGGCCACAACCCCCTATAGTTATATCCCTCTCTGTTTCGATTTGGGAGAGAAGACCATACGGATCCCACCTGTTATTCAAGTAAATTTAACCAACGTGTCATTCTATGTGGTAAAATCGCTCACTCATCGTGTCACATAGGCAATACTACTATCTAAAACTAGGTCAGGGTATTATTTGAACTAGATTACAAAGTTTAGGAGATCAAATATCTGATTTTATAGTTCAAGTGCTAAATAAATTTTTGAGCAAAATTTATGGTGTCATATGGACTTTTCCACGCTTAAATTGTTGGAAATCTAGTCAATTTTCGGCATATTTTAATCCAGAAATTCAGCATATAAAACATGACATAAACAAGCATGAGTGATCTATCATCGACGTATTTATATTCGCTAACGAATAAGCTAACAGAAATATCTATTAACATATTCATAGCGCACAGAAACAAATACACCAGAAAAGGTTTCGGATTATACCCTCGGGCGGGGCCAGTGCCGGAGACACCGGAGGCGCCGTTACCATCAGTCGTCATGATGGCCTATTCGATGTAGTCGATCAAGGCGTGATGCAGGAAGAAGCTTGGTGCAGGAAGATGTTCGCAGTGCAGTCCCGCGAACGATTCACCACCAGGAAGAAGACGTCGCAGATTGAGTAGTCGCGCTGATGCGCTCCCCAAAAACTTGATCGCCCGCCTACCCGTGCAGGTACACAAACGGACGAAGTTCCGGAGGCCTACTCGCCCAGAAACTTGTGCGCGCAAGGTTCTGGACCGGAGATTACAGAGAGCAGCGAAAACAGAGAGATAGTTCTGTTCTTTCGTATCCCATTGGAATGGAGAGGAGAGCCCTCTTTTGAAACAGCAAAAACGAAGAGACTGGTAACTGCAGCCATTATTCACTAGTAACAGCAACCATTACCCACAGCCATAATCGTGCACCGTTACTGGCAGCCATCAGTGCGTTTCGTTTTTCGAATAGATAAAGAAAAACGCGCCCGCACCCGACACGCCTGCGCGCGTACGTACGCACGCACACGCACACGCACACGCACACGCACCGCACGGCACGGCACGGCACGGCGCGACGCGACGCGGCGCGGCGCGGCGTGGCGTGGCGAGGCGAGCGAGCGAGCGAGCGCGCGCGTGTAATGGCTCTCTCCAATTCCACAAGGGGGTTACCACATTCCACCTTTTAAAGTGGTGTAACTCCCATTCAATTCTCCATATGGGACTAAACAAAATTCTACCTAGCATTAGTTGTGGGCCTAGGAATTTCATTTGATTAATTGCTAAATTAAAATGGGCCAATCCCAATTAATCCAACAATCCCCACCAAATTTCAAGGCACACGAGAAATGCTCTCAGTTCTGCTGTTGTTTGATATACCAGTGTTTCGATGGAGACTGTTAAGTTGAACATCCACCTAGGAAAGGAGTTACACTCATCCACAACTGAACAATGGACTATGCCTTGAATTGACAGTTTTGTGCGAACAAGCTTTACCCAATTCCTTTACTAGTACTAGGCTGCCTAAAACATCCCCTCTGGTTGGAGCGTATAAGTCATACTCCAAGCCTATTCATGAGTATCTAGAGATCACCCAAATCTCATAGACTGTGACCAGCAGTCGAACTCATATAGGTGTGTTCTTTCTAAGATGTCCTGTAGGCCGACATCTCTGCTTTAAAAAGCCACTTGAATCACATTAAGGTAAAAACCAACCTGCCATACAGAATAGGAGAGAAGCGCATCATTGAAGAAATGAGCCCTGTAAAGGTCTCTCCTCCCAGTCAACCAACAGATTGTTTCACCATCCTACTTCACGGGATCTCCGATCACATAGAACAGGTTACCACTGTGGTATGACTCATGTGGGTCTCAGGCCCATCTCACTCGATGCACTATCTATCACATTACGTGATAAACCCTTTGTAAATTGGTCTGCCAGATTCTTAGCTGTCTGGACATAGTCCAGTGTTATAACTCCGGAGTTTTTCAGCTTTCTGACAGACTTCAACCGCCTCTTAACATGCCTAGATGACTTCATGTTGTCCTTAGAACTGTTCACCTTGATAATTACAGTCTGATTATCACAGTTCATCAGGATAGCCGGTATCGGCTTTTCAACCACCGGCAGATCCATAAGGAGTTCACGAAGCCACTCAGCCTCAACAGTGGCGGTATCTAACGCTGTGAGTTCTGCTTCCATTGTTGACCTCGTTAAGATGGTCTGCTTGCAAGACTTCCAGGAAACAGCACCACCTCCAAGTGTGAACACATATCCACTCGTGGCTTTTATCTCATCAGCATCAGAGATCCAGTTTGAATCACTATATCCCTCCAGTACCTTTGGGTACCCAGCATAGTGAATACCATAGCTCACAGTTGCCTTTAGATAGCGCATCACTCTCTCAAGAGCACGCCAATGATCATCTCCCGGATTTGAAACAAACCGGCTTAGCTTGCTCACAGCAAACGAGATGTCAGGCCTCGTAGCACTAGCTAAATACATCAATGAGCCAATGATCTGGGAGTATCTCAATTGATCCCTTGTTATTCTTCGGTTTTTCCTCAATAACACACTAGGATCATAAGGAGTAGAAGCAGGTTTGCAGTCACTATAACCAAAGCGACTCAAGACCTTATCCACATAGTGGGATTGCACGAGTGTAACCCCACCATCACCTTCTCTCAGTAGCTTAATGTTAAGAATCACATCAGCCACTCCCAAATCTTTCATCTCAAAATTCTTGGACAGAAAGTCCTTGACCTCCTCAATCACATTGAGGTTGGTCCCAAAAATCAGTATGTCATCAACATACAAGCACAAGATCACTCCTTCTCCCCCACCATAGCGATAGTACACACATTTGTCAGCTTCATTCACAACAAAGCCAGCAGATGTCAAAGTTTTGTCGAACTTCTCATGCCATTGCTTAGGTGCTTGCTTTAGGCCATACAAAGACTTTAACAACTTGCACACCTTTCCTTCTTGACCTTGTACCACAAACCCGTCTGGCTGATCCATATAAATCTCCTCCTCCAACTCTCCATTTAGGAAAGCTGTCTTAACGTCCATTTGATGAACGAGAAGACCATGAGAGGCAGCCAGGGCAAGTAGTACTCGAATTGTGGTCAGTCGGGCAACAGGTGAATAAGTATCAAAGAAGTCCTCGCCTTCTTTCTGGGTATAACCCTTGGCCACAAGTCTTGCCTTGTACTTTTCAATTGTACCATCAGGCCTAAGCTTTTTCTTGAAAATCCATTTACATCCTACAGGTTTACACCCATAAGGACGGTCAACGACCTCCCAAGTTCCATTAGACATAATAGAGTCCATCTCACTCCGTACTGCTTCCTTCCAATAGTCAGCGTCAGGAGAAGAATATGCCTCTTCCATGGTTCTTGGAGTGTCATCCACGAGATATACAATGAAATCATCACCAAAAGACTTTGCAATCCTCTGTCTCTTACTCTTTCGAGTAACTTCATTGTTATCCTCTTCAGGATTTTCCATAGGCGTTTCCTCAACATGTTCTATCGGCACAAAGGAATCAAGGGAAATTATAGGTTCTTGACTAGATGAGCTAGGTACATCATTATTCATAGGAAATTCATTCTCAAAAAATGTAGCATCTCTGGACTCTATGATTGTACCAATACGCACGTCAGGCACTCCAGATTTTATAATTAAGAACCTATAACCCACGCTGTGTATAGCATAACCAAGGAATACACAATCTACGGTTTTTGGTCCAAGTTTGCGCTTCTTGATAATTGGCACGTTAACTTTGGCCAAACATCCCCAGGTGCGCAGGTATGAGAGAGTCAACTTCTTCTTTTCCCATTCCTCGAATGGTGTTACTTCTTTGTTCTTTGTAGGAACTCTATTCAGGACATGACATGCGGTCAATATAGCCTCACCCCACCATTCCTTAGAAAGTCCCGCAGTGTCTAACATGGCGTTAACCAAATCAGTTAGAGTGCGGTTCTTTCTTTCGGCAATCCCGTTTGATTCAGGAGAATAGGGAGGCGTCCTCTCATGAATAATTCCATGTTCCTCGCAGAATACAGTAAACTCATTTGAAAAATACTCTCCTCCACGATCAGACCTTACCCGCTTGATTTTCCTTTCAAGTTGGTTTTCTACCTCAGCTTTATAGATCTTAAAGTAATTCAATGCTTCATCTTTTGTTTTCAATAAGTACACGTAGCAAAATCTAGTGCAATCATCTATAAGTGTCATGAAATATTTCTTTCCACCTCTAGTCAACACGCCATTCATCTCGCATAAATCAGAATGAATGAGTTCTAACGGTGCCAAATTCCTCGCCTCTTTTGCTGCCTTGTGAGGCTTGCGAGGTTGTTTCGATTGAACACACGCATGGCACTTAGAACCTTTGACCAAAGTGAATTTCGGGATTAAACTCATATTAGCTAAGCGCGTCATACACCCAAAATTAACATGACAAAGTCGTGAATGCCAAACATTAGACTCATCATCATCATTACACACATGGTTCACAATTTTATTACAGGAATCCATCAAAGAAAAACGGAACAAACCTCCGCTCTCATAGCCTTTACCAACAAATGTTCCATACTTAGACACGACACATTTATTGGACTCAAAAGCAAGCCTAAAACCATCTCTACATAGTAGAGATCCGCTAACGAGATTCTTCTTTATGGAGGGGACATGCTGCACGTTCTTCAACTGCACAGTCTTTCCCGAAGTAAACTTCAGATCGACCGTACCAACACCATGAACAGCTGCATGCGATCCGTTCCCCATCAACAAGGAGCAACCTCGACCGACCTGATAAGATGAAAACAAGGAAATATCAGCACAAACATGAATATTAGCACCAGTGTCAACCCACCACTCAGGTGATTGACAAACAGAAAGAACTGTAGGTAAATAATTACCGTACCCCGATGTTCCTCCAGCATCACTAATAACCATGTTGGCAGACTTCTTCTGCTTATCCTTGCGATCTGGACAATCCTTAGCCCAATGGCCAGAATCACCACACACAAAGCAGCTGCCCTTTCCTTTGCCTTTCTTCTTAAACTCAGTGGTAGCCTTGGGCTTGACAAAAGGCTTATTTTTCTTTTTGTTGTGGAAAGCCTGAGGATTCTTCTTCTGCACCAAATTGGCGCTAGAACCTCCCTCAGCAGCAACTTTCTTGCCACGAGTATCTTTTGCCCTCGCCTTCTCTTCAACACCAAGAGTGCCAATGAGATCAGTAACACTGAACTCCTGCCTCTTGTGCTTTAGAGAAGTAGCAAAATCCGACCAAGAGGGTGGTAACTTAGCGATAATACCGCCAGCCACAAACTTGTCCGGTAACTCGCACTTATTGTTCTCAAGCTCCTTTGCCAGCGCCTGAATCTCATGAGCTTGCTCTACTACAGAACGGTCATCGACCATCTTGTAGTCATAGAACTGCTCCATGACATACAGCTCACTGCCAGCATCAGAAACTCCGAACTTGGCCTCAAGTGCATTCCACATATCTTTTCCCGTAGGCAAATGCATGTACACATCCACAATGTTATCCGCCAGAATGTTGACAAGCGCACCTCGGAAAAAGTTATCCGCTACATTGAACTTGCGTTCATCCTCATCAGACAGAGGCTCAGCGGGCTTTCCTTGTGCAACATGAAAACATTCCATGGCAGTAAACCACAGGATCGCGCGTGCACGCCATCTCTTAAAATTTGAACCATCAAACGGAGGGTGTGGCTTAAGCGACGCAGCAAAGCCAACTACCGAAAAAGACCTATCAAGTTTTTGGATTGTTGGAAATCTAGTCAATTTTCGGCATATTTTAATCCAGAAATTCAGCATATAAAACATGACATAAACAAGCATGAGTGATCTATCATCGACGTATTTATATTCGCTAACGAATAAGCTAACAGAAATATCTATTAACATATTCATAGCGCACAGAAACAAATACACCAGAAAAGGTTTCGGATTATACCCTCGGGCGGGGCCAGTGCCGGAGACACCGGAGGCGCCGTTACCATCAGTCGTCATGATGGCCTATTCGATGTAGTCGATCAAGGCGTGATGCAGGAAGAAGCTTGGTGCAGGAAGATGTTCGCAGTGCAGTCCCGCGAACGATTCACCACCAGGAAGAAGACGTCGCAGATTGAGTAGTCGCGCTGATGCGCTCCCCAAAAACTTGATCGCCCGCCTACCCGTGCAGGTACACAAACGGACGAAGTTCCGGAGGCCTACTCGCCCAGAAACTTGTGCGCGCAAGGTTCTGGACCGGAGATTACAGAGAGCAGCGAAAACAGAGAGATAGTTCTGTTCTTTCGTATCCCATTGGAATGGAGAGGAGAGCCCTCTTTTGAAACAGCAAAAACGAAGAGACTGGTAACTGCAGCCATTATTCACTAGTAACAGCAACCATTACCCACAGCCATAATCGTGCACCGTTACTGGCAGCCATCAGAGCGTTTCGTTTTTCGAATAGATAAAGAAAAACGCGCCCGCACCCGACACGCCTGCGCGCGTACGTACGCACGCACACGCACACGCACACGCACACGCACACGCACCGCACGGCACGGCACGGCACGGCGCGACGCGACGCGGCGCGGCGCGGCGTGGCGTGGCGAGGCGAGCGAGCGAGCGAGCGCGCGCGTGTAATGGCTCTCTCCAATTCCACAAGGGGGTTACCACATTCCACCTTTTAAAGTGGTGTAACTCCCATTCAATTCTCCATATGGGACTAAACAAAATTCTACCTAGCATTAGTTGTGGGCCTAGGAATTTCATTTGATTAATTGCTAAATTAAAATGGGCCAATCCCAATTAATCCAACATAAACAAGTGGCAAGGGAGACGGTTACGTGCAGCAGTTCACGCACGACGGCACGAGAGGATACCGCTATCGCACACAACACCGATCGAAGTCGACATTTGCATGCTGCCGCCTCCCTCAGCTTTAGCTTTCCTGGGTATATAGTTGAGACCAGCCTACAAGACACTTTTGGGACGCTTTATCACACGATATTCGCCAGCGATTCGATCCCATCCGCCGCTCGCTGGGTTCGCTAATGGATCGGTGACAAGTCTTTTGACATGAGCTCTGCAAGTTCGGTAGAGCGACGACGATATAGCACACCTATCCACGGGCTTAGGATGCTTAGGATTGCTGGAAGTGGTACGGCTGAGTGTATTGCTGTGTCAGATCGTGTATAGGTTTCAAGGATGGACAGCTACGACACGATCATGCGCCGCATGTGCCATCAGAGACAAGTGGCGAGATCAGGTACTTTTTTCTAGAAGAAGAAAAGCGATTGGAGTCGTGTGAGCTGAGTGTGCTGGTCCATGGTTGGTCGATTGACTTTTAAGTACAGTACGAAACCAAATTTATCCTGGAGTGCAGGCTGCAGAGGGTTTGTTTTACACTCGAGTACCTCTTCAGTGCGATTTGGGAAGAACATGACTGACGACCGTGAGCATCGAATCGAATCCAACTTCGGATCATACACCGGCTTCGTTTCTGCTCGAGATCCACTACCGTGTACGGATCGACGGTAAGCTCTAGCAAAGTCTGGCGAGACAACCGGCAAACCAGGCCACCTTTTTCCGGTGACGAGGAGGAGGAGGAGGAGACAACGGAAGATCACGGTACACTCACTGCATGTGACCGAGGGGTCACAGGCCTTGTCGGGTCGGGGATGGCGCTCGCGAAAGACGGCACGGCACGGCAATTCGGCACGTATGTGCGTACGAACGAACGTGGTGGTGATCGATGCGTGCTGGCCCGGCCGGGAGGATTCTGCCCACCAGCGGGCGCGAAAGCAACCCCACGAGCACGCGCCCGGCACCGAGGAGGCGCAAAAGGCACGAGAGAGACGACGCGGGGGCCCGCCCAGCCGACCCAACTTGTGCGCGCACTCGGAGCTTGGACCAACCGTTCGCCGTGCGCGCGCCCACACGCGTACGCCACTTTACTAGTACTCTGCCCGTTTTTTCACTCGAGGTTTTTTTTTATGATTTTTAAGATGCAAATTTGATCATTACTTTTTATAACTTTATGCTAAGATATATTAATAAAATTATAAAAATATTTTTAACAATAAATCTAATGATATATTTTTCGTATAGTCAATCTAGATAGTTTTGAGTTTACTGATAGTCAAATTTTAAAAAGTTTAGTTCGAATTTTAAAAAATCAAATAAAAGATGGAGCGGTAGTTTAGCTCTTTTCTTTTCTACGTGAAATTAGCCATAACCCTATGGTGTACATGCTAGAATCCTCGTCTCATGGGTGTAACTAGGATGATTTTTCATAGGCGATTTCCGATATTACGAACAGGTTTATTTGATTTTGGACTAGTGAGAACTGTTATTTTTCTTGTTTCGTAAATCAGTAAAAGAGAAAATTTTCCACTCGCCAGTTTACTAGGTTTTGCCGGAAAATAGCTCGGTAGATTGCTGACCAAGTATGACTAACATCCGGAAAATCATGGTGCTAGTTCCTTAGGGGATACCAGGAGGTTCCAGTACCTCCCCACAGAATTATTCTTAAACTTTTGGTAGCTCTTGGTATCTCCATCTCTTAAACTCGGAAAATTTATGTTTTTGCCATCCTTATGAGGTGAGGGGCAATAGATTTGCCACCTTGACTCGTTGTCAGTGACTCAGACGATCCCACATGTAAGTGACAGAGGTAATTGGTCAATCTTAAGAGTGGCAAAAACATGAATCTCCCAAAACTCTTGATACTTTTAATACATCTTAGTGCTAGTTCAATAATAGATGGATTGGTGCTCTTAAGAATGGTAAAGTATCCTAATCAATATATGAGTATTATTCAATTGTGTTCGTTGGACACTTGGACCGAGCTGTCCAACTCACCCAGATCGGAACCCTAGTGGATTTGCCACAACTATCTCTCTTTTCATGGGAAGTCCCGTTGATATGTGCTACACTGCTGTAGTACTCGAGATTTTCTTAAAAGTCGTGTGTATGCTGATTCAAGCCCCTCTTTTCTAGATTCTGTGCATGCTGTGCAGCAGCCCGTGCTTATCTGTCCAACCCTGGCAGTGCATGCATTGGCTAGCAACTTCCACAGCATCATATTGTACCTTTTTATCGAAAAGAGAGACTAGTTGGTGACAAGTTCGCATTACCGATAGGATCGACATATGCTGCTTATTTTCTCAAGTTTGTCGAGAACTCCAGACATATGCAGACTTACGTGTAGATTCGGGTTAACAGGTTTTTGCGTCCAACTTACGTGTAGAGTTTTCTACGCTATATCATCTACGAGACTGTGAGCCACTAAAGATAGAGGAAGAAATGAGGAAAAAAAAAGAATGAGCGTAAGAGCATATGATGGTAACTTTATGTGAATGATGAGTATTTGATATTAGCCGTGTCTCGTTTTTATTGCTTTAGTTTGATTTTTACGAATTTGAAATGTGCTGTTTTGGAGTCTCGTTCAGACCAGCCTAGGGCGGTGGTCTGACCGGTTGCTGTTTGGGCGGTCTGACTGGCTTGCTAGCCTCGGTCAGGCTAGCCCTGCTGAGTTGAGTTGAGTGAAGTCTGTTCTGTGGTTTTGGGTGTTAGTTACGGCTAGTGCTATGCAGTGTTAGTTATGATGGAGTCCATACATGTGTGAGTCATGGCGTGTGTCCATGTATATGATTTATTAACAGAGTCAAGTGCATGTCATTTGTGTTTGGATCTATCATTTTATTCTTTGGTGTGCAGATACTTTGATGCTTGTTGCGACCAGTAGCGAGACTAAGGCTATGAAGGAGTCCTGAGGCTATGGTGTGTCATGTAAGTTTGAGTGAAGCAACATCTCAAGCCGAGAAACATAGGAGAAAGACGAGGATTATGAAGAGGCAATGCTTACATGTGATGTGCCAAATGGACTTGCGCGTTTCAAGTGGTGATATTCCTTGGAGCAGGCATACGTTCTTGACGACAAGGCGTTGGGTATCACAGACTGTGTAGTGATGTTGATGTACTATGGAACTTGGGTGTTTTAAGTGGTGACAGCCTCAACGCAGGCGTATGATCTTTGTGAAGTCATGGGCATCGCATCGTTGTGAAGACCGATAGATGGTAATTTGGAAAATTGTCCAAAACCAGGGTGGAGTGACAGTTTGTAAAACCGTAGTGCTAGCCTAATTGGTTTAGGTTACATCTTTATAGTTGGAGTGTCTTTGTAGGATCGTATGGCACAATCAGAGAGGGGGTGAATGATTATCTCCGCTTTTACCACCTGAAATCAAAACCCAACACAAAGAAACAAAAAGAAGCAATATGGATTACCGAACGGAGATAACGACCACAGCTGCTTGCTCGTATGTGCTCAAAAAGCTACTGTTGTCTGACTGCTCGTTACGACCGCTCGTCTGACCGCTTGCTTAGATCGCTCACTTACGAGTCCTCAGATCAATCGCCCACTCGTTCCGATCGCTCGACACAATCTTGGATCAATCGCCTTCTTGTTCCAATATCTCGGCATGATCTCACATAGATCGCCTGCTTGTTCCGATAACTCGTTACGACCATGACACACGTAGTCATGACCTCCATCCACCTGATGTTCCCAGCTGTTCGACCACCGCCTGAACGAGTACAAGCCGAAGATAAAACAGAGTACGTAAATTGGAGAGGAAAATAAGTCGCTGAAGAACTACTTCTAGAAAGAATCTGATCTACTATTTCTTCATCAAGTTCTTGGTTACAAAGCACCTCACGGTACCCCTAAAAACCTTCTTTTTGAAAGCCCTAAAACTCTATGTGCTAACCTACAGCCTCCCCTGCTTTTATAGGCCAGCGCACAAAGCATGTTCCACTTGAACACCTCAATCCGTGTCCTTTTCCACCTGGACATGAAATCCATCTCTTCCTCAAATTAAGGGACCCGAAACCCTTCCTAACACGGGTTTTAACTATCTCATACAAGTCATGGAATCCATCCACAACTCCATACGTCATACAGGACAAAGCCCCCAGGATATCCCCTCATGTATCTCCATCATGCACCATCATCGCGTGCTCTCGCGAGCCCGATCACCTCACGTGACATCCTGACCGCTTGGACCTCAGATTACCCCCTGATAGTCCCGGTCCTCCTCGTCACCAACCGTAACCGTCTCCACGCCTCCACGCAGCATCCATCTTTGACCTCCACATGCTCCAGCATGAGCTCAACCAGCTCGCGTGACATACCGACCACTTAGACCTCAGATTACCTCCTCCTAGTCCCGGTCCTCCTTGTCACTGACCCTGGTTGCCTCCATGCCCACCTGCACATGCAAAGACCAAAGAAACCCTCTTCTAGTACAAGTTCTCTCTAACTTGACCATAATCAATACACATTAGCAAACCACACCCTTGTCTATCCCAGACAAGAACCAAACCTTCTACGACCATCCCTCAAAACGTTTATGACTGCATAGTCTTTTGCTAACTGGAGCAGACCCTCATACTTCTCAATACGACCGCTACTTCAGAGTACTCGGAAACCACCCATATCGCTACAGACCAACTATTGAGTATCGACTACTGAGTATCGATCAGAAATCACAGCCGCAACATGTACTTGAAATCTACGAGTACAGATGATACTCCAACACACGACCACTTACCACAATCGTGAAACCACTTCTATCGAGTACCGAGTCATTCGACTACGAGTATCTCAATCCTCGAGTACCCACCTGGTACTACAACAACGACCATTCATCATCGACCACTACACACTGACCAGTCAACCACTGGCCCAACACGAGTACTCGACATACTCGAAGATCTCAAGAGTGAAGCACTCGTATTGACCATGAAAGTCTACGAGTACCGACCGTGAAATCTACGACAACCGATCGCTAAGTTTGTGACTATCGAAGATAGAACAGCAGACTACGAAGTCTACGAGTATCAACAAGACTGCCAAAACTACGACCATGAAAGCAATCCGCAAAACCTACGATCAATGACTGCAAAGCCCTTGACTATCGACCAGTAAAACCTTCGACTATCGAATACGACCAGTAAAGTGTATGACTATCGAGTATTGTAGCTATGACCATGAAAGAGTACTGCAGCTACGACCATGAAAGAGTACTGTAGCTACAACCATAAAAGAGTACTGTAGCTACGAACATGAAAAAGTAATGTAGCTATGACTACCTGCTGTGGTCGTAAGATCGAAGTCGTACTGCCATGGTCAGACGGTCGAAGTCGTACTACCCTAGTCGAAGCCAGCCGTAGTCGAAAGCTGCCGTGGTCGTAAGGTTGAAGTCATACATGCCGTGGCGAAGCCACACGTGATCAAAAGCTGTCGTGGTCGAAGCCAACCGTAGTCAAAAGTTGCCATGGTCGTAAGCCAGACGTGGTCGACAGCTGCTGTGGTTGAAGGCTGGACGTGGTTGAAAGCTGGATGTGGTCGAAAACTGCCGTGGTCGTAAGCCAGCTGTAGTCGTAGTCATATTCATGCTATGGTCGAAGACTACCATAGTCATAGTCGTGTTTGAAGTGCTGTGGTCGAAGTATGCCATGGTCGCAGTCTAAAGTCTGTAGTCTGAAGTCTGTAGTCATAGTCTGAAGTCTGAAATCACTCGTAACTAAGCAAAATCACCCAAAGTAAAGTCTTCAACTGCAAATGACCAAGTCTTTCACAAACGCAAAATCCAAAGCAAACCAAATGCCAATTATTCATCATCTCTTTATTTATCAAATGCCAATTATTCATCATCTCTTTATTTACGACCATTCACATGGTCTAACAATCTTATCGAGCTTGTGGAGTCTTTAGAATTCTCATTTTGAAAAGCGTGCAAGTGTGTGTAAGAGTAAAATTCATTTGTGTGTGGGTTACCTTGTTTTCCCATATATAAGTGATGTGATCCACTAATAAGTAGCTGGTTGTAAGGGTTAAGTGAAAGGTGAGGAGCCTTCACTATATAAGCCTTGTGTTGAGTTGAGTCTTATGAGAGAGTTGAGTGTTAGGGTTAGGGTATCCTTGTGTTGGAGTCTTGTATGTGTGCTTAGGTTTGGAGCTCTACTATTCTGAGGGCTGTAAAACATTTCTCTCCAAATGAAATGAACATTCAAAGTTTAACTACGTGAGTTGTGCTATAGATCCCCTTAGGTGCTTTTATTTTCTTGGTTTTCTTATTTGGATTTCTCTTCTATTGAGATTTTCTGGTGACAAGAACGTATAAGAGGTGGAGATATCTTCTGGAGACAAGACCCATCTATCTAGGTATGATCTAGATGAAGTTCTTAAGTTTGCTCGGATTTTCTTAAGAGAGAAGTGATTTTCGAGTTTTGCTCTTGTGGGTATTTTGGGTTGAATTCATATTATGTTTTAGCTTGCTATGCCATGTGAGAACCCATTTTGGTCACCTAAACCATCTAGAGCTTAAGAGCAAGAGCATATCGAAGTTTTCTGATTTGACTGACTTTGGTGTACCCCTCACTCAAATGAAAAAATATCACAATTTGGGGAATGATTCTCTTGATCATTGATTAAAATTAGTTCGTGATATCCTAGGGAAGTTGCATGCTAAGTTTCACATCATTTAGATTATGGGATCAAAAGTTACATGGGTTTTAAGATTTGAAATAGTGCTAAAATTATTGTTCATCCACTGATTTACTATTCATAGCGATCTGACCGCTATTGAAATAGAGGTCTAACTGGCCTCCATTTCCAATCTGACTAGTTGCTAATTCTAGTTTGACCGGTGAAGTTGTGATTTTCCATAGTTTTTGTTTCCTTAGCTTAGAGTTTTGATAATGTTATGAATTTGGTTTCTCTATGTGTTGTTAATATTATAAGTAATATTTTAAAAGAATTATTCATCCTTTATCCTACGATGGGCAATAACCGAGACTTGTAGGTGAGCACTATTCATAAATTTCATATTTGCGTTGAAGCGCTTATACTTTGGTCCATATTCTTCAGTATCAACCGAAATTATGAGTCTGTTCATATTGGCTTTTACTAATAACTTTTAGCTGCGGTTGATAAATAGTAGTGACCGATAGAAGTGACTGATTAATAGTAGTATATTATATAAGAAAGACGGTGTAACGAAAGACACTATAACATTTAAACCGTTATACGACTTACGAGATTATGGTATAATAAAATATAAAATATGTTATAATATGTGAAAGTAAAAAATAGTGATAAAAAAAGTAACTTATAAAAATTAGAGCGTTCTGTTTTTGGTAGCAGAAGACATATGAACCGGCCTTAAATCGGCACTTATCCTACGTTCTGCTGACACACATGGCCTACACAGTGACACAGGTAAGGTAGAGATGGGTGCGTTTATGGAGCCGATCGACATGTCCAGAACCACATACGTGTACTGCAAAATGCAAAACTTGGAGAGATCGCACTCATGTGTGAGGGCCGCGCGACTCAAATGGCGGTCACACTCAAAAGGATGTCCCGTACAAATTAATCAAAAGGGAGAGATCGAGTGTGCGAAAATTCCATAAGGTCGGCAAACGTAATCCAAAGCATATTTATCTGTGAGCACTCGACACATCACCCGCTCTTTTCTGCACACAAAAAAAAATCCCTTCCAGCACGCAAAAGCGCGGACCAACGACTTAACACGGACCTAAGCAAGCGGCAGAGCAAAAGCTTTACGTATTTAGGGTTTTTTTTTTCAGTTTTCAAAAATTATCTTTTGGTTTTTCTGTAGTAACTAATTTTTAAACAGAATATCTTTTAAGATGAGATCTATAAATTAATTGTAATACATAACGTAGTGACTTCATTCATATTGGCTAAAATTGTGAGTGAATTTTTGTTAATCTATACTCCATCGCACGAATAACCCAAAAACCATAATTCACAACCAAAAGCCATCAATTGAAGAAAAAAAGAACAGACCTATACTCTCTTATTAGCTCCCAATTGAGTACTGAAAATGTAAGATAGTACTGTTCATTAGTTCTCGGTTGTGCATTATATTAATCGGTAGGAAAAGCAAACCTATCATTGGGTGAGCAGACATGGCGTATTTATCTAAACATGGGTTGATTGCTTAAGGGTTACACGCATGGAGTAAAAAGGTTGTGGATGATTCGTGTAGCTTAGCCAGCAATCTAAAGCGAAGCTAGAAACCAGAATGTATACGTCAACTTTTTAATTTTGATTATTTTTTACTTTTTTGGTTTTTTTTCTTTTATATTGTTTGTGGAGATATAGTAATGTTTTTATTATTTTTTATTATTTTTTAATTGAGTGACTTAGAAAAAATAACAATCATTATAGTATATCCAAGCTAAAACCCAGTAACCGGAAGCGAAAAGCTGATAAAAATAGCCGAATTGATCGGAACCTAAAAGGACTAGCGCCTTGAATATCCGGAAAGAATGTCTTGACATGACAGAAATGCAAATGCACAAAGGAACATGTACAATGTGTAAAGTAGCAGATCTTGTTAGATGATCGACGAGTCACGGATTACACCAGTTCTGATTGATCGATTATTGGTTTTAAAACTTTGCCGTTGCTTTATTTGAAATAGTACGTGAATTATTTTTTGTTTCGCTTTAACTGATCTTCTTTTTTAGTATTTGGCTACCATTATCGCAGGCTTTTATGATCTGGACTACGCAACTCTGTTAACTCATACGTCATTGGCTCAGTTCCAAACAATGATTTTGGGTTTTTAAAAAAAATTCTGTGTATATCCTTCGTGGATATAGAGGCCGGATTTTATATCCTTTATCTAAAAAAAAACCAAAAACCGTTGGAGACATATTAGCTTCTTACGTGTTTTTTCGTTTTTTATATTATCCGTAAAGATATAACATTATTTTTAGTTTTCTTTAATTAAATGTATCAAAAAAGCTAATAGCAGCTATAATATTATTTTAACCAAAAATCATAGTTATTCGGAGCAGGGCTTTAGAGTGAGAAGGAAGCATAGACGAACATGTTAGGAGTGAATCATAGCCTCATGGAGTATTCTGTTCTTTGTTCAAATCATTCACAAATCATAGATACTACAGTACGTCCTAGTGTTGGAACAGTTTTGTTTTTTAGAAGTGTTGGAACAGTATAGTTGTTTTTTCATGGTCTTTACCTACCACCATTGCATTATCCCAACACACATTTTCTATCCTAATCAAATGATTGGACCCGTCAGGCTTTTGATTAGCTAGCCGTGCCTTTAATATCTTTATTAGCTTGTGCTGTAGAAATTGAGAAAATCATCGGGTCGGGCGGTCGGCGCACGTCCAGTGGAAAATAGCACTTGCCTCAAAGCTAATTATTTTCATTCAAAGGTGTTTTTGTTTTTCAAAAAAGCGCCCTGGTAAGCATGATTGGCCTGCTGAAAAAAATGAGTGATCTAAAGCAACTCTTAAATAAAAATCTTAGCAGAATGACAAAGCTTAAAGATTTCTAGATTTAGTAACTGTTGGGACAATGGTTGGAGCTAACTTATTGACCCGTGGATCAAGCATGAATTGGAATTGCCTATCTTTCCTTAGAGCTTTCGACAAATTGGCTTGTGCATGAAACAAGGACCAATTGGCAACGCCACAAAGGTCGCCGAAGATGTACGATGGTTGAGGTGACATGATGGACGATGAGGATTAGTTTGTCCCATGGCGAAGGCACGTGTTGTCTTCTCGCCCTATGCTTTCTCGCTGCCATTTGTTAGTGATCTTGTCAAATGTCAATATTGGCCTGCAATGATACTTGACTTTTCTTTGTTATTGGAGCTGTAAATGGCGATCTCTTTGGCAATTGTGGAAGTGGTGGCATTTCAGATGGGACATGTCCCAGGCTTCTTTCAGTGATGGTGGTTTGTGTTGTAAATGGCGATCTCTTTGGCAATTGTGGAAGTGGTGGCATTTCAGATGGGACATGTCCCAACTCCCAAGCTTCTTTCAGTGATGGTGGTTTGTGCTGCCGCCACTTGCTACGAGTTCGGTGATTCACAATGTCCCTGGTGACATCTGTAATTCTGACATGCTAACCAAGCTTGAAATTCTATAGCAACATGGAGTACTCTATCTCTGCTTATATGGCGGTTTTAAAGCATCCTTGCTATCACGTTGTGAATGTTAATTAGAACCCTGCACTGGTGCAGAATCAGTCAAACACGTCTTGTAAACAAAACTAAAACAAAAGGAATCTAGAGGGAGTAATATCATAGCGTGTAAGATAGGTACAGTCAAGCTATAACCAATGAATTTCGAAGAAGATTAGATTAGACATGGTTGCACTAGGGAACAAGAAATGTATAATTAAGCCGTGTCGTTCTGAAGAGGACAGCTTCCATTGGGCGTGTGCTCCGGAAGGGAGGACTTGGCATGTATATACGGGAGTTTTAGGTAACCTAACCTGGCTATTGTTCTTGAGAGGTTGGGCTTCCTGCTCCCATCAGCCAGTCTGGAACTGCATTCATCATGCAGTAGAAACCAAGGAACGCTCAGCTCGAAGTCTTAACACTGCATGTGCAGCTGTTTCTGCACATGCGGACAGTATAGATCTCCTAAAAGGGCCATAATAACAAGGGTTAACGTGTTCGTTGAACAAATTGCGGTAGACTAATCTTCACCGCGTCCAAAATTCAAATGCGATCGGCGCAGAAGTTGATCAGGCCACGGTTTTCGAATTAATCAATTAGCTAGGTACAGTGGTACGTACAGTGTTTCATGGACAGTGATGTGGTGAATATTTTTTTTAGCTAGGAATGCCTACGAGGGTATATAACAAGCTACTCTGGTTCTCTTCAGAATTATATTGTGCTAACAAATCACAGTGCCTGTGGTGAAGGTCAACGTCAGGAACAAGAGACATGTTTCCTTCACTCACAAATATTCCAGCTCACATGTGCATGTGGCTATTGTTTAGCCAATTAAGCACCGTGCTGCAATTGAAATGGTAAAAGCTTCGAAGATTGCGTAGCACTCTCCCTTCTGTCTGCTGTTACGGTGGCCGGTTTGGCCGGCAAGATGCTAGAGTTCAGGGCTGGCGTTCAGCGGTCAGCCCTGTTGAATTGTTCGAAAAAAAAGAGTGATTGCCAGGCATATCAGTGTGAACTTCTTCCAGTTTTCTCCGCAGTTCGGGCGTACCAACACGGTGGTTAGCTTGTTTAGTGTCACTGTTGCTTCACGTCAGTCTAAGCCTATCTGTGATCCTTCGGGAACCCGAGGCTAGCGATGGATCCGTCCAAGAACTTATTCGACAGGAGGTAGCTAGGCGCTAGTGTTTACGCAAAAGAAACATGGCATCTGCAGGTTACTGTGGAGCGAATTAATCGACGCACTTCCAACGTGGTCCAGTAACGGGGCAGCGCAGAGGAGGCGACAATGGCGCGGGGAGACGCGTAAACCGAGGCACGGCCTTGCGTTTTCGATCGGGGGCACTGATGATGGCAAGGGTGAAGTGATGAGGCCTGACGACGCTGGTTGATTGATTTCTGCTTGGTGTTGGTGGTGACTTTCCATGTCTTGCTAGATTTTTTTCCCTTACTTCTGTACTAGGTCTCATGTGTACAGGATTGGGAATTTGGGATTGCCGGTGTTAGAAGCGGCAGAAGCACGTCAGGTCCCATGAAGGTAAGTTTTTCCTGTGAAAAAGATAGATCTTCAGATTTCTTTTTTAGAACGAGGGTGGGCTTTATTCACTGGCAAGGTTCAGATACACCTTCAGATAAGGCCTCATCTAGTCATCTCGCCTAAAATAGGAAGCCCATGAAGTAGTTTGGCATGACAGAGAGCAGCCCGTACAGCCTTTGCAGAATATGATCCCAAGGCCCATTCAAATATCACGTTGAGATAATTGGTCTATTTTCTGGGTTTTTTTTCAGGAGTTTCTATTTTCAGTTGTCTAGTAAAGCATCGACAACTTCTCTCTAAAAAACATATATTCTATGATTCTATCCCCTTCTTCAACATATCCAACTCGGCCATTCTTCTAAAAGCAGACACGCTATTAATGTACTCCTCACTCACACGGTTCTCAATGTACATTCAGCTTCGGTCCATCTACGCTACACATGTAACAAATGTATGTCAAAAATGATTATTAGCGCTACTATATAGCAAATCAGACTAGCTACACATACTTACACATGACATCGATCTATATATATTACGTAGGTATAGCTAGCTAGCCACGTATTCATGACATAATAATGTTAAGCAAGAATATATAGAAAATGAACTACGAGTGTTTACCCATTCTGATCAAATTGAGCAAACTAGCTAACATTATCTTTCTAAACCTAGCTAGCTAGTTCTAAACAAAAACATATCTATCATCTCTTTCAATTACAAAAGCATGCATATAAGTTATTAAAACGCAATTGAGTACTAACCTCTGATTATTAAGAAGACGGCGATATGTTTTCACCGAACTCCCTAAAGCCGGCCGCCGCCTATCGCTCGACCGATGCAACGCAATGAAGACAGATCTGTGTCGAGATCGACCACATACGCCCAGTATTTAATAAGGCAGATTATCACAGATGGTTCCAACAAACGGTCTGTGATACCAATATATCACAGACGATTCATATTAATAACCATCTGTGAATTATCACAGACGGTTATTAATACAAACCGTCTGTGATGTCCACAATATCACAAACAGTTTGTTACAAGAAACGTCTGTAATGTCTAGAATATCAGAGACGGTTTTTTATATGAACCATCTGTGATGTTCGCAACTTTCACAGACGGTTCATAACACGAACCGTATATGATGTCTCACTTATCACAGAAGGTTCGTGATAAGAACCGTCTGTGAAAGTTCACAGACGGTTATTAAAACAAATCGTTTGTGATGTCTCAATTATCACAGACGGTTTGTTTTAATAACTGTTTGTAAAAATATCACAGACGGTTGCCACTATAAACCGTCTGTGATGTAGCCGTCCAATATAGTCTCTTTTGTAGTAGTGAATGATTTATTCTCAAGCAGTATGCGGAACTACCCAGTGCAATTGCAGTTCCAGAATATAGATGCAGCACAATTCATATCTCCTCCTGGTGGTTAAATCAAGGATACAAAGCAACCTAAGCTCACCCGAAGCACTCCTCCAGAGTGGAAGCACTTTTGAGTCCCCCACTCCACAAACCGGCAGATCTGAAGATTAGAACAAAAGGCATAGCGAGTTCAGAATGTGGCATCCCCGAGACCATAATTCTGTTGGAATTATTCTTGTTTTGGCAGAAAATATTGAGTTTAGGTAGGATACGTAATGCTTGCCATGTAAGAGTCAGTTCTGTAGTAGAAACTGAGTCAAGTTGTTAAGTCCATTTATGAGTCTTATAACTAGCTTTTATAAGACGTAGTCTATTCCTGTACACGAATCTAAGCAACGAGAGGGAGAAGCAATGTAAAGGAGCAAGTCAGCAGCAAAAGAAATAAAAAAGGAGAGTTCGGGGCGATCTCGTGTTTCGTGCATCTTTCTAGCAAGTACCCAAGGCCTAGCAGGCGCATCACGTGAAGACAGCAGGAGCAGAGGTGCTGCTGGTGTTGCTATCCTTCGTGCACAGGAGCTGGGACATGGTTCGCAAGCGCATGAAGCTGTCCCTGGACCAGGCAAGTTGCATTGGGGCAGAGACCAGTGCAGAGGAATTCCTAGAAAATTTTAACTAGTGGTATGAGATCCTATTGATCTTAGTAGTATCTGAAGATTATGGGTGAGAAGATGAAGATCCGGAATGGACTAATCTCCCTCCAATACCCTCTCCTGAAGACCGACAAGTATCCGGTATGGGCAATGAAGATGAAGGCGAATATGCACGCTAGGGTGTTTGGGGTGCAGTTGATCCGGAGGGAAATGTGGAAGATGACAAGGTAGATCAGACGGCGCTTACTGCGATCTATCAGGCAGTACTAGACTCGATAATGCAGCAGCTCATCGGGAAGGAGACGGTACAGGAAGTGTGGGAGATGCTTCAAAAGATGCATGAGGGAGTTGATCGTGTGAAGGAGGTTCAGCTCTAGAATCTATGGAGCAAGTTTGAGAATCTCCATATAGGAGAAACTCAGTCAATGGACGAGTTTGCCAGCAAGCTCAATCAGATTAACTCTCTTAGCAATAAGATAGAGGAATCTGTGGTTGTGAAGAAATATCTGTGTGTACTTCCGGAGAAGTACATATGTGTCATTACCACGCTCATATACTCCTCCGATTTGGACACAGATGATCTAGAAGGGAAGGAACCTATGGTGCAAGCCGTGTAGTACCTTGCCAACTTGGCTTCGTAGTCCCTGATGAACTAGGCCAATAGGTTGGTGGCGAAGAATATGAACCCGTACATGTACCGCACCCTCAGCAACTGCCTCCTCCTCACCTCGTACACACTGTCTTTGTACAACCTTGCCCCTTCTATCTTGATCATGTCCCCACTCTTGATGTTGTCATGGTCACCGCCGATCACCGAGGCTTTAACAGGCTCAACGCTCAAGACTTCTTGCAGAATTAACAACAGAATCAAAGCAGAACTCACAGAATCCAGCTCTTCGCAACATTGCCATCCGGAATTTGCATGGGTGAGGAAGGGAAGAGCAGAACGCACGGGCAGTGCTGCTGCTCCGGAGAGTCTCTCCATGGCGGTGCAGAGTTGGTGCTTTCCTTCCTTCACCCCCTCCGTCTGTTGCTTGCTTGCTGCTGCGTCTGTACCTTCACCCGTTTGCCCCTTAGAGCAAGTCTTATAATACAGCCTTCAGCTGGCTGTATGGATACTTACAGCCCACTTATCAGCCTACTTATATAGTAGTTACAGCCAGCTGAAGACTGTATGATCTACCCCTTCCTCTCACAAAGTTTATTGGTTCTTGTGCTTCAGCTGGCTGTAAGCTTACAGTCCACCTCTCTTCTCTCTCCTCCTCTCTCTCCTCCACCTCAGCATACAGCCAGCTTACAGCCTCTTATAATACTTGCTCTTAAAATGGGCACAGTGGCAGGTGGGCACTGCCGCGTTGGTCTGGACAGCCTGGACCACCCATGCAATGATTGGACGACTGCGGGTGCCTCCGGCTTCCAGAAGCGACCCGCTGGGAGATAGCACGTGTCTAGGTGAATGTTGGGGGCGTAGTGATGGCGTTTAAAGTGGGATGGCAGAGCACACAATTTATGAAAAGCACCTCCTTTTGCCTTAAAATTACATATCTATTCTTTTGGTCTTTTATCTTTTGGTTCCCCTGAAAGTAGAAACAAACCAGATTTCTTGAAGCACATTCTTTAAACGGCTTCTCAAGCCTAAAATAATATACACCGTCTGTGTCGGCATCTTCACCATCCACTGCCATATCAAAAAACGTAGATAAAACCATCAACTACAGCCAAAAGTTATCAACCGTAATCCAAAAGAACAGGGCTACACTGTATTCACCATCATGTTGTGTTGGTATTTGGGGGAAGCTGTGGGTTAATCCAAGTGTTGTGGCTACGTACAAAACAGTACAGATAGGACTGAATGTGAATCACCTAGGCGGCTTCCCAGAGCTCAATGAGTGGGGAAATATGAACTACCTCGGGATTAGATAGCTTTTCCAAAAATGATGATTCTGCCTTCTCTATGGGACTTGACATTGTTTTATACCCTTAAGAAGGCTTATTATAGAACTGACCCTACTTAGGCCTACTTTTACAGGGGTAATTATACCATTTCCTTCTCCTAAAGTTACACAAATACCTTTACTCAGACATATTTACACAGAGGTAGGACTGGTATTTACAGTTACCCTATATTGGACTGACTACGCCATATTACTGGCACCTTGTGCTGAGTGGGCCCGAGGGGCGTCCCCCAACACCATGGAAGTTTGCTCGCCTAGCTTTAATTTTGGCCGAACGAAACCAAAATCTCATGCGAGTAAGGGCACTTGGCAGCGTTTTGGTTCATTCGTTTGGACACGTTACTGCTACCGCTACGTGTTTCACGAGGTTTGGTAAAGGAATCACTGCTCTACTTGACTTTTTAGATTCTATTTAAAAGTATTATGGCTTTAAACTAATTATAAGAGAGATTAAAAAACATTTAAAAGTATTATCACTTTTAACTGATTATAAGAGAGATTAAAAAATCATTTTGTTTAAAGCAGCTGCTACATTAACTTCTATAAACGGTTTATAGAAACCACTTAAAAAACTACTTTATTTAAAAATTAATTTTTAAAAAGCAAAAAATCAACAGTTGTTTACAATGGAGCCTTAGGTTCCAGAGATTTGAAGAAATGGGAGAGGCCGTGTTGTGATCGGGCACAAACTGACACGAAGGTTAGGTCAAATCACCTACTGCTTTTGCTGTTCGTGAAGCATATTTAAGCAGCCTTTATGTTTGTCTTCTTGTTGCATCTTTGGACAAACTTGTTACCATGGTGAAATACAGCTCAGAAACCGCAAATATTTGGCTTGCCTTCGACGAGATTTTGAAATAACCATGACAGACGCGTCGTTCGCAGCAAAATCTCCACGGTTGGTGCAGTAGCCAGTATGAACATTTTTGCACGTGCATTGTCAAGAACTTGAGCATGCAGCCAGTAATTACCTGGTGCGGTACAGCACTGGCCTGTCAATTACATGAGCTCATGGAGGCGTAACCAAAACAAATCTGCTAGCTAAGATATGATTCGTGAGAACAATTCACTGTCAGGCACATGTGCTCCCGCGTTCAGACTACGTGCGTACGTAGTACTAAATTCAGTGTGTTTGACCAAAAAAAATTTGATCCCTGACATGTTGTTTACATTATCGCGACAAACGAATCACAAAGTATTTAACACGATGATTGGGAAACGATCAAAGCTGACGCAGTGTTTGCAGTTTCTTTATGCCAGCAGGTTCCAACTGCGCAGTTTGCTAATCATCATTCCATGGCATTCCTTATCTGGAGATGTGATGTGATTAAGCACCAATGCGCTATGCATCCTGCATAATCGCTATTCGCTTCCCACTGACCATGGAGCTTTCAAAAAACCACAGCCAATGCGCCATGCCTCCCGCCTACATTCTTGTTCCACTTCTCTTCTCCGTCCTGATCACCACCGCCTCCACGTCCGTTGCAACGGACACCGTCTCGGCCAGCCGTCCACTCGCCGGCGGCGACAAGCTCGTCTCAAGCAACGGCAAGTTCGCGCTGGGATTCTTCCAATTGACCGACAATAAGTCGTCATCCCCCGGCGACACTGCCCCAAAGTGGTACTTGGGCATATGGTTCAACACGGTCCCAAAGCTGACCCCGGCGTGGGTGGCCAACCGAGAGAGCCCACTCGCCAACGGCGCCTCGTCGGAGCTCGTGATCTCCAACGACGGCAACCTTGTCATCTTAAACAGGGCCGACAAATCCGTAGCCTGGTCCAGCCAGGTGAATACCACGACGAACAACACTGTCGCCGTGCTCTTGAACAGCGGAAACCTCGTCCTGTCCGACGCCTCAAACTCGTCCGTCGTCTTCTGGGAGAGCTTCGACCACATGACGGACACTTTCCTGCCCGGCGCGAAGATGGGCTGGAACAGGGTGACAGGTCTCTCCCATGGCCTCGTCTCCAACAAGAACTTGCTCGATCTAGCTCCAGGCGCCTACTCCGCCGTGCCATCCCCTGACTACACTAACAACGGGTTGCGCCTTCTATGGAACTCCTCTGTGATGTACTGGTCATCCGGGCAATGGAGCGGCCAGTACTTCAGCAACATGCCACAGATGTCAGGTCATGCCTTTTTCACCTTCGAATTCGTCAGCAATGACCAGGAAGAGTACTTCACGTATCGGCTGAAGAATGACACACTGATAACAAGGTACGTGGTAGACATTTCTGGGCAAGCAAAGAACATGATCTGGGATGCTGGTTCAGGGGACTGGATAACCTTCTTTGCAGAACCAGGTGCTCAGTGTGATGTCTATGCTGTATGTGGTGCGTTCACAATCTGTAGAGAGGATATGCTTCCCTTCTGCAACTGTATGAAGGGTTTCTCCATCAGGTCACCTCAAGACTGGGAGCTAGGGGACCGAACAGGCGGATGTGTCAGAAACATTCCTTTGTATTGTGGCAGTAACCAAAGCATCAGTGGTCTGATAGACAAGTTTTATGCCATGAATGATGTTCGATTCCCTGCTAATGCCAAGTACATGGAAGTCGGGACAGCTGATGAGTGTGCGCAGGCTTGTCTGAATGATTGTTCATGCGCTGCGTATTCCTACGACAATAGATGTACCATATGGAATGATGAATTGCTTAATGTTGGGCAAAGGTATAATGGAAGTACAAGTGGAGGAATTCTTTACCTTCGCCTTGCAGCTAAAGAGGTGGAAGGTTCATCAGAAGACAAGAGACGAATGATAATTGGGGTGGTCATTGCTGCAAGCGTCTGCACTTTATCTTTGTTTGTTGTTGTCACCATGTTTACTGGGAGAAAGAAAAGGTACTGTTCATCTGTCAAACCAGGTAAAATCAGAGGTGGTGTAGTTGCTTTTAGATACAAGGATCTGCAGCGTGCAACAAAAAACTTCTCAGAAAGATTAGGGGGTGGCAGTTTTGGTTCTGTGTTTAAGGGTGTTATGCCTGACTCCACCGTTATCGCGGTTAAAAGACTTGATGGTGCACGTCAAGGAGAGAAGGAATTCAGGGCAGAAGTGCGTTCAGTAGGAATGATCCAACATGTTAACCTGGTTAGGTTAATTGGTTTTTGTTGCGAAGGCAGTAGAAGGTTGCTTGTCTATGAATACATGCCTAACCGTTCTCTTGACGCCCATCTGTTTCAGAGTAATGGCGCATCCTTGAGTTGGAGCACTCGATATAAAATAGCACTTGGTGTTGCTAGAGGATTGGCCTACATGCATGAGAGTTGCCAGGACTGCATCATACATTGTGACATTAAACCGCAAAATATTCTTCTGGATGCATCATTTGTTCCAAAAATTGCAGATTTTGGGATGGCGAAGTTCATGCCGAGGGATTTTAGTCAAGTTCTGACCACGATGCGAGGAACGATAGGATACCTCGCACCTGAATGGATTAGTGGAGTGGCTATCTCATCAAAAGTGGATGTGTACAGCTACGGGATGGTGATGCTGGAAATCATATTCGGCAGGAGAAATTTGCGAGAAGAGTATACCAGTGATACTACCTATTTCCCAATTCAAGTCATAGGTAAGCTCCTTGAGGGGAATGTGAAATGCTTAGTGGATCACAACATAGAGGACGGCATCAATTTGGAAGAGGTTGAAAGAGCTTGCCGAGTGGCTTGTTGGTGTATTCAGGATCACGAGTCCAACAGACCAACAATGGGTCAGGTAGTCCAAATTCTCGAGGGTCTGTTACAGGTAGGCATGCCTCCCATGCCAAAGCTACTTCAGGCAATTTCAGGAGGTGCAGATTCGATCAGCACATAGATATGTCGTTCCTTCAATTATACAGAGGAATGTGCAAAAGTGTTCATGGTCACACTGTTCGGATGTTCTGGTAACTGTTCAGGATCCTTGTGAATTTTCTTTTACACTCTGTAGTTTGTGGTATAGAGTCTGAATGAACAAGAATAAAGGTCATAAAGATCAAATATGGCAACAGAGAAATAGTGAATGATGCCTCAAAATTTTCTCCAAATATTCACAAACGTTTCACTTCAATAGTTATAGAGCTATGAAGATAAGGATAAAAAACTACCACAAAAACTAGCACATCAAGACACTGAAAACCCACGAAAAATCAGCAAACACGGAACTACTGCCGTTAAAATTGTGGTACTACCGCTCGCTACAATAACCATGGTATTACCACTAAAATTATGGTACTTCCATTGCTACAGTAAAATCGAGGTGAATAATATTTTCAGTACGATTTTAAAAACCAAAATTGAGAGAAATTTTGATCCGAAGATCCAAATGACATGAAAATTTACAGGGATCTACTCTAAAATATTATCAACCTATTCCAACAAACGATCATAAAAATCATGACCAAAATTGAGACATTTTTTCAATTTGTTAGAAGGTATACTAAAACTAAGCTAAAACCCAAAACGGTGAATACAAGTTACTCGTGAGTAGATGATGGCGAAGATAACTTTAGATATGTTACCACATGCCCCAGCAAGCAAGAACATGAAAGAAATCACACCAAAAACCTTCGGATTAAGAAATCACACCTTGAGGCTAAATCAAACAAAACCAGATTTTCTTGTGAATCTTGCTATCAAAGTGCCTACCTAGGTGGAGAAGTATTTTCAAAGATTATCTCCATATCTTACATGTCCTTGACACAGCAAAATCACAAAAAGAAAAGGAGAGAAATCAAAATCAGTCAAAAGTCAAGCACTTCAATCAAAAATAAAAGGAACTCAAGAGTTGCATAAAGATTGATGTATTACTTACTTGATAAGGTAGGTTTTGCAGTCACTTCATTTTGAAAGACAAATAGCACTCAAGATACTCACTCTCAAACGCTAACCCTAAACTTAGACCTAGGGGAGAGAGTACGAGAGATAGGTTAGATGGTTAACCTCACATGTCTCCATCCCAATCCTCTTTTATAAGTGGGCAACCAACCACCTACACCTCTTAATGGATCGTATCCATTATTACAATGGGGAAAACCCGTTAACCCCCACACACAGGTTTTACTCACATAAGATCATTTATGCATGTTTTTCAAAGCTCATAAGTGTGCATCCACTAAATTTTTAGTCTTGATCCGCCTTAATCAAACCAATACCACCTTGACCTAAACCGCTCTCCAACGTATTGCCCATATACCGTGGTTTTGATCCAAGATGGCTTCCAGCATTTTGGTCAAACTATCAAAATATTCTTTCTTGACCCGGTCATCATCAACCACTGCAAGCAATCGTTTGCTTGTCACGTGTAGTGCACCACTAGCCCGCCACGCATCGTCAAGTCTCTCCCGTCCCAGTTCCATCGAACCACAACTCACTGGCCCGTGCAAGCCACATGACGCCATCCCGCCGTTTGAACTCGTTTTCAACATTTCCAGTCTTTCTCGTGCAATGCTTGAGCTCACATCTCACCAGGCATCCTCGATTATTCTAGGTCTCAACTTCTCCATGTGCCTAGTCCCGATCATCGTCGTTGACCACAGTTGACTTCAAGCGATCCTGCATATCTAAAGATAAAGAAATCGTTTACAGGCTCAAGTTATTCACAACTTGACCTACAATAGTTAAGACATGCATCATGCACCCTTAATTCAATGAACCAAGTCAACCCAACTTAATTCTTGACTCCATTTCCCAAAACCCTATTTTTCTGAAAAGATCAGAAGTACCGTACTTACCATGCCGGTATTTCCACTCTATGATACTACCGCTCCCCAAAACGGTACTTTCGCATGTTGAAAACCTCACCTGGATCTCTCTGGAAAAAACGTATCGCAATTCAATCCGGTACTTCCGTCGAGTGGAGCTACCGCACTTGTACTTATGTTACTTCTGTCTAGCGGAACTACCACACTTATACTTGAATGAAACTCAAAGCAGGCCAGGCTCGGAGGAAGGCATTGATTCCCAATCATATCATGAAAAAAACGACCATAAAAATCAAAAAGAGAAATATTTTACTTTCCGTCGCGATGAATAGTCAGGTGTCTTGGCGACGCCGGCCTGATGTCGAGTCATCAAGGTGAGCGACTGCGTGGGCGGCAGAGGAGGACGCGCGGGGCATCCACGGGTCGTGGTCTCGACACTCGGGGAAGAGGACAGGTCCCCGGGGGCAAACGCCGTTGACTTTGCCCCCACATGTCAGCGACATGACCCGATTCCGCATTGGTCGTAGCAGCGGTGACCGACCACTGTCCGATCGAACTTAAGCGGTCGAGATTGCTTCTAATGGAGCGATGGAGGGGTGTCTTTCGTACGCGACCTTGCACTTATCTGTATTATCCGTTAACACCCTGAAAACCGGATCCGCCACGCACTCCTGGGTTTCGCGCGCGCCGTTCGATCAGGCCTTCACGGTCCAGATAGCCTAAACAGGCGCGTACATGTACTTGCGGCGTCGACCTCGGCCGGAATCCGGCGAAGCATCAGGGGATGCAGCCTGAACGCGGCAAAGCATCCGCATTGGGGCAGGTGCGGCGCGCCGGGCCGGTGCCGTGGGCGTTGACCGTTGAGCGCGCGCTGTGCTCGATCTTGTTTTGAACTTTTGATCTAGCTGTTTATTTTTCTCCTCGTTTCGACGGCGTCGGTTCTGGCTGCACGGAGGACAACGGGAATGGAGAATGAGCCAACGAGTTGCCGGATATTTGCCAGAACTGTATTCATTCTCTCTTCTTCTGCAGTTCATTGTATATTTATTATTTTGACATGGAGTTGACAAAACAACCTTGCAAGGATCTACAGGGCCAGGGGAGCAACACAAGCAGCATTGCCAAATAAATGGGAAAAAAGGGGCAAGATGGCTTTAGAAGCTACACTTTCATAGTTGCCTGGTTAATGTGTTGCTAATCTAGCTCTGAAAATGGTTATCTGAATTTCTGAAGTTCCTCCGCATTTCTAAATCCGGAGGACGCAAAGATTTGCACCGTATCTAGATGCAGGCATGCACTGCTGAAAGTATTTGCTGAGAGTGCGCATCGGGGTAGGAAGAAAAGAAAGAAAAAAAAAGGCAATCAAATGGCAGCCTATCAGGGCCCAAAGCTGTATAAAACTCACGAAATCCAGGCTCGAAGAAAGGCATCAGTGCTCGGTCAGACAACACAAGGAAAAACAATTGAGCATAAAGCGGTGACGGCTGCTGCCGTCTTCCTCGCTCCTCCTCGGCGTGGCTGGCCGAGCTTAGTGTTGATCGCATGTATGCGTGTGGCTGGTCGGGTCTAACCTCGGCCACACGCAGATGTGCATCTTAGCGAGCGGTACGTCTGGATGGCTGGTTGGGCCTGGCCTCGGCTGCGCTTAGTGTGCGTGTGGCTGACTGGGCCTAGCCTCAGTTAGGCGGAGTGTGTATCTTGACAGGCGGCGCCTCAGTGGCTTGCCGCGGCACGGTGTCCCCCTTGGCGTGGCTAGCCGGGTTCCGTCTCGGTCACACGTGGGTGTGCATGTGACTGGTCGAACCTAGCCTTGACCGAGTGGGGGCGGCACGTCTTGGTGGGTGGCGCGTCGGCAGCTGCAACAGCAAGGGCCCCCTCCTCAGTGTGGCAAATCAGGCTGGTCTCAGTTGCACGTGGGTGCGTATGGATGACTGGGCCTAGTCTTGGCAGTGCGGGTGTGCGTCTTGGTGGACAACGCGTCAGTGGCTACAGTGGGACGGACGTCCTCCTCGATGTGGCTAGCCGGGCCTAGTCTTGGCTGTGCGGAGGTGTGTGTGTTGGAGGGCGATTCATCATAGTTAGCTACCCTTAGGCTTCGTCGTCTGTGGAGAGGTTGTGTTTGTTGTTGCTCCACAAGGTACTTGCCTTATGGGTACAATGGGTGTTTTGTAGCTCTAATTTGGGACTCTTGTGTCGGTGTGTTTGGTGTTGCCCTGTAAAACTGGTGTAATTCTTTTCTTTTTAAAATAAATGGTAGAACTTGTACCCTTGGATTAAAAAAAGAAGAAGAACCGGTGTCTCTTTCCCAAAGGCGCTACTACGTGATTTTTTTTTCCTTCTTGGGCCTAATATACCCCGGTTTCGCACTCATCCATATCTGATAATTTGCTTGGAAAAGTTAGTTCAGATTACACCACAAGCTTATCCTACTATAATAAAGTTGTTAGTTCAGATTGCACCACAAGCTTATCCTACTATAATAAATAAAGTTGTTTCTTCACTATATACCAAGTTGCCATCAGAAATCCTTCCTTGTGACGACGTGCATTTGATAAGAGCACAGGGCAACGCGCAGTCATCTATGACGCGGCGGCCGCTGCCCATTCTCGTGCAATAAACTTGCTCATCTTAGGCAGGCTACAACACGGGAGCTCTTCTCCGGCCCAGTTCTCTCGTGCAGAAACCCTTGATTAAAGTGACCATTTCTTGCAAATTTGTTCTTCTTTTGAATATCAGTGGGCAGTGGAGGAGTTCCTAACTCGAGTTCACTCCAGTTGTGCTTAGCCAACATTATATTTTTTGGGCAAGTTCGGCCAACATGATTGCCAGAATAGGGCAGCAAATTTGGCGGCTTCGGGGCCCAGGGTCGCCATCCATTCCACAGCATTTAGACTGGGGGATTTGTTATTTCCAGACATTTTTG
Organism: Dendrocalamus latiflorus; assembly: GCA_017311315.1. NCBI lineage: Eukaryota > Viridiplantae > Streptophyta > Magnoliopsida > Poales > Poaceae > Dendrocalamus > Dendrocalamus latiflorus. Next base: position 11,010,147 of record CM029638.1, on the reverse strand, counting down.
GCCTATTAGATCATACCTCAAGATTTGTGAATTTTGGACACTATTGGACCCATGCATACACGAAATTCCAGTTTTGGCCTCCCCGGGAAAAAAATTCCAAAAGTAGACCCCTTGTGAGCGCGGGACCGCGCCTGGCCGCCACGTAGCCCAGTCGTGCGGACTGGTACCGCACGACCGCACTGTTCATCGGGTCGTGCGGTACCAGTCCGCACGACCCGCCTGGCGCCGCTCCGACCGCGCGATGCCGTCGCCCGAGTGCACGTCTCCCGCCCGGTCGCGCGTCTGCTTTCGCCCGAGCACGCGTCTGCCTCGTGAGCGCGCGACCGCTGTGCCGACCGCACGTCCTCCCGCCCCGAGCGCGCGTTAGGGTTAGGGTTTGGCTGGAGGGTTTCAAATTTCTATGATTTTTGTAAGTTTTGGCAATTTTGTAGTTGTAATCTGGGAAAGAATTTGATAAAGTTGTAATAACAGATTATGTTCATTGTAAGTTGTAGATGCAAAAAAAATTTTGGTAAATTTTTTTTAGGAACGATTGACCGTAGAACGGTCGATACATAAAGTGGTAAGTGAATTTTAGGGTTTGGTCTGTTTCTTAGGGTTTGCAATCTCCGTGATTGTTTTCAGTTTTGGCAATTTTGTAGTTATAAACTGGGTAAAAATCAGATAAAGTTGTAATAAAAGATTATGTTCATTGTAAGTTGTAGATGCATAAAAAATTTTGGTAATTTTTTTTTAGGAAAGATTGACCGTAGAACGGTCGAGACATAAAGTGGTAAGTGATATTTCGAAGTTTAGTGAGAATTCGTGTACGGTGAGGACCGCTATGTTAATATTGTTAAATGAGGTGCTACGTGAATCATGGAATGCGAAAATACGAGATATTGAACTTCATAATACAGTTGCGAGTAACATGCCGCGTAGATTTTTATTACATGCATAACATATAGCATGATATGCGACTAACCCACCCAACTGCTCGTACGACCTACTGTGTGGACCGGGGCCACTTTCCCTTCCTTGCCCGCTCGGCGTTGAACTCCTCCGCGGCCTCTTTTGCCTTAGCCGCAATTTCCCTCTTTCTCTCGCGCTCCATCTCGCGAGCCTCCCGCTCCCTACGCGTGCACGCTTCAAGATGAGCTTGCGTCTCGCGCTGTATACGCAGGGTGTGCTCGTGCTTGCGGCGCTCCTCCTCCAGCAACTCCTTCTCCTTTGTGACATTCCACTCCTCGAAGTCGAGGGTCCATTGGTCCTCAGGGTGGATCTCAAGATCGATCCATTTGCGGTAGCCACACAGGGGCTCCGGAGACTGTAAATACATGGGAGATATTGTTAGTGCGTGCTGTGAAGGAGAAAAGGTAGGGGAAAAGGAGAAAAGATATTGTTACCGGCTGCCGATAGGTTGCGGTGTCAAAACGGCGGTTGGGGTAGTCACTGGAGTAGTTTGCGCAACCCCAGTAACGCATACCTAGACTGATGCTGTGCTTAGACTTGAAGAACTTGCACACGTCCCCGCACCAACAAAGGGGAGGTGTCTCCCCCTCAGGTGGTAGTTGTGGCGAACGCTCGGTGCGGACGTCCGGGATGGGGTTTTTGCTACGTGGGCGCTCTGGGGGGACCTTTCATCGTAGCACGATGGGCTTGTTCTACCCGGGCCTGTATCGCCCTTATTTTCTCATCGCGTGCGGCATCGCGGGCCGCAGCTGACCGTGCTATGTCACGGGTCTCCTCCCAATCCTTCACCATCTTGTCCCATTGCTTCTTCTTGCCTTTGTCCATCCCGGTTGGGTAAGGGAAGTGCGATGTAGTATGGGGGTTGGATGTGCAATGTTCGCTGGGAAATGGAATGCATACCAATTTATAGGAGCCGTTTTGTCTCTACTCGTACGTCTAAAGCTGGACCGCGTGGTCGTAGCAGTGAGTACAGATGGGAGTGCTGCGGTACCACTGAAAAAAGGTCCTGTTTTGTAATGTCTCTGAGCAAAGCTGCCCTGATTTGTCATCTCACTGAGCAAAGCTGACCTCTTGTTGTCATGTCACTGAGAACAGCTGCCCTCTTTAGTACTGTCACTGCCCAAAGCTGGCATATTTTGTCATCCCACTGAGCAAAGCTGCGCCGTTTCGTCATGTCACTGCGCAAAGCTGGCATGTATTGTCATCTCACTGAGCAAAGCTGCCCCGTTTTGTCATGTCTCTGAGGAAAGCTGCCCCGTTGTATCATATCACTGCGCAAAGCTGGCATCTTTTGTCATCTCTCTAAGCAAAGCTGACCCGTTTTATCATGTCACTGCGCAAAGCTAGCATATTTTGGCATCTCACTGAGCAAAGCTGCCCCGTTATGTCATGTCTCTGAGCACAGCTGCTCTCTTTAGTAATGTTACTGCTCAAAGCTGGCATCTTTTGGCATCCCAATGAGCAAAGCTGCCCCGTTTTGTCATGTCACTGCCCAAAGGTGGCATCTTTTGTCGTCTCACTGAGCAAAGCCGGCATATTTTATCATTTCACTGCGAAAAGTTGTCCCCTGTCATCTCTTTGAGCAAAGCTGCCCCGTGTTGTCATGTCACTGAGCAAAGCTGGCCTCTTTTGTCATTTCACTGCGAAAGCAGACCTGTTCTATCATCTCTCAGAGCAAAGCTGGCCCGTTATGCCACGTCTGTGCGAAGAACTGTCCTTTTATTCGTTTGAGGTGAATGCAGCAAGTTTTCTCGTTTGGTATAAGTAGCACGGTTGGGGTCCCAGCACATTGTTCAATCGAACAAAGAAGTACCCTGTCTTTCGTGCTTGAACAAACCATGTCGGAAGCCGAGGGGCCAGTGGGATTTGGGTCACCGAAGGACGACATTCCCTTAGAAAGGAGGGATATGTTCGGTCCACAGTACCGATTGATACCAAGTCGGCGTGCTCAACCAGCGTGGCTGAAATGCAGGCACAATGAGTACGCGGTCGTCCAGATCTTGGATTCCCCGAACGATGGCAGGCGACGTTTCTTCCGATGCTCACGCTCCGGGGTACAATTTAGTAATATTACATTTTTGTATTGCTTATGGACCCGCGAAGTTAACTGTCCTTTTTTTGCAGATGGCAAAATGCGACTTCTCCCGCTGGATCGACCCTCCTCATGAACGGTATGTTGATCGTTATGTGGATACATTATGGGCTCGAATATGAGACTTGGAGTACCGAATGGAGAGCCTCACTGAGGAGAACAACGACCTCCGCGAACAGATGCAACGCGAGAGGGGCAACGAGGAGGTCGTGAATATAGGAAGCTCTTATGATCCCACATGTTGCTGCGCGAACCCGAGCTGCATATGTGCATGCCACTCCCACGACGGCCAGCCACGTCCGAGGCGGCCCCCTCAGCAATTCTCCATGTGGGTGCCACGAGGCTCGTTTGGCATGTAGGTAACGAGGGTTATGGTTGTGTCGTATTGTAGTTCATGTATGCGTTGAATTAAAATGTTGGGTGTACTACTTTCCATAAATTCTGTATGTGCAATGTATGTGTTGTTTTGTGTTGTAAGTGCGTGACGCCTTCATTATCTGGGACCTTCAGGTTCTGTGGCCTCTTTCCGTAACGATGTAATGTGCAACGTTGTTAAGCATGTGATGGATTGGTTGTTATCTTCGTGGAGTTGTTATGACAAGCCAAAAAAAATGCAATACTGAGCAAAGATGCCCCGTTTTGTCATCCCACTGGGCAAAGATGCCCCGTTTTGTCATCCCACTGGGCAAAGCTGGCCTGTTTTGTCATGTCACTGCGGAAAGCTGGCCTCTTTTGTCATGTCACTGCGGAAAGCTGGCCTCATTTGTCATGTCACTGCGGAAAGCTGGCCCGTTTTGTCAAGTCACTGGGCAAAGCTGCCCCGTTTTGTCAAGTCACTGTGCAAAGCTGGCCCGTTTTGTCGTGTAACCCAGCAAAGCTGCTCTCTTTTGTCATGTCACTGAGCAAAGCTGCCCCTTTTTTTGAGGTCACTGCGCAAAGCTGGCATGTTTTGTGTCCGCACTGAGCATGCTGTCATTGCCTGATGCCTTCTTATTCTGTGGTCTTCGTGCGTGAGGCTGCCCCCCAGGCTATAAAAGGGGGTCATTCCTCACCTAGTCCCGTGCCTTGTTATCACACAGCCTATAAAACGGAGTCATCCCTCACATGTTATCAGTCACCTCCTGAGTTAGTTGTTCGCAATCTTTGTAGTTTTCTTTCGTGCTCACTCCCCCGGAGTAGGCAATGAGTCAGCTCAGCACGTCTTCATGGGCACCCACGGTGATGTGCCCAAATTGCAACACGGTGGTTAGACGTAGGACATCACAGACGGCCGCGAATCCTGGCCGACACTACTACAAGTGCCCCCAACACTCGGTAAGTCTGATTGTTTGGGGTTCATTCAAATCGTGGTGGTATGTTTAATAATCGTCTTGTCATGGAATCGCAGGAAGCTGCTGGTGGTTGCCGATTCTGGGTGTGGGAGGATGAAATGGGAAATAGGACAGACACTGTTCGCCGTGAGAGAGTTGTCGTGGGGGGTTGCGACCCCGTCGGGATGCGGCATCGTTTCGACAGACTAGAGTGGAAGATAAATTTAATGTTGTGTGCTATTTTGTTTCTTGTTATCCTAAAGTTGTAGTGCTGGAGGTTCTCCTCGTGTATGTTGTCAATGTTTTATGCTATGTTGTCGTCAAGGTCTTTTGGTAATGTTTTATGTACGGTTGTGTTGTATTTTAGTTGTTGTGTTCGTTGGTGTGTTCGTGGTTGTACTACTTGCTACATTTCAGGTACGTGCAATGTATGTATTGTTTCGTGTTGTCATTGCCTGATGCCTTCTTATTATGTGGGTTGTCCCGTGTTGTCATCTCTCTGTTGGATGTATGCCCTAGTAAATCAAAGAACTTAGAGCAACCCTTTTATACTGGAAACTATCTTTGAACATCAAACCATCAAGCACTTGAAAAACATCACAAAAATTACAAAAGCACAATTAAAAAAATTCATTCATCATCTCCTTCTCGCCGCCTCGTACGACGCAAATGATCCTCTGAGAAGGTGAACCTACTAGGGGAGCGTGGTGCATCGCGAAGATCGTAGCGCGAGGGCTGTGGCCGAGGCGGTGGTGGGTACAACTGTGTGGACAGTTGCGACGGCTGGCCAAAAATGGTAGATCCCAGCCATTCGGAGGAGGTGTCTACGTCCTGCTTAGATGGTACAACTGAATTAGGCAATGGAAAGTACAAAAATTGTTATTATGTATAGCTTAGAACGTTAGTGCATACCGGGGTATGTGGCTGCTGAAATGACGATGTCGACGGGTAGTCCTGCATGTACTCCTGCGATGACATGCCTTCATAGGTCTGCCCAAACCACCTGTCCCGATCATCTAGGTTGCTCTGCACGGTAGGGAGATACGAGGGCATGGGCCCCTCTGGTTCGTCCGCAGAGTCAGGATCGCCCTCTGGAGTGGGCCCACGTCGGCCTGGAGAGCGCGGTCGCTCGTCTGTCGCCCTCCGTGATGACGATGCTCGTTGCGACGTGCTATCCCGTCGCAATTGCTGCAGGACGAACATGTGGTTACACATAATTGGTAAACGAGTGCATGAACAAATAGTTGGCAATTGTCAAATCGCCGGGCCGAAGCGCGTGAAGGCCGAGCGAGCGTCCGGAGTGGGCCCCCCTCGTCCTGGAGAGCGCGGTAGTTCCTCTGTCGCCCTCCGTGATGACGTCGCCCTCCGTAGCAGCGTGCTATCCTGTCGCAATTGCTGCAAGACGCACATGTTGTTAGACATAAATGGTAAATAAGCCGATCAAAAATAGTTGGCAATTGTCGAACCGCCGGTCCGAAGCGCGTGAAGGCCGAGCCACCGTAGCTGGCCCGACTCTCGGACTGGGATGGACGCGACGTCGATGGTCGTGCTGATGGTGGTGCTGACGGCGGCGCGGAGGGAGGTGGTGGTCCCTGGCCACGTCCGCCACCGCGTGTAGCAACAACGTCATCTCAGTGGCGACCACAACTCAAGCCCCGTATCGCACCCCTTGTAGTTTCGCTGATGCTGCGCATATAACCTACCCACCGAGATTCGGTATTCGACTTCCTACGTCGTATAGACTCATTAGCCTCGTCGTCGATATGATGTAATCGGTCCACCTGCAGTGAAACAAACAGTCAGTTCAAACGTAATCCTGCACTGCGTAACGACATAGTAATCTCGTACCACCTGGTCGACCCGTGCCGCTAGATGACGGTCTGGACCTTCCTGTATAGCGGCCTCGTGAACAGCCTGAAGTGTAGGATGTGGCACCTCCCCTGTAGTAAGCCTAATGCGGGTCCGTGGAGTGTACCAGTCAAGGTATGCCCTATACGTCGAGGGGTCATCGGGGTCGTCCGGTCGTGTCTCATCCACAACCATCGTATCCGCATGCTCAGACCACATGTCTGTCCACACCCGCTGTGTGGCTCTCCAATCTTCTGTCGCTCGCCCTCTCCTCGATTGCCTGCAAGTGCATTGAGACATTACAACAATTAGTAGGGTAGTGACATTGAGACTATTGCAGTAATTAAATTTGGGGTGTAGTGACATACCGGTGGGTGATATCCGCAAGAGGGCGTCCTGCCATGGGAGGGACATGCTGGTACAGGCCGAACCGTCTCATGACTCGGTGTGTGCTGTACGGCTCGACGCAGTGTGCGAACACCAAGTGGCAGGTCGTCATCCAATACCTGTGATCCTACTCGCGCTGAGATGACAACCCGTGGGGGGCCATGTCCGCAATGAACCGTGGAGACCATGGCCACTAGACTACGTCGCCAAACGGCAGAAGCTCGAACCTCTGGTGGAAATCCGTGTACGCACGTCTCAGTCTATCCCTGGCCCACCTCAACTGACCATGCGTCCAACGTGTACCCATTGTGGGCGCATCAACGAGATCGTCGCCATGATTGGGGCCGTACAACTGCGGGATGAGGGCATAAGGGTGCACAACAACACGACCAAAGGAAGGCCTGCCAACGGGGAAGTGTTCCCATGACCACAACTGAAGGAGAAGGTAGCAGGCGGCTAGGACCGGCTCGCTGGCCCCGGTACGCTGCGAGGCGTCACACAAGCCTCGGTATGTGGAGCTAAGAACTGCTGATCCCCAGCTGTACTGTGGCTGCTGACCAGGCCAGCCATCCGCCAAGGACTCCGCTAGCTGTATGTAGCTAGGCTGCACGGAGTCTCCAGTCGTGCTAGGGAACAAGACGTACCCGAACAGATATAGCAGGTATGCAACGAAGTGCGTCCGCACCGCGTCCTCATCTGTGTCTGCAGGACAGGTCATGTAGCGACGAAGCCATCCATGTGGCACCCCAGCTACGTTGTCTCGGATCTGATGACCGAACCGGTGACCCAGACGGACCTTCCAATCTGCTGCCTTTGGGGGTGGCACCACAGCAGCACCACGGACGGGTAGACCTGTAATCATCGTGACGTCCTGCAGAGTAACCGTCATCTCCCCCCACCGGAAGTGGAAGGTGTGAGTCTCCGGCCTCCATCGATCAACGAGAGCGGACAGCAGTGGCGCATCATACTGGAACCCATGCGGTAGATCCAACATGCGGGCAATGGGCAGCAGACCGGTGTCCCGCAGTAGTGGGATGTACCGCTGGTCGAGACGCCAGTTCTCTCGGGGGCCCCTAAGGACAAAGCAAGGAGGCCCGTGTGTGGGTGCCGACAACCACACATGGCATCGGTGGTGCTCGTCCCAACGGGGCTCTAGCAGCTCGAACGCCATGTCCTGCCAAAGAAGGATAACAAGTTAGTGTACATTGTAACAAAATATGCAACAAATAACAACATAATTAACAACAAATGTAATGACAGGGAAACGTACAGAATGTACAAAAACATACATAAAATGTGCACACGAATATGACCCACACGACAAGGAAACATATGGAATGTGCGAAAAGATACATAACATGGTAATGTGGAACACATAGCTACACCGAGCCAACAATTCATCGTACACCTCCTGAATAATACATTACATATGGATTTTGGTTGGTACTACGGAGCGTTGTTTGATGCCGGCCTTTTTGGGCACTGACTGAGGGAGTGGCCAATCGTCTTGCATAGCCTACACTTCGGGCGCCGAACACGATCCCCTCGCTGGCTCTCATCCATGTCGTTGCGGATGCGACGGCTTTGTCGTCTTCCACGACCGACATGCTTCAGTGCATCGTTGGGCACCCACTTTATCTCCCCCGGCCATAATTCCCTGTAGTGCATGTCTACCCCGTAGAAATGGAACTCTGCACTCCAGGTTGCATACAAGTGCTGCATGTCGTAGTACTTGGAGATGTACTGTGTCGACGCCTGGTTCCATACAGCGCAGGCCGCGTACACATGGGAGCATGGCTTGTGCAGAAGCTGGGGCTTGTTGCAGGTGCAAGATGCTTCATCACCAATCGTGCATACCTGCTTGCGCTCCCCTCTACTGTGACCCATGACGTACTTCTGCCTTAGGCGGACCTCAAACTTCCTCCTTAAGCCATCAATGGGCTGAGCAATGTGGCATCGAGCCTTCTCCATCTTCCTGTCCATGAAGGCCTGCATGACCTCAGAGTATTGCTTGTTTTCCTCAAGGTGCTTCTGCGCCATCATGGCTCTATTCACAAAGTACCCGACGGTACGGTTCCAAGTCTCAGCCACGATTGCCGTGATCGGCAGGGATCTGACGCCCTTCAAGACACCATTGTAAACCTCGGACATGTTGGTTGTCATGATCCCATACCTTGCCCCTCCGGTGTCGTGCAACAAAGACCACATTTCCAAGTCAGGTGCATTGGCCTGAACCCATTGTGAGAATGCTCCGACTCTTGTGGATCCCCCCTCCACGGCCCCTGCTTCTGTATGCATATGCTTCGTAGCCTCCTGATCGAGCTGCCTCCGCAAGGTGTCGAACTTCCGCGTTTGGTTCTGCATGCATAGCTTCTTGAACATCTTCATTAGGTCCTTGCTACGGAACCTTCTGTGGAAGTTCGCAGCAATATGCCTCATGCACCAGCGGTTCTTCACATCAGTCCACTGGAAGGGGGGCTGCATCCCATTCTGCAATGTCCGCAACGCAGACAGCAAGCCTGCATTGCGGTCGGAGATAAGGCACACTTCAGGGCGTTCTTGCACTACGGCATGCTTCAAATTGCAAAGGAACCACAGCCAGCTATCTGTATTCTCGTTCTTCACAATTGCAAATGCCACTGGGAGTAACTGGTCATTTGCATCGGCTGCAACTGCGGTCAGAATAGTACCCTTGTACTTGCCGGATAGGAACGTCCCATCTACGGTTAGCACTGGACGGCACCACCTGAACCCTTGTATCGCCTGATGGAAGGCCCAGAACACCCTGTCAAGAATGAAACAGTTCGGGCCCTCCGTAGGATGAGCCCTCTGCTGCCTGTTTATGTACGTGCCTGGGTTTGATTGTGAAATTTGATGCAGCATTCTTGGGACCAGGTCGTACGCCTCCTCGTACGTCCCATACATTTGTTGCAGCACCTTTCGCTTCGCCCGCCAAACCTTCTTGTAGCTCACTTCGTAGCCCACCGTGTTCGCTACTTCTGCCATTAGAACCTTCGGGGGTAATTGACACATCCGCTTGGACAAGGTGCGCGACCACCTCTGCAAGATACGATGATGTCATGTTGCGGTGTCTATGTACTGGGCCCGCAAGCTCGCAACTGTGATCTTGGAGCACCGTTATCCGGAACTCCGTGCCAACGCCCTTGTACCGTTGTGCACGGACTTTGCCACCACATGACCCGTCAACACACTTCACGACGTACGTGTCCGGCTTTGACTTGTGGACCCGATACGTCCGGCTTATGTTGACGGCATGTCTAGCAATAGCCTGCTGGACAACACTCTTATTACGGAAGCACTGCCCCAAAAATAGTGCGCCCTCGCTGAACCCCCATTCTCCCTCCTCCGCCTGTGGCAAAACTAGGGCTGCCGCTGCGATGTCGTCCTGTCTGGACGACACGTACGCACCTTCCGTGGTCACAACACGACCTACTACGCCTCCAGTTGCACCTTCGCCATCCTCGTCCTCTCCAGAGCTGCCTGTGTCAACCTCCTCCTCCTCCTCGCTGCCCTCTTCTTCCACCTGGTCCCCCAGATACTCATGACAGTCAATACGGGCTGCCCAACACCTCTCGTCCATACCTTCGTTGGGCTGGAAATTCTCCGCACGCCTCCTCTCGTCTTCATCGCCCACTTCCTCGCCCACATGTTCTCCCGCACAAGCGTCTTCATGACCGTCGGCCACTACATCTCCACCAGCGGCAACTGAACCAACCATGGCTGATGATTCTGCCCTCTCCACGAACTCCACATACACCATTGGCCTCCCATATATCGCAGCATCAGGGTTGCACACGACCTCCATGTAGTTCGCCCATGAGGCATCATTGGTCACCTTCAGAAGTTGCCATATGCTCTCCCTTCCATCATCCACCATTGAGGCATAGACTGCCTCGATCCGTAACTTATTCCTTGCGGTCTGTCGATCGAACGCTGAACGGACACACCTCCGTAGCTCAGACAAGCTCATGGCGCTCAGACCGGGTGCCCGGATCACGGTCCGCTCGCAATTTGACAGGTCCGCCCCATACGGCCCATCACGTACGAGACCACTCCCATAAAACACGAACAATTGTTCAATGCCAGCCATTGCGTACCTAACATAAGTGCATAATCAACCAATTTAGTACACAGCATGTAACAATCGTACCATCTAATTAACAGTTTCGATTAGTATATGTTTTGTATTTCTAAATCTACGATGTATTTGTAACTATTTTACTTTCAAATTGTACCATACATCAAATTAAATATTCATATCATTTTTATTTCCATACTACGGTCATTCACTACGGTCATTCATACTACAGTCATTCACTAAGCATACTAATTATATACAAATTGTCTCTAATCTAACTACTACAAATTTACCACCTACAAATGCTCCAACATAAATATTTACTTTTTCAACACCTACACATTATTTACACTACAATCTTTTCTAACTTTAACTTAATATAGTCTTTATGTAGCTCTACTATAACTTTCTATGACTGCTATTATATTTTAATTCTAATCTACCAAATTTATTTCTAATTTATTTTTACCACCTACCCCACTGTATGTAGTTCTTCCCTAAGCGTACTAATCATATGCTTCTAATCCTAGTACTATTGTTATCACCTACAATTGCTCTAACATAAATATGTATTTTCTCAACGTCTACACACTACAACTTCATATTTTCCACCTAACTGAAACTACTTTACAGTACGTATGTTCACAAAAAAGGAAAACACTATATACACTACAATACATCATGCCTAATATATGCAAGATTTGCTATACATACATAGCGTATAAAAGATTGACATAAAATAACAGTAACACAAGATGGTTTCCTTAATTAAAGCCTAATGACATACATAAAATTATAGTTGCACGGGCACAAAACTTACCTCTTGTTGATGCTCACGAGACGATTTACAACTTTTGTACTAGCCAATTCCGCTGATTCCAAACGAAAACAACTCAACTCTTCCGGCTTTCGCTCCTCACTTTTCTTCACCAAAAATTGTATAGGCCTACCAATTATACAAATTGTCTCTAATCTATCTACTGTTGCTATCAACCACAAATGCTCTAACATAAATTCAACACCTACGCATCTAAGCACGTTTGTTCATCAAAAAATAACTACATTACACTACGTAACTTCAACAAATAAATACGACATTTTCTACACTACAATACATCATGCATCATGTTTACCTACAACATACACACCGTATTGGCTTATAAGAACATTAACGAAACACGGTTCCCCTAATTATGGGCTAATGACATTCACAGAAAAATACTTGCACGGGGCCAAAAAGTACCTCTTCTTGAAGCTCAGAAGACGATCTACAACTTTCGTATTTGCAAAATCTGCTGACTCCAAACAAAAGCAACTCAAAAATCTGAGTTTCCACACTTTCTTTTCCTCCCTTCACTCCCTCTCTCGCTCTGTCTTTGCTTTCACTGCGAACCAGAAGACTTCACCGCATGCATCTGCTCACCAAGCGAGCTCCAAAGCCATTTTATCGCGAACGCTCCTCACCCATTCAGCAAAATTTGGGGGGCCATATCACTCATGCAGAGGGGCCAACCCGGGTGCAGACGCGTGTGCGAGCGGCCGTAAAAAGAGCCAGCCCGTGATGCTTCCGGCGGAGGGATTAGACATCACGAGACAGGCGGTCGGACAAGCGAATCGCGCGGTCGGGGAATCAATCCCGCGCTCGGGGAGTGCAGACGCGCGGTCGGACGTCCAGACGCGCGCTCGGGCGGGGCGGATGCGCGGTCGGCGGGGCAGACGCGCGCTCGGGCGACCGCGGGACGGGAGTCGTGCGCTCGGACCGGGAGGTCGCGCGCTCGGAGCGGATGGCAGCGGGGTCGTGCGGTCTGGTACCGCACGACCCGGTGAACAGTCCGGTCGTGCGGTACCAGACCGCACGACCGGGACGCGTGGCGGCCAGGCGTAGTCCCACGCTCACAAGGGGTCTACTTTTGGAATTTTTTCCCGGGGGGGGGGGGGGCCAAAACTGGAATTTCACTAGCCAGCAGCCTGACACCTAACGGTACAGCGATTGAGGTGGAGGGGTAGGTGGGATAGTAGAGTGAGGGCTTTCGGTTGTATCACGACTCTTGTCGCAGTCCTAAACTGCTAGCTGATGCCTAGGCAAGACGGTCCCTTTCACCCTTTGTGTACTTTTGCTGCTTCTACTGTAAGGTTACCAGGTACGAGTTTTTAGCGTAAATAGCATATTTTGCGTCAGTATATATAAAAATAGTTGTATATATAAAAATAGTTATATATATATATAAATGATAAAAATAGCACTTCTATCGTCCGGCTACTGGGCGATAGCGCCCTGCAACAGACACGTAGACTACCGGAGCCCAGTGTCAGACCCGGATTTTTCAATCCAAATCCACTGTGATTCACTGCACTATTCCCTGGATCAGTAGATAGTGCTCACAGTTTACAGTTCTGAATATCAAAATACATATCATGCGGAAGCGTAAATATAATAGTAAACTTACTCATAGGCCGATTAGGCCGAAATCGATAATCTGCAGCAGCGGAATGAAGCACACAGGTGGGACCTTCAGGACATGCCCACAGGCAGCCAACTGGAGGTTCGCGATCTAGCCCTTGACATCTTCATCTTCTCTGCCAGCTTGTCCACACTTGTTGCTGAAGCGAGGTGATTTGATTCCTGATTCTGAATTTTGTCGCAAAAGCGAGCGTGAGCACTCCAACCCCGTGCTCCGCGAGCCAATACACAGAATGCAAATAAATAGTATGCATTGCTTATCAAAGGAGAGGCTCAGGTTATTTTGTTTTGCAAGGAGTGCTTTTGAATACAATTACTTAAAAATCACTAAGACCTAGCAGTTTGAACCAAATCATAATGTATGAAAAGAATGCAATATCATTAATAGTGATACAAATTTTTCATTCACCATATATGGCATCTGCACCATATGCTTATTTTTCAGCGTTATATATGCTTAACTTACCACTGGGATGACACCCAGGACAATTCCAAACCAGGACAGTCCTTCGCCCTTCAAGTTTTCCCTTCTTCCAAGTTCCAATATTTTGTTAACGGAACTATATCTAGTTAAGTTCCCATGTCTGCCCTTGACCGTGGGCACGGCTATTCGAATAGTTTTAGACTCTGCAGAGTTTGCACACTTTACCCACAAGAGATAAATCCACTCGTTGCCCCACATGATTCCTTAGCCATGCGGTTGAGTAGACTATCACAGGACCTTTACAATGCACTTTTCCTAGTAGGGTTACGTCCGCTAAGGTTTCCACTTCCTCCAGGTACGACCACCCTTCCAGAAGCCCCCTCTTGCGCCGTCACGTCGGAGGATGTGGCCATCCTCTACCCGCCCGTGGTCACACCGGCGCAACCCTTACTAAGTCGATGCAAATTAGTTAGCCATGTCTATATTTTGCCAGCTTGTGGTCGTACTTGTTGTACACTGGGAGGTCATGACAAGATTCAGTCCTTAGTAGTATCTGGGCGGTCTACCACTAACCACTTTGTGCTTCCACTGCACCACACTCTCACACCATCGAACCAATCCGCCCAGATATTAAGCAAGTTGGGGTTTTTGGGAGCATAAAATAGTCATATCCAACATACACTAGTCATTACCACCATGACTGCCCAACCAATTTTTCTCAGGATTAAAAGTGATGCTTGGGCGCTCTCGCGCCCATGAGTATCTACACAATACTAAGCATGACATATATTTAGAGACTTATTTTTGAAATGTTATTATTATAATTTTGCTAGGGCGACAAAGTTCACACATTCAAATATTCCAAAGGAGGTGTAATATTATTCAAGGTAAACCATAGGCATATAACTAGAATCTTAAATTATCATGTATTTGCATATAAAATAACAGCATGCAATTTGATAAATTTATACAAAAGTAATTTGCAGAAAATGTAGGTTCAACATGATCAAAGTATTGACTCGCCTGATGCGGTTTACCGCGGTCTTGGGCTCACTCAAAGCTTTCTCGTTTGATGGTCTTGAGCTTTTGGTCTTATTCTTCACCTCGATCTTGATCTCGCTTGATCCATTGAATCTTCACGATTTCCAATTTCTAATTACGTGCTAAGCAACTGAATCCAAATAAATGCAAATAACTCAATAAGATCCAAATAAATCCAAACACTTTAAATACCTGATTTAATTTAAATTATACATTTATTATGATTTGAGAATAGAAGGATGTTTTTGGTTAGCGTGTTGTAAACACCGCAGTAGCTGGACTTGAGCAGGAAGACAAGTTGTCTGAATGCTTTACCGTGAGGGAAAATTTTAGGATAATAAGAGATCAAAAGTGAGGAAGTATCTGCAGGAATTATTTACTTTGGAAAAGAAGTGGCCAAACATAGCCGATTGGAGAAAGGCGATGTTCGATCTTTTTATTACTAACCTCTATTATTAGTTTCGCGTTTATCAAGGAAGTTCCGTGAGTCGGGTTAGACCTATAGGCTGATACAGGAGTTTAGTGTACAAATTTTATCTTTAGGGTATGCATTCCTTGCAACTTAGGTTATGGTAAAGGCAAACTGGACTGATGGATGAGATCTGTACTTATTCTATAAATCTTTTAGTCAAAGATATTACAACACTTGAATATCTTTATTAAGTTTTAGAATAATCTCTGATATAGGCCTTTACTTACTAATTAGATTAAGATAAATAGCAAAGGCTCAACATTTATTCATATATGGTAATTGATTAAAATTTAAATCTCTAATAATCCCATTATCATATTTTATGTATCTTCATTCATAGCTAGGCTAAATTTAAGCTGAATTAGGATCCACTCATATGAGTCCTAACTTGTTATATATACAATTATGCTCAATACTATTCTGTAATAAAGCTAGTGTTAAGATTTAATTAATGGCACTATTATTAGCTTGCTCATACTTTAACTATTCTTAGGCTTAGCTCTATATTTGATTCATTTATCTAGGCAGAGATCTTTGTACAAGGTAGTATTCCAATTTTTTTATTTAATAAGATACATTACTGAGATTTATTAGGTGACAGCATGTTAAATGTTTGGGCTTATATTTTAATTATAATTAAGAGAAGTCTTTTTAAATTAAAACCTTTCTTTTATAATTATCAATTTTATTCCCCTTAGATTTTACTTGGATGTATTTTCAATTATGATTCTTATTAAATCCAGACATTTAACCAAAGCCATCTTTACTACTACCTTTAACTAATAAGTAATTTGAGATAATTAACAAGGACACAATAATTAAGCATGTATGGAAATTGCTCATAGAGTAATTAACCAGATATTAAATCTTAGTTAAACTTATTTTTATATCCCAATTAAATTTATTAACTTTTCTAAATTGTTCTCAAATTGTTCTTGCTTGAACTGGATTAATAATAATCAAAACTAAAAAGAAGAAGAAAAGGGGGCGGCTGCTAGAATTGAACCTGGGACCTGGGGAAGGGGCTGAGGGTTACGCGCGCTCGGGCTAGCCAACTGGATGCTCACTGTTTCGTGATTGAGAGGGGGTTTTAAAACTGAAGAAGCGAGTGCTGAGGGGGAGCTCAAACAGAGGTAGCCGGCTGAAACAGAGGAGGAGCTCGGCGGTCGGGGCACGTGGGCTCCCCGGCGCGACCTTCGGCCGGAGGGGCGGGGGACGCCCAAAACGGGTTGCCCCCGAGGTGGTGAAGCTCCGGGTGGGGCGGCTCCGGCTGGGGCGGCGGCGACTGTGGCCGGCGACGGTGGAGGCGGCCGGGCGTAGAGGGGCCATGGGGACGGTGACGACCAAGGGGAAGGGAAGTCCAATTAGCGTGAGCACAGGCAAGAGGGAGTCCCGGGGAACGTACCGGTGCGGTCGGGGAAGCCGGCGAGTAGCCGAGGCGGCCTGGCGCTGGGAGCCAGGGGCGGCGGTGGGTGGCTCATGTGGAGGGCTCGCCTCGGTGGGGAAATGCTCCGGCCGGCGGTCGGGGAAGTCTCACGGCGGCTTTGGGATGCTCCCACCACGGGGAATCGGACCGCGGAGACCCGAGGAGGGAATGGCGGCAGAAATGGCGTCTTCGGTCGGCGGCGAGGAAAACGGGCAGTGCGCAATCTACGGCGCACCGGGGTCCGATTGATACAGTGGGGAGGTGTACGGGGAGAAGGGACACGCGGTGACGCGGCCACCTTGGCCGGCGCTCCACCGGAGAGGCGCGAACGGCGAGGGGGCTACGGCGGAAGTTCACGCCAGGGGTGGGAGGAAGACAGGGGAGGATAAAGGAAATGGCGCGGGAGCTTCTTATGGTCACAGGGGGCTGCGGAGACGGTGGGCGGTACGGGGAAGCTGTGGGCGGTGCAGGCGCATGCTTGCCACGCGGCGGAAGGGAGCTGCGGAGTCAGAAGAAGCAGAGCACGCGCGGAGGGAGAAAGGAGGAGGAAGAACCAGAGCGGGCGGGGTGTGGGTCCACGGCCAGAGAAATGAGTGCGAGGTGAAGCGGACCCGCGGTGCAGTGAAGGCAGAGAGGGGAGAGAGCGGGTGGGTCGTGCGGGGGCAGATGAGGGGGAGTTGGGCCGGGCCTTTGGTCGGCCTGACTCCATTTTTTTTCTTTTTATTTTCTTTTTCCTTTTCTTTTGTTTTTGGCTTATACATTTGTGTGCATATTTTATTCATATTCTGCCCCTTTTCTTCTTACTAATCTTTGGCATCAAATGGTTGGTGCCCCTTTTAATTTTGTATACATTTTTATTTGTATATATACATATATATCCATTTGTGTTGACATTTTAATTATTTGTTTCCTTGTTATTCTTGCCATTATTTTCAAGGATGGGGGGTCTTATGTTTGAACCAAAATTTTCTCCCTTCCTTTTATGGAACATCTTTTCAGATTCTGATTTTAATTTTAAATTTTCTATTATTTAAATCTGTTTGTTTTTTTCCTGGATCCTTTTAACTGTTTGGAACCTTCACCAAATTTTCCAGAAAATCCCATAAACTCCAAATTCAAATAAACCATATTGCAAAATAATTCAAAAGCTTCACATTTTCAAGTTTCAAAATTTTGGGATGTTACACCCGGTCACCGTGCGGCCGCATGCCTGCCGCCCGGTCACCATTCGATAGGTGGCTTGCCGCCTCTCTACCATACGGTAGTTAATTAAGCTGGCCACCTGTCTAAATTAGTATTTTAAAAATACTTCATTATGTAATTTTCTAACAATTTTATCTACTATAAATATTGCTCAAAAATTCATAAAATTATGGTATTTGTAGAAATTGTTACATATAGTAAATAAGCTCTAAAAATTATGAAATTTTATTTGCAGCCTCTCGACACAGTTAACAAAATTGTATAATCTTTTAGGAATTTTATGTGCTCTAAATTTTCTATGTTAATTCATGTTAATTTAATCATAATTAGCGATATGCGATGCTCATTTCATGATTAAATTAACATGAACTAATATAGCAAATTTAGACCATATAATTTTTTAAAAAAATTACATAATTAGATTAACTATATGAAAAGACTGTACATAACATTTGTAATATTTTGAGCTCATTTGCTATGTAATAACTTCTACAAATATCATAATCATATGAATTTTCGAGCAACATTCAAAGTGGATAAAATTTTCAAAAATTACACAATAAAATACGTTGTGTCAAAAGATTGCAAATAAAATTTTGTAATTTTTCAAGCTTATTTGCCATATTCACAAATCCAAACAAATATTATATATAAAATACTAATTTAGCCAGTAATTACCTTCCGTATAGTGGAGAGGCGGCAAGCCACCTGCCGTATGGTGGCCGGGCAGCAGGCGCACGGTCGCATGGTGGCCGGGCTCTGGTAATCTACGTGTTAGCTGCAAAGTGCTACGCCCGGTGATCGGACGATAGAAGTGCCATTTTTGTCATTTTCACGTGCATTAGGCTATTTTTGCAAATACGGGTTCAAAATGCGTTATATGTGCCAAAAATTCACCAGGTTGCAGACTTGTAGTGTTGATTGGAATAGAGGAATTTCAAAGGCATTATACTAAAATTCTTGTATTTCAAACATATCCATGTTGGCAATGCTGTAATGCAGTAACAACAACAACAACTTGCTAGCATTGTAACAGGAAATTACTAATTAATCCTATCTGTGTGGTGGCCACTATTTGCGGCATTGGTACATACTCCATCTGTCCCGCAATATAAGACTTTCTTGGAAAGCGTTGTTTCACAATAAAAATCTACTAAATATCTAGTTATTGCAATATTTTTCACTCTATGCCCCTACTTTAGTGCTAAACAAGTGAATGTGTAGTTGTGTTATGACATTTAATAGAGGTACGTGTCATAGGGGGTGACCCAACCCCTAAGGCCATCGGGAATGCATAGTGCGCCCTAGGGAATACATGCATATGTATATATCAATTATCAAATTATACCAAGAAAAATATACCATGCTACCACTACTCCAAATACGCCATGCCTCGGTGACTAGGGAGTCTGCCACCTCGTGGCCTTCGCCTTAGTAGGAGGACCTTGTCATGCAGCAGCCCAATTCGGTAAGGTGACCTGGCGTTGACAACTTTGTCTCCATAGGCTCTGCTCCTGCACACCGCCTGCCTCGAAGGCCATGCCTCAACAATGTGGCTCGGTGTCAATAACTTCACCTCCACAGGCTCTGCTCCAGCAAGTTGCCTACCTCAAAAGCCATGCCTCAGCAGCGTGGCTTGATGCTGAATACTTTGCCTCACAAGCTTCTCTTCGTCACACTGTCTGCCTCGAAAGCCATGCCTTGGCAGTGTGACCTAGCATCGATGATTTCACCTCCATAGGCTTCGCACCAGCATGCATCTTGCCTAGAGACCTTTGCCTAGGCAGGAGGAGCACATCATGTGATGTGATGGCTTGGCTCGGCAGGGCGGCATGGCGTTGACTACTTTGCCTCCATAGGCTTTGCTCTGGTATGTCGTCTGCCTTGAAGGCCATGCCTCGGCAACACAGTGTGGTGCCGATGACTTCTCCTCCATAGGCTCCGCTTTGGCATGTCGCTTACCTCGAAGGCCATGCCTTAGTAGCGTGGCTCGGTATCGACGACTTTGCCTCATAGGCTCTGCACCATCATCACCTGAAGACTTTGTGCATCCCAACTCCGGAGGGGCCAGAGCAAAAACCTAGGGCATTTACTTACCCCTCAGGACCTTAGAGCTTGCGAACAAAGGAGTATCGTCGTAGGGATGCCCTAACCCCTAAGGCTGTCAGAATACATACTGAGCCTTGGGGATGTCCACACAAACACCTTCACATGGCTGAAGAAGGGATGGTATCATGCCTCATAGAGGAACCCCATGTCAACAACTTTACCACCACTTATTCGCCTCACTATGTCCCGCCTACCTCGAAGGTTATATCTCGACAGTGTAGCTAAATGTCGACGACTTCATCTCCACATGCTTCACTTCAGCACGCCACCTACCTCAAAGGCCATGCCATGGCAGCGCGGCCCGGCATCGATGACTTTGCCTCCATAGGCTCCACTCCGGCACGCCTGAAGAATCTAGTTCATCCATTATGCGTTAATGGTAAGTTTTAGTAATTAATGACAATTGATTTGTAGGACTAATATTTTTTATGAGTTGGTGAAGTAGATTTGGTCCCATGATGAGGATAACTTGGGAAAGAGTTGTGAGTTGATCGTCATCAAGTCAAAGTTTAGAAAGAAGAGATGATCATTATGAATTGATGAACATCAAGTTAAGATCCCAAATAAGAGATAATCATGGATTGATCATCAAGTTTAATGAAAACCATCATTGTTGATGAAGGTCAAGTGGTGGATAGCATTATGTGTTGATACACAACAAGGCAAGGACACAGACTTGAAGAGGAGATGATCGTCATCAAGTGAAAGCTCTAAGTCAATACGCAAGGAAAAGATATAACTAGCATAGGGTAAGGATGTATTCCTAGTCTTTTACTTGTCTCAGTGTTTCGTTAAGAGATCGGATTACTAGTGTAGGTTGCCATATTATTAAGAGATGTCTTTCCTAGTAACTTGAATCATATAATGTGTTTATTGCTTAATCCCGCTTGCTCTACCTCTCCGTGACATGATGCTATTATTTGCGAATATGTTTTGTAAATAGTTAAGGATCATGAATATCTCATCCTTATAGTATATTACTTAAATTTGTGAATGTATTTTGCAAACGGTTTGAGTCTATGTTTCTAAACCTTGTGTCATGATTCTAAAGTGTGTAAATGTGTTTTGCAACTTGTTGTGAATCATGCTTTGATCTTTGGTTGTTTGGTACTACAATTTGCAAATGTATTTCATAAATTTGTTGAATTACATGCATCTCTATCTTTGCTGAAAATTTCAGGACAGTACGACCAGCTCTGTGTGAGTGGTTGGACTAGCTAGTGGTATGATCAACTTTGTGTGAGCGGCTAAATCGGCCGGCGGTCTGACTGGCTCTATGTGAGCGGTCTGAACGGCCCGGTCATAATGGTCTGACTGGCCATATGTTAGCGTTCTGGCCAATGGAATGGTATCGAGCTGTGCAGTTGGTACCTTTTTTTTAGAAACCATGTTTTTGGTACATCTCTGAGGTTTAGCCGAGTGTCTAACCAAACCCGATGGTCCGATCAGACCTTGTGAGGGCAGATTGATTGGCCTGGTCTATAACAGCTAGTTTGTAATCGTTGTAGCAGCGATCGGTCTGACCAGTCATGTGTTGGCGGTTAGGGCAGTCTAGGTTGTTTTTGCTAAAATCTTATACCAACAACTAGTTTTATGTGTGCGGGCTATGAATACTCACCATGGCTAGTTGGGAGTAAGGTTGATGCATCCTATTTTACTCTTTGAGCCAGTGCAAGCTTCTCCTCTTAATTGTGCATATGTTGGACTTTGTGAATAAGGATATAAGTCTCTAGTTGTATGTGTTGCGTCTAGAGGTGGATTGAGTATCCACTTATGTATATGTTACACTTGGTAAGAGTCAAGAAAGGGGCTTGGCTTGTTACTCTTGGATGTTGCCAACTCCTAGACAACTTGAAGGTATGAAAAGCGGTAATCTCTTCAAGAAAGTTGTGAAGAGACCTGATATTGGTGTGAAGGTTGGAGCCCACCTATCCAGAGCATGAAAGAGCTACCACTAATGGAATTGATGTGTTTGTCTTAATTCATAGAGCTGGTCCAATTCGTTGAGCTTATCTCAATGTGAATTAGGAGAGATTGGCAAGTCTTCGAACACTACGGTAAAAGAGAGCGTGTCGCCTTGTATTGGTTTGCTATCTTGTGCTTTACCTTGTGTAATTTACATTATTATAATTAAATTATTTACTTGTCATCCTAAGATTGCAAACCTTAGTCCAGACTTAGGTTGTTAGTGCACTTAGTAAGAATAGTTGATTTATGTCTTAATTGTGTAAAAACATTTTGATTTACGCTTTCATATATACACTACAGTTTTGGCCAAAGAGATTTTAAAACTGCATATTCACCCCCTCTTGTCGGCCACCTCGATCTTACAACGCCGCTTGTCTCAAAGGCCATGCCATCGACGACTTCACCTCCACAGGCTCTATTTCGTTATCCCGCCTGCCTCGAAGGCCATGCCTTCGCACCGTAGCTCGGTGTCAATGACTTCGCCTTCATAGGCTCTGCTCTGGTACTCCGCCTGCCTTAAAGGCCATGCCTCGATAGAGCTGCCTGGCCTCGATGACCGTGCCTCCATAGGCTCTACTCCAGCACGCCACCCTGGCCTCAACGACTTCGTCTCCACATACTTCGCTCCGGCACACCGCCTGCCTTGAAGGCCATGCCTTGGCAGAGTGGCCTAGCCTCAACGATTTCGCCTCCACATGCTCCACACCATCATCACCTGAAGACTTTGGGCATCCCAACTCTCTCAGGACTAGGGCGAAAACCTAGGGCATCTACTCATCCCTCAAGACCTCAAAGCTTGCAGATGAGGGAGTACTATCGTGGGGTGCCCCAATCCCTAAGGCCATCGAGAATGGATAGTGAGCCCTGGAGAATAAATGCATATGTATATATTAATTATCAAATTATACCAGGAAAATGTACCATACCACTGTCTACTCTAAATACGTATACGTATACCGGTATACGTATGTGTGTGTGTATATATATATATGAGCTCAGGGGCATTTGTGAGGGGAGACTCATTCATCTACAATGAACTATTTACTCTCCTCTCTCATTTTTGGCTTCTTTATTGCTTGGTTTGCTTGGTCTTCTTATGACAAAAGGCATGAAAATACCCATTGTTTAGTTTTAATATTATAACGGTACATTTACATGGTTTAATGATAGTAACCTTTTCTTATCTCTAGTGTCTCTGGGGTCGGTATGTACGGTGGTCTTTGACTTATACCCTGGAATGGAGGCTGTACAAGTTCTCCGGATCCAAAGATTCCCCCGTCGTTCCAAACTGTAAGGTGGAGCTTTCAGAAAATCAGTTGAGAAATGGGACGGACACTTAATGTCAGTATGCCATCTTAGACCACCGGTAGCTTTCCACCGGGCGTGCCGGCGACGACGAGGCGCACAATATTCCATCATCCTTCCATGATGCCAACCTCCCCACGCTAGTTGATCACTGCCAAGAAACACGGCCTCCTGGGGCAGGCTGGGCTTGGAACCTTCGCCAACCAATCGCACACCATCTGCCCCCACATGAGCCTGTCTCCACTTGCAAGGTAAAATTCGTATTTGTTTACGAAAGTGCTATGGATCATTCGATTATTTTTTAAACCCATATTAGTTATTTTTTTACTCGTGTTTATAATTTTTTTCGTTCATATATGTAATATTTTAATATATCTATAATACTCTAATTAAGATGTGTTTGTGGTGATCTCCGTCGTTAATCAATAATCACGTACGAACAAAGTCATCCACGGCTGGCACTGAAAATGGGAGAAATACGCAAAGATCGGAAGAAAATTAATGGACGTGCATGCATATCTTCAGGTTTCAGACGCTGTCTCCAATTTTGACATCAGTTACATGACAATAACGACAGTGAGGAGCTCATTGGATCGCACCGAACGAACCTCGAAGAAGCAGTATAAAATGGAATCGTATATACTACCCGATACTGCAAATATTAGCTAGCGAAAGGCGAGCGTGGAAGCTTAGCTCGGCGGATACTCTGGCAAGATACCAAGATGAAGAGGCATTGGAGCCAGCCGCCATGCAGTCTCCTGCTCGTCGCCGTATTCCTGCTCCTCACCTTGCGGTGCTCCCGGCGCCACTCTGGCCTCGACGCGCAGCCTCCGCGCGGCGCCGCCGCTGCGCGGGCCGATGATGCAGCCTATGAGGCCACGCTCATGGAGCTCGCGGCCGTCGACCCGGCGGCGTCGGCGGTGCTGCAGGGCGCCAAGAAGTTGCTTGAGGGGAACCTGGCGAGAGCGCCGGACGAGCACCGCGACGTCGTGGTCCGCGGCCTGCGCGACTGGCTCGGCAGGCAGCGGTTCGACCCCGGCGTCATGTCCGAGCTCGTGGACCTCATCAAGCGCCCCATCGACCGGTACAGCGGGCGGAGGGACGAAGGCCGGAAGTACGCGTCGTGCGCCGTGGTCGGCAACAGCGGCATCCTGCTGGCGTCGGAGCACGGCGAGCTCATCGACGGCCACGACCTCGTGATCCGGCTCAACAACGCGCCCGCGGGCAACGCGCGGTACGCGCGCTACGTAGGCTCCAGGACCGGGCTGGCCTTCCTCAACAGCAACGTGCTGAGCCGGTGCACGTCGCGCAGCGCCTGCCACTGCAGCACCTACGGCGACGGCGTGCCCATCCTGGCGTACATGTGCAACGCCGCGCACTTCGTGGAGCACGCCGTGTGCAACGCCTCCTCCGACGCCGCTCCCGTGATCGTGACGGACCCGCGGCTGGACGCGCTGTGCGCGCGGCTCGTCAAGTACTACTCGCTGCGGCGGTTCGCGCGGGAGACTGGGCGGCCCGCCGAGGAGTGGGGGCAGCGGCACGAGGAGGGCATGTTCCACTACTCGTCGGGGATGCAGGCGGTGGTGGCCGCAGCCGGCGTGTGCGAGCGGGTGTCCGTGTTCGGGTTCGGCAAGGACCCGGCGGCGCGGCACCACTACCACACGCTGCAGAAGGGCGAGCTCGACCTGCACGACTACGAGGCGGAGTACGAATTCTACCGTGACCTCGAGGCGCGGCCGGAGGGGATCCCGTTCTTGCGGGACTCCGGGTTTGCGCTGCCGCCGGTGGTGTTCTACCGGTGACCCGGCCGTGACCGGTGGTGTAGCAACGTACATAGAGATTGAGTTCATGCACTTGGTTTTCAAGATTGGGGTGCTTGTGATTGCGACGATTCTTTTGTACTTAGATGTTTCTGTTAGTCAGGCGAGGCGTATCCAAGTGTAAGATGGAAACTGAAACATGTGTTTAAAGGGAGATCTATTTCTATTATTCCAAAGTATGTATAGTTTAATATTATATTATTAAGATAAAATGAAGGAGACCAATTTATAAAGTAAAATCTTTGTCATTCCTTAAATCATGTGCCACATGGATGGAGATAACATGAGTAGAGCTTTGGCTGAATACGCGCACGTATTCGTGTATTTTCACGTGAAAAGTCGCATGACTTTGACGCGTGACCGTGCCGAACGCCACTAGGAAAACAAAGTTTATCTAATTTTTGTTGAACCGTGCGTCATTTCTCTCATTTTAAATGGTTATGAGACTGCTTAAATATTATTATGTGGTTTGATGAGATAGTTACCAGTGAGTTAACTCTGTTTAAGTGCAGCAGTTCCAGGAAAAGATAAAGAATTCCACCTCTATTCTTCCATCCCCTCTCTAGGTAGCTGTGTTGCAATATCAAGCTGCTTAACCACGCCGACCTTTCTTCTCGGCGTGCACCGACAAGAGAGGGAATTAGGATCTCCGAACCAGAGAGAACCTGCACAGGGCGGCAATAAGGTTTCTCGGCTATATGACCGCTTGGCTTCTTCCTCAATGTCGACTGCTTTCATGACTACATCGAACCTGCGCTACTTCCTATTCTTCATCAGACCCAACTGTAAGTCATTCGCGCAATCGATCAACTCCCTGGAACCACAAGAATCCTTAGGATAGGATTCCAACTCAACACCTTTGTTTTGAGATTTTGAGAAGAGTTGCACTTTGGAGTGGTACGATGAAAATTGTAAGCTATGTTTGGAGGGGTCTCTCTGGATGCTTTTTCTAAACCATGCATTATTTCTCTCATTTTAACTAGTCATGAGACTGCTTGAATATCATTATGTAGTTTGATGAGGCATTTACGAGTGAGTTAACTCTGCTTAATCATAGTAGTTACTAGTGAGTGATTGCAGCGCCCTTAAAAGGGCCTGGAGACGTCCAAAAAAAGATAAAGAATCCCACCTCCATTCTTCCATCCCCTCTCTAGATAGCTGTGCTATAATATCAAATTGGTCAACCACGCCGACCTTCTCGGCGTGCACCAACAAGAGAGGGGAGCGGGATCTCTGAACCATTGTCGCAGAGAAAACCTGTATAGGGTGGCAATAAGATTTCTAGACTTTGCGACCACTTGGTTTCTTCCTTGACGTCAACTGCTTCCATAACTGCATCGAGCCTACACTATTTCTTATTCTTCACCAGACCTAACTATAAGTCGTTCACATAATCGATCGACTCTCCGGAACCACAAGAATCCTTAGAATGGGATTCCAACTCAGTATCTTTTGTTTTGAGATTTTGAGAAGAGTTGCTCTTTGGAAAGCACAGTACGATGAAAGTTATAAGCTATGTTCGAGGAGTCTCATTTTAACTGGTCATGAGACTGCTTAAATATCATTATGTGGTTTAATGAGGTAGTTATCAGTGAGTTAACTCTGTTTAATCATGGGAGTTACTAGTGCATGACTGCAGCGCCCTTAAAAGGGCTTGGAGCGTCCAGAAAAACATAGAGAATTTCACCTCTATTCCTCCATCCCCTCTCTTGATATTTTTACTGAACCGTGCACCATCTCTCTTATTTTAACTGGTCATGAGACTACTTAAATATCATTATATGGTTTGATGAGAAAGTTACCAATGAGTTAACTCTTAATCATGGTAGTTACTAGTGAGTGATTGCAACGCACTTAAAAGGGCTTGAAGACGTCCAGAAAAAGATAGATAATTTCACCTCCATTCTTCCATCCTCTCTCTAGATAGTTGTGCTGTAGTACCAAGCTGCTTAACCACGTCAACCTTTCTTCTTGATGTGCACCAACAAGAGAGGAGGGCAGGATATCCGAACTATTGTTGCAGAGAGAATCTACATGAGCGCTTGGCTTCTTCTTCGACGTCAACTGCTTCCACAATTGCATCGAACCTGTACTGCTTCCTGTTCTTTATCAGTCCCAACTGTAAGTTGTTTGCGCAATCGATTAATATTGTTATAATATTTCCTATATGTATTTTCTATAGTACAATGAGTAGCATGCTGTTATATTCGTTTATTGCATTACTAGTTATTTACGTTATTTGCCTCTTAGTAAAATATGACATTAAAATATCACCTACGTTTCTAACATTTAATGCAAACGAAATTGCACGTGTACATGCATGGACATTTTGGTTCATCAGCTCGATATTTTCTGCCGTGTTTTGCATTTGTTTTACTAGAGCCATGGCTGAATTCTGAAATTTCGGTAACCTCGGTGTCGCAAACTTAGACATACCATATTACCATCTGCTATGTCGTCGTAGCTAGCTTACGAGCCTCGCTCTCTTCGACGCACATATTGTTTGACAAATTGCCGCGCTTGGCTTCGCACCGTACCAAATTAATCGCGTCTGGACCCAGCATTTTCCAAGCTTTCCGTGGACAAGTGCACTCCGCTGTTTACGTGAGCTCAACTTGCCTTGTTTATCCGCACGTCGAAGTACGTCGAGAACTCGAGATGCGCGCCGCGTGACCAGCTCGCGATCACGGAAACGAATTATTGGCCAATTAATCGCCGTGCATGCTAGCTTCATCATCGGCACTCAAAAGGGCATAGACTTTCCAAAAGGAAGGGGGAAAGGAGGTGAGAACTAAAAGGACATAGAGAGTAGCTTGCCCTGCATGTCGTGTTGTTGCCGTCCTAAGTCGGCTCGGCGATGCCGTTTGTTTCTTCTTCTTCTTCTTCTCCGATAGTTCTTCGATTCATGTCATTGTCAATGGACGTCGTCTTCGTGGATTTGTGATCAATCTGTGAGATGTTTTTTATTTGAACATACTCTATTATGGGCCTGTTTGGTAGAGGTTCATCTCCTAAATTCTCGCCGGAGCAGCCAAAACCAGCCAAACACAACTGCTCCTCGTTTCTGAGAATCAGAACCTAGAGAGGAGCGGAGCGGTCCCCTCCCCCTTCACTTTCTCTACGCTCTCCCCGTCAGCCTCTCTCTCGCCCGCATGCATCCCTAGCGCCGCCAGCTCTAGAGCCCCTTGCCGTCGGCCGGAAGCCCCTTGCCGCTTGTCCCGAGTCCCTCCTCGACGTTCCAGCTCGACCTCGCTGCCGGTCGTAGACTCCCTTGCCCCCGATCCTGTTGTGGCTGGCGACCACAGCGACCCCGAGCAGCGCGACCATGGTGACCCCTGCTGCGACCACGGCAACCTCGGGCACCTCCCCTGCGCAGTTTTCGTCCGTTTATTTGTTTTGCCTTCCAATCCTGTAGATTTGTTCTTGTCCGGGGAAGAACTGCTAGTTGGAAATTGTTTTCGTGGAATTGGTGTCGAGAAAAATTGGTTCTCGTTCATGGCATGCCCTTGTTCATGATGCTTGATATTTTTTTGGGGTCAAATCTGAGGTAGATCGATGATACTACATTGCAATTCATGATTTATCAGGTGATGTTTGATAGTTTTGTTTGCTATCTTGATTTCGAACCTATGCAAAACACACGTTTACAACATTTGAGCCGCAATCTCTCGTAAACGTGTTAATGTTCAGAGACTGTTAAATGGTAAGAAATGTATACCTTTTCAAAGATTGCAAGATGTTCAGAAACATTTGAGCTACAATGTTCAGAGTTTGCAAGATGTTCAGAAACACTGTAAAATGTTCAGAAATGTATAATTTTCAGATATGTGCGAATGTCATAGTTCGTCTGAATTAGGCCCAATTGTCAGTACTGCATTCTCTCTTTGCTATGTATACACGTTCAGTTCTTTGTAAGTAACAAATTTTATCGACTTGTCAAGGCTGTCGCTGCACACGTTGCAAGTTGTAAAAACATTCAGAGATTTTGAGAAGTCGATATCTATATATATGAGAAGTTGTGAAACGTTGGATTCTGTACACAATGCATTTCTAAAGAATTTTTAGAAATTTTTACACAAATAGAAAGGAGTAAGATATAAATAAACTTGAAAATGTTAAAACACAGGGTGAAACTGTCTTTTGCCACCAATAATCTTTTTCAGAGTTTTGGAAGCTAACCTCATGCCAAACGTTTCTCTCTGTCAACTTCAAATTCTCAGAGGAATGAATTTTTGAAGAATCAGAAGTAGAAACTAAAAAAATCAAAATTTGAAGCTCTTCTAACACATGCCATATATAAGATGGAATCAAAAAAATCTGGAAGGGGTACGTCCTTGGTTCTACCGTTTGTTCTGCTTCAGATGAGCTTACATCCGAATGCACATTTGCACACACATCTCGGGGACTTGGAACACTGTATAAACAGATTTCTTCGTATGTTTGATGCACAAACACGAGATTCCTGTATTGGGCCGGAATGTTTTCTAGGCTTATCGTCGACAGTTTCTTTTATTCGGCCCATGCTCTGTGCCCTGGTCTCCAATCTTTATTATCTGTTGATATTCACTTTGGGTTTTGGTTTCTATTTTTAAAAGTTAAGCCAATAAAAGCGGTCCAGTTTCTATAAGTCATTTCTATTATCCACTACTATTTATCAACCATTACTTTGCACTTTCACATGTTGTAACATACTTTATATTTTATTATGTCACAATTCTATAAGTCGTATGGCGGTCCAAATATTTTTTTTGAAAGTGGGTAGAAGGGCTGCCCTGATTAAATTAGAGGAAAGCAGGTTTAATTACAAGGACCCCTTCATAAAGAAGAGTGTGGGAGCCGCGTAGCAGCCCCAATCATAGAAAATAAACCTGAATTACAGGATTAAGGATAGTTCCGCTAAGCGCTTGGCTCCTGCAAGGACCCATGCATAGACCTCCTCTTTGACTTACATTATAAGAGACTCCGAGGAAGACTCTGACGAGTGAAAAAGTCTTGCATTCCGCTCGTTGCAAATTTGCAAGGACACTAGCATTAGGAGGGTCACCAGGGCTTTACGCGGGGCTCCAGACGTCCGGATGATTGATTCCCACCATTGTCGCACCGAGGACGTGGCCGGCCAGCTTGTGGGCTCCAAGGCGCCGCAAGCAGCCCATCATGCAATGGCCGTTCAGATTTTTGCGGAGTAGTAGTCACGTCTGCAAAGTGGGCATTAATGTTGATTTGGTTATCCTAACATTGAGAGGTGATTTGGTGGTCTAAATGTTGTAGTGCTTTTCATTGCTCCGTTTTTCTTATATAATACATTACTATTTATCAATCACTACCATTTATCAGCCGCTTCTATCAATAACTACTATTCATTAACCACAACCAATACGAATAGACTTAGTGTACATGTAAGCCCAGCACAACTCCTAAGCAATTAAGCGAAGCCCTCGT
Source organism: Dendrocalamus latiflorus (assembly GCA_017311315.1). Taxonomy (NCBI): domain Eukaryota; kingdom Viridiplantae; phylum Streptophyta; class Magnoliopsida; order Poales; family Poaceae; genus Dendrocalamus; species Dendrocalamus latiflorus. The sequence goes on along the minus strand of CM029638.1, from coordinate 10,979,792 downwards.
GCATCTCAAGGGAGAAAGAGAGATACTATGAAACGAAGAACGACGGCATCCAATCAACCATACTCCTTAGCTCGGACTGTGGAACCGCGCAAGCGCTGAAACAGCCACGGCTAAGCACGCCGCGACGTCGGCGGATTGGCGTACGTGGTGGAACGTGGATGGCATCACCGTCGTCACGCACGCAGCAGTGTCCACATCAGCGTAGCGTTCTTGTAGTTGGCCGGTGGCTGAGGGACTTGAGGCCGAGCACCAGCAAAACGGGTACCGTCAGAGGGGGCCCAACCTAGCGGCGTTTTGTACTGGTGGTATCGTAGTTGCTGTGGTCTGGCTCTCAGCCGCCACAAAAAGCTCGCTCGCGCGACGAATACCAAATGGGCCCAGCCCAATTCCCACGAGGAAAAAGGGAGAGAACATCGCTTCCATTGCCCCCCGGGAGCGTCATATAAATTAGGCCTTATTATCTTTAGTCTATAGCTTATAACTTATATTTTTTTGAATAAATAAATTTGACAACTTATTTATCGTACTTTCAAAACAATTTATTAGGACAGTCTTTTAGAAACGACTTATCCACTTATCGATATTGATTCATTCACATAAACACTTATGCTAGAGCCAAAAGCTATTAACCGTAACAAAAAAACCCCACTATCAAACTAATAAAAACCTAGAAATGTTAGCATCAGTTGATTAACGTGTTTTTTTTCCTTCGAAAGATGTCCTTTTTTTGTGAAGCTGCTTGTAACCGCCAAACCAGATCCACCAGGACGCTCGCCTACAAACTATGTGATTCTTCTTCTTTTTTTAACTAACTACAATCTATGTGTTTCTACAGATTACTGCTGTACAGGTTCAGTACACTGCAAAATCCAAGCAATTTGCAATAGTCCATGAACATGTCTTTTCCATTGGCAGCATCCATCCATATGGATTCTCGATAAATTCACGGGGATATGAATACTTGCAATTCATTATGTGAGCAATTCGCGGAGATAACACTGCAAGGTCCATGTATTCTAACAAGGATGTAGCACTCCTCTGAATAGGGGGAAAAACTAATATTTCCAGGTTAAAGCTGGTGAACACTTGGTTCCAAGGCTCCCAACTTCCAACCAGATTAGACTAAAATGTCTAACAATCTGCTCCAGTGCTTACTTAAACTAATGGTGCTACACCTTGATAAAACCAAAACGTACCATCCAGAATACTAAATCTCGGACACGAAGAATGTCCAGAGCCGACAAGGGCTACTCATTACCTTGTCTTGGTTCACGTTGTCATCTTGTTATACAAAATAAATCATGCTAGATTGGCTCATTAAGAAATCCTGCTCTTAATCCGTTCAGATTGACATATAGCTCAAGACAACAGGATGCTAACTGACACCAGCATGTATTATATTCTTTGCTAATATATGGGGCAGTGTTCTGGTGCACCTTAAAGTCAAAGACACATGGGCCTTGCAATTTTTTCTTTCCCAAAATGTTAGAAAATACTGATAACATGATGGTGCCATATACTGAGAGCTCTGACTAACTATTTGTTCTATAGGACTTCTACAGGACTGCACAACTGGCATGATTCCGCCAACAGAGTTCTACAATCTGTAGTGCACTACAGGTATATGCAGAAGCAACTACATGGAGTTTTACATACAAGATATGAAGATGATGGAGAATTCTTCCAGCACAACAATCTTAAGAGCAGTTCTCATATGATAGAACATACACAGAGCAATTGCTTCCTAGAGATTTGGCATTTGCATTGGGATACTTTGCTGTGGAAAACAAATCGCGAGATCCTCCACTGCTTCTCCGACAAACTCCTCCAACATCCCATTTGCAATCTGTTTTGTGATCTCGTCCGCTTCCGATCTCATGAGCTTCATCCAACCTTTTCCTTCCACCTCCTGCTGCACAATTCTTTCCAACATTGTTCCAGCATTGTCGTTCTCGTTTGCCGCAAACCCCCCTGCTCCAATAAGCCAATCCCTCACAAGACTCCATACTTCTTCCCCCAAAGCTTGGCATAATGTCTCCCTCCATGCTCCGGAGCCTGCTTTACTCCATGGGTATGTTCTTAGTAAGGCGTCCTGGCCAATCTCAACTAAGGCCATATTTACACAATCAAAAAGAAGCTTTTGGTTTGACCGTCGCTCCCTCGATTTAGCAGCCTCCTCCTTGCGGTCCAAGAACTTGTCACACAACGCAGGATCAAGAGGGCAATCAGGCAAGTACCACCCAGTGAAAACCATACTCAACTGCAGATTGCCTAATCCAGCAGATGATACTATCTTTTGTGCAAGGGCATGACATTCTAATTCATTATCATCATCTATATTGGAGAACTTCGGAGAGCCAGCTAACAGTGAACGTGAGTTGGTATCCTCCCATGATAATGAGCCGGCAACAGACTCAATTGCAGGGGATCGTATGGCAACTCCTAAAGATATAATTAGAACAAGTAGTTAGTATATAAGCAAAGAGAAAAATGGCAAGCTCAAGAGTCAGTACTCAAAACAGGTAGCAAAACTTACTCTCATTGCAGGAAGTAGTGTTTCTTGATGAATCAGGTTCATTACTGTTGCTATCTTCAAATGATGCATCAAGAACTGAAGTAGGACTAGGCTGATCACGAGTACACTTTATGCCACCATTTGATATTAGTTCCTCAATATATCCACTTGGACAGTCAGAAGACACAGGTACTTCCATGGAACCAACGTCCTGCTAAATGCCTTTTCATCAGTTTCTGAGAATAAGAAAACTGGAGAACAAAGCAATATTCTTTTGCATGAAGAAATAATAAAAAAGCCCCCAAACTCATGGTCATACTGGGAGAGAAATATTGCACTAGAGACCAATGCAACAGTACAAAAATAAAAAGTAAAGCACAATTTGAGATGAGTGCGTACTTTTGAAGAAACGATTGTTTCAATGGTGGAACTATCAGCTTTGTCCTTGCAAAATGCCATTTGTTCATCAGTACCAAGATTATGATCAGTCTCTGATCGCATGCTGCCAAGACTAGTGACTTCAACCCTCTCATCAGAGCAATCAGATGAGAGGGTGGCTTTCTCTTTTGTCAGCCTTTTACTTCTAGGGAAGAAAAAACTCGAAACTTTCCCCTTGAATGATAATTTTCCTTTATCTGACTTTGTAACCACCTTTGATGTTTTGAAGCCTTCAGGATTTGCTGACTGGGCACTCACTGCTATGTTATCAAACATTGATGATGACACCGGGACAGATTTTGATCTTGCTAAATTCTTTGGAGAGCTTTCCCCATTTTCATCCTCCTCTCTTAAAGTAGACATGCACGTAGCTTGCCTGCCCAACTCATTTTCTGTGCCACACGACTGGCTACTTGAAACAGAATTTATCCCAGCAACAGCTTCTTCTTTCTTAGCTTCTTGTAGGGATAGCATCTCACCCAAAGTGCTTGAGCTCCTTGGCAGCTGCACTTGTTCTTGACTGATCTCATTATATGCTACCATTGCCCATCTCTCTGAAAGCCGTTTTTTGGCTTCCCTGATCACAGATGACTCAGGTGAATGTGAATGGGATGCCCTGCTAAAGTTAGAGCCTGAGAAAGGACTGCTATATCTTTTGATGTAATCCGATGAATGTCGCGACACTGGACTGACTACCTCCAAGTCACTTAGACTACCGCCTTCTTCAAAGATGTAGTCAACTTCTGACCTACCCAAAGAGCTCTCGTCTCCGCCATACCCATTTGAGTATACAGAAGATAACAAAGACTCATCCCGCCGATGACGACCCTCTGGCACGTATTGAACCGAACCATGCAATACTTCTCGAGATCCTAGGGTGGATGCATCATCTTCTAAACCTCCATTAAAGTCTGTTCTCTCAGTCAGTTCAGATGGAGCTGCTCGGGCAGTTAGTCTGGCGTGTGTTCTACTAGGTTTCCCAGGGCTAGGCTTTAAGACCACTATCCTAGTTGGCTGGGAGAAGGCATCTTCTACCGAATGAGATCTCTGGTGAGTCTTTCGCATCACAAGTTCATTTTCTTTACTAACAGGGTGTGTAATGGTTTCTCTTACCCCATTATTCTCAACAGATTTAATTGGTTTCAACACTGTAATGCGCTTTGTCTGAGGCGGTGCTGGAATCGTGTGAAGTCCATTCAGCTGGTTTGAGAAAATAGAGTTTGGTTCTTCAAGAAATTTCAGAAACAAATCCCTATTTGAACTTAGAACCTCAAGAGCTTCTTGAAACTTCTTTGAATGAAGGAGATTCTCATTTGTGGCAAGGCGTTTTGCTTCCATGAACTTCTGTCGAACGACTTCCATCCTAATGTCGCTCTTGTTCTCAGAAGACCTTCGCCTAGGAAAAGTTTGGTCCTGAAGATGGTGTATTCTTGATGGATCTTCACAAACTTCATACACATCCTTAAATTCAATTGTTTCCTTGGGGCCTATGTGTATGTTCCGTGTTGTCTTGCTGTAATGGGGCTGCTCTTGCTCCTGTAGGGGCCTGTTTGTTGCTGCCAAGTTGTCATGTGAATGATTTCTCGTCAAATTTCTTTTAGCAGAATGTAATACTGGCTCCTGATCAGGTAGATCATCTTCAAGCCCCATTAATCTGGCAACGACATTAGGTGACTTCCTCTTCGATTCCACTTCATTGGACATCTCCTTTGCCAGTAGCATCTTCATTGGAGATGCATTTGATTTGTTGCTTGAAGAGCTCCTAGTACTACCTCCCTGCTTCAACGAGATCCATATTAGAACAGACATAATCAAGACATTGTCTGACTTTCATTAAATTTGTAGGTGCTGTCCAGATACATATTTAAAAGGAAAAATCTGACCAGGATGTAACTTTCTTATAATGCTTAATATACCACAGTAGGAGACTCTCCTACCGTTTTCCTTAAAAAAATCTGACCAGGAGAAGTTAGGCAGGGCACCTATGATAGATTGGAAGAACAAATTGTAGAGTGGGGTACATCACATGATACTCACTAGTTTGTCCTCTACACAAACGTTAGCAGGATCAGCAGTTCTCTTGACATCTTGCTGGATTCTACGAACTGGAAAACCTGAAAAACCGAAGCTAAATCAAATATGCAATTTCATGCCTGGTAAAATAAGTTGACACAAAAGGAACAGTGTCAATTTCGATCTTTAGACCGGTGTGTTGCAAGAAATAGCAAGAATACTTTTTTAATATTTTCAAATCTACGAAGGGAAAAACATTCAAAAGGAAAAGACAAGCAAAACATGTCATCGTCTAAAGGGAAAATGTCTAACATTATGCACAGGAATCATTGTCCACACAATGCCAATGACATCTAGCCCCACACAAAGGAGGAGATCGACAACATTTGTGCCAGCAAATCTGCAAAATCTTACCCACCATCCGCACCAAGTACCAATTCTAGAAAAGTAGCATTTATCTCAAGTAGCACTGAAGTAGAAACAATTGAATATACACATTAGAAAAGCAAAATAATTGAAGATCACTTGCATTCAACAGCATTGCAAAGAAAAACACAAAGTGGAAGGAATTTATATATGCACCATCTCTGTGAGCTCGATCGGTGAGCACCTTCATGCTGGTCATCCCAGCACTCAGGTCGAACAAGTTGATCATTGCCTTCTTCTGATAAAAAACACTGCCTCCGAGCATGACACCATTGATGTAGATTGTTGAGTCCTGAAAAACATAGTTATGGCAAGAAATTAAGTGAAAGGACACAAAGGACATGAAACATTACCAACCATGCTTATACCTGAGATCCACAAAGCCAATCAACCTAGCTAAATCACAAGAGCATTATTGGTAGCTGGAACCGACAACTGGCGGGCCAGCATAGCTAAACATAGAGTGAAGAGTCCTGGGAAACTCTTGGTATTTGAAGCCTTAAACTTGAACCTACGGCCATGACGTCAGATGATATTACTGTAGCAAGATACAGTCCTTTCAGGACAACTTCAACACACACATGCCTAAGGCTGGACTTTTGCAGGCATTAGTAGGCCAGATTGGTGCAAGGAGAGCACAGTTCATGGCCTTGTTCTTGTTTAAAACCAAAATAAGGAGAAATGGCACGTCCAACGGAAAGATACGACGGGGACTGAGCAACACCAGGCAAGAAGATGGAAAAGTAGAACGTAGTAGCGAACAGGAGGTAACATAAAGCAGATAGCACAGTGCAATTCGATGGAAATAAATACAAATCCATGATTACCATCAAAAGGAATCTTTGTACTAAGAAAGGCTTTTAAAGGCTGCACTTTTCTGTCAGGTAAAGATCAGTAAGCACAAGTTCACAGCTCACAGGAGAGAGAAGGTAAAAGGACTTCGGCTTCGAGTTTGTACTCCATGGAAACCAAAACTCGTGCTGTTAACTTCAGAATGCTACTATCAAGAACACATATTTCAAGAGAAAAACAAAATGAGAAACTAGTAGAGACAACTACAGAACTATGCAGCGAGGTTAACGAGATCGCACGTGTTAGGCCTTGAAGGAATCTTGCCGCAGCGCAGTTTTAAGGCCCCATTTTTTCTCAGCAAAATTTCATCGGAAGAAAGAAAGAGATAAGGCGATAAAAGCGGAGGAGACGTACAAAGACGGAAAAAAATTACATGGGACCTGGGCCCTTTTCTCATCTGCAGGACCTCATCCCCTCAAATTACACGTCTCTTTTCACAACCTCAAAACAAACATCCTTAATCCTTGTGAGTTGTGGTCGAGCGAAGCTAGTCAGGGACTTCATTCCAGCTGCTAAATCTTCTTATTTATGAATTATGATTTACACTGTAGAAAACGTTGAATCAACTATAATCTATATATGTATATCAGTATATGCATGAATTCGAGATTGGAAATTTCGGATATATTCTGGACATCTGATGTGCTTCAGTGAACTTGCGAAATTAGATTGCAAAAGTTCCATGGTTCCGAATTTTTGCAAGACACCTTCCGTGGTCACTGGTCAGGAGCACGAGTCGCTGAACTACGCCTCTTACAGCGCGCAGCTGTGCGCTGGTGAGTGGTCACGGAGATCATGATCACCACGATTGCAGCGCGACCGTGATCGTGCAGGACGCGTCGAGGGACTCGAGTGCAGGCGAGCGATGGGAGATGGTTCGCGGTGGCCACTGAGCAGGACGTCCACGCCATTGTCGCGGCCGAACAGCTCGCGAAGGTGAAACGTTGTATCCGGGACTAGCTAGGGCCTATGATTAAGAGGGATCAAGGAAATTTGCTCTGAGAGATCGTGAAAAGATCAGACGTGTGATTTGAGGGGATGAGGTCCTGCAGATGAGAAAAGGACCCAGGCTGCATCTTTTTTCTCAAATTGCTCATCAGAGAACATCGCGAGCTGCAGGGAGGGGGCAGGCCCGAGGCGCGCGTCCGGGCAATAAATTCTCGGGCGCGGGAGCGGAAAGGGACGGGAGGAACTGGGAAAAGGTGGCGCCTTTTACGCCAGCATCGATGGGAATTTCGGTCTGGAGAGGGATCATAAATTGGGCTCAGATCTTTACATGCTCTGATACTCTTCTGCGCAGAACTGGCCACAAATTGCGAGTTCAGTCGAATCCACCAAATGCAACCTAAAGCCGCAAACACCTCCCCTAACAAAGATCGCCCAAATCAAATGCGGCCCGCAATCTATGGTCTTACACTCCGAAGCGCAAATTTTGCTGAGAAAGTTTAGCAAACCGGGACTGAAACCAGATAAGGAAGAAAAGATCTAACGGAAACGGCAAGAAATCATCAACGAGCAAAAGAAAAAAAAAAAGGAAAGAACCTACTCACCTCGCGTATTCCGGGGAAAGAAAGAAGAGAGGCTGAGAGAAAAGAACAGGAACCAGGAGGCGCGCACCTACGGCGAGGCGGAGGCGAGCATTCGCCGGCCGCGAGTGCGGCGGGGACGGAGCAGTGTGCAGCGGGAGCTCCACGCTAAGCGACGGGATGGATGGGAGGGAGGTTGGTGGCGGAATTTAACCAGCTTTCGTGAACTGTTTCTTGTTTGTTCTTCCCTTTTTTTATCTTCTGTTTCTTCTTGATCCTTTCGCGGTTCTTTTCTTTTGCTTCGGGCGTCCACCACGCCACTCCCCTCGTGGGTCGCGCGTACGTGCGTCGCGTGCAATAGAAAAAAGCGGTGATGATGAACAGCGGATGAGGATCGAAGAGTAATTAACTGAACTGAAAAGAAACGAAAGATCAGAATTGGCATAAATTATGGGGCACTGCACAATTTAAATGTCATGTGTAAATTTATGGTTTCTTCTTTCTTCAGTTACTTCGGTGGTACACTGGTACTACTAGTACATTACAACAGTACTGTACATGCACAGAGTTCATTCATTGGCGGCAGCGGTTTGTACGTGCATTTCCGTCTAGAGAAGTTGTCCGTTCTGATTTGGAGAATCTATTTTAGGAGATCGTTCCATTTATTCCGATTTTTATAGAAGTCGAAAGTAAAAAAAATAGACCCAATAGTTAAGGAATTCTCTTTTGCAGTTACTTTCATGTTGTGTTTATTTGTCAATTGATAATAGCTACCGAACTTGGACACTACTAATGAATTTTATTTGTAGAACCTAAATTCACTTTCACTCGAATTTTATTTTGCAGTTACTTTCACTCGAAGTTGTGAGACTAAAACATATTTGTAGCAGCTCGAACCTTAGGATGCTAACAATGGTATTAAAAACATTGCTCTTAGTATTCCGGTGTATAATCATGTGGTGCTCCCGTGCGTGGAATGTAAGCGAGCGTGTGGAATGTAAGCGAGCAAGCACAGGCAAAAGTTTTGCTTGTATTGGGCACGTGTGCTTGTGTGTGCATGCAAGGAGTTGAGCAATTATCACCTAAACTAAAACATCTTTTCTTTTCGGTTATGGCTGATGATTTTTGCCCCTAAAATAAGTGTTTATGTAAATAAACAAAATATTGATAAGTCGATAAGTCACTTTGGAAAATCTGTCTCGATAAGCCACTTTAAAAAGACCACGAAGAACTCATTTATTTGTTCGAGGAAGACCAGAGGCTGAAAAGAATGGTGTATGCATATACATATTCATGTGAAAGCCTCTTTTCTACTGTTAAGAGTAGTTACTCTATATATCGTATCTTACAACGTAGAGAGTATTTCACATAACATAGGGTATATACGTGTGGTATACGAGTATATAAGATCATCTAGGCGGTATGTACGTTTTTAAGATATACTCTTTTTATGGAAGTATATGAAGGTATTTATAAAATACGCTAAAAACTATATGCTCACTTGCAATTTTTTGTGTGATTCACACTGTATATTTTATAATTAGCATATGAGTATATCCAAAGTGATAAAGGAGTATGTAAAATTTGTTTAGGTGGTATATCATGAGTGTGAGTAACTATATGTGGGAATAGAATGTATTTTCTATATGTATGTATGTATGTATGTATGTATGTATGTATGTATGTATATGTATATTTATATATGTATGTATGTATGTATATGTGTGTATGTATGTATACATGTATGTGTATATGAATGTATGTACGTATCGTATGTATGTATACACGCGCGCGCACGGTCGAGAGAGGGTTGGGTAGCTAGAGGTAGGGGTAAGGGTAATATATTGTCCAATCAAATTGTTACACGTACGCTTAAAGCCAAACTTAAATATGCTTAACACTTACTTTGTACATATATAACGTCATGAAAAACCTTTCTGTCGGCGCCACACCATCAATCCATTATCCTTCCCACTCTACGGAAACATCGCAACCGAAAAGCCTTCCACAACGAGCATCTCCCCACGACGTTAACTCTTCGGACCCTTCCTTCGCGACCATCTTCGCCTGTCGGTGGCTCGGGTAAACAGTTCAAACCCGCCTGATGTAGCTATGGATCCGTGTATTTATCAGCCCGGTTCCACCCATTGGATAGGCTCAGTATGTTTCACCTCGCACGTATATACTTAGTGAAAAAGTGTATACTCATGTTTTATAAGATACTAGATAAATGTAAGATTTATTTAACAATCTATGCTATAGATCTAATATGTGTTTTAGTAAAAACGCGCGCGTGTGTGTGTGTGCGCGCTCGCGCGCGAGAGATATGAATACGGTGTGTGAGTATATGTGCTCCGTTGTAATCTCAGAAAAAGCTATGGCCCGGTGTAATCCATTAGTTGGAGTAACCTATTCGCATGTCTCTTTGACTCGCTGTCTCTTGTCCAGTCTCTTGCCCTCGTGCTTTTGGACTTCGGAGGCAACTCTTAAATCACAAATCCAAACATGATAAAACTTGGTACAAATCCTCCCTAGGATATTATGAACCAATTTTAATCATGGATCATGAACATTATTGCCAAAATCTAGATGACCTCCTTGATAATCTAGATGACCTTGAATGAGTTCTCACATATCATAGCAAGCGAGATCATATGCGAACTCAACCAAAAATGCTCTCAAGATCAAAACCTCAAAAACCACTACTCTCTTGAGCAAAACCAAGCAACCTCGGAAACTTTCCATAGAAAGTGTCTAGATAGATAGGATATGATCTTTAAGAGATATCTCCACTTCTTACACGTCCTTAGTACCAAAAGAGAATCAAGAGGAGATTAAATCTAAAGAAAATCAAGCAAATCAAAAGCAGAAGGAGAAATCTATGGTACAACTCACTTAGACGAAATTTGAATATTCATTTCACTTTGAGAGAAATATTTTATAGCTATTCACTTATAGAAGACATAGCTCTAAACCTATAGTACACACCCAACGCTTCCAACACAAGAAAACCCTAACCTCTCTTTCCTACACAAGATATACACCTCCCTCAATACACATAAGGGTTTATATAGTGGAGGTTCCTCACCTCACACCAAACCCTAATAATCAGCACACCCTTAGTGGATATAACCACTTACAATTTGGGGAAACCTATAACCCACACACAAACGGGTTTTACACTTACATATTTTTCAAAGCATGACTTCCACATGGCTCTTAATAGCCCAATAAGGCACTCTATTATCTAAGATGTGACCTAAACCACCTTAGGTCATCCCTGCGCTTTTGTAAATCATTTTTCACCTGATATCGGATAATTTTCTCAATTGCCACACATCAATCTTCACGGTGCTTCTCCTTGAAGTAACCATCACAATAATTTTTGTGATATCCAATGACTTGTCGCTAAAATCGTACGCCTGTTCCGAGGACTGTCACCACTTGAAACACATAGGTCCAATATCATACCATATGCATACACTTGCCTTATCACGATCATTGTCTTTTTCATATGCTTCTCCACTTGAGATGATACTCCACTCAGACTTATGCGACCCTCCATGGCCTCAGGGCACCTCCCCTAGCCCTGGTCTTGTCGTTGGTCGCAACAATCATTAAGCACACTAGACATTAAAGAACAAGCATTTGTCCTGAGCACAAGTGACTTGCACTTGATTGTCATCAATATAATTGATGCAAATATGCACCACTTGATACCCACGTCAAAATTATCACAATACATAGACTTCTACCATGACTAACACTTACATAGACTCTTGCTATGACTAGCACTTGTATGGACTCCCGCCATAACTAACACAACCGAAACTAACTCAACTCAGCACGTCAATATGACTGCCATGAACCAACTTAGCTCCTCTTGGTATCATAGGATCTGTTTGACCGCGACATCCATGCCGGTCAAACCACCCGACAACCTCCATCGGACCGCCATTACATGGACAATCACACCGTTTTTAAAAACTCATTGCAACTCGATAAGCACCTCTCTAACATAAGTGTATCGCCAACTAGAAATTGGTCACACCGAATTTTTGGTTGGACCGTTACCCATGGCCAGTCACACTGGACCCTGATCAAAACGTTGTTACAAAGCTGGTCAGACCGCTTCCACGTGACAGTAAAAATCAGAGAGTAAATGACACAAAATCAAGCTCAAATTTTGACTATAAAGAACAAACAAAATCAAATACTCATTACATAATATAAAGTGATCTCCGCATGCTCTCACATATGGTCATATTAGAGTGTAGTACTACGTACATACTAGGTTGCTCTCTCTTTGGAGCGAGCTATTCTCTCACCAACCCAACCAACCCATCCCTCGTCCATGGTCTCACGGCCCCAACGGGCAACGGCATTCCTAGCTAGCTGGTCCATGGTCCCACGGCCCCAACGGGCAATGGCATTCCTAGCTAGCTAGCCAGCCTTGCTTAGTCTTCATCTTTGTGTTTTTCGAGATGCGCTCGGCTTTGACCCCGAACTCGCAGTGGCTGGTACGTACTCTGCGTGGTAGATCAGGGAACGGTCGGGTGCTCAGGACGCTACTGCATGTGACGCATCCCTCCGGCTGTTTCCAGCCGGTTATTCGTACGGCCGCACCGCGCGCGGGCCCGAGATTTCAGAGGATGGAGGGAGGGAGCCGGCCGTTCGCGCGCGTGGACGCATGGATCCAACGCCGGCGGTGCGCGTTGCGTTAAAGCAGACCGGCCGGGCCGAGGCCTCCCGTCCCGACGCGCGGTGGGCATCCCCCGTATACTACAGGCGTGTTACGTTGTAACTCGTATTCATACGGGCGGGAAATGTGTATTGTTCATGTCGCGCTACGGGACGGGCTACGTACCGCGGTACCGGCTGGCCCCGCCGGGATGCGAAGCCGGCGAGGCGGCAAGCTTAGAGGGTGGTGCAGCTGCCTCCTGTTGGTCACATGCTTCAGTTCTCTCGTCTCTCTCTGCTCGGCTGGCAGCAGGTAGCTGCAGTTACATTATTGGGTTTGTTTTTTTAACCAAAATTTATAGTTTTTAACTGTGACTTATGTTTTTTGGGTTGTTCATATAAGAAATTACAGAGTAACAAAATTTATGTGCGGTTTTTACCAATATAAATGAAGTCGGTATAGTATGTACTCCAATTAACTAGTAGATATTATCTTAAAAATATTTCGTTTAAAAGCTAGTTAATATAGAAAAGTCAAAAATAGAAGTTAAAAGCTGAAAAAGAACAAGTCCAATTGTGTGCCCCTCCTGAGGTTTATTTGGATGGGAAGTGAAATCAAATCACAGGCGTCTGCCTGTTTCTGCTTCAAGGATTTAAGCTACTTTCGGTAAAATTCCTGTGGGATTCAAACTATTTTTGCTCTGAAAACTATTTACGAAGGAACAGTAAGATACAATAATTTTGCGGAAAACATTGCAGTTCCTGTAGAAAGCATGTGAGATCCGTCGTTTCAAACAAGGACTAGAGCTTAACGGAGTAAACATCGTTCAAGAGATCATGCTAAACAGAAAATAGGGGTGAGCAAAACCTAGGGATGCCCTTACATTCTTGGGTCTCCACTGTCATTCACTCAAAGTCCTTGCTTTTATTCAAGGATCTACACTATTTCTTTTTCGGGTTTGACCTTCCGGGAGACTGATTGATGTCCCTACCTAGTACGAAGTACGCACCAAACCCTAGGTCAAAATGTTGAACATGGTGAAAGTAATCGGACTTTTCTTTTTGTTGGCTCGTCCAGCCTGGTAATAAAGACAGAAGTTTTAAACATGGTCAACCGGTCTAAAGTTCAAACTGAGAGACTATATAGAGGTCATCACGTGTGTGTGATGAGTAATTGACATCGGTTTAGGGAAGTCGAGTTTGTTTTGAGTAGTTCGGACCATGTCGTTGCGTGGTGCAATGGACTCGGTCGGACTTGGTCAAACCTGGTCAATGGGCTTAGGTTGCATATTATGTTAATTTGATAGGTTTGGACTCCATCATGAGTAAGTATGACTCTTTGATGTTATTTATGCTTTAATTTATCGAGCGGTGCTATTTGATATGTTTCTTGTCTGTGATGACTGCAGGATGTCGAAGCAGAGTCGTGCTGAGACACGAGGTGACCGGACTAGACGCAGGTGGCGTTGAGGTCAGAACGGTCGGATGTGTCGAAGATGGCGGAGATTCGATGTGGTTGCGAGTCGTGGACGACAAGGAACGCGGAAGCTTCCCGGAAGGTGCAGGAGGGGCGTTTCGGTAAAAACGCAAAGCTGCACAGGCGAGAGCCGGTTCCGTTCGGAGTTAGCAGGCGTAACGGGTTGGAGACCCGTTAGCCAAAGGCTATAAATAGGTGGGAGGGGCTACATGCACTTCTATGGTTGTTGGAGGGAATTAGGGTTTACTTGAGTCAAAAGTAGCTTTGGGAGGTGATTTTCCTTTAGTCTTTAGTGGTTGAGGGCAGCAGGGCTTGCTCCCCACGTTCATTTTCCCCTCCTGGTTGTGTCTCTCCAAGAAACATGTAGCGGGCTTGTGTTCTTGAGCTTGAGAGGAAGAGGATTGAGTAGTGAATCCATGTAATCAACTCTTGTCCTAATGTACATACGTATGGGGACTCCTCTGTGATCCTCTTTTTGCTTTGGAAATGGAAAATCTGAGTTTTAGCCTTCGAGCTCTTGTTCTGTTCTTCGTTGCTCCTCTTGAGTGATTTCTGAGCTTTTTGAGTTTGAAGTTCTTTCTTGTTAGGAAGGCCTAAAATGGGTTGCTCTATATTGGGATGATGCCTCAAGATCATTTGATTAAGTTTCCCAAGAGCAAACTTCGTTTAATCTCAGATTTCACGTTTGGGACTTCTCTGTTCTTCATTTCCTCTTCTAGGATTTTAATGATTTTCGTGTTTCCCTTCATGACAAAAGGTGAAACTTGGCATGCAGAGTCTTATGGCTATTAATTAGCTATCCTCAAAGTTTTGTGGGCAAAAGATCAATGGTTAGATGGGAATTTGAGTTTTTGGGTAGCTCTCTGTATTTTTCAAGTTCTTGGCTAATCTCTGAATTTCTTGTGTTCTTACTTAGTTCCCATGTTGTTTGAGGCCTTAAAGGGTTTTAGAATAGTCTCTTGATGTCTCTCTCTGAAAAGATCAGAAGTTTTCCTTTCGTTTCCTTGATTTAGCCAAAAATTCGAAGTTTCAGAACTTCTGTCAGCCTGCTCTGTTTGCTGATTTCTTCATGCGGTACTACCGCTCCTCGAGAGGTAATACCGCTCAGAGGTACTATCGCTCTTCAAGAGGTACCACCGCTCGGCTCAGCGGTACTACCGCTTGCAGTCAGACCTACTCTGAAATTATTTTTCTTGACTGTTTCTTTCTGGATCTGGTTTAGCCTTGTTGCTGGTGTTTATATTCTTTCTTCATAGCTTCCATAGCTATTAAAGAAGAAGCATAAGTGTGGATTCTTAAAGGGCGAATTTAATTTTTTTGAGAGCATCATTCACCTCTCTCTGTCGCCATTTTGGTCGAACACAAACTATTTTGTATAGGAAATATACCGGTCCAAACCTAGTCCGAGCTACTGATCAAACTGGCATAGGAAGGAATCTGTATTCTGTAAAATATTTTCGTAGAGCTGAACTAGCGCTGGCGCTGTACGGTCACAAGACGAGATTGGCTGCGCTCTGACTTCTGACAAGCAGAGCCGAGGGAGCGTCTGATGCAATACAAAACTGGCTCTGGCGCTGGAATCTGAATCGGGAGCTTTCGTGTGGCAGCTGTATGACACATCCAAAACTGGCTCGCAGAGACTGAGAGACGCATCAGAGATTCGTCAGAAACCATTTGCCATGCAAAAATAACGGTGCAGAGTCTAGCCAAAGGCCATGTCCCTCCATTCAGGATTTTTTCCATTCATATAAAAAACTAAACTATTTTTTATAAAAAATTTTACTTAATTTCTGCATTCCAAACGGAGCCTAAACCCGTTGTTTTTCCATAGCATTTTCTCACCTGCACACATGCAGAGGATAGCAGCAGTAGTACGGTTGGTTAGCTCGAGTGTAACATTCACCCGGGTACGAATATCCCATCATGCAAATGGGAGTTAAAGGAGCGGCAGCGATGCGTATGCAGCTTCCCCAACGCGCCCTAATCTGCCAAATGTGGGGGCGAGCCGCCACGCTCGTGCATGTTCTGGCGACGTAATTCCGTCGCGAGTTGCTGTCACCCGCATTGGATGCTGACTCTCACCCGAAGCCGAAGTGGGTCTTGGACCGGTGCGCGAGTCAAAAAGCCCTCGCGTACTATCGTTCGTCTTCGTCCAAAACAACACTTGCGTCATTACTGGTAGTGGTGGTAGATGCTGGGATGGATACGATACGACAGTGGATACACAGCCTTCACATTTCGCATTATGCCAGGCGTTGTGGGGGCAGTTTGGAGAATGGAGGTTTTGAGTATCATGTGAGACTATAAGAAGGCCACGTGTAACACCTCGGTGGCCTAGAATATTAACTCTATTTTTTCAAATTAAACTACTTTTTATAAACTATTAATAACCATACAATGACGAAGTATTCACAAATATTAAATTAAGCTTGAATAAAACAAATTGTAAATATTTAATTGAAGTAATAACCATAACGAAGATAATCTAATTAATGACAATAAATTAATGGGGTCGTTGGCGATGACTGGTGGCAACCTCAACTGGGGTCGAGTAGGATGGAGACATGGCATTGGAGACAGGAGGAAGAATAGGGGCATTTCTCATTGACACTTGAGCCTTGGTTTATGAGGATTTTCTATGCATTTGATTTTCTGGTTAATTGCCAGAGAGGAAGAATAAGGCATTTTTCATTGACATGTGGCCCTAGTTTATAAGGATTTTTATATATTTGATTTTCTGATTAATTGCCATGCCATTGCCATGTAAACGTATGCAATGACAAAACCAACTCCAAAACAGGTATTAAGGGTTATTTATACTGGTACCAGAAGTTTAGAGGTACCAAATTCGGTTTTATAGTTTGAAGGATAAAATGACCGGAGCATCAAAGTTTACTAGTTGCATGTCCGTGCGTTGCAAC
The DNA here is from genome assembly GCA_017311315.1 of Dendrocalamus latiflorus. NCBI lineage: Eukaryota > Viridiplantae > Streptophyta > Magnoliopsida > Poales > Poaceae > Dendrocalamus > Dendrocalamus latiflorus. The sequence continues at coordinate 10,962,944 of CM029638.1, read as the reverse complement.
GGAAAATAAGTCATATAGATATCACATCTTTGATAACCATAATCTAATCATTGGTATCGCAAGGAAAAGTAAAGTCAGTTTTAGTCATGCTGCTTTTAGCATGCTTGGCTAACGCACCAAATTTCCTTGATTGATGAGAACTTTGCTCTGGGTTTATGTCAAACTTGCTTTTCCAGTTATCAAATGGTTCATAGAATTATAGCTTTGAAATTGACAGGAGTGGAATGTGAACATGAGGACATAATGTAGTTGATTGACAATGTGAATTTTGAAATGCACAGAATAACTCGTCATAGAAGCACTAAGCCGTCGATCACACCTCGTGGTCGTAAGTTAGAAGCCGTCGACTATCGCGTGTGATCATATGTCAGGAGCGAGCGACCATCGCTAGTCGTCGTAAGTATTTAGCGGTCGATCATCGATCGTGGTCCTAAATCGGGAGCTTTCGACTAGAGCTCGTGGTCGTAAGTCAGAAGACCTCGACCACACCTCGTGATTGTAAGTCAGAAGCCATCGAGGACACCTCATGGTCATAAGTTGGAACACCTCGACCAACACTCGTGGTCATAAGTCAGAAGACATCGACCACACCTCGTGGTCGTAAGTCGGAAGCCATCAACCATCACCTGTGATCGTAGGTCGGGAGCGGTCAACCATCGCTGGTGGTCGTATGTTAGCAACGGTCGACCATCGATCGTGGTCCTAAATCGGGAGCCTTCAACCAGGGCTCGTGGTCATAAGTCAGAAAACCTCGACCACATCTCGTGGTCGTAAGTCGAAAGACATCGAGGACACTTCCTGGCCAGAAGTCGGAAGACATTGACCACACTTGGTAGTCGTATGTCGGAAGCCATCAATCACACCTTTGTGGTCGTACGTTAGAATATGTCGACCATCGCTCGTGATCGTAAGTTAGAAGCCTTTGACCACACCTTGTGGTCGTAAGTCGGAATACATCAACCATCACTCGTGGTCGTAAGTCAGAAGACATCGACAACACCTCGTGGTCGTAAGTTAGAAATCGTCAATCACACCTCGTGGTCGTAAGTCGAAAACTGTCAATCACACCTCGTGGTCATAAGTCGGAAAGCCGTCGACCATCACGCGTGATCGTAGGTCGAGAGCAGGCGACCATCACTAGTCATTGTAAGTATTCAGCGGTCAACCATCGATTATGGTTATAAGTCAGCAGACATCGCTCGTGGTCGTAGGTCGGGAGCCCTTCAGCACACCTTGTCCTCATATGTTAGAAGCCATCGAGGACACCTCATGGTTGTACGTCGAAAACCCTTGAGCACACCTCGAGGTCGTAAATTGGAATACATCGACCATCGCTTGTGGTCATAAGTTGGAATATGTCGACCATTACTCGTGATCGTATGTTGGAAGCCCTCGACCACACCTCGTGGTCATAAATTGGAATACATCGACCATCGCTTGTGGTCATAAGTCGAAAAACATTGACCACACCTCATGGTCGTAAGTCAAAAGCTGTCGACTATCACGTGTGATCGTAGGTCCGGAGTGGGCAACCATCCCTGGTGGTCATAAGTAGGCTGCGATCGACCATCGATTGTGGTAGTAAGTCAGAAAAACTCGACCACACCTCAGGGCCGTAGGTCGGGAGGCATCGACTACACCTTGTCGTCGTACGTCGGACGCCATCGAGGACACCTCGTGGTCATACGTCGATAGACATCAACCATGCCTCATGATTGTACATCGGAAAACATAGACCACACATTGTGGTCATAAGTTGGAAGCCATCAACCATACATCATTGTCGTAGGGGTGGCCCCCACCTAAACCTAGCAGGCCTGGTAGGAGATTATAAGGCCCAGAATAGGCCATGTGTAATGACATAACTGCCCCCAAAGGGGATAACCAGATGTAAGGGTATAGCTGTAAAAGCACTCCTCATGTGTATATATATATGAGTAAGCCATGGGGAGGACCCAGGCCATTACACTTATCTTCATCACTCTCCACTACCATCTCTCTCTCTGTTTGGTCTGTAGCCACAACAGTTGGCGCCGTCCGTGGGGAGGACGAAGACAAGCCTGAAGACCGAAGAAAGAAGATGGCACCGAAAAAAGCTTCACCAGCGGCGGCGAAGGAAAAGAAGACGGCTGGGTCGGAGCAGCGCGTGAACACCAGGGCTTCGGCATCGGCCGCCGAAGGAGTTGGCGGCGGCGTACGCGCCGTGGTCGCGGGCATCGACGCTCGCGCGGCAACGACCGACCCCGCCAGCGCCGTTGGCATCGACGCTCGAGCTGCAATGACCGACCCCGCCAGCGCCGCTACGACGACATCCAACCCCGTCGCTGGCACTGCAACGACAGCCCCCGCCACCCTCGCCGGTAGAGCGGATCAGACGGCCGGGGGTAGCCGCAACGAACCATCCGGCGGATCTGGAGATCGTGAGGCGATGGTCCCTGCACCGACCCGTCTGTTGGGCGTTCCGGCGGTCTCAACGACACCAGCGGTGGAAAGTGTCCTACTAGCAGCCCTCAACGCGTTCCAGCGGGAACTAGGGGACCTTCGCGGAGCCGTCCGAGATATACAAGAGGCTCGGAGCCAGCAAGTTGCGACAGTAATCGCGCCCGAGTCCACGCCAGAGAAGGCGGACAGCCGCGAAGCTCCCACGTCTAGCCGCGTCCCGCCGGGGTGCGTAGATCCAGAATCCCCGCTTTCGGCGGGGCTGCAGCAGGCGGCGTGGCCCGAAGGCTTCAAGTTCCCTAGCATCATCGACCCGTACAGAGGCGACACGGATCCTCGCGAGTTCGTGCGCGTGTACGAAACCGCGATGGAGGCCGCGGGCGGCGACGACACCACGAAGGCGAAGGGACTCCCCCTCGCACTGCACTGGGTGGCGCTCTCTTGGTTTTTTACCATAGAGCCGGGCTCCATCTACGCGTGGGAGCAGCTTCATGACCGCCTTCGCAGCAACTTCCAAGGACACTGTGTCGAGCGAATCGAGGCGGACCAACTCTTCGCTGTGAAGCAAAGACCCTCGGAGACGCTCCGGGGCTACTTCAAGCGCTTCGCCAAGATTCGATGCCAGCTAAAAGATATTAACGAAACCACCGTCGTTAATGCAGCCATACAGGGCCTTCGCTCGGGCCCGATGGCCGACTACAACGTGCGGAGGCCAATCAAGACAGTCGCCACGCTCTTCAACAAAATGGACAAGTACGCGCGGGCGGAGGAGGATGCGCGAAGACGCAGCATTACCGTCCTCGGCCTCGCCCATGAGGAGCGCCCCCCGCGTGAAGTGGGGGCGGGTGGTCTCTCCTCGAAGCCGGGCCGCAGCCGAGAGCCCTGAGGAGGCCCTCCCCGAGGCAGCAAGGCCGGGGTACAGCAAGCCTCTTCAAGGAGCAGGCCTAAACCTCGGCGCCGCCAGCGCAGGTCGCAGGCGGCCCGTCATGTCCTCGACGCCGAGAGCGCCCGCCAAGGACCCGCCCCCGCCTCACGGAAGGGAGACCGGGGACCAGACGGCGGACTTGATTGCGGCGACCAACCCCACGCAGAACAAGAGCTCCTACACTATGGCAAGTGGTGCGAGGTACACGACTACGGTGATCATTACACAAGGGCATGCACCGCAGTTATGGAGCTGCGGAGGGTGACAGCCGGGCCTCGGTCTCCTTGGTCCCCCGCCGGAGCCCACGTAGGGCACCCAAGGGATAGCCCCATACGAGCCACCGCGATGGAGGGCGCGCAGCATCGTACCGTCAGCGTCATCACCGGAGGCTCCTCTTCAAAAGCCCCCGGGGAGCAGCCGCAGCTGTGGATGCCGCCCCGCAACATCACCTTCGACTTGAACGATGCCAGGGCGTGGAGTACCCTCACCAAGACCCTCTAGTCATCCAGGCCCACATAGCACGCTGTGACGTCAGGCGCGTCCTCGTCGATGGGGCAAGCTCCGCTAATATCTTGTTCGCAGAGGCCCTCGACCGCATGGCGATCCCCCGAAGCCGGTTAGAGCAGCCAGGAGCTCCACTTCAAGGCTTCGGGGGTCAACCGTTGCAGGCCTTGGGGCACGTGTCCCTTCCTGTCACTTTCCGTCAGGAGGGCAACAAAGGTAACATCCGGACCGAGCAGGTCACCTTCGACGTCGTGGATATCCCGCACCCCTACAACGCCATGCTAGGGCGACCCGCCATCAACTCTTTCGAGGCGATCCCGCACCACGCGTTTTTGTGTGTAAAGCTCCCGGGCCCGGAGGGTGTTATCACCGTCTTCGGCGAACAGGACCTGGCCAGGCGTGCCGAAGGCGGCAGCCGTGTTCCGTGTCGACCGGTGCATGCCCTCTCCGGCGCGCTCGGGGATAGGCCCTCCGCCCCTGGGTGGACGCCCAAGCCTCGGCCTGAAGGCGGAGTTAAGAAGGTGCCGCTCCAGGCGGAGGGGCAGTTTGTGTCCATTGGCGAGGGGCTCCCACCGGGGGTCGAACGGGATCTGCTCCGAGTGCTTCAGAACAACGTCGACATCTTCGCATGGTCCTCGGAGGACATCAAGGGCGTCGACCGAGCAGTAATCGAGCATCGCTTGGCGGTACGCCCCGACGCCAAGCCAGTCAAGCAAAGGCTTCGGCGTATGTCGATGGATCGGCAGCAGGCGGCCAAAGCAGAGGTGGCGAAGCTTCTTCGCGCCGGGGTCATCCACGAGGTCCACCATCCAGAGTGGCTCGCTAACCCGGTGCTAGTCAAAAAGGCCAGCGGGGCCTGGCGCATGTGCATCGACTTCACGACACTCAACAAGGCGTGCCCGAAGGACAATTACCCCCTGCCGCGCATCGATCAGCTGGTCGACGCCACTGCTGGGTGCGAACTCATGAGTTTCCTGGACGCCTATTCCGGCTACCACCAGGTATACATGGCCGAAGACGACGAGGAGAAGACCAGTTTCATCACACCACTTGGGACGTTCTGCTTCATCAGAATGCCCTTCGGCTTGAAGAACGCATGCGCTACCTTCACCCGCCTCGTCGCCATTGCCCTGGCCGCCCAGCTCGGGAGGAACATCGAAGCCTATGTCGATGACGTGGTGGTCAAAACTCGGCAGCTTGCTCTGCACAGCCGGGACCTCCAGGAGACCTTCGATAACCTCCGGAAGGCGGGCATCAAGCTCAACCCCGACAAATGTGTCTTCGGGGTGCAGGCGGGCAAACTACTAGGTTTCCTCGTGTCTGGGCGGGGCATCCAGGCGAACCCCGACAAAGTAGACACCATCCTGGGTATGGAGCCGCCCAAGACAACGAGGGAGGTCCAGAGGCTGGCAGGCCGCATGGCAGCATTAAGCCGCTTCCTATCCAGGGCGGCGGAGCGGGGCCTGCCATTTTTCAGGACACTCCGCGGGTGCGATGGATTTCGTTGGGACGGAGACTGCGCGAAGGCCTTCAACGAGCTCAAGCAGCACCTGGCAAGCCTCCCCACTCTGGTCGCCCCAGCACCAGAGGCTCCCCTCCTGCTCTATCTGGCCGCGTCAGCCACCGCAGTCAGCGCCGTCCTCGTCTTAGAGGAAGGCGCCATGCAGCGGCCCGTCTATTTTGTCTCCGAAGCCCTCCAAGGTGCCAAGACAAGATACACGGAGCTTGAGAAGCTCGCCTACGCGCTTGTCATGGCCTCCAGGAAGCTTCGGCATTATTTTCTGGCCCACCCGATCACAGTACCTTCCTCATTCCCCCTGGCAGAGATGCTACACAACAAGGAGTCCACAGGGCGCATCGGCAAATGGGCTGCTGAGCTCGCTCCCTTCTCCTTGACGTATGCTTCGCGAACGGCAATCAAATCCCAAGTCCTGGCAGATTTTCTCGCCGAATGGACCCCGCCGGCCCAACCCGTCCAGACGCACGATGATCCCGTCTGGACGCTTACAATCGACGGGGCTTACAGCGTCGCCGGCGCGGGCGTAGGGGCGGTGATTGTCACGCCCGAAGGACAGCGTTTGCTGTACTCGGCGCGCCTTGCCTTCCCCGCCACCAACAACACGGCTGAATACGAGGCACTGCTCTTTAGCTTGGCGAAGCTCAAGGCAATCGGCGCGAGACGGGTGTTGGTCCGCACCGACTCGCGCTTGGTGGCTGGCCATGTGGACAAGTCATATCAAGCCAAGGACCCTGAGTTGGCCAAGTACCTCGCGGCGGTGAGGGCGAGGGAAAGGCACTTTTTGGGTGTCACCGTCAAGGCCATCCCCCGTGCGGAGAATGAGCAAGCCGACGCCCTCGCTAAAGCGGCCAGCCAGCAACTGCCCCCCCCCCGAGGGGGCGTTCTACGAGATGTTAACAAAGGCGGCCATCGCGCAGGACAACCGGGACGCGGCACTCGTCCACCGCATCGATCGGCCAGGAGATTGGCGAGAGCCCATCTTCAATTTCTTGCAAGGCATCGCCGAGCCGGAGGACCCTGCCGAGCTGCGACGCTTGCAGCACCGCGCACGGTCCTTCCAGGTATTCGAAGGGATACTCTACAAGAGAGGGGTTTGCACACCGCTCCTGCGCTGCCTCTCGACGGAGGGGGGAAAGGAGCTCTTGGCGGAGATCCACGCGGGCGTATGCGGATCCCACCTGGCACCAAGGTCATTAGTCGGCAAGGCGTTCAGGCAAGGCTTCTACTGGCCGACTGCCATCATCGACGCCCAGGACCTCGTCCGTCGGTGCCAAGGGTGCCAGTGGATGGCGCGCATCATCCGCAGGCCCCCGATGAGCCTCAACCCCATTCCCCCGGTGTGGCCACTGGCACGCTGGGGTCTCGATATAGTAGGACCACTTGCCCGAGCTCCAGGGGACCTCCGATTCGTGGTAGTCGCGCTGGAGTATTTCTCCAGATGGCGGGAAGCGATCGCTCTGGCCAAAGTAACCTCTGCGGCCATACAGCGCTTCCTATGGAAAAACATCATATGTCGCTTCGGTGTGCCCCGGGAGCTCACGGTCGACAATGGCCTGCAGTTCGACGCCACCCTCTTCAAAGATTATTGTGACAGCATGGGCATCACCCTCCGATTCGCCTTGGTAGGGCATCCCCAGTCCAACGGGGCGGTCGAACGGGCGAATGGCGCCATCTCTGCCGCCATCAAAAAGCGCCTGGTTGGATTGCCGAAGGGCAAGGGGCCAAGCGAGCTTCACAGCGTTCTATGGTCGCTTCGCACAACGGTAACGCGCCCGACGGGATTCACGCCGTTCAAGCTCCTTTTCGGTGATGAAGCGGTGACGCCCGAGGAAATCAAGGCCGGCTCGCGGAGGGTCCTCGTCCAAGCACCCGAAGAGGAGCGCCGTGTGTCCTTGGACCTCCTCGACGGGATACGAGCAGACGTAGCCCACCATGTCGAGAAGTACGCGCGGCAGACAATGCGTACTCGGGACCGCTCTATATGCCCGCGGGGGTTCAAGCCTGGGGATCTCGTCCTCAGAGTGGCGCTCCAGGCGGAGACCGTTGGCAAGCTGGAGTCCAAGTGGGAAGGCCCGTACATCGTGACGGAGGCATTGCCGAAGGGGGCGTACCGCCTCGCCACGCTCGAAGGACAAGCCTTCCGGCATACATGGAATGCGGACAGGTTGCGGCGGTACTACGCCTAAGAGCAGGACAGCAGGCGTAGAGCCACCAGCCCTTTGTTATGCGATGCTCGCCCGCGTAAACGGGAGTTCAATAAAGGTTGCTGTTCCCAGAGCTTCCCCTGTCCGCGCTGAGCAGAACAAAGTCCACGGACTTTAAATAAGACGTAGCGTCGAGGTCCGCCTCCGCACGCGAGAGTCTGCGGACTATAAATAAGACGTAGCGTCGAGCCTAGCTCCGCACGCACCAGTCCACGGACTTTAAATAAGACGTAGCGTCGAGGTCCGCCTCCGCACGCGAGAGTCTGCGCCCAGCTCCGCACGCACTAGTCTACGGACTATAAATAAGACGTAGCGTCGAGGCTAGCTCCGCACGCACTAGTCCACGGACTTTAAATAAGACGTGGCGTCGAGGTCCGCCTCCGCACGCACTCTACGGAGTATAAATAAGACGCAGCGGGGGGATGCCTCCGCGCGCACTCTAAGGAGTATAAATAAGATGTAGCGTTGAGCTTAGCTTCCGCACGCACCAGTCCACGGACTTTAAATAAGACGTAGCGTCGAGGTTTGCCTCCTCACGCGCGAGTCTCCGGACTATAAAGAAGACGTAACGTCGAGCCTAGCTCCGCACGCACTAGTCCAGGGATTTTAAATAAGACGTAGCGTCGAGGTTCGCCTCCGCACGCGCGAGTCTCCGGACTATAAAGAAGTCGTAGCGTCGAGGTCCGCCTCCGCACGCACCAGTCCACGAACTTTAAATAAGACGGAGCGTCGAGGTCCGCCTCCGCACGCGCGAGTCTCCGGACTATAAAGGAAGTCGTACCGTCGAGGTTCGCCTCCGCACGCGCCACTCCACGGAGTATAAACGAGATACGCAGACCTGCCTTCCGCGTTCGGCGGCAGGTAACACCAAGCATAAGGTACTCCTTGGTTCCATTATAAAAGCAAAGGGGTTACATGGTTACAAGCGTAAGAACCAGTACATCATCCCCCTGCCCTACCCGACCAACCGCTCAGCTTTGGCGCGGTGCGGACGAGACCGTGCCGTCGTCGCCGCGGCGCTGAAAGACCCCTTCAAGCCACAGGAGGAGGTCCCCCTCCCCATGCAACGTCTGCTGCACGGCGACCCTCGCTGCACCTTCCCCGAAGCGGCCCCAGATCCGTTGATGGAAGTTCTGCAGGCTATGCCCGATGGAGCGGATGGCGTCCGACATAACGTCTAGGCGGTCGGGAGGATCCAGTTGAGGATTCGCTAGCTCATGGGTATGCCTACACCCACAAGTATGAAGCAGGGCGAGGGCGAAGCACGCACCAACATAGCTGCAGTGCTCGCCAAAGGTCCTGGCGCCACGAAGAGCAACGCCGGCCCCCTCCTCGATCAGCCCGAGCGTCTCCGACAGGGCCTCCGGCCTGTGCGTAGTGTCCGGCACTCGGACGCACAGATCTCGGAGGGCCTGGTTCAGAGACTCCATGGCCCGCCATGCCGACAGGGACGCATTTTCCAAGATGAGGCGGTTCTCGGCAGCAGACTCCGCCAGCTGGGCCTTCTCCCCTTCTAGGACGGCGATCTGCTGCACGAAGGCGGCGCGCTCCCCAGCCGCGGCGCTCCGAGCTTCCGTGGCATCGAGTTGTGCGGCCACCAGGGCGCCCTCCAGCGCGCAAAGTTCTTCATCCTTCGCGGCGACAGCAGCGTTTGCTTCGCGGAGGCTGGCTTCCAGAGCCCTCCGCTCCTGAACGCGGGCTTCGTCAAAGGACCGGCCGAGGGCAAGCGTCTGGCAGAAACAACATATCAGCAGGCGTCCAGCAGTACCTTACAAGCTGAAGCGCACATATTTACCCTCATCTCGGAGGCCTGCAGAGCGAGCGCTAGGAGGTCCCCCGCGCATGACGACAGCACCTCTCGGTTGAGGCCGTTGTCGGCACGCTCTGCGGCTGCGGTGAGGTCGCAAAATATCTCCGGGCGAGGGAGGAAGTCCAAGCGAGCGAGCCCCAGCCCCAACGCGCCCAGATTTATCGCGGCCGCGGCCACGTCAGCAGCAGCGGACACCTGCGGGGCATCCTGCACAAGGCTCCCAACTTCGCGTATACCTCCGCTGCTCGATCCTTCGCCACGTACGAGAGACGTCGTCTCGCCTGATGTCGGCAGAATGAGCGAGCAGATCGGAGAGAGTCTCGCGAAGTCAGGTGAAGAAAGGGACTCACACCTACCTCCTGCGCCCCTCGTCGCGGTAGGAAGTGGCGCCGGTTCGACCGCCCAGGGGGAGGCGGGCGCCTCGACGTTCGGGGAGAAGGTCTTCTCGGCCGCGCCAGACGCCGTAATCCCGCGGCAAGGCCCCGCAACAGCGTATCGACCCCTCGTTGGCGGCGGGGACTGCGTCCGAGGGCGTTTCGCCTGCGGTGGTACAGGCGATTCTTCCACGGCAGGACCAGCTCCGGTCACTGTCGCCCCCACGGTTTCCTCTGTAGGGGGCACGCCCTCGTCGGCCGCTGCAGTTGATAACGCACCTTCCACCGTGGTTTGGTCGCCAGGAACGACGCCACCCCCCGGGTTGACGAGTTCCAACTCAACGATGGCCGCGAGCCCGAGCACGGGCTCGTGGGCGTCGGCAGAAGGTGCCGGGGGATCCGCGGCGGTGCGCCCCTTCGGAGCAGTATGACCAGGCCCACCGCCGGTCGCACGCCCCGTCTCAGCTGGGCTAGCCGCCGGGGGGGCTGCCGGGTCGCATACGACAGCCGGGGAACGGGCCCGGCGTCGCGAAGATAGCACCCCCGTAGGGCTATCACCGCCCTGAGCGCCCGGAGTCCCGGCGGGAAGCTCTTCCGGCACCGCACGCTCGGGCACGGTAATGCCCACAGCCTCGCAGGTGCGGTTTACCCGCCCCTGCTTAGCCGCCTTGACTGCGGCCTCGCGAGCCCGGTGCTCCTTAAGCGTGTACGGGCCGAGGAGCGCCGCAATCGCGCGCTCCGCATCTTCTAGCCGAGCCACTGCACAGGAGATCACGCCAGTCAGGCGGAAGCCAAACAGATACAATGGCGCGCGTAAAGCGTGCTGGGCGACTTACAAGGGGCGGAGGGCGGCAGCAGGCGAGACACGGATGGGTCGAACCCGTCCTCGCGGGGGCCATTCTGTCCAACATACTTCCCCCGGGAAGAGAGTGGCGCCGCCCCATACATCGTGAACTCCTCGGCTAGGTCGCGCACGCTCATTCGACGGGCGACACCGACAAGGCTCTGTAGCTTTTGCGTGTCGTCGATCTCCGCCTTCAGACTCGGCGTGCTGTTAAACGAGATCGGCCCACCTCGGCAATGCATTCTGCTCTTGTCGGTCACGGTGTAATAGAACCACCACCGCGTCCAGCTGGCTGCCCATTGCCCTGACGAGGCTGGCACAGGGAACAACGTCGCGCATGACGCCCGGAGCACGAAGTTCACACCGTCGAAGTTGGACACCGCCCCGTCAACCTTTCTGGGTCGACAGTGTGCGTCGTGCAGGGTGGCGAATAAGCTCGCGCTGGGATGCCACCCCTCTGTCCGCATCGCCCACGTGAAGACGGCTAGGCGGAGTATCGCGTGGGGCGTCAACTGGGCTAGCTCCAACTTGTAGGCCCGCAAGACTTCGCCCACGAACAACGTGGAGGGCATTCGAAGGCCGGCATCGAAGAACGCGACGAAAACAATCGCCTCCATGGCCCCGGGCTTCGGCTCCGTCTCGTCCCGGCGAGGTAGGCGAGCCCCATTGCGATCCACGATCTTCCCCTCATCCACGAGTCCCTGCAGCGTCCCCTCAGTCATGCGGCTCTTCCCCAGCACACGGGAGCAGGAGCCTCCCGAGTGCTCCATGGCGTTCCACCACTTGTTGGCGCGCGAGCTCCCCCGCGGCACCAGTTTGTACTCCTGGGAAGGATGGGTCGCCTCGCCCTGGCTAGGCAAGGAACCGCTGCGGGGGTGGTAGGTGGCGTCGTCCTGGCTAGCCATCGCTCTTCGCGACAAGGGAAGAATATGCAGGCAAAGGAACAACTGGCGTGACAATTAGCACGGGCGGAAGCGAAGCGGCAGATCAAAAAGCAAAGCAAGAAAGGGTGCCTCCACCTCAACACTAGCACCTTATAAAGGCCGCTCGCCTGCCTTGTGGCTCAACGCACAGACGGATCAAATTCCCAGCGGTTCGGCTGTCCGAGATTTGGAAAGAAGAACCGCCGGGACCTAGAGGGCCGTGCCGGGTAGGTGGCCAAGCAGCGCACAATGCCCCCACATCTTCAACACGCGTCCAACTTCTCGGGGGACGAGGCGAACGGCCGCGGTCACGCAACCGCTCACATCCCACGACGCACCAGTCGTGAGTCGCCACGTGCCCCACCTGCAGCATGGCAGACTGCACGACGCGACAGCCTGACTTCTGCCAGGCCAGGCGTCGGCGTGATTCCAGCCGCCATTAAAAGCGCACTACCAGACTGCAAGGTCACAACAGCCCCAGAGCGCAACCATACCAGCGCCAAGCTCCGATCTCAGCACAATGACGGAGCGCGCGCGTCCACTTCGACTTGGGCGCCAGCCTCCGCTGCCACCCGTTCGAAGGGTAGGGGACGGAACGCGCGCGTCTACTTTGACTTGGGCGCCAGCCTCCGCTGCCACCCGTTCGAAGGGTAGGAGACGGAGCGCGCGCGTCTACTTCGACTAGACGCCAGTTTCGCTGCCACCCGTTCGAAGGGTAGGGGACGGAGCGCGCGCGTCTACTTCGACTAGGCGCCAGCTCCGCTGCCACCCGTTCGAAGGGTAGGAGACGGAGCGCGCGCGTCTACTTCGACTTGGGCGCCAGCCTCCGCTGCCACCCGCTCGAAGGGTAGGGGACGGAGCGCGCGCGTCTACTTCGACTCGGCGCCAGCCTCCGCTGCCACCCGTTCGAAGGGTAGGGGACGGAGCGCGCACGTCTACTTCGACTAGACGCCAGCTCCGCTGCCACCCGTTCGAAGGGTAGGGGACGGAGCGCGCGCGTATACTTCGACTAGGCGCCAGCCTCCGCTGCCACCCGTTCGAAGGGTAGGGGACGGAGCACGCGCGTCTACTTCGACTAGGCGCCAGCTTCGCTGCCACCCGTTCGCAGGGTAGGGGACGGAGCGCGCGCGTCTACTTTGATTTAGGCGCCAGCTTCGCTGCCACCAGTTCGAAGGGCAGGGAACGGAGCGCGCGCGCCTGCTTCAACTCAGGCGCCAGCCTCCGCTACCACCATCCCAGACTTTAGGCTCCCCAACCACAAGCTTGGAGGAATTCACAGGCCGCAGGGGACGGAGGGGGCCAAAGGACTCGGCGACATGGCTTCGGCCCTGTGAAGTCCTTCACCATGAGAGGCTCCTGTCGTAGGGGTGGCCCCCACCTAAACCCAGCAGGCCTGGTAGGAGATTATAAGGCCCAGAATAGGCCATGTGTAATGACATAACTGCCCCAGAGGGGATAACCAGATGTAAGGGTATAGCTGTAAAAGCACTCCTCATGTGTATATATATATATATGAGTAAGCCATGGGGAGGATCCAGGCCATTACACTTATCTTCATCACTCTCCACTACCATCTCTCTCTCTGTTTGGTCTGTAGCCACAACAATCATGGTCATAAGTCGGAAGCCCTCGACCACACCTCGTAGTCATAAGTCGGAAGCCATCGACCATCGCGCGTGATCAAAGATCAGGAGTGGTCGGCCACTGCTTGTGGTCGTACGTTGGTAGCGGTCAACCATCGATCATGGTCCTAAATCGGGAGCCTTCGACCAGGGCTCGTGGTCGTAAGTCGAAAGACATCAAGGACCTCATGGTCATAAGTCGAAAGACATCGACCACAATTTGTGGTCGTAAGTCGGAAGACGTCAACCATCGCGTGTGATCGTAGATTGGGAGCCGTCGACCATCGCACATGATCGTAGGTTGGGAGCTGTCGACCATAACCACTACGACCACGGCCACGGGCGCTATGACTATGACCATAACCGCTACAACCACGGCCACGGGCGCTATGACTACGACCATGACTGCTACGACCATGGCCACGTATTAAGGGACACCTATATTGACTCTTACACACATATGGTTACAGAATCTTACACACTTTGGCTCGTAAGATTGAGTCTTTATTTAGGATATATAGATAATTATACACACATATGATTACAGACTTACATACTCTGACTCGTAAGATCGAGTCTTTATGTTGGATACATAGATACACACATAATTATACAAGACACATATGTACTTACTGACTCTTACATATTCTGACTTGTAAGAGTTAGATACTACTTATGTACACTACATCATGGAATGATAGTGAAGGGACTTTGATGGAACTACGACCATGGCCACGGGCGCTACTACTACGACCACGGCTACTCCTAGTCATAACGACTACACACAAACTGCGGTCGCTCCGACAACACACGCCGATCGTAATGACTTAACACACACTGGTCGTAACGACCGCACATACAAACTGATTGTAATGACCATGACGCCTCAACTCGAAGCTTCGACCACAGCGTTTCTAATCAACTTGAAGTTTCTGCTACGGCTCATCATCGTGATGCTTCGACCACGGCTTCTCACTTACTTGGAGTGTTCGACTGCGACTACCGTAGCTTTGACTACTGCTACGACCATGGCTTCGGGGATTGCTTAGACCACGCCTTCGACCATGGTTTCGGGGACTGCTCCGACCACGCCTTCGAGTGTGGCTTCTACCACTTACAAATCATCAGGATTAATAAAAACCTCACCTTGCAAACACACACAGTGGACAAAGGAATCATCAGCACCATCGCAGCAAAGTCACAAGGCATATGCACCGAGTAGCTAGGTGATCGAGAGAGGGAAAAATTTGCTGGTTTCTACAAGCAGAGCGACGACTAGCTTGGGAGACCAAAATCGCCATACAACGCGACGGGCTCCAAGCGAAGAGCAGGAGGAGGTAGAGAGGCTCACCGGGCAAGCGACTGCTGGGCGACGGCAGCAAAAGGAGAGCCACGTGGGCGGGCGTAGGAAGAGGAAGCCGCTGCCGCTGCGCGGCACCGAGCAACGGCAGCAGTAGGGGCGGGTGCGGCAAGGGGAGGAGAACCATGGTAACGCAGCGCCGCAGGGGGTGGGGCGAGGTAGGAGCAAGGGGTGGCCATCGGATCCAATGGCCACCATCTACGAGCACCCATCTCTCAGATCCACGGGCCGCCATCGATCGTTGCCTTCTAGATCCACCGACTGCTGTCGCCAAGCATGCCTCTCGGATCCACTGGCCACCATCGCCGAGCACCCTTCTCTTTAATCCACTGGCTACTGTCGCCGAGCGTCGTGCTGCCGAATTGCTTCACCGCACTGTTTGTGTAGCGAAAAATTTTGGTTAGAGGAGCGATGGGAGATGGGTCGGCGGCGGTGGGGAGAGGCCCGGTGGCCAGTGAGGAGGGATAGGGGAGATGGGGTGGAGGCGGTGAGGAGATGCCAGATGGGCAGCGAGGAGGGAGAGAGGAGATGAGGTGACAAGTCTGCGAGGGAGAGAGTATGGGAGAGAGATATGTAGAGAATGAGAGAACAGAATAACCGAAGGTGGAAGTGGAGAGGAGGGATAGTTAGCACGAGAGAGAGGGGATATAGATGATCAAGATTCCTGTGATTAGATTGAACGGCTAAGAAGAGAGGAGGAAAAATACATCCGATAACTACTAGCTCCTTTTTATATAAAAGTAGGGATTATTCTTGATCGAAAACCACCCTCCCTTAGCGAAACGGCACAAGAGATGGGCCGCGCGCGCAGTGGCGCCACGCAACGCAACAAACGGCCATGGGCCCACAGCCGCACGGTGAGGCAGCCCACCGAACTCTGGCCCGGTCGCCCACGCCACCGCGGCAAGCAGCCTCGCTGCATGTTGCGTGGTAACCTCGCGGTCGGAGCCCAACTGGATAAAGACATGGCTGCGGTCTGCGGCCACTGCATGAGAAGCCTCTGGAAACTCGAACCTGTAAGGCGTCAGTAGCAAGAGACTGGCCTCACAAGTTGCAGTACGTCTATTATCTTAAGTTCCTAACATTGGAGTACGACTGATTCTGATCTTGGCAAAGACTCTTAAGAGTTGCAAAATCTACGGAAAACCCAAGTCAAAATCTACGGAAAACCCAAGTGCTCGTTGGCGTTACCGCACAAATTAATCCAGCGGAACATACGGAGAGAGAACGACGCATCGGGTGTTCTACCTGAGCTCTTGAATTTTCGCCCAAGTGTTCAGGAGGTTCAGAAAATGGCTGTGCACGACAAGGACGAGCAGTTACCACCTGCCAGTGATGAAGCCCTGCAATGTCGTTTAATCTGGTCCCCAAAAAAACATCATGCCTAGTTGACGCAGTGTTACAGATCAAACCGCACATGCTTGAGCCTATCGGTGGGAAAGATTGGAATCTTCTACGCCTCTACGGCGAGACAGTAACTAAACTTCCATCTCTGCATCTATTAATCTATGCCGCGACACTGCAGCCAGCACTTGCCCTGCAGACCGATCCGCGCTGCCAGGTAGAGATCGCGAGGCAACGGTACATCTTGTCAGCTGCTCGATCGCCCCTCCTACGTACGTACAGGGTCCAGAGCCTGTTACTGCCAATGGGGGAGGTATCAGTATCACTGTATCAGGTATGAGTAAATGCTAGCTTCAGCCATTATGGGTGGTAGGTATCTAGATCAGCAGCCGGTTTTAACCTGTCCCGTTTCGGTAAGGTTCTGCATTTGCAGATTGCAATGAAGTTACTCACCTTGGCTGCTCAAGAAGCTGCTAGTGCAGGCTGTTCTGTTCCTCGGTGCAGAAATGACTTTCACGTTCAGACATTCAGAAATTTAGTGGAAGGTTTTTCTGTCATAAGAAGGGGAGCAATACATATGTTAATGTTACTAAGACATCCATTTGTTCTGTCCTGGTATGAAAGTCAAGGCACCTACAGTACCAAGGGTAAGAATTCCTCCAAGAATACATATGTTTTTTTTAAAAAAAGAATTCCTCCAAGAAAGAACCTGATTTTTGTTTCTTGTAGATGTCAAAGTTACATGTTACTATTAGGTGGTGATCATTTGGGCTTTTTTTTTATGGTTTATGGCTAAAAAACACTGTAGCTAACAGATGCTTATTTAGCATAATTAAATTTAAAAAATAAAAAATATAAAAAATATGTTAGCCCATTACGTATAATACAAACAAATACGGCAAAAAAGCTCAACAAAAAGCCAAAAGTTCAGAAAAAGACGAAATTTATAAATAGTGAAAAATAAGCCGGAAGCTAAAGGCTGAAGCCAAAACGATCACAGCTACATCGATTTGTTCTGTCGTGACGTGAAAGTCAAGGCACCTACAGTACCGAGGGCAAGAGTTCCTCCAAGAATATGGTTTTTTTTAAAAGAATTCCTCCAATAAAGAACCTGATTTCTGTTTCTTGTAAATGTCAAGTTACATGTTACTAAGACATCGATTTGTTCTGTCCTGATATGAAATTCAAGGCACCTACAGTACCCAGGGCAAGAATTCCACCAAGAATGCGTTTTTTTAGAAAAAAGAATTCCTCCAAGAATACGTTTTAAAAAAGGAATCCCTCCAAGAAAGAACCTGATTACTGTTTCTTATTGGACCGAATGGTAACAAAGAGAAGGCGAATGGTGCCTTTAAAATTTCCTTTACGTATTCATCGATCTTCATTTCAATAACTATAAAAGGCTATGAAGATCAAAAACTAATCACCACACAAAAAGTTTATGTGAAAACCGATCAAAACAACCTTTGATGTGCCTGGTAGTCAAACTGGATGAACAGTACTCAATGAGACCAATGAATAGTAGTGGGCCAAACCGCTATAGTGTTTTCAAAAAGACAATAATAATTTCAGCACTATTTTAAAAGCAAAAACACATGAAAATTTTGATATGTGGATTCAAATAATATAAAATTTGGCATACACATTCTCTAGAATATCATGAACCTATTTCAACTAACGATTGAGAAAATCATTGTCAAAGTTATGATATTTTTCAGTTTTAAGGAAGGTTGCACCAAAAACGGCCAAAAATAAAAAAAGTTAATATGACTTACTCGTGTGTGGATGATGGCCAAAGTAACTGTAGATATGTTCTCATATGTCACAGCAAGTAAGAATACTAAAGAAATTGGGCCAAACAAACTTAGATCAAGAAATCACTCGTGAGGGTCAAATCCAAGCAAAACAAATTTCTTCATGAACTTACCAACCAAGTGCCTAAATAAGTGATGATTGATTTTTAGATGTCATCTTCAAGACGAGGAGGGAGAAGAGCAAAAATCAACCAAGTCAAGAGCAAATCAATCAACACAAAATAGACCATAGAGATGAATAAAGCTTGGTATATTGCTATTTGAGAATGAATATTTTACAGCCACTCCACTTGAAGGATAAGAGAGCACACTACAGTGCTCAACTTCTTTCAAACCCTAACCCTATAACTTTTAGTCACATAAGAGGATGGTTAACTACAAGTCCCCATCCCAATCTGCAAATAGACAGGCTAGTCAGCATTATCTAACCCTTAGTGGATGCTATCTACTTATAATATTTTGGGAAAACCCGATAACCCTACACACGTGTGTTTTAACTTACACATTACTCTTATGCACATTTTACAAAGCACATAAGCCCGAATACGATAAGTCCTTAGCGTTGATCTATCTTGATCTTCTCAGCTTCTCTTTGACCTAAACCGCTCTCCCAAGCACTGCCGTTTTGATTCGAAGTAGTTTTCGGTATTTCGATCAAACTACCAAAATATTCTCTTTTGACCCGGTCTTCTCCTTCCATTGCAAGTAATCACTATGCTTCCCACGTATAAGTGCACCACTAGCTTGCTATGTATTGACAGGTCTCTTCCATTCCGGTTCCATCGGACCACGTCTCACTTGGACCAATCAAGCCACATGGTGTAATCCGCCGCTCGAACTTTTCTTTAATATTTTTCGCCTTTCTTGTGTCATACTTGAGCTCAGCCATCTCACCCAGTATCCTCAATCGTTTTGTGTCTCGGCTCCTCCATGAACGTAATCTCGATCATCGTCATTGACTATGATTGATTCCAAGCGACCATATACACCCAAAGACAAAGCTATCGTTTTCGGACACAAGTTCTTCACAACTTAACCCACGTTAGCTGTAACATATCTCATACAACCTATAAATGGCGACCTAGGTCGATAAAAACCATTGCGAGTATAAAAATTCCAAAAACTCAAAACCTGGCTAAAAGTGCACTGTTCAGTTGGCCTGACCGGATGCCCATATTGGTCAGGTTGCTGACATGTACGGTCAAAATCAGAAATTTCATAGGTTGAGCCGCTGGGGAGGCCGATCTGATCACCTATCTTGTGCCGGTCTATAGGCCAATTCTAAATTTCGACAAATTCATAATTTGAATTTTTAGCATTTTTAAATTACAATAGTTTATCATAGTATAATTCTGAACTTTCCCACACGACCGTTCGGTTCTCGTTATAGCTACTCTGGGCAGAAAAACAGAGAAGAGAGGACCTCTTAACTCAGAGGCACAGTTGTGTAATGTGCGTGCACTTGTCGAGCCTAAAACATGCATGTACTGCAACTGTAAAAAAAAATACATTCTCTGGTAACTTCTTGTAAGGCTTGTACAATTTGCAGAAGATAAGGATATGCGGAAACGTACGACGAATCGGATCGCCTCATGGTCGGCGAGTCTTTCATAACGATATATACCTCAAGATTTTTATCTCGAGGAGTGCAATCGCATGCGTTGTCGAGGTAGCTAGGGCCGTAGGGCGGGCGGTGCCACTCATTGAAAAATTTCTACCCCACCGCGTTATGAATTTCACATGCCCCTGCTACGTTAGCATCGCGTGCGCTACGACTGGCATTACAATAGCATGATAAATGAAAACCGGGTGTTGGTTGTCTATACGGCTCTATACGTACAGGGTAGCTTCGTCCATGGCATTTTCAGACAGTACATGCATATCATGACTGAATTATGACGACCATATCTAGCTTTTTCTGATGGAAGTTACTATTAGTTACTAGTATTTGAAGAAACTTAATTTATCAACCTCTTCCAACCGCTCTACCGCTCTACCTCCTAGGCCTGGGTAAAATACCCGCTACCCGTTACCTGTACCCGAATTACCCGGACCCGAACCCGAAATACCCGAACCCGAGGTACCCGATCCCAAATTCGGATAGCGATTCTGATTACCCGAAATTAGTTTGGGTAGTTCGGGTAATATCCCCCGGTACCCGAACTACCCGAATTACCCGAATTGTCGGGAAATTGTCTGTAAATTACCCGAATTGTCTGTAAATTACCCGAATTGTCGGGAAATTAGCTGGTTTTCTGTAAATTCGGGTATATCGGGTATACCCGAACCCGAATTATCGGGTACCCAAAATTGCGGGTAGTGTTTTTTGGGGCTAATATTGGGTAGCAGTTTTCATTACCCGAATTTCGAATTACCCGAACTACCCGACCCGAAAAATTCGGGTAACCCGAACGCCCAGGCCTACTACCTCCAGAGTAGGGTTGGACAGTGGCGTAGCTAGGATTTATAGCTATGGTGGTCCATTGTCTAAAATTTATTTAACCGCTATAAATTTAACATGTCGGTACACAAGTATATGAATTACGAAATGCACTTAAGGTAAAAAGGACATACGAACTTCATAAAATTGACGAATATAGCTTTCTTAACATAGAATTGAAATATTACATACCTATAGTAGTTGAAAAACAGTACATCACTACTTCTTCTTCTTGTCAGGCCTGCGCCTTCTAATAGCCATGAAAGTGTTGATGATCTCTTCTTCACTCAATTGTAAGAAGATATCCCGCTCAATAAAAGTGACTAGACAATCATCCAGAAGGCTATCACCCATCTTATTTCTCAACTTATTCTTGATAAAGGTCATTGCAGAAAATATTCTTTCAACACTTGCGGTAGCCACCGGTAGAAGCAATACCAATTTGATAAGTAAATAGATCCAATGATAAACTTTATCCCTCTTTGTTTCAACAAGTTTTACTGAGAGGTCAACAAGATTGTTTAGGCCTTTGAACATTTCATCTTTTCTCATGTCATTAATAAAGGTTTCAAGTTGCAAGTCGAGTCTTAGCAAGTCAGAGCTTGAAAAATCATTAGGGTAAAATTCAGCAAGTCTATGTACCTTGTTTGCATCAAAAGAAGCGAAGGAATCCGCTGGATTCAAAGCAGCCATACAAGTAAGCAACTCCATATTTACCTCATCAAACCGACTGTTAAGCTCTTGACTAATTTTATCAATGACTCCAATATATACTTTTCTTCTGAAGTGATCATCATTTGTTTGGTTCCGAGCAAAACGTGCTGATCTTCCATACGGCACATAATTATGTTGCATTGCAGGAACTTGAATGCCATATTTGTTGCAAAATATTGTAACCCTTTGAAGAAATGAAACCCACCCTTCAGACCTCATTTGCTGCATTTTACTCTTTGCCAAACTGACAAGTGACATTGCATTAAGAATATCTTGGTCTCTTCTTTGCAAACACTCAGACAATTCATTTGTGTGTCCAAGAATCTCAAGCATCAAATGAGCACTAAAAATAAAATCAAATGACTCAAGCACTCCAACCATAGTATGTATTTTTGGCCATTCACCCCTTTGTGATGTATCTTCTCCAAGAGCTATGAGTACATCACGAATTGTGGGATATATAGCAATCATGTTGACCACAGTTTTATAATGAGAGCCCCACCGAGTCTCACCAGGTCTAGGCAGCCCCATCTCTTGATTTAACCCACTTCCAGATTCTAGTATACCACACTCAAGTGCTTTCATGACATTGTCATATTGGTGATGTCGAAGCATGCCATGACGCTTACAAGAAACACCAACAATATTTAGCAAGAGTGATACTTGATCAAAAAACCACACACAATCATTATTTCCTTTGGCAACAGCAACAAGAACCAAATGGAGTTGATGTGCAAAACAGTGTACATAATAAGCAGAAGGTGATTCTTTCATGATCAAGGTTTTCAGCCCTTTAATCTCATTTCATGTTACTAGCCCCATCGTAGCCTTGACCACGGATTTGAGTTATAGTCAAACCATGACTAACTAGTAAAGATTGAATTGCTTCCTTAAGTGATGAAGAAGTAGTATCATCTACATGAACAATTCTAAGAAACCGCTCACATGGCCTTCTTTGATGCATATTTATGAAAAAGAGAGGCAATATCACCACTCCTCTTCATGTTTTAACAAATCTGCAAGAGAATTATATAAAGTTTCAATTTACCAAACCAATAATCTTATACTACAAAAAAACATATAATTGAGTCTTTGGCTTAGGCTTAGCAATTGAGTCTTCATTTTAGGATTTTGATCAGTACAAGTCCTTTAATTCCACCTCATCTATGAAACGCTTGAATCTTCGCATGTTTCTTCTATTCAGATTAATGTTCTTCTTGTCTGATGCCAAATAAATCAAATCCGATCACTCGACACTCATCACTGTGATTGAATGATCTCCAACTAAAAAATCCGATCCGAAGATTTCAACACGACAACACCACGCCAAGCAAATTTGATGTACCTAACAGACGCTGAGACGCATGGTCCTGTAGTACTGTCCCATGGCATGCATGGTTTTGCTTAAGCTATCCTCGTGATCGTATCATTCGCAGGTTAATTTCCTTCCACCGTTTGGAACGAAACACTGTACGAATCCAATGTGATTTACTACTGCTACTTACGGTTGATAGTATTTGCTCGGTCCAAAGGCCGGTAGCTTCGTTTCCATGTCAATGTCATGCACCGCTTGCAGATTAAGGGGCGTGTACGTACCTGGGCTCGATGGCCACCGCGCCGTCGCCGATGCTCGATGGTCGCGCGCCCGCGCCCGCGCCTGCCGTTGCTGTGTCGCAGCGTCGCCCCTGCTCTCGAATACGAATGGGCGTCTGAGAACTGAGAAGAATACGAACGGCCGGAACGGGCGTCTGACGGCTGACGCGAATCACGCGATCACGCGAATACGCGGCCGGCGGCCACACGCGAACTCTCGATCTCACCTCACGCCGTCACGCGACTCACGCGAACTCTCGATCTCACGCCGTCACGGTCACGCGAACTCCAGAGTCCAAACTCCCGTGCGAACTGCGGACTCAGGCCTGCGCCTCTGGGGCCTGGGCTTTGTTGGACCGAGCGCAGGGTGGTCCGCGGCCCATAGGGACCACCCTGTAGCTTCGCCCCTGGGGTTGGACGGGTGGCGACAAGAAAGCTAACTTACGTTTTGGAAAAATCCGATAACCCCATATACATGAGTTTTAAGTTACATACTACTTTTATGCATATTTTTCAAATCACATAAGCCCAAAAAACGATAAATTCTTAGCGTTGATCTATCTTGATTTTCTCAGCTTCTCTTTGACCTAAACCGTTCTCCCAAATTCCGCCATTTTGATCTAAAGTGGTTTACGATATTTTAATCAAACTACCAAAATATCATCTCTTGATCCGGTCTTCTTCTATTGCAAGTAGTCACTATATTTCTTACGTGTAGGTGCACCTGTAACACCCCGCCCATCCTCTGGGCCTAGAGTGCTACCATCATTGCATATTAATACCACTTTTAGGCATCTGCTAAACAATTGAAACAAACTCTACCTTGATCAAGAAGCAACAATCACTTGCACCATACCATTATTAAGCAACTATGCTAGCTTACTGGTGAAATTAAACATACTACCAAGAACTAGATATGTGAAGTGCTGCAAGAGCGTGAAGTTATTCATGTGCTACACTCGCCCGCGCAAGACGTCCTCAACAGTTACCTAAAAAAAACAACAAAGCAAGGGTGAGTCCAAAGACTCAGCAAGTACATAATAGAACAATAGACACCACCAACATAAGTAAAACATAATCCACATATATCATCACGTTCGTATCATCATCCTCTTAGCCAAACATTGCCATGCCATCATTGCAATGCATCATTACTTTACATGCTCTTTTGCTCTTCACATTGCAAGTACCGGTACTGCCGAGTGAACACCCGTCGATGTTCACCCATCATGGGCCCGCCCTCATAGGCACGGGACCCCTCCACTCCCGTGGAGGCCTACCGAAGTAGGTCTTACTCAAGAGCACTCCGGATTAGTCCACTAGCTTTACTCATAACTAGGGACTTTCTCACCGCCCTCACTCTTGAGTGCTCCTCATGCAAATGCACATGTCCATGATCATATTCACGCTCATCACTAGCATTACTAGTAGACAAGCATCTTTGCCTACCTCACTCCATCATCATTGCCATCATTTACCATGCAACCTTATGTCAGGTAAATATCACATTTTCCCATAGATATCATGTAATCAACACATTTCTACATAAATATCAACATACCAGATAAACATCGCATATTCATAAATCTTGGTCTACCGCTCTACCATGTACTTGCCTGTTAACCGAGCGGAGTGAAACGATGTACGGACGGCGTCGACTCGGGTCCTCCACCTGAACAAGCAATTAGTTCGACTTAACGCACCATAGCGAAGCCAGAGTCTAAATGAGCAGTGACCACTCTACGCACATAACCGGGTTTCTGACACAAAAACGCACGAGGTTAAGGACCTGACACGCAGGTGTCAAACCCCCTTTTTTTTTCCTGTCTTTTTCTCCTCTTTTCTTTTTTTTTTCCTTCTCTTCTCTTCTCTTTCTTTTTTTCTTTCCTCTCTCTCCTTATCTCTTTTGGCCGAACCGGCCACCCCTGCTTCCCCATTTCTTCTGGCCACAGGGGCTCATCATCTCCCTCCCAACTCTCTCTCTCCCATACCCCAACCGGCCGAGTGGGGCCTCCCCAGGGGCGGCGCGGCGGCGCGCAAGGCCGGCCGGCGACCCCCTCACCGC
Source organism: Dendrocalamus latiflorus (assembly GCA_017311315.1). Taxonomy (NCBI): domain Eukaryota; kingdom Viridiplantae; phylum Streptophyta; class Magnoliopsida; order Poales; family Poaceae; genus Dendrocalamus; species Dendrocalamus latiflorus. The sequence continues at coordinate 10,938,450 of CM029638.1, read as the reverse complement.
CGGCGGCCCCTCCCGCCGCCCCTACCTTCCTCCTCCCCCTCTCCCGCTTCCTCTCTTCCTCCGCCGGACAGGCTTGGGGCGGCGCGGCGGCGCATGGCCGGCTCGGCGTCGCCGGCCCCCATCCCGCCGCCGGCAGCCCCCCGCCTCTGCCTCCTCCTCTCGGCGCATCCGGCCGAGCGGCCGGCCCCTCCAGGCGGCGCGGCGCACGGGCGCGCCGGCCTTCTCCCCCTCGCCGCCGACCAGTGTGCCGCCGCCGACCGTCCCCGCCTCCATGGCTTCCCCTTCCCCTCGCGCGCAGCTGGCCGACCGACGCGACTGCCGGCCGCCCCCTGCTCGCCTCCCCGTGCGCGCAGCCGCTAGGTGCGGCCGTCACCAGCCGGCACGGTCAACGGCCGCCGGCTTCCCCCGCCGCCCTCGGATGCCTGCGCCACCTCGCCTCCCTCTCCTCCTCCGATTTCTACATGCATGTGCTCCCCTGGTTGAATGCTCACCTTTGTGCTCACCTGTGCCGGTGGGAAGTATGTGGGTATGTTAGTTTGAGCTTGAGGGAAAGGAAGAAGGGGAGAGTACAGGGAGTGAGCTTGAGCTCTGGGGTTGGCTTTCGGCTTTGGCATTGAGAAGGAATGGGGAGTGGTGCTCGGTTGGCTTTGTTCTTGAGGCAGTGGCAGAAAAGTGGCTGTGTATTGTCTTGTCCACTTAAGAGGCATGGCCATCACTCTCAATGTGAAATGGCACTTTTGCCCTTCCCCTTTTTTTTTTTTGCTTTGGCTGGATATGGCACCATGGGCTTTTTGGTCCAATGGCATCCTTATACTATTTGGTGTTCTTCTACTGCGGCAGGTAAATCGGTGACAGGTAAGGTTAGAATTTGCCGGATGATGAACACCCGAAACGCGAGGCGGTGCCGACTGTCCCTAGGCGGTCCGGGAACCTCTGAGAGTGCTAAATATACGGCTCTCTAGACGGTGCCGACCGTCCTGGGATGGTCTGGGAACCGCTGCGCGCGACACTAAATCGACATTCAAAAAGGTCGATGGGTCTGACGGCAAAACTCTCATTTATCTCTAATGTTTCCATTTTGCAAATTTAGGGTATTACATTCTACCCCCCTTAACAGAATTCGACCCCGAATTCTGGCATTCAACAATATGCACGAAAGAACAAAATGTAATAAACTGCACATAACATAACATTAACTCGTACCCATGGAGAACAAGTCCGGGTACTTCTCGCAATTACTTTCTCAACATCGACACATGAAACATGTTATGCACTCCGTGCATAGACTCAATTCTCATGCCTCGGCATAAGAAACCCTCCAATCTTTCAGGAAACACTCTCATTACTTGCACAAAAGAAACAAGGCTACCCTTATTTGCAACAAGGAGAGCTCTTCTCTTATACAAGAGAAGTATCATGCAACATTCATGGAATCAACTCATTCATCCACAAACATCAACCCTTCTCTCAAACCAGAAGGAAATTTTGTTTCCTCTCGGGAAACCATTTCATCACAATAAATCCACTCAGAGTGAAAACCGAACAGGAAATCAATCCTTAACCTAACAACCAACTTTATGCTGCATAAACCATGCGAAATATTTCTATTCCCCAAATTAGCCTTTCCTTTTCCAAGAAAAGAAAGCATATTCTTTTAGGTGTAAGGATAACGACTTAGCCAAAAACCACCTAGCCCACAAGTAAAAGGCGGAAATACCGCACCTTTCCACTTAAATCCACTATCCCTCAAAGTGGCCATGAACAAATTCCCAAATCAGGGGAACCCAAAATAGTCCTTTGATTATCGATCAATCACTACAGTTGATAACGAGATATATTTTACTTCGTGTTCCTTAAAAATCAGTATCGATCACACATCCATGTGACTAAACTCACAAAGATAGTTCTCACTAACTCTCTTAGTAAGAATAATAGGTTCCCATGTTTCGACATATCAGAACTCCAATTACTCATGGAATGGATTACTCCCCTGATTACTTCTTTAAATAATGATCACCAAACATGGTGGATAAAACAAATCATATACCAATTCTCAACCTCTCACATCTACAAAATGAGGTAAGCTCCATTAGGATCTCATTTAACATTAAATAACTAAATCTTCCAATAGCTCTACTTTAACTTTACCTCAATCTTTTAGCCTCTACTAACTGTCAATAAATTTGAGGCTCATAGACCCAGATTCTCGATACTCCTCCAGTAACTCCGATATTAGTATCATCCTCGATCTATGTTATTGAAATCAAGCAATCTAAAACTTTAACACCTAGCGATGATTACCCCAAAACATAAGTCAGGGAAGTTCTTTCACCAAAATCCCATACTCTCATCGCTACCCATGCTTTACCCACTTAAATGTGACATTGGTCACCATTATTTCCCATAGACACTACCAGTTGCAATAACACAATCGACCATCGATTTCGCCTTTAAGGCCAATTTTATCTCTAATCAATTTACCACCAGGATTATGGCATAAGATCAACTCAGAACTCTATTAACCACACAAACATATCAACTAGCTCACTATAGATCTAAGCCTAATAGAGCTTCATGTTATGAATTTAACATTCGTTTCGAGAACAAGGGATTCCAATCCCTCAGCAACCCTCCAGAGTTAAGAAGTCTACCAAATTTAAACCTCCAGAAAACCGAACGAAATCCCAACGACTTTCATTCTCCAACAAAACAGGACTTTAGAATGAGTTCATCACTCACTCCCCCAAAACAACTACAAAACTCCCCCAACACGGGGTTCACTCTTTCAATGATGCAACGCCTAGACAGGAGATCCATTCCCGCTATCCATAGCATCACATCACAACAAACACATTGGGCTATTAACACCAAGAAAACGGAGAGATGCAACAAAATCCAAATATTACATTACCCTAGTTGACGCGCCCGGGCCCACTTTAGACTCTCAACTCAAGACATCCGAAATTTACATGTTTGGGAAACGCTCAGGACTCATTCCTGAGTGCGCCTAGGACTTCGTTCCTAGGTACGCCCGAAACTTACGCGTTCGGGAGCGCCACGGACCACTCGTCCGGGAAATCTCATATGCAGAAGTGAGGAAAGTCAGGTAGCACTCATAACACATGCACATAAATCAATCTGTAAGTCACGCGGATCTCCTACCGTATCTCCAAGCATTCATCATTGATAGAACTGAACATGACCCCCTTCGAAGTCATGAACCCCAAACGATAATGCACGCCAAAGCACAAAGTGTTTCTTCCAAATACCAACATAGGAATCAATTAAAATTCTCCTCCCCATAACCACAACAAGCCAGTACCTCTTGTACTGCTTACACAAATTAGCAAATGCCGATTCGCTAATACATAAGTCATTGACTTTTAGTATCCCATGAGCACCTAAGTCCAAGGCGCTAACTAATCTCCACCAGCTCGACTTTAAGGATGATCAATCACCTGGTTTTTAGCACACATCCTATGTACTTCCGTAAACAACAGTTACTTTTAAGCATAGAATCCATCTATTCTACTTCCGTAGGTGTGCACATGATTTCCTACAAAATGCAGTGGCCACTTCACCAACTCAGGCTTAGATATTGCTACCAAATCTCAATAAGACGTCATTAACTTCATCCCTCAAAATTTAAGTCTCACATGACTTTACATCAATTCTTCTCCATTCAATTTAGCTGGGAGACTATCCGACATCAAGATCCCTATTCTAGTCCTCCCAACGAATTCCAATAGAGTTATAAAATCATGACTATTTGAACCTTTCCAAAACATCAATCATGATTAAAATAATCAATCATGGTGCGGGGTTGGCGGACTTAGTTTTATAATCATTCACCTATTACCAATTGAAAGGATAACTGCAGATGTGGGATTTTCCACCAAGACATTAAATTAACACACCCTTTTTTTTTCCAGACTCGCTCGCCTAACTAGGTTCATGGATTGGGGCCAAAGTGAAACCAGTCATTCGATGTGGCTCAGCAACCTAAGCAACCGTAATCACCAACTGGTTCACCAACAATTCGAATCCATCTATTAAGCAGAAATAGATATGCCTTATGCCGCTACTTCTCATGTTACTACAAAATCCTCATTGGGTTCAACTCAACTTCAATCCCACGAGCGTAACTAAAGTTAATTACTCTCCTAGGTTCTCACAGTTTAGAATACCATGTCCTGCCAACTTGTTACTTTAACCACCATATCTCCTATACGCCTAATCCAACACTTCAACCACTATTGGATACTGCCTTCTCTAGTAAAGATATTGATCTCAACATGCAAGTTACTCCAATCGTTCAGATAATCAAAATTCTCCCGAAAACCATACTTGCATGGAACACTCCCCACTATCGGGTATTTACCAAACAACTCAACAAGTTGTTAACCAAAGAGAACTAACTTCCCGAAACTGAAACAAAACATCACTACCTCAATACCACAATTGGCAACATGACCAGGCCTCTCAGTGGCCACGGTCTCAGTCTTTATTGTATCGGTACACGACACAATCACGGCAAAGTCCCGTATGACACACAAATAACAAGTTCAAATGCTTGCTATCAACTCACAAGCATCAACAACAAGCATTGCAAATCAACAACATGACTAACAGAAGCGAAAATGCATTGCTTGACCCAATCTCATCCTACTGTGCACACGTCCGCGTTCCCTAACTCTCGGCATCTCTGTCCACGACAGACAGCCAATCACACAACTAGCCCACAAACATCCACTCCAACAACACAAATCATCGACAAGGCTAGCGAAAGCGTAAATACAATGTAAGACCCATTCCCCATCCTATGGTGCACCAGTGTGTCAAATTTTAATTTAATTATTAGGCCTAAGTCAAATTTTAGTTGAATAATTAAACTGAGTTATCAAGTTTCGCTACCACGGACCTAACGCCCGCTCTGATACCAACTGTAACACCCCGCCCATCCTCTGGGCCTAGAGTGCTACCATCATTGCATATTAATACCACTTTTAGGCATCTGCTAAACAATTGAAACAAACTCTACCTTGATCAAGAAGCAACAATCACTTGCACCATACCATTATTAAGCAACTATGCTAGCTTACTGGTGAAATTAAACATACTACCAAGAACTAGATATGTGAAGTGCTGCAAGAGCGTGAAGTTATTCATGTGCTACACTCGCCCGCGCAAGACGTCCTCAACAGTTACCTAAAAAAAAACAACAAAGCAAGGGTGAGTCCAAAGACTCAGCAAGTACATAATAGAACAATAGACACCACCAACATAAGTAAAACATAATCCACATATATCATCACGTTCGTATCATCATCCTCTTAGCCAAACATTGCCATGCCATCATTGCAATGCATCATTACTTTACATGCTCTTTTGCTCTTCACATTGCAAGTACCGGTACTGCCGAGTGAACACCCGTCGATGTTCACCCATCATGGGCCCGCCCTCATAGGCACGGGACCCCTCCACTCCCGTGGAGGCCTACCGAAGTAGGTCTTACTCAAGAGCACTCCGGATTAGTCCACTAGCTTTACTCATAACTAGGGACTTTCTCACCGCCCTCACTCTTGAGTGCTCCTCATGCAAATGCACATGTCCATGATCATATTCACGCTCATCACTAGCATTACTAGTAGACAAGCATCTTTGCCTACCTCACTCCATCATCATTGCCATCATTTACCATGCAACCTTATGTCAGGTAAATATCACATTTTCCCATAGATATCATGTAATCAACACATTTCTACATAAATATCAACATACCAGATAAACATCGCATATTCATAAATCTTGGTCTACCGCTCTACCATGTACTTGCCTGTTAACCGAGCGGAGTGAAACGATGTACGGACGGCGTCGACTCGGGTCCTCCACCTGAACAAGCAATTAGTTCGACTTAACGCACCATAGCGAAGCCAGAGTCTAAATGAGCAGTGACCACTCTACGCACATAACCGGGTTTCTGACACAAAAACGCACGAGGTTAAGGACCTGACACGCAGGTGTCAAACCCCCTTTTTTTTTCCTGTCTTTTTCTCCTCTTTTCTTTTTTTTTTCCTTCTCTTCTCTTCTCTTTCTTTTTTTCTTTCCTCTCTCTCCTTATCTCTTTTGGCCGAACCGGCCACCCCTGCTTCCCCATTTCTTCTGGCCACAGGGGCTCATCATCTCCCTCCCAACTCTCTCTCTCCCATACCCCAACCGGCCGAGTGGGGCCTCCCCAGGGGCGGCGCGGCGGCGCGCAAGGCCGGCCGGCGACCCCCTCACCGCCGGCGGCCCCTCCCGCCGCCCCTACCTTCCTCCTCCCCCTCTCCCGCTTCCTCTCTTCCTCCGCCGGACAGGCTTGGGGCGGCGCGGCGGCGCATGGCCGGCTCGGCGTCGCCGGCCCCCATCCCGCCGCCGGCAGCCCCCCGCCTCTGCCTCCTCCTCTCGGCGCATCCGGCCGAGCGGCCGGCCCCTCCAGGCGGCGCGGCGCACGGGCGCGCCGGCCTTCTCCCCCTCGCCGCCGACCAGTGTGCCGCCGCCGACCGTCCCCGCCTCCATGGCTTCCCCTTCCCCTCGCGCGCAGCTGGCCGACCGACGCGACTGCCGGCCGCCCCCTGCTCGCCTCCCCGTGCGCGCAGCCGCTAGGTGCGGCCGTCACCAGCCGGCACGGTCAACGGCCGCCGGCTTCCCCCGCCGCCCTCGGATGCCTGCGCCACCTCGCCTCCCTCTCCTCCTCCGATTTCTACATGCATGTGCTCCCCTGGTTGAATGCTCACCTTTGTGCTCACCTGTGCCGGTGGGAAGTATGTGGGTATGTTAGTTTGAGCTTGAGGGAAAGGAAGAAGGGGAGAGTACAGGGAGTGAGCTTGAGCTCTGGGGTTGGCTTTCGGCTTTGGCATTGAGAAGGAATGGGGAGTGGTGCTCGGTTGGCTTTGTTCTTGAGGCAGTGGCAGAAAAGTGGCTGTGTATTGTCTTGTCCACTTAAGAGGCATGGCCATCACTCTCAATGTGAAATGGCACTTTTGCCCTTCCCCTTTTTTTTTTTTTGCTTTGGCTGGATATGGCACCATGGGCTTTTTGGTCCAATGGCATCCTTATACTATTTGGTGTTCTTCTACTGCGGCAGGTAAATCGGTGACAGGTAAGGTTAGAATTTGCCGGATGATGAACACCCGAAACGCGAGGCGGTGCCGACTGTCCCTAGGCGGTCCGGGAACCTCTGAGAGTGCTAAATATACGGCTCTCTAGACGGTGCCGACCGTCCTGGGATGGTCTGGGAACCGCTGCGCGCGACACTAAATCGACATTCAAAAAGGTCGATGGGTCTGACGGCAAAACTCTCATTTATCTCTAATGTTTCCATTTTGCAAATTTAGGGTATTACAGCACCACTAGCTTGTTACGTGTTGGCAAGTCCCTCCCATTCCAGTTTCATCGGACCACGCCTCACCTGGACCAACCAAGCCACATGGTGCAATCCACTGCTCGAACTTTTCTTTAATAATTTTTTGCCTTCTCGTGCCATGCTTGAGCTTAGCCATCTTACCCGACATCCTCAATCGTTATGCGCCTCAACTCCTTTATGAGTATAGCCTCAATCCTCATCGTTGACTATAGTTGATTCCAAGCGACCGTGTATATCCAAATACAAAATATATCATTTTCGAACACAAACTCTTGACAATTTAACCCACATTAGCTGTAACATATCTCATACAACCTATAAGCGTCGACCTAGGTCGATAAAAACCATTGCGAGCATCAAAATTCTAATACTCAAAGCTTGGCCAAAAGTGCATTGTTCAGTTGGTCTAACAGGATGCCTATACTAGTCAGGTCGCTGACATGCACGATCAAAACCGGGAATTTGCGTAGGTTTAACCGCTGGGGGAGGCCGATCTGATCGTCCTCTTTGTGCTGGTCTGTAGGCCGGTTGCAAATTTCAACAAATTTATAATTCTAAACCTTCTCGTAGGATCCTTCGGTTATCTCTATAGCTACTGTCTGGGCACAAAAAGAGGGAAGGGAGAACCTCCTAACTCAGAGGCACAGTCGTGTAATGTGCGTGCACTTGTCTAGCCCAAAACATGCTTGTACTGCAACCGCAAAAAGAATGGTCTGTTCTTTTTTGCTGTGATTTGTGGTTTTTGACTGCGGCTTATGACTTTTAGGCTGTTTGTATGAGAGATTACAGAGTAACAGAAACTCATGTGCGATTTTTACCGATATAAATGAAATCAGTAAAATATATACTACAATTAACTAGTAGACTATATCTTGAAAAAAAATACTCCGTTTAAAAGTTAGTTACTATAGAAAAGTTGAAAAACAACTTTTAGAAGCTGAAAAGAACATGGCCTATCTCTGATAGCTTCTTGTAAGGCTTGTACGTATGACGAATCGGATCGCCTCATGGTCGGCGAGTCTTTCATAACGATATATACCTCAAGATTTTTATCTCGAGGAGTGCAATCGCATGCGTTGTCGAGGTAGCTAGGGCCGTAGGGCGGGCGGTGCCACTCATTGAAAAATTTCTACCCCACCGCGTTATGAATTTCACATGCCCCTGCTACGTTAGCATCGCGTGCGCTACGACTGGCATTACAGTAGCATAATAAATGAAAACCGGGTGTTGGTTGTCTATACGGCTCTATACGTTAGCTTCGTCCATGGCATTTTCAGGCAGTACATGTATATCATGACTGAATTATGCCGACCATATCAAGCTTTTTCTGATGGAAGTTACTACTAGTTACTAGTATTCGAGGAAACTTGATTTATCGACCTCTTCCAACCTCTCTACCTCCAGAGCTGGGTGCGACGGGTGGGGGCAAGAAAGCTAACATACGTTGAGCAGCTGGTATAGCAATTTAATTTGCAGTTATTTTCGCTCCTTGCTACTGTAGTCACGCACTCACGCTACAGAAAGATCACTCTCCTCTTCCTGCTGCTCGATCTTGTTCAGCTCGGGATTAAATGGCCATTAAGTCCGGTTTTAGTTACGGAGTAGCTCTTATCGGATTCCTGGTCAAGCTGTGCCTGTGCTCCATGTCCTAGTGTCCTGCTTTCCGGTGACAGCTGATTAAAACCACGTAGATCTTCAGATGAACTAGTATCTCCAATTGCAGAATGCCATATTAAGAGATGCCGCTTAATCTGCATCCTAAGATGGATGTCACTCACTCATGAGTGCATGACTGCAGACACCGACGTTGACATCCTGGGCTGGCCTGCACCATCTGAAAGACTCAAAACCTTCCGGGAGAAATAATACCATTTCCGTGCCGGCTCTCAAGTTTGAGCAGCCCCCTCTCTTCTCTGTCCTGTGGTAATAGCGTTTTCGGTTTTCTCGTGCACAGTTGCACATGATCCGAGGCAAAGCCGATCGAGACAAGTGGCGTAGACGCCGAGCGCCGCATTTAGCAGCCAACCACCGTGCACCTGTCACCTGTGGCCGGCGTGAAACGCTGATGCTAGCTAGGCGCCTAGGCCAGGCCCTCCCGCGCGATCGGTCGATCGATCTGCTTTCGATTTACTGCCCCGTCTCCCGCCCGCTAATCCACTGCCCTCCTTAACTCGGCGTTTTAAGGTTGCCGAGACAGCGAGATATCGGGCCGCTATAAGAGGGGCAGCGAGACACCGCCACCTTTCGTGTCCACACCTTGCCATTGTTTTGCCAAGTCGCAGCCACTGGACTCGTACGTCTTCTCGTCGACGTCCAAGTGTCTCTCTCGCCGGCCGCGTGTCTCGCCGCGATGGGCGCTCCTTTGGTCGGCCTCCTCGTGTCCACCCTCGTCGCGGTGGCGGTGGCGCTCCTCGGGGCCGCGCCGGCGGCGTCCGCGGCGCGCGCCTTCTTCGTGTTCGGCGACTCCCTCGTCGACAACGGCAACAACAACTACCTCGTGACGACGGCGCGCGCGGACGCGCCGCCCTACGGCATCGACTTCCCCACGCACATGCCCACGGGCAGGTTCTCCAACGGGCTAAACATCCCCGACATCATCAGTTACGTACGCACGCCGGCCCCTAGCTAGCTTAGCTTTACCCCATCATTCAGGCTGCATATATAATTTGTCAAGTACACGAATGCTATGCACAGCCACAGAGTAGTTCCTGACATTGCATTGGCACGCCTTGATTAGGTGAGTACCTCGGATCTCAACCTGCACTGCCGTACCTGAGCCCCGAGCTCCGGGGCGAGAACCTACTCATCGGCGCCAACTTCGCGTCCGCCGGCGTCGGCATCCTCAACGACACAGGCATACAGTTTGTAAGCTCCATACATGCTTCCATTTCACTTCCTTCCTTGTGAATTACCATCTTTTGCTCCTCATGATCTCGAATGTAAGTGGCTTTGTGTTATGTGGGCTTTGTGCCGTGCCGTGCGCCTTTGCGTGAATCTGCAGGTGAACATAATTAGGATCGGGCAGCAGCTGCAGAACTTCCAGGACTACCAGCAGAAGCTGGCCGCGTTCATCGGCGACGACGCGGCGAGGAGCCTCGTGGACCAGGCGCTCGTGCTCATCACGCTCGGCGGCAACGACTTCGTCAACAACTACTACCTGGTGCCCTACTCTGTCAGGTCCCAACAGTTCGCGATCCAAGATTACGTCCCATACCTCATCTCCGAGTACAAGAAAATCCTCACGGTAAGTTTCATAAAAATATTCCCAATTCTTTTGCTCCAAATTACGAATAAATCGCATTTATATAACAAAATCTTTTTAAAATACTATTATATCCAAAAAGGCCAATATTTATGCTAACCAACAGAATTTTTTAGCGTAATCAAACAAACATGATTAATATCACTACTACAGAAATGGTCATCACAAATGGTTCAAAACCGTCATCACAGATAATTTCCAAACCGTCTGAATTTATATGTCTATGATAACAGGTGGTTGATAAGTTACAATACAAACGTTTTTTTAAAAAAAAACCATCTATGATATATTAGATATCTGAGACAGTTTTTAAGCATAACCGCATGTGATATGTCACATATCACATATGGTTAATACTAAAAACCATCTGTGATATAACAGATATCACAGGCAGTTCTTCAACATAGCCGTCTCTGATATCTAAAATATCACAGATGGTTAATACCAAAAACTGTCTGTGATATATCATAAACAACAAACCATCTGTGATAGCGATTTTAATAGTAAATTATTTCATGTTTTCAGCTAGCCTCAGGAAATACTAGTCATGCCATCTGAAAACAAGCAAACAAATTACATATATAACACATGACAATCATTATGCAGATCTCACAAATGAATTAAACAACAGAAGGAAGTACAACTAAATGAATCGTAAGTGACGTGGTTGGCATCGGTTGGTTCAGGATCATCAACGAATACCCTCGACTAAACAGTCAAGTCAAATTGAGCTCATAGGCTCTCTTCCCTTTATTGAGGGGTCTTAGCAAGGTTGACTCGGTTGCCCGCCGCCTCGACTAAGCACTCCAAGCAATGGCAAGCCTCTTGGAGATATACAATGTTGTTGTGGAGGACCACGTCGATGGTGAGGTTACCTTACTGGAAGTGGGAGACCAACCTGAAGACGCGGCGGAGGAGAATGTCAAGATGGCGGAAGGTGGCCTTTAACTGCTTTGGCAAATTCTCGGATATAGGAGGGAGGACACTGTTTGCACAATGTCCTTCCGTAGCATCTGTCAGCGTACGGCCGACAAGGTGCTCGTTCAGGATAGCTAGGTTGGCCATCAATGCCGGCGACAAGAAAGAATATGGAGCTATTTATTTGTGCTTGAGAGATAAGGAAGATAGCCAGCGAGGTGCTTGTACAGGATTAATCTTCGGTGGCGGACGATCATTTTTATACAACAAGGAATACATCCGGCTCATGAGACAAAGAGACACATCTTGGGAGTTAAAACGATTGAAGGCGCGCATTGGGGAGAGGAAGCATATCACAGACAGTTCCAACTACAAACCGTCTGTGATACACAACTACCACAGACGGTTTATATTAATGACCATTTGTGAATTATCACATACGGTTCTAATTAAAAATCGTCTGTGATGTCTGCAATTATCACGGATGGTTATTAATAAGAACCTAGTAGGGTATCATAAACGATACACGGGTCATGCTTATAAAACCATAGGACAGTTTGAGGAAACCGTATGTGATAAGACGTTCAATATAGCTTTTTTTTTTGTTGTAGTGCATTTCAGGAGAAAATTTACCGAAATAGAGTAGAATGAGATAAACAAAGGGACGAGTTTCTAGGCATGAGTGTTGGTATTGGAAATATGTAGTAGGAGATAAATAGTGCAGACATTTCTTAATGGAGCCTCTTTGGTTAGTATGTTCTGCAAACGACAAACATGACACGGCCTGTAGTTACTCTGTACCAAGTTAAGGACTGGACTGTTTCTGGTAAGCTTTAGCCCATGAAAGACGACAGAATCCATTCATTGATGGCCCGCTTCAGTAACTGTCTGTCTGAGATCTTCACTGTTGAAGTAATAATCCAAATACAGTATACAATTCACCTCACGTACACTTCGATCCATCAGTAAGGTCATTTTCATTCATAATGCAATTCATTGCAAGAAAGAGGAACTACTTTCATCCGGAAACTGTGCTAACTTTCGCATAATTAAATCAGGATTTTCAATACGCAGGAATGCTAATAATTAAATCAGTATTTTTCAATACACGGAAGAGCTATAAAAACTCCAAGTGCAAACCTTAACAGCCTCTCTTAACCAGCAGTACGAAATGCTCCACGCATAGCATGTTCCAAGGTACATGATTTTCAGTACACGGAGATAGCATTGAAAGAAAATGGAGTTTTGAGCTGAAATGGCTCTATTTGATATAGAATTAGCAAAAATATTATTTATCATGTAGAATTTACAAAAAATAGCATCTTCACTGTACGATGCCGTGCGGCACTCTGCCACATGTTGACTGAGGCTAATGCCGCACGGTAACTTTACCGTGGAGAGCATTATTTTTACAATTATGATTATAAAGATGCTATTTTTACTAATTACACATCGAAATCTGCCATTTCGGCCAAAGACTCAAGAAATTGAGCACGGCTTCGTACCATATCTCTCTGCTGCAGATCTACATTCCTTTGCATTATGATCCACGGGGTCCAATGGCAATAAGCCTAAACATTTACCCAGCAGCTCAATTCAACAAAAAGAAAATCAAGGAATAGAACCCGAGTTTTTTACCATAGGGTGATACTACTGCGTCTCAGCTTCGCCTTGATGCATGCATGCCCGCTGTCACCAATCTACCACACAGTCCACACTGCACAGGCAATCAATTTGGAAACCGCTGTAAGTTCCTCACAGCGAAATGCAGCAGGAGGCAGTCAAATGGAAAGGGTAGGTAAAGTACGAAGCGGTCAGGCATCAAGGCTCGTCGCGTTATTGCACGTAGTTTTGGCTTTTACAATAGCTTTTAAATAGTATAATTTTTTTAAAATAGTTTTTATAAGTCGTATATAGTAATTATTGTAAAAACTGTTTTAAACTTAGTAAAATCTCAACTCTTATATTCTTTGCTCTCTCAGTCTTTCATAATAAGTTAAAAACTATAACACTTTTACACGGAGTCTTACCGGTGTACCTACTGGACACGCGGTGGTTGCGCTGTATTACTCCTGCCACATGCACGAACAGTCGAGCTCGTGGTGTCGTGCAGCTTCGTCGTGTTGTGTATACGTTTCGTTTCTACAATTCAGCTATGCTATGTATAGGTAGGGGGACCGCCTTCAAGTGTACCGCTTTCCTGTCTTAAAACAAAAAAAAAATGTATGCGCGCAGAGGCTGTATGAGCTCGGGGCCCGGCGCGTGATCGTCACCGGCACGGGCATGATCGGCTGCGTCCCGGCGGAGCTGGCCCTCCACAGCCTCGACGGCCAGTGCGCGCCCGACCTGACGCAGGCCGCCGGCCTCTTCAACCCCCAGCTCGTGCGGATGCTCAACGAGCTCAACGGCGAGCTCGGCCGTGACGTCTTCATCGCCGCCAACACCAACATGATCAGCTTCGACTTCATGTTCAACCCACAGGACTACGGTAACAATATACTCCATAAATCTTGTTATATAACACTGAACCGGAAGGACAACGCGTACGAAATGTCTTACGGAATTCTTACCAAGAATGGCTGACAAGTGGCACCTCGAGTGCAGGGACCATCTGTCATCCATTGATTAGTAAGAACTTCGTACGCATGTAGCTGTGAGCTAGCTGTTTCCCGGTCAGGCAGATCGGTGAAGCACTGGAGTGACTTGTGGTGTGGCTGCAGGGTTCGTCACGGCGAAGGTAGCGTGCTGCGGGCAGGGGCCGTACAACGGGATCGGGCTGTGCACGCCGGCGTCGAACGTGTGCGCGAACCGGGACGTGTACGCGTACTGGGACGCCTTCCACCCGACGGAGCGGGCCAACCGGATCATCGTCGCGCAGTTCATGCACGGCTCGACCGACCACATCAGCCCCATGAACATCAGCACCATCCTGGCCATGGACAAGACGGACTAGGTCGACGGACTCAAAGCTGCTACCCTTGCTGTACACATCCATACCATAGCTGTGCTACTTGTTCTTGGTTGAAGAGAATTACAGCTCTGTACGTGCCTGGAGCTGCAGGTGGTTAAGAAGTTTTGGTGTTGATTTCTTTCCTTCTTTTCTGGTTTAGGTGGAAGTGACGGTGAATTAAGCCTGTAGTGGAGTATGTTTGTTGTTCCAAATTGTTTGGTAGGGGTCTAGTGGTTACCAACTTTGGACAGTGGTTCTCTGTTTGATCAATTCAAGAATTCGTTGTATTGTACTAGTAGCTTGTGAGCTTTGATACTAGTAGTTGGTGACTTTGTGCAGAAATTTACTGCAAATATTTTGGTGGCTCGTTCGTTGAGCTCAGTTATACGTACACGGATACACTTATACCATTCTGCAGCGAAGAAGATAGGAATGTATTTTTTTTCGAAAACGGGCAAGAGAACTGTTCTATCTTAATTCACAGGGAGAAGGAAAAACGTACACAAAAAGAGAATTTACGGGAGATTGAGGAGAGAGGTGACTGGCCAACGTCCGGCATAAGTGAAAGTATCTATACCTCTAAAAATGATTTTGGTAATTAATAAAATTATGTGAATATAGGACTAACGTGTCTTATAAGCATGCGAAGAGTTAGTCCACATATGTGCAACAAGATGCCAGACAAAGGATATATATGAAGACTCAAATTGGCTCAAAACAAAGGTTTACTTAGCATAGGTTCCTCTTTTTGTTTTTACCGGTCTTTAGGTGAATGGTGGAAGACCGGATTATAGGGTAGATAATCGTACCATCAAGAGGGATCGTGGCTAGTAGCTTGAATACAAATTTTGTGCCATTTGGATCAACATTAGAAACTTGCATTCATCAAAAATTCGTTTTAAATCAAAATCTGTGCTTTGTCTGGAAGGGCGGTAGTACCGCGGTTTTGAACGTCGGAACTACCGGAAAACGGTAGTTCCGCACCCAGATGCGGTAGTACCAGCAAGCGGAAGATCCGTTTTTCGAGCGGATCATTTTTTCCAGAGAGCAACCGCGGATGCACCTGAGCTCTTGCGGGAACGGAAGTACCGGCCACTTGAACGCCGAAACTACCGCACCAAGCGGTAGTACCGCATTATGGAGCGGTACTTTCGGAGCCCGGAAGATCCGGAGGATGAGCGGAATGTTATTTCCAGAGAGCACCACCGGATAAAGTCTGGATTTTTCTGGAGCAGAAGTACCGGCGATTTCAACGCCGGAACTACTGCTGCGAGCGGTAGTTCCGCTATTCAGAGCGGTACTTCCGGAGTCCGGAAGATCCGGTTTCAGAGCGGACGTCTTTTTCCAGAGAGCGCCAAATTTTGGGACCTTTCGGATTTGGGCCAGAGCGGTAGTACCGCGCTGACTTTGTGAAACTACCGGAGAGCGGTAGTACCGCAAGTTAGAACGGCGGTAGTACCGCGCCGCCAAATCCAACGGTCACTGCAGAGCTCTGACATAGCCGTTCTGGCGCGAAGATTTGGTAGCGGTAGTACCGGCCCCTGGGGGCGGTAGTACTGCTCATCCTGAATTTTTCAGAAATTTATGCCAAACGGCTAGTTTTGGTTTGTGGAGGCTATAAATACCCCACCATTGCACAAGGGCAGGAGTTAGAGACTCATTGCATATTTGTTGAGCCCTAGAGCATTCATTCCACCCTCCTTCTCTCATTGAGCATTAAATTGGGGTGGTATTGCAATTAGTGCAAGAAATTCATTTGTTGATCCATTTAGCACGAGCATTGCATTCAAGTGAAGCTCAGGATTCATTACTCTTAGTGCTTGCCGGCACTTGGACAATTGGGCGGAGATTGGCTCGGTGATCTTCTCAAGAAGGTTGTGAGAAGGCTCGGCAAATTGTGAAGGCTTGGAGCTCGCCTACCCGGAGAGGGAAAGGGCTACCAATAGTGATCGAGGTGATTAGGCTCAATTCGTGGAGCCGGTTCGATTCGTTCGAGCTTACCTCAACGTGGACTAGGGGAAACCGGCAAGTTTCCGAACACCAAGGTAAAACATCGGTTGTGTTCACTTGTTCTTAGCTCTTACGTATTTATATCATTGTGATCATTTGCTTGTTTAGAGTTAGGCTTGCTATATTGATAACTAGAATTGCATAGGCTTATTTGCTCTTCATTCTTGCTAGTTAAAATTGTGAAGAATTAATTAAGTGAACAAGAAAAGTTTAAAAACCTCCTATTCACCCCCCTCTAGTCGGTATCCTTGATCCTACAAGTGGTATCAGAGCTTGGTCTCTCACATTTAGACTTAACCGTCTAGAGAGAAAAGGATGGCTAGTGAGGGGATTGCAGTAGGCAAGGCACCACTATTTGATGGTACAACAAGAGAAAAAATACAGAGGTGAAAGAATGCTCCGATAGACTATTGGCCCTCGCTAGGACCCAACTGGGGCCTCCGCTTTTATGGCTGTGACAAGGTGCATTGGGGTCGTCCCCGCCGCCCTGAAGATTCGAGTGTTTCTTTCTTTCTATAAATACTAAGTGACAAACTTAACAAGTGTAGACATTACTTTTATCGGTGCTCCAGGCACAAGGTACACCGATTCCCACTAGTCGCGCACCGAGGCGAAGCTCCGCCAAGTAGTGGGAATCAAGGAAACGTAGGAAGTCCATTGGACAATAAAGGTCTAGACTCTGGTGTAGTGCGTTTGGTGAGTAGGTGGATGGTGGATTCCGACACATGTGTGCACAAGGGACAAGTGAATTGGTTGGGCCACCCTCTGATATGTAGGCGGTCCACCGTCCAAAGCCTATTTTGAACAGCTAGCTAGGTGAAAACTTTGTATTTTTAAGGTGCCCAAGTTTTCCAGATTAGAAGATTCATGGTGATATTTATGGCCCCCATAAATTGCACTTTGTAAGCTGAGGCCACAGTGTATTCCCTGTTGGAAGTTAGCTTCCAGGTAACGCTGTCCTCCAATCCCTCCTGTAGGTTGACCACTGAGATATGCCCCTAGATAGCAACTAGCTCTTGAATGAGCTCTGGTGTTATACCGGCTGCCCAATTGAGGTTGCAACCATGCACTCCCTGTTAGTGCCGCTTGAAGTGTGCAATTTTTTCCTAGAGGATCTGAAGGCATGTGGTGCAATATCACATAATCTGTTTCCCACCACCCAAGCAGAAGGATGTCTTCACACCGTTGCCTATGACTATGGAGGTGGACGCAGCGAAGAGAACCTGATCCTGATCATCGCATGGGGTTTCCATTCCTTGCCAAGGTTTGATTTGCGGTCCCTATTCGTGCCATAGCCAACAAAGCCTGAGGGCCCTAGCGAAGCGGTATAGGTCCAAGAGGCCAAGTCCCCCCTAGGTTTGTCGGTTTGCAAATTGTGCCCCAATTGACCCGGCCCAAAGGAATCGTCTCGTGCGCTTGGTAAGAGCTTTGAGAACACTTTTTGGTACCCTTGTGGCGGCCAGGACATAGGTCGACTGAGTTGTCAGAACAGATTTCACTAGTGTCTTCCGACCTGCAAGAGTCAGTAGCTTCCCTTGCCGACCTCAAAGGGAAGGAAGCCCGATGGGCCGGGAGGTCACGCAGTACGTCATGTAGGTCAATGTGGTCGCAGGTGATTGACGCCACCTAGCTTTTGTGAAGATTGGTGTGCAAGCCCGTCGTTTCACAAAAGTTGTGTAAGATTTGAACCAGAGTGCGGACGTCATCTTGCTGTGGCGCTAGGAAAATGGCAGCATCATCCGCATACAGGGAGGTTCTAAGGGTGGCCTCACGGTCTCCCAAAGGCTGTAGAAGATGGAGTTCCATCACGATGTTGAGTATCTTTTGCAGTGGGTTGATGGCTAAGATGAAAAGAAAAGGAGATAAAGGATCTCCCTGCCTCAAGCCTCTGCGGTGTTGCAATTTGTCCCTAGGAACCCCATTAAGGAGGACCTTAAAGGTGGCAGTCAAGAGTAGGCATAAAATCCAATCTCTCCATCGCGATGGGAATACCTTGTTTTGAAGAAGGGCAAGCGGGCAGTCCCAACGGACTGAGTCGAAGGCTTTTACGATGTCAAGTTTGAGGAGGAGTGTTAGGGTTCTGCTTCGGTGGTACCTTCTTGCCAGGTTTCTGATATAGAGGAACTTATCCTGGATGCATCTACCTTTGATGAAAACACTTTGGCTTTGGGAGACTAGTTCGTTCAAGAAAGGTACCAGTCTCTAGTTCGTAGCCTTGATTGTGTGGTCGTATCTTCGACTGTGTGGTTGTAAATGACTATTTCACGACCACAACTCTTTTACGACCACAGATTTTTCGACCATGGCTGCTATAGTATTCCTTCGACCACTACTAAACCTTACGACTTCTACCGTAGTTGCTATTTTGACCACGGCAGCTGCGGCTTCGACCACATGCAGGCGGCGGCAAGGTGTATAGGCGGCGGAACAGAGGACAATTGTCTACAGCGACTCACAGCACCATAGTTCAATTAATCAAAAGGGAAGTATCTAGGTGAGCTTGGGAGTCTACCTCAACGGTCGGCTTGACTCGGGGATGGCAGTGGCAAGCTGGCAATGTGTAACGGCGGCGGGCGGAGGGGACGCACGGTGCGTGCGCAATTCAGGCGACAGAAGGTCCGGGCGAGGATGGGGACGGCGTCGTGATGCTCTGGGGGTGCCTCGGTGGAAGGGAATTGGACTATGGCGGCGTTAACTGGTCGATTGCTCGCTGGCTGGTGTTGGAGAAGAAGGAGTCGCCGGCAGGCTATGGTTCTTGATGGTGGTCACCTTCATCTCCCAAACTCTTAGATCTAGTGCAGATAACATCTATCGAGCATTATCTGAGACTAAGTATGTAAGACCAACAACTTAGAGGTTGCTTAGAATCTTGTGAAATATACCAAAACACTCATCTAAGAACTCACTAGTAAGCATCTCAAATTTGTTGTATTCTCGTTTGTACTGGTCCTATCGGACAGTCTTGATCTGAGTGGTGCCCTCATGGTATGCATTGATAGTCACCCAGATATCATGCCAACTTGAGATGAGAGATGCGATCAAACTCGCTTCGGCTAAGACCCTGAATGATGATGTTCCTTGCCTTAGCATTTGCCTCAGTATTTGCCTCAACATCAAGTGTATTTAAAGCCATAATGTCATATTCGGCAGGAAAGATAAACCGAGTCTTAACGTTCTTCCAAATCGTATAGCCTTGAGCCTAAATATAGGATTCCATCCTACTCTTCCAACAGTGATAGTCGACCCCATCGAAGATAGGAGTCTTGGTGGAATATTTGTTTATTGCCATGGCTCTAAAGACAGGTTAAGGTCTATATGAAGAGCTAATATGTTCTGATACCACTTGTAGTACCGGACAGGCAAAACAAGGGGGGTGAATGGTGCCTTAAAATTTTCCCTTTAAGTATTTAAAAGACTTGAGTGGTCGACGACCAATGAGAGTCTAAACCTGAGTAGTCGTACCACGACTTGAATGGACGATCAGTGAATGGTCGAAAATCAGCTTAGTCGAAGCAAGTCGAAACAAGATTAGAGTGGTCGAAAGCCAACGTAGTTGAAGACCAGTGAGTGGTCGAAAACCAACGTGGTCGATGACCAAGGTGTGGTCGAAAACCAACGTGGTCGATAACCAAAGAGTAGTTGAAAACCAACGTGGCCACTTAGGCCAATATTACGGTTTCACACACCGCCACTTTTTCGGTATTGGACAATTTACCAAAATGCCCCTTTACCGTTTTCCATGAAGCTTCCCTTAGTGTATAACGAGCACCCGACTTCCTTGACCGCACAGGACCTCGGCTCCTCCCTGAGTCTAGTTCTAATCCACCTTGCCATTGCCTGTCATGTTCACCACCGGCAGCTCCTGCTCCGGTTCCCCATCGTACTGGCTTGCAACCACCCCGCATAGCCTCGGTCATCTGCATCATCTCCTTGACCGTTCTGGACCTCAGCACCACCCTGTGCCTAGCCTCGGTACTCCAACGCCCCATCACATCCAAGCTCTGAAGTTCTGCGACCAACACAAACAAGCAAACCATTACGTAGCACTACATAATACACAAGATCATCACCATGCAAAAAGTATGCAACCAAATCACTGATCACCAACAATCTAGATCAATCAAACATAACTCATGACTCAAAAACATCAAAGATCAGACCCTAGTGGAAAACCCACTGTCTAGTCGATCCACAGCTGGTCAGACTACTAGCCCTCAGGTGATCCGACCACTTACCCCAACCAGTCAGACATGAGTACTCGAGGTACTTTGAAGGGTACAAGAATTGAAACACTTGAAGCCTACGAGTACTGACCATGAGGCCTTCGACAACCGATCGCAAAAGCCACGACTATGACAACGGATCACAAAGTCAACGACTATCGATCGCAAAGTTTACGACTATTGATTGCAAAACATATGACTATCGATCACAAAGTCAACGACTATCGATCGCAAAGTCTACGACTATCGATTGCAAAACCTACGACTATCGATCGCAAAATCTACGACTACCAATCACCAAGCAACGACCAGGTACTGAAGTTGTGACCATCCGAGGTTGTTCTGCCATGCTCGACTTGCCGTGGTCGAGCTGCCGATCAGACCGCCCAACACAAGGCCGTTCGGATCGCTCATTACAAGACTGATCAGACCGCCTAACACAAGGCCGATTGGATTGCCCAACACAGGGCCGATTGTAGTCTACGCCTCCGACTACCTTCTGTGCTCGAATCAAATAGCCCAGACAAACTGTAATTTTTGCAAAAACACTTAATCGTTTCACAAAACTTGCAATGTTTCATCACAACATTAAACAGAACCTTCTCACATGGTCCTTCATAATTTTACTGATTGAGTGCATTTCTGAGAGGGTACTCACTGTCTCTATGCCTCAGCCATTTGTTAAAAAAAATTGAAGTCCAGAAATTCCGTTGGAGTGGTCCACTTGATTGTGCCCAACGATTCACTTTAGTGGAACGGTGGAACCCCACGATTTGTGGTAGTGATTTCCTTGCAGTCCTAGTGGAAACAGTCATCCAGTTACTGTACATAGTTTTTTCGTTTTTTTCTTTATATTTAAGGATGGTTCAGTTGGGACTCGAGAGTGCTAAGTTTACCTGAAACTGAGATCTTGTTAACTTTAAGAGCATCGGAATGGGAGATGATTTAAGTAGATGGAGGGGCTTTCCACTTTACACTCCAGGATTAGGAAATGCAACGCTTTGGATAAGCATGAGCTAGAGGCTGAACAGGAAGGCCACATTGCTCTAACTCCACATTCAAAAGGCATAGCTCTAAAGGTGGAGAGTGCTGCTTCAGCTTTTTGTAAAGGCTACCTTTATTTTTTTCCCCCTCTTGTTGATCAGTAGATTCAGTCCAATATTATCAGTTGCTGAACTTCATTTTGTTGATAAAGATTACTTAGGTTTAAGCACCAGGTTGTTGAGGAACTTACTATATTTATGCCTACACAACTGACATTTCTTTATTGTGAGAAACACAACGGACAATTGGTTAAGAGGTGCTATTAGATAAACTAAAAGTGGAAATTCAATGAAACAATTGTTAGAGATATATGTATAGTTTGTTATTCCCCATTGTTATGAGGGGTTCTTTGCATATTTACCTCCTGTACTTTGTGTATATATACTGGCCCATTGGCCTCATATGAATACAAGCGCTATTCATAACATGGTATCAGAGCCAAAACTAGGGTTTACCTAGGGTTCCGCGCCTGCGTGCCGCCTCCGGCCTCCCATCCTTGCCGCACCGCCGCCTAGCCTCCCCGGTCGCCGACGCGGCCTCCCCCGCTTGTCGCCGACGACTCCGCACGTCGCCGTTGTCCCGTCGACGACTCCAACCGCTGCCGATCCACAGCCTTCACCGAAGCGTGCCGCTCGGCCTCCACCGCCGTCGAGTCGTCCGCTCCCACCGCCGTCGCCGAAGCGCGCCGCTCGGCCTCCACCGCCGTCGAGCCGTCCGCTCGGCCTCCATCGCCGTCACCGCCTGCTCGGCCGCTCAGCCGGCGTCGCAGTCGCGCCGTCGCGCGCCGCTCCCGCCGCCACCTGCGCCTGCCTGCCGGCTGCCCGAGCCACCGGCCGCCTACCCGGCCCGGCCCCGCCGCTGCTGGCTGCCCCTGCCGGGGCCCGCCGCCCGTCGCCGCTGTGGCCGCTCGGCAGATCCGCTCGAGGAGGCTGCGGACCGATCGGATCTGCCCGATCGGATCTGATCGTTAGCTTCTCTTAGAAGCCAAAAAAAAAGAGAAAAAAATAACGTCGTTCTAACCGCCGCGCCGTCCAGCGCCGCCTGTTAGACTTCGTTGCCTTGGTCGCCGCGCCGTCCAGCGCCGCCTACCAATGGGCACCGTTTCCCTCCCTCGCTGCCCGGTGATTTTTGATGGTGTTAATTACACCGACTTTGTGTCTCACATGCGCATTCACATGCGTGGTCTTCGTCTCTGGGGCGTCCTCTCTGGCGATGTCACCTGCCCGCCTTGCCCTATTCCTCCGACAGAGCCTACGCCTGTTGCATTGCCTCCGACAGCCGATAAGGCTGCTGCTGATGATAAAGCTGTCTCTGCCTACCAGGAGGCCCTGGATTCCTACAAGGATCGTCTGACCGTCTACACTCAGTGGTACGATGACGACGCTCGGGCTGCTGCTGTCTTCATCGCCAGTGTCCAGCCTCAGTTTTCTTCTGAGGTTGTGGGACTCCCTTCGGCTTTCCAGATGTGGACTCATCTTCGTCAGCGCTACGAGCCCTCTGGTGATGCCCTGTACCTGTCCGTGGTCCGCCAGGAGCACTCTCTTCAGCAGGGTGATGCTACTGTTGACGCCTTTTACGCTCAGAGCTCTGCTGTTTGGCGTCAGTTGGACTCTCTCCGCACTGCTGGCTGTCGTACCTGTCTGTGCTGCCTGGAGGTACGTGCTGACCTGGAGTTTCAGCGGGTTTACGAGTTCCTTACTCGCCTTCGTCCTGAGTTCGAGCAAAGGCGTGCCCAGCTCCTTGCACGCCACCCTCGTGTCACTCTCCTGGAGGCTCTTACCGAGATACGCGCAGAGGAGACTCGTTTGAGTGGTGCTGGTCTGATGCCACTCCCCTCTGTGCTCGCCGCTCGTCCGCCTGCTACACTGCCTCCTCCAGCGGCTACCACAGGTGGTGGTGGCCGTCCTCCGTCTGGAGGTGGCCGTCCTCACTGTTCCTACTGCGACAAGGATGGCCACACTGAGTCCCAGTGCTACAAGAAGAAGCGGCATCTTTCACGCCGTTCTTCTACTGGCACTAGTGCTTCTACGACGACGTCTGCCTCGACTTCTTCAGCAGTTTCTCTTACCGAGCAGGAGATAGCCAGACTTCGACGCCTACTTGCCGCTTCAGATTCTCCCTCGACAGGTTCTGCAGGTTCTGCTACTGACTCTTCAGGCACTGAGAGACCACCTCCTACACAGTCAGGTACCTCCTCGTGGATTCTTGATTCTGGAGCATCTTTTCACATGACTCCTGATTCTTCCACTCTGTCTTCTATTACACCTCTTGATTCTCCTGTCAGTGTTCTTACTGCTGATGGTACATCTCTTTCCGTCTCTGGTCGAGGATCTCTTAGCAACTCATCTTTTCATGTTCCTTCTGTTGCTCATGTTCCTCGCCTTACCTTGCAGCTTCTTTCTGCTGGGCAGATTACTGACCTTGGTTATCGAGTTATTCTCGACTCTGACTCTTGTTGTGTTCAGGACTGCCACACGGGAGCTCTGGTTGGTTCTGGCCCTCGGCGCCGTGACTCACAGCGTCTCTGGGAGCTTGACTGGCTTCATCTTCCTTCCGCTGCCACCACCGCCGCCAGTCTCTCCACTTCTGCCACTTCGTCTACCGGCTCTTTCCAGCAGTGGCATCACCGTCTTGGCCATCTGTGTGGATCTCGTCTGTCGTCCTTAGTTCGTCGTGGTCTTCTGGAGTCTGTCTCAGGAGACGTGTCTTTAGATTGTCAGGGTTGTAAGTTAGGTAAACAGATTCAGCTTCCTTATCCTCATAGTGAGACTGTGTCTCAGCGTCCTTTTGATCTTGTTCATTCAGATGTTTGGGGTGCGGCTCCCTTCGTTTCGAAAGGGGGTCATCGTTATTATATTATTTTTATAGATGATTTCTCTTGCCACACTTGGATATATTTCATGTCTTCTCGTAGTGAGGCCTTGCCTATCTATAAACAATTTGCCACTATGATACACACACAGTTCTCCACTCCTATTCATGTCTTTCGTGCTGATTCTGCTGGCGAGTACCTCTCTCGTCACCTGCGCAGCTTCCTTGCTGAGCAGGGCACTCTCGCTCAGTTTTCTTGTCCTGGTGCTCATGCTCAGAATGGTGTCGCTGAGCGCAAGCATCGTCACCTCCTTGAGACGGCTCGTGCTCTGATGATCGCCGCCTCTATTCCACCTCACTTTTGGGCCGAGGCTATTTCCACTGCCACCTATCTCGTCAACATCCAGCCCTCTTCTGCTCTTAAGGGTGCGATCCCTGTTGAGCGTCTCTGTGGTTGTCTTCCTGACTACTCCGCCCTTCATCTGTTTGGCTGCGTTTGCTACGTTCTCCTTGCCCCTCGAGAACGCATCAAACTGACCGCTCAGTCTGTTGAGTGTGTCTTTCTGGGGTACAGTGCCGAGCACAAGGGATATCGGTGCTGGGATCCTGTTGGTCGTCGGATACGGGTTTCTCGGGATGTGACTTTCGACGAGTCTCGTCCATTCTACCCACATCCTGCCTCTCCTTCGGTTTCCTCTGTGGAGTCTCTGTCTTTCTTGACCTTTCCAGATACTCCTATATCTGTTTTGCCCTCGTCCACCTGTCCTACTGAGTCTCCACATATTCCCCCTGTGGCCTCTCCGCCGTTGTCGCCACCTGTGTTGTCTCCTACGACTCCCCAGGCTCCTCCCACTATCGTCTACACTCGTCGACCTCGTATTGAGAATATTTCCGATGAGCCATCTTCTCCTGATGTTTCATCTTCTTCTGATGCTCCATCTTCCCCTGATGGGTCATCTTCTCCTCGCTACGCTCTCCGCGATCGCCAGTCGATTTGGCCTCCTGCCCGTTTTGCCTTTGCTGGCGCAGCTACTCGTGAGCCTGTCTCCTACCGGGATGCTGTTACTCACCCTGAGTGGCAGCTTGCCATGGCCGAGGAGATTGCTGCCCTCGAGCGTACTGGTACTTGGGATCTTGTTCCTTTTCCATCTCATTCTCATCCCATCACGTGTAAGTGGGTCTATAAGATTAAGACTCGCTCTGATGGTTCTCTTGAGCGCTATAAGGCGCGTCTTGTTGCTCGTGGTTTCCAGCAGCAGCATGGTGTTGACTACGACGAGACTTTTGCTCCTGTGGCCCACATGACCACTGTTCGCACTCTTCTTTCGGTGGCGTCTGTTCGCCACTGGTCTATTTCTCAGCTTGATGTCAAGAATGCCTTTCTTAATGGCGAGTTGCGTGAGGAGGTCTACATGCATCCGCCACCTGGGTATTCTGTTCCTGAGGGCATGGTCTGTCGCCTTCGTCGCTCTCTCTATGGCCTTAAGCAAGCCCCTCGTGCTTGGTTTGAGCGCTTCTCCTCTGTGGTCACTGCTGTTGGTTTTTCAGCTAGTGATCATGATCCTGCGCTCTTTGTCCACACTTCGTCTCGTGGTCGGACTCTTATTCTCCTGTATGTTGATGATATGATCATTACGGGAGATGATTCTGAGTACATTGCCTTTGTCAAGGCTCGTCTTAGTGAGCAGTTTCTTATGTCGGATCTTGGTCCTCTTCGTTACTTCCTTAGGATTGAGATTACTTCCACTCCAGATGGTTTCTTTATGTCCCAAGAGAAATATATTCAGGATCTTCTTGATCGCGCCTCTCTCACTGATCAGCGTACTGTTGAGACTCCCATGGAGCTCAATGTTCACCTCCGACTCTCTGATGGCGAGCCTCTTTCTGATCCGACTCGCTATCGTCATCTTGTTGGGAGTCTTGTCTACCTTGCTGTTACTCGTCCGGATATCACTTATCCAGTTCATATTCTGAGTCAGTTTGTTTCAGCTCCCACTCAGGTTCACTACAGCCACCTTCTTCGAGTTCTGCGATACCTTCGTGGGACTATCTCTCGCCGTCTCTTCTTTCCACGTTCCAGCTCGTTACAGCTTCAGGCCTATTCGGATGCTACTTGGGCCAGCGATCCCTCTGATCGCCGGTCTATCTCTGCCTACTGTGTTTTTCTTGGTGGTTCTCTTATTGCCTGGAAGACGAAGAAACAGACTGCAGTGTCCCGTTCGAGTGCAGAGGCTGAGTTGCGAGCTATGGCTCTCTTGACAGCAGAGATTACTTGGCTACGGTGGTTACTTGAGGATTTTGGTGTTTCTGTCTCTACACCGACCCCTCTCTTGTCAGACAGTACAGGTGCTATCAGTATTGCTCGTGATCCTGTGAAGCATGAGCTCACCAAGCACATTGGTGTTGATGCTTCTTTTATGAGGACTGGTGTGCATGATCAGGTGATTACTCTTCAGTATGTGCCTTCAGAGCTTCAGATAGCGGATTTCTTCACGAAGGCCCAGACTCGAGCACAGCACAGCTTCTATCTCTCCAAACTCAGTGTTGTTGATCCACCATGAGTTTGAGGGGGGTGTTAGAGATATATGTATAGTTTGTTATTCCCCATTGTTATGAGGGGTTCTTTGCATATTTACCTCCTGTACTTTGTGTATATATACTGGCCTATTGGCCTCATATAAATACAAGCGCTATTCATAACAACAATGAGTGGGAATCAAATGACAAATGGCAAAAATAATGCGGTAAAATTTGTGTGTTGTGAAAGAGATACGAAGTTCACGAGTATAGATGCCCTGGGAACAGGATGTAGATCGCAGCTTATGCAGTAGCTTTTTTTTGCAAATGTCCTGCTTATTATACAATACAGGTTTAGCATTGTTCTCGAGTAAAGTACTTTGGATAACGCTGGGCTTGGAAGTGGAATGGGAATTTCTCTAGAGAAGGAATATAATTGGAATTGACATCTGGTGAGGCAAGAACAACATCAATGTGAATTCCAGCAAATGAGCACTTAACACAGTAAACTTTAGTTTACTTTCCCTGTCCTTTCTCCACTAAAGCATGCTACGCTGGCCAATTTAAAATGCCACCATGCAGATTCTCTGTTCTTGTAATAGATTTACCTGGACAAGTACCTGCAGACATCAGCAACCTCAACAAGATATAAAGCAGCCCTTCCCCCTCATGTGCACAGCCCCTACCGACCATGGAAGATGCATGGCTTGAGCATCTACATGGCTCTTGAGAGCAGAAGCAGAATGAGGATGGAGTACAAAAGCTGAGCTCCTCCTCAAGAAGCGCTTAAGTTTTGTGGTGCCTTTCCTGGTCTCCCAGGTGGTCAGCTGAGGTATGCACAAATCGGCAAGTCACAAAACGGCAATGGTGAGTCCAGTAGGACTCCACACCCCCCCCCCCCCCCCCTCCTCCAGTTGTATCAGGTGGAAGCCAAATAATCAGAAATCTCTGTGTGTGATGAATCCATGAATCCTTCATTGTTGTGTCAATGTTTGTTTTATGTGTACTCTGGAAACACGCTACAATAAATGGCTGATGTTTCTCTAGCAAAAATGCTTTATGTTGTCTCATTTGATTGTCTTTGATATGCTTGTAACAATCAACAGCTGGTTATATTGTTGCTTTCAAAC
This sequence comes from Dendrocalamus latiflorus, assembly GCA_017311315.1. Lineage (NCBI taxonomy): Eukaryota > Viridiplantae > Streptophyta > Magnoliopsida > Poales > Poaceae > Dendrocalamus > Dendrocalamus latiflorus. The sequence continues at coordinate 10,910,180 of CM029638.1, read as the reverse complement.
AAATTTATTTATTCTGGGAGTGGAAAATAAGCCAAATACCGTTTTAATTATGTCTTGTTCTATGGAAAAATATGTTAATCCTATAGCGATCAGTGCTGCCATAAAAAATTGTTTCATATGGTGTATTACTGTGATAAAGCCATTCCCTTTTTTTCCTACACATGTTTTTTTCTTGAAAACACAGGATATTTGTGTTTCATTCATTAAGAAGAAAAGGATTAATGGTACAAAGGTGGCCTGCGGCCAAATTAGGAAACAGCAATACAAAAGAAAAAAATGACTGTGTGGAGACCTGCGCTAGACTTGCAAAGGACCTAGACTATCTCTAAGGATGGTCAACTTTGAATTGACAGTAGAGAACCAAGCGAAGAATTCTTGCTTGATTCGTAGAACACACTTGTCAATGTTCAATCTGCCCTAGTCATGGTGGAGCATATTCCTTTCTTTCCAAATCATCCACGCGATGAGGATGACAAGGGAGTCGACAGCTTTGTGGAGGATCTTGGGGGCTATCGCTCTACAAGCAACCCAGCAATCGCAAAATGTTGAACCTGAGAATTGGTATGATGGGCAAATCGCTAACCACGACAGGATCTGAAACCAAATAAGCTTAGCCATTGAGCAGGCGACTAGGAGGTGGTCAATAGTCTCGGTCTCCTGGTCGCAAAGCAGACAAGCAGCAGGGGCTTGAATGTTGTGCTTTCGAAGCCTCGCAAACATACAAACCCTTTGCTTGAGAGCTAACCAGGCGAACATTTTGGCCTTTAGAGGTGCCGAGCTCTTCCACAGCTGCTTGGCACAAGGTAGGAGCAAAGTACCCTGGCATAGGGTGAGATACATCGATTTGAAAGTGTATTGGTCATCGGAGGTCCACCGCCAGATGACCGTATCGCTGACCCCATGTTGCAAATGAATCTGGTTAAGCAGTGAGCATACGTTGAGCGCCTCCAAGATTACTTGCGCGGAAAGGGGTCCCTGAATCTGCGTCTTCCAGATCCGGTTGTGCAAAATGTCCTTCACCAAGGCCCGTTCTTTGTGGTGGCTCTTAACCATTGCCCACATCACCAGTGCAATCTCACGAATTGTTTGACGTTGCAGCCACCTATCAGTCCAAAAGCGGGCCAAGTGCGCCATCTCCCAACTGAAGGAATGCCGAAGCCTCGAAAGAACTTTGAATAGCCGGATCCTCTTTTTGTCGGACGGGCTTCCATAGCCTGTTTTGCTCAGCACGCGCCATCCATTCCCATCTGGATCGAAGGGCAATACTCACGAGTCTGGTATTTCTAGGCCTCCATGCACGAAGGGGCGCATGTTTGGTGCCAATTGACGAGGCATCTTCCTAAGTTGCATAAGCTATCTCCAGCCCATAGAAATGCTCTTCGTCGCTTGTCGATTGCTTTCACCGCCCAACCCGGGAGCTTGAGACAAAGTAGCGGGTAGATGACCGTAGAGGAGAGTACTGCTTTGACAACAACCATTCTCCCTGCCCGTGAGAGCAGTTGCACCTTCTATGTGGGCAGTCTTGCGTTAAGTTTGTCAATGAGTTTGGCAGCGTAGCCGTATTGCAGGCGAGAATTTCCTTGGCAGTTTAGAGCTCATCTTGGGAGCAGCAGATAGGGATGATCAGTGATTTCCTACACATGTTATTTTTGTTGGTAACTAAGCCATATGTTTCCACCGAGGCAGAAACTTACACAATTTTTTTGATATAAAAAACAATTATCTGAAAGACGATAATAAGATTTAAACTGAAAAGAGAAGCGAGAAAGGTAACAAGACAAGTACTTCCCTTTTGGTTGTCTGGGAGAGTTCAGCATTTCTTCTGTACGAGTCCTGAATGATATACTGAGAGAAGATGAGTTGTGGCGCAACCAAGTACTACTTTGCAGTTGTGTCCGGAACATAAGAGCTGACCTATCTTGCCTGTATTTTACTGCGTCCTGAAGGTTGGAGCTTAGATTTTGCCAAAGGAACTGGAACTTAGACTTTGCCAAAGGAACTTGTAGTGTACAAATTGGAAAAAACAGCTAGTGAAGTACTACGATTTTTGGAGCATGTGTTCGACTCTACGAGTCATGCAAGGTATAACAAATGCTTAATTGATGCATTAATCTTATCGAAATTTAAAAATGATGATATTATTCCGTTAACTTTCTCTTAGTTTCGTCTGAAATAGTGATGATCTTCATTCGTTTTGTAATCAGCCGTTCTAGTATAATAATGCTCTGAGAACTTGAGCTATGAATCCATGCGTACATACAGGACGCTTCCATATAATATAATTATGTGAGGATTATCCTGTGCTATGAATTCTCTACTTGAGCTACTTCCATTATCCATTTTCACTTGTTACATCAGTTATTGAGGTCTCCTATGTACATGAACTACCGGGGGGAAAATCTAAAATTTTGCTGTCTTACGATGATTATTAGATACTAATTGGGTCTACCGCAATGCAGGATTTCCTGCAATTATATCCACCTCTAATTACAGACCAAAACTTAATGAATTTCTTGTCATTTTTTGTCTGTTCCTTGGAATGTGAGAAAACGAAGCCCAATTTGGGTAACCATCATGTCATAATCTCCAGGAACCTTTGCCTGCCTGGAGCAGCGAAGCATACAGCAGTTCGTTCCACGTATCCGGCACGCCCGGCAAGCACCAGTGGCTGCAGTCCTGCTTTGTCACTGCCGCCATCCGTTCCTCCTCCGTGCCGTACCGCACCCGGTACACCGACGGGTGACCATCTTTCCGGTAATCGGTGAGCTTGCTGATGTTGAGGTATGTCACAGGGGTCTTCATCTGCGTCAGAACCTTCTCCAGGATCCTCATCTTCTCAGGGTACTCGGTAAGGTATGTCTGGTTAAAGATTGGCTCGGTCTCCCTGTGGCATTTCCCTCCTGAATTCCACTGCCCTCCCCTGTGGTGAAATGGATCATGAGATGAAGCAGAAGATATGATCTGAAGGCGTAGTGGCAATCTCTTACCTGAAATGTGTTAGGGAATATCCTCTGAATACAACCTGAGTTCTTCGTGAGTCGATGTTCTTGTCAATCCATCTAGCCCATGTAGTTAGAGCTTTCTCGAATGCATCCATCACCTCAAGGCTTGGGTACACATGGTTGCCTTCTTGATAATAGTTCAGCCTGTGGACACACAAATACTTCACCAATGGCTTGGCAGGATCGGTTTTCATATAGAATTTCAGTTCAGGGGAAAATGCGATATACCCTCTTGATGTTTTTGAGTGAGTCCACCAGTGGCCGGTGTTGAAGACGATGATGTCAGCAGTCCGGTACGCCGGAGCTGTTTCATCTAGCTCATCCAATCTCAGCTTTGTGTCCACAGAGCCGTTTTTGCTCTCACAGATCTGCTCCTTGACCAGAAAAATTGATCTTATGAAATCAACAGAACAGTTGTAGTCCTGCAATGGAGTAACATTGAGTTACGAAATCGACAAAATTCAGAGTTACTATTATTCAGTGAGGCAGCCTGTACCCTGAATTTGAAGGAGTAGTATCCTCTGGTTTTGAACTGGTTCCTCCCGGATGCTTCGTATATGCTCTTCTTGTTTCTGACACCATGGCGAAGAATGCAGACCAGAGACTCCCACATGTTGCGGTTCAGCGAGTCGCCGACAAATATGATCCTCTGGCCCCTCAGCCTCTCCAGAAAATCAGTCGCGTTCAGCCTGGCGCAAGAAGAGAATTTTTTTATCACAGTGTAAGACCGTCCGTGTATTGAGCATTTGCAACGGGGTGTTGATAAACATCACCCGAATGTTTTCTTCTTAATTATCATTCAGATTTATGGTTATTGGATTAGAGATCCAACGGCTACGAATTCTTCCCTCTTCAAAAAAAAATCTCCCCTTTAAATTTAGATAATTATTAAGAAGAAAATATCCGAGTAATATCTAGATACACCCTAATGATCAGAAACTAATTAAACCAGAAGGACTCCTATATAGCTCGCTTGAGCAAAGTTCAGAAACTCGCCTGGGAATGTCGCAGCCGTGCGGCTGCCACCTCCACTTGAGGAAGCCGCTGTCCGGCCGCCCGTTCTTGTGGCAGTTGAAGTCGTCGTCTATGTGAGGGCACAACCCCGGCGGGTAGAACGGGTAGCTCTCGTCCCTCACCCACCGTCCAGTGAACACGTCGCACTTGGCAAAAGAAACCAGGTTCTGCACGCCCGACGTCGAGACGATGCGGTTGTCGCCGGGCCCGACGCCCAGCGTGCTGGTGTTCGTGTCCGCCGTGGCGCCGTCGCTGTGCTTGGCGGCTCCTTCCTGCGCCGGGAGGATGATCTCCTTTCGCCGCCTGATCTGGTGCTTGTACCTGATGGCCTCTCTCCGGTCGTACCTGTGCTTGCCCTCCTTTCGCTCCGGTGTTGTTGATGGTGTCACTGCTCGCCGTGTCGAGTTCGGGGATACTTTGTTGATGGCGGCGTTCTTGTTTCTCTCTTCGCTCGAACTCCCCGTTTCGGTAGAATTGCTGGCGGCGCCGGCCGAGTCCATCGGCTCACGGGGAACGCCTCCAATGCCGTTGTGGGAGGAATTCGCGCCATCAGCTCTCCGCCACCGCGGCATGGGCATTACAGTTTCCTCTTGCAGTTCTTGTGCCCTCGTGCCGTTGCTGACGGGCTCCCCGTCGGAACCGACTGTGGTGTTTCCGGCGTTCTGGGGAGAACCCTGCGCTTTGACCGTTTGCTCGGGCATCGGTGCCGGCTGTCCCGAGTCCTCCGCCAGCGCCGAGTCCTCCGCGTCGCTCTGCACTCGACGCGGCCCCATGGTTGCGTTACGCGCATCGCTCTGCCGAGCAGTGCCGGCGCTACTCGCAGTAGGAGGAATGGGAGGGTGGGGAGGAAGAGACTTCCTTGGCAACATCGGCGTCGACGAATTTGACGAGAGCCACGACAGTAGGGCGCCAGAGGACGACGACGCTGTCGGGGAGGGGAAGGAGTCGTCGGCAGTGGGGCCGCTGGTGACGGAGACGTAGAAGAAGGCGAGAACCAGCGCGACGGAGAAGCAGGCCAGTACAGCCTTGCCGCTCAAGTGGCCGCCGTTGTAGTACTTACCGCCCGCGCCGCCTCGCTTGTAGTTGGTGAGGGAGGAAGACGACGAGGACGCGGAGAGGAGGCCGAGTAGGGAGCTGCTGCTGCCCCCGCCCCGGTCCCGCATTGACAGCCACGCCTTCCTCCACCCGGCCATTGTTAGGTAGTGATCACTGTGACAGTGCGTCAGTGCCGCCGCTGCGCAGCTTCTTCAGACTAAAGTTACGCGGTGGTGAGAAGTGAGAACTGACGAGAGAGGTGCGAGTCGTGGATCCAGTGGTGATCACTGATGAGTGTCAACTTCAGTTACAGGAAGAAACGCAACTGCTTTTACTGGTTCTTGGCAGTGGATCGATGCGGTTACTGATTTGAAGGAGATCAGAGAGCTCTCCGCGCTGCAGCCGGGGGCTCCTGGTGGACTTTTTCCAAGGTAGATCGCCATGCATCATGCGGTGCAATGCAATGCAGAGACTGAAGCGTGTGATTTACTGATCAGTGATCACCGCACAGGCCACTCCATGTTAGTCTCTCCCGATAAGAATACGCAAAAGGGACTATATATACACAATCTATTACGACCCTTGGATGTAAATACAACGACCTTCTCCCCCTCTCCAAAATCAACAATCCACTGTCTTTGGAGGCGTTCTTTTTTACTACGGTTTATTAGTCTAATAAATAGTTATTATTAAAAAAAATCCAAACCCCAAAACCGACTGAAAAACCGAAAAAAGCGGGGCCTTTGCACCTGCGCCACCTGCACACTTCCATGCTGACTCACTAGTGTAGATGAGGCTCGATGGTCCTCTGCCTCGTCCTTCCCCATGCCTCCTAGGGATGCAACTGGTCCGGTTTAGTGCGGCCCATTCCCTGGCCCCATGGCCCGTGAGGAAAACAAAGGGACGTCGGCCTAGACCTCCCTTGGGTGGGAACATGTTGGCCCTCTAGGGTCAGTGGGCCAGCCCACAAGGAGCTGACGAATGGAGCTGCTTTTGAATGGAACTTATGTAGCCCGCATGTACACATCATCCTCAAAACCATTCTATTACAAACCCATTTACTGAAAACATGAGCCGCTAATTGTCATTTTCATTAAATAGTATATCAATACGTTGTTATATATCACTTGACAGAGAGATCAAAGCAAACACAGAAGGCAACACATTGCCTGCTCGATGAGTATCTTCAAACAACATTGTCTGTTCTAGCTACTCTAGTACTAATTGTACTAATTTCAGTAAAGATACAGGAGTTTCAGTAAAGATACATATAAACTATAACCATCATTCCAGGACACAGAGTGAAGATACAGGTAAAACTAGCATTATCATTCCAGGACACAGAGCAGAAGAAAAAGGGGGGAACCGAGCTAATTAGTCCTCGGTGCTAATCCAAGTAGAGAATAAAGCAAATCCTAACGATGTCACTTCATGTATGACGTCCAAAGCACTGGTGTTGTTCATTTGTCGGGAAAGCATGCTGATATCTTCCATAGTACTTTATTCAGCATCCACGTCTGACAAAGAAGGCTGAGAATTTTAGTACAAAAGCAGATGCAACCATATGATTAGAATTTGAAGTATGAACTCAGTTGGGCAGTTTCTTCTAATGCATACATGCATTTTCACCTAGTGTTAGCATCCAATAATTTGCTTTGCTTAAATAGAGTACAAACATCGCAAGCTCTAAAGACATAAATTGCAGCGTCTCTTTTAATTTTTTCCTTAAGTCGAGCAAAAGTTGAGTCATCAGTCATGTATACAAAACACTTGATATGATAAATCAGCTTTAACCATTTGTATTTAGTTAGAAAGACAAGTTCAGTAAGTACAAGGCAGAGTTGTGAACTAAATAATTGTCAGGCTAAAAATTTGGGTATTTGCCCTATAGTTCCATCATTTTCTAGGATGTACAAATGGATTCACAAGACTATCAAGGTATTGAAGTGACAAAGACTAGTGAAAAAGAAGCATATACACTGAAATTATAAGTTAGGCTACTACTATTTTCTAAATTTTTCAGTTATCGCACCCATTGAACAGCACAAAACATCAAGAAGTATGCATTTTATCCTGTAAACAATTTACATGGTCAAAGAGTCATATTATTGTTACAGAGAACAACTCAATTATATAGAAGCAACTACTAACAAATCACTAAAGAGTAAAGACAGAACAATTAGGATTAACAAAAGAGTAGCATTATTACAGAAGAATTAAGCTACTACAAGAGAGTAAAATTATCATATTGCAAAAAAATACATTTACCTGTCCAATAGGCAACAATTCATTCAGGGTCCCAAAAATAAAACTCACTTGGAATTGGACAACATAGCCTGAGCAATGTAAAACTCACTCAAGTCCCAAAAGTATATCAATGTTACCTAATCTTAAAGTTCACATAGGAGGATCATCGAGGTCAATCAAGTTATGAATTGACGCCATGCTATACTTAGTAGAACCTACAATTTAGATAATTATAAAAGATAAACTAGTTATTATGGAAATCACTAAGCATGTGTTATCTGCTACTATAAGTAGCACTTCTAAATGAAATTGGATGATATAAAATAAGATTACCGGATGCTTATACCAATTCTATAGGCATATGAGTGCCTCAACAGTCTCTGCAGTCAATCTACTGTGAAAATCACTAATGATCCTCCCTCATGTGCTGAAAGTTGCCTCCAATGCTACAGAAGAAGCCGAAATCGCTAGCACATTCCATACTATGTGTGCAAGGGCTGGATATTTGGAAGAGTTAACCATCCACCAATTTAATGTATCCAATTCCACAGACCAATGATGTGGGATCTTGTCCAAATATCTGTCAAGTTCCATGGACACTTGAGCTTGCTAATAGCTCTTGAGGTGTTGATTCCAGTCAACCCATGGGTCTTCCGTTGTAATAACCATATCATAATCACTTCCATCTTGTCGCGTTGAGTCAATAGTGCCCTTTTTGAAATGAGAAGAGTATTCAGCAAACAACCCTTGTAATACTTTCTACACTTTATCAAGTTGTTTCTTAGCATCACTAGCAAAAGCATTCTTAAAAAGAAATTCAACAAACCTGAACTTGTACCTTGGGTCAAAAATAATAGGAATGCATAGTGATACATATGACTTGATCCAATATTTGTTGAACTTCTTTTGCATCCTTTTTACCATCTTTCCAATATCAATATCCACTTCAAAGGCTTCTTTTCCAAAATTAACTTGATCTTCCACATTTGATAGAAGTAGAGGTTTGAGGTGGGGTACTCGGAGCCAGAAATTACTTTAGTCGTTTCATAGAATACCTCCAACAATATGCAAACTACGTTCACCCTTTCCTATTCTTCAAAAGAGGGTGCATATGTGTAATCTTGTAATGCCAATGAAACAAAAGCCCTCTTGAACTCGAAGGCCACCTTAAACATTAAATATGTTGAGTTCCAATGAGTGGAAACATCTAGAGAGGGTTGCCTTTTGGATGTTAGACCTTCTTGTACAATGATCTCTTTGAATATTTGCTTGCAGGATTGTGATGATTGGATGTACTTGATACTTTCTCGAATGTTTTCAACAATGGGATCGACAAGTTTCAAATTATCTTTGACAACATGTGCTGCACAAAGGATGTGAAGCAGCTTTCCTTCCACAGGTAGAGCCTTTTTCTCCACTAGATTGCCCTTCAACATATCAACCATCACATCATTGGATAAAATTTTATCGAGTGTGATTCTAAATACTTTATCTTTAATATACCAATCCTGAATGTAGTTGAGAATAGTATTGAATAGCTCAGTTCTAGTATGTGGTGTCTTCACAACAAAAAAAACTTGATTATCTGTTTTTGCAATTTCCACTTGGTGTTGATGAAATGGCAAGTAACGCATATGTACCATAATGTCTGCTTGCTAGTCCACATATTAGCAGTCGATGAGAACATATAATCTGTGTTCTGGAAGATCTCCTAAAGTGTCGATTTTTGCTCTTCAAAATATCTCATGCAATCATTCTTAGCTGTTGTTCGAGAAACCACCTTGAATAATAGATTTAGACTTACCACAAACCTTTTAAACCCATCATATTCCAAAAAGGTGAATGGAATCTCATGCAAGGAAATCATTCTCATAAGCTCATGCTGTGAAACATCTAGGTCGAAGCTCCAATTTCTCAAGCGAAT